>JAENPR010000288.1:0-708573 GCA_018135685.1 Themeda triandra | reverse complement strand
CCGCTGAACCCGGCGTCGAAGATTATGCGGAATGGTTGAAGAATGAGCTGAATTACTTGGCCCGCCGTTTTTGACCAGCTGGTCGAGGCGGGATTTTCTGCGGGGTTCGGCCACTTTGCACTGCGCCCTTAGGGATGCGGGGAGTAAGCACGCCCGCAAGATCATTGGCTCCGACTTCCGGCGGCCCACCATGGAGGAGGTCCGCGAGGCAAGGAAGGATTCATTGGTTGCCTCATGGCCATGCGGCTTTCGACAAGTTCGCTGTGCGGAGGTACGAGGCCCGCGTACGGATCGTCGGCGAGGTTCTTGCGGGGGTAAGGGTCGCGTGGCTTCCTTGTCCGTGAGCAAGCTGTTGTGACTATGGAGTTGCTTTTATTTCTAAAGGGACTTTTACGGGTTTTGCGATTGGCCCGCGCTGGGCGAGGGACGCAGGATTTGCCACCTCCGGAGGAAGGCAACGCCACGACGACCACCGGGACGTCCGCCGACGGAGGTTCGGCACCGGGACCCGTGAACTTGGGCGCGCAGGAGGCTGATACTACCACCGCGATCGACCCGCCTCCGGAAGGCTCCGCAGACGAACAGGTTGGTGTTACCCCCGGCGATCAGGCTTAGAGTACCGTAGAATGGTCCTATCTTCTTTTCGGTGAGACTTAGAGGGAAACATTCTTTGAACAATTTGCACTTTGTGTGCCTTACCCTTGATGCTTGTAAGATACATTGAGCCGTAAGGCTTCTCGGTTTGGCTGAATTGTGCTACCTTCGGGCTTGTTTCTTCTTAGACTTGATCGGTGTTTTGGCGTTACCGCCCTAGGTGTCTCCGCTTATTTTATGCGAAGGTTTGGTTTTCGTGTGTTAGGGGCGGGGGTTTGGCGAGCTTGATCGTGTGCCTTCGGCTACGCGGGTTCCTGCGGATTTTGGGCCTGCCATTTTTAATGTGGTTCGGCGATGCTGAATCGTCAAGATTTTCATAACGGGAGCAGTGGATTAATACGAGGGGCAAAAATCCTCATGCGAAATTTGATAGGATTTGGTGGTGGAGAGTAGCGAAGTATGATCGGTCAGTTCAAAAGTCGCGCCAACTCCTCCGGACCGCTGGCCGTGGGAGCGGTCGAGGAATCCGGAGGTAGTGGCGGATTGCTTATTCCGAAGGAAGGAGGAACCGTGGAGATAGACACGCGTGATCTCCGGCGGTGTTTTCGCTCGAGGGTGCTTGAAGGCGACTTACCACTTGTGGTAAAAAGTCTGGCGAGGTTCTTGGAGTGCCCCGATTTTTGTTGAAGACACGACGACGATGAGACCGGCGAATCGGCAACCTCCGGAGGTAGTAGTCATTAGCGACGACGGGACGACGAGTATGTTGCTGGTCGTGAGATAATTTTCACGGATGTGGAGGAATTTGTTGGCATGGTTGCGGGAGGAGCTTGTTGGCGACATATTGGAAAGGGGTCGTGCAATCTATGGGCTGCGGAGGTGACTCGACCACGATCTCGGCGGAAGCGTGGTCGAGTGTTGCATTATTATGTTGACCCTCATGGTCGCCTGAGGAGGTGACTTGTAAAGGAAACTTTTAACTTGTTGTTGTTAGTGAAAGTTGTACTTGTTTGCGGGGGTGATGAAATGCTGTAGCGACGCGCAGCGACGCCCAGCTCTTCAAAAGCGAGGCTCACGCATGTTTTGCGGAGGTATAAGAGCGCAGCGACGCCCAACTTTTCAAGAGCGAGGCTCGCGTGAGTTTTCGTAGGTAGTAAAAGCGCAGCGACGCCCAACTTTTCAAAAGCGAGGCTCGCGTGAATTTTCGGAGGCGGTAAAAGTGCGGCGACGCCCAACTTTTCAAAAGCGAGGCTCGCGTGAGTTTTCGTAGGTAGTAAAAGCGCAGCGACGCCCAACTTTTCAAAAGCGAGGCTCGCGCATGTTTTGCGGAGGTGTAAGAGCGCAGCGACGCCCGACTTTTCAAAAGCGAGGCTCGCGCGTGTTTCGCGGAGGTATAAGAGCGCGGCGACGCCCAACTTTTCAAAGCGAGGCTCGCGCGAGTTTTTGCGGAGGTATAAGAGTGCAGCGACGCCCAACTTTTCAAAAGCGAGGCTCGCGTGAGTTTTCGTAGGTAGTAAAAGCGCAGCGACGCCCAACTTTTCAAAAGCGAGGCTCGCGCATGTTTTGCGGAGGTGTAAGAGCGCAGCGACGCCCAACTTTTCAAGAGCGAGGCTCGTGTAAGGTTTCGGAGGTTTATACAAAGACTTATATTTAGTTGATACAGGATCTTTTGCACGAACTGTAAGCGGAGCTTAGCCTACATGTGTTTACATGGCGCCCGGTCCCGGCCTTTGGAACATGTTCAAAAAGCTGGATCGTGTTCTTTGCCACGAAGGTTACGGTTGATGATGAACCTTGGTTACCGAATTCCGAAGGTGAACGGCTTCGCATTGTTGGAGCGAGGGTTGAGCTCAGAATTACACGCTAGTTTGGTTACTTTCGCGTGTTCGGATTTCAGCTCAGGTACAGCTCTTCCTAGGTTCTCAGCGGTGGTTTGGGCTGCAGCAGATGTCAAGTTGTGGCCTTGCGCGTGACTGTATAAAGCTGCTGGGTTTTGTTGCGGAGGTGGCTGGCGGAGGGTGTGTGCAAGTGATGGCTGGTAAGGGCATTGCGCTTCATGCCCCTGACCTTCGGAGATTTTGGCTGCGATGGTTGGGTTGGTATGGGCTAAAGGCTAGGCTGGGCTGTGCTAAAGTGGGCTGTCTTGGACTCGAAACCTTCGGCTCAAACAACTTGGCTTAGGCTCTCCTTCCCGACTCCTCTCATTCTTAAGGGAGTTTGTTAATGGCCGAACATAGTTTGGGAATGCTTGGGTTTGGCTATTGGGTCTTGCTTAAATAAGCGTGTTTTGGTGGTAATGAAGTACAAGCGGGTGTAATGTTTGGGATTTGTAAGGTACTAGGGTGGGTGTGGTGGTTAGGCGAGGTACGGGGCTTTTAATACACCGTCGGCTTGTACGGCGAGGTTTGACGATTGAAGGCTATATATGGGAGTGTGCGGCTGCGGGTGAATGTGGGAGGAACTTCGTATCAACGGCTTTGGTTTTTGGGGCGCGGGTGCTTGGCTTGTAGTGGTGCTCTTTTTGTTTGAACTTAAAAACTTGGATCTTGATAGTTTTGAGGAGCTGGGTGTAGGGTTGATCGATGTCTTGGAGCTCTTTTTGTTTGGGAATCGGATATCGTACCTCCGTTCCTCGCCCTCTGCGGGGGTCGAGGTGGAGTTTGCTTTCATCGCGGCCCCTGGCCCGGCCGCGAGGTGCGGAATTTGATAGCTCCTCCTCGCCCTCTGCGGGGGTCGAGGTGGAGTTTGCTTTCATCGCAGCCCAGCCCGGCGGCGGGGGTCTCGCGGAATTTTGATAGCTCCGCTCCTCGCCCTGCGGGGTCGAGGTGGAGTTTGCTCATCGCGGCCTCCGGCCCGGCGGCGGGGGTGCGCGGGGTTTTGATAGCTCCGCTCCTCGCCCTCTGCGGGGTCGAGGTGGAGTTTGCTTTCATCGCGGCCCCTGGCCCGGCGGCGGGGGTGCGCGGAATTTTGATAGCTCCGGCTCGCCCTCTGCGGGGTCGAGGTGGAGTTTGCTCATCGCGGCCCACGGCCCGGCGGGGGGGTGCGGAATTTTGATAGCTCCGCTCCTCGCCCTGCGGGGGTCGAGGTGGAGTTTGCTCATCGCAGCCCCTGGCCCGGCGGCGGGGGTCTGCGGAATTTTGATAGCTCCGCTCCTCGCCCTGCGGGGTCGAGGTGGAGTTTGCTCATCGCGGCCCACCCCGGCCCGGCGGGGGGGTCGCGGGGCCTGATAGCTCCGCTCCTCGCCCTCTGCGGGGGTCGAGGTGGAGTTTGCTTTCATCGCAGCCCCTGGCCCGACCGGCGGGGGTTTGTGGATGGGCATGCCCGACTGGGGTCGATTGTCGGCCCGAGGCAATCCCTGCATTTATGGCGGCTGCTGATGAGGACAAGGCATAGCCTAGTCCGTTTCAGCGGTGGTTGACATGCAAATCTCAGGGAAATAAAACTTTGCTATATTACATAATTTTCTTGCCTCATTAAAAAACCTCATGCCCTGGACATAAGGAAAAAGAGTGCAAGGACAGTCTATGTATGCAAAGGGAAAAGGGAAAGAAACGTGCGAAGGTAACGATTACATAGTTGTTTGTGAGATGCTAAGGGTAGTACTTGCGGAGGTCGTCGATGTTCCATGTGTGCGGTAGTTTGCGACCTTCGGCATCCTGGAGATGAAACGAACCTTGTCTTGTAGAGCTTGTGATAATGTAAGGGCCGAGCCATTTGTCTTGGAGCTTGCCTGCCATCTTCGCGTTCTGCTTCCTGATCAAAACCATGTCTCCTTGGCGGAGGTCACGTGGTGAGACCTTCTTGTCTCTCCACCTCTGGGTTTCAGCCTGGTAGCTACGGAGGTTGTTGACTGCTTTGCACCTTACTTCTTCGAGTAGGTCCTTGTCAAGCGCTTCATCTTGAGTGTTGGTATCGGAGGTAGTTCGTGGTGACCCGTGGCGGAGCTCTTCTGGGAGCACGGCTTCTTCTCCATAGAGCGGCTTAAATGGAGTGATGCCGGTGGCCACGCCATCGGAGGTGTTGTGAGACCAAACGACGGTGATGAGCTCCTCCGCCCATTTGCCCAGTGGCTTGTCTGTGAGGTTCTTTTTGATTCCTTGCAGGATGAATGCATTGGCCCTTTCGACTAGTCCATTGGACTACGGATGTCTGACTGAGGCGAAATGTATTTTGGTGCCGATTTGAAAGCAAAACTCTTTGAAGGCGAAGGCTGTCGAACCTGGTTCCATTGTCGTCGTGAGATCCCTTGGGACGCGGCGACATACGATCTGTGCCGAAGAACTTTTGTACCGTTGCGGAGGTGATGGTGGCAAGCGCCCGAGCTTCGATCCATTTGGTAAAGTACTCTACCGCTACCACCGCATAGCGGAGCTTTCTGGGAGCGGTCGGTAGGGGTCCAACCAAGTCCATGGCCCAACGCTTGCATTGGCCATGTCGGGCGGGCTCGAGTGGTGGGAGCCCGGGTGCTTGAATGGTTGGCGGCCGCAGCAACCTTCGCGATCTTTTACCAGCGAGGAAGCGTCGGACAACGCGGTGGGCCAATAGAACCCTTGTCGAATGCCTTTCCGACAAGAGCCCTTGGGCCATTGTGCGAGCACCGAGATGCCCCCGTGTGAATTTCTTTGAGTATGGCGATGCCCTCGCTTGTGGCGACGCATTTTAGCCAAGGAGCCGTGGATCGAGGCCTTGTACGGGTTACGTCCTTCGATTTTATACCCTCGCGCTCTTTGAATCATTCTTTTTCTTCTTCCTTCGATTCGGGTTCATAGAACCCCTTGATATAAGCTATGATGGGGCCCGCCAATCTTCGGCCATTTGGATATGATGTTGACCATTCTCAGGGGTGTGTTGCGGGCGGTTGCGGAGTCTTTGCGAAGGTCTCAAAGAAGACGTCCGGAGGTAGTGGGGTTAAGCGAGCCGCGGCCTTCGCTATTTCGTCTACCTCCTGTTCTCGCATGGGGGATGGACTTTGTGGTGATGCCCAAGAAGAAAGCTTACGCTGCGGACGGTTTGAAGGTATTTACGTAGCTCGGATCCTTTGCCTTGAAAGTTTTCTCGATGTGGCGGCGATCACACGAGAGTCGGTCCGGATGATCGCCGGCGCACGAAAGGGCACGAAGCCCGCGAGGGCCAAGAGGACAGCTTCATACTCTGCGAGTTGTTGGTGCATTGGAACTCGAGTCTTGCGGCGTATCTGAGCTGGACTCCCGAAGGTGAAGTTAGGATTGCTGCGATTCCGGCCCCTTGGGCACCCAGCGCTCCGTCCACGTGTCTTGTCCACGGAGGTTCGATGTCTTACGCCTTGTTGTGAGGATCTGGGGTCCAATCTGCGATGAAATCTGCTAGAGCTTGTGATTTGATCGTGTGTGCCAACGAAGGTTAAGGTGTAATCGAGTTGTGAAGCCCACTTGCGATTACGCCGCCTCGGGTTCTGAAGATGTTATCCAAAGGGACATGCGAGGGTATTGTGATGGGGTGAGGCCGAAAATAGTGCTTGAGCTTCTTTGCAGCCATAACCACCGCATATGCGATCTTTTCGAGCTACGAATAATGCTTCTTGGGGCCTTCGAGGACCTCGATCGTAATACACGGGCATCTGTCGTCTTTGGTGTTCCTCAAGGGTTTCTTTGACCAAAACGGCCTTGATGCGTGAGCGAAGCTGCGACGTATAGCGTAGCGGTTCCAAAGGTTCGGGCTCGCGAGGGTTGTTAACTTGAGTAAGTATTGCTTAAGACTATCGAAGGCAGCTGTTGGCGGGGCCCCACTTGAAAGGTTCGCGAGGTTTTGAGTACATCAAAGAAGGGCAACCCCCGCTCTGCGAGGCAAGTGAGATAAATCTGCTAAGCGAAGCTAACCGACCGGTTAGGCGGCGAGCGAGACTTCCTTGACGTCGGAGGTGACATGGAAACGATTGCGTCTATTTTTGTTGGATTGGCTTCGATTCCTCTGGCGAGACAAGACAACCCGGAAGCTTCCCTTTGCGACTCCGAAGATGCACTTCTCGGGGTTGAGCTTGAGCTTCGCCTTTTGAGCTTGTCGAAGGTTACGGCCGGATCGGCTATATGGTTAATTCGAGTTTCTCTGGATCACAATGTCATCAACATAAGCCGAGAGGCTGTTGGATCATCTTTGAAGACCTCCGCCGTCATGCGGGCGAAGGTTGGGCTGCGTTGCGGAGCCCCTCGGCCATTCTTACGAGCGAAAGTGCCATCGGGGTGATGAAGCTTGTCTTTTCTTCGTCGTCCTTGTTCATCCAAATTTGATGGTAGCCGGAGAAGCAATCGACGAGACAAGAGCTCACAACCCGATAGCGTCCACAAGGGTGCTTATCTGGGTAATGGAAAGCAATCTTTTGGACATGCCTTGTTGAGACTTGTGAAATCAACACACATTCGCCACTTGAGGTTCTTCTTTTGTACCAATACCACATTAGAGAGCCGAGGTTGGATACTTGACCTACTGAATAACCTCCGCTTTTAGCGGCCGATCTACCTCCGCTTTGGCGGCTTGTTTCCTTTCTTCCGACATTTTGCGGAGCTTTTGTTTGATCGGAGGATGATCTTTGCTTGACGTTTAGGTGATGCTCGATAAGTTTTAAATCTACCCCGACGAGGTCGAAGCCGACCATGCGAAGGCCTTCTTTGTTATCACGGAGGAACTGGATGAGTTGAACTTCAAATTCGGTATCTAGTAGAGCTGATATGATGACTTTCTTTTCGGATCGTCCGGAATAGTTGAATCTTTTTTGTTTCTTCCTCTCATGCGCGCGAAGGTAACCAGGCTACGTCTATTTTCGCTCTGCTTCTCGTTGCTCTTTTTGTTCTTCTTCTTCTGTCTCTGCTCCTTCTCCTGCGAGGCAATGGACGTTTTTCTGCCGGAGTGGGCCGCTTGCTCCGCTATTACTGCCGTGTTTTGGTCTCCGTGAGACAGCTACGATACCTCCGGGCTGGCATTTTCATGCGAGAGGTAACCGGGATGAATTGCGGCGTTGAACCGATTGATGGTGCCCTCCCGAAGATGGCGTTGTAGTTGTATGGGATATCAACTACGTCGAAGGTGATGTGCTCGTGCGGGGCGATGGTTTTGTTGCCGAAGGATCTTGGTAGAGTGATTTTTCCGATTGCTCCCTATCCTGGCGGCCTCCCGAACCCGAATAGCGGATGTCACGCCGGTTGAAGTTTGTTTACGTCGAGCTTCATGCCGTCGAAGGTAGATGTGAATAAGATGTCGGCGGAGCTGCCATTGTCCACAAGGATTTTGGTCACATCCCGACTGCGATGTTTGTTTCTATGACCATCGCGTCGGTATGTGGGTATTGCTTGAGCTTGAGATGCGAGCTTGTTGAAGGTCAAGGGAATGTGCGACCAGCGATCATTTACGTGAGGACCTTCGCGGGCTACATGATTGACCCGGCGAAAGTGCTCTACTGCTGTCTTTTGTTGCCATAATCCTCCCTGAACCTCCGGAAATAGCCATGATGACTCCGTAGGTAGGCCGTGGGATTGTTGATCGTATGCATGCTCCTGCGCTTCTCCCCTCAACTTTAATTGGTTGTGGCGGAGGTAGTGCTTGTAGGGGTGGAGGCGGAGGTAAAGCTTGCGCTTGGGTTTGGTGAGCGATTGGCTGAAGTTGCTGATACTGCTGCTGTGCTTGTCGATGGTAGTATTCTTCTTTGTTGGTTATGAGCATATTGACCCTGAGCAAAGGGCGGTTGATGGTAGTAAATTGGTTGCTGATACGGGGGTTGCTGAGCTCGATGGTTGTGGTTGTATCCCTGGTTGCGGTTGCGGGGGTTCGGTGCTGCTGCGGGTATGGTTGACTGTTCCTACCTGCGGAGCTGGTGGGGCTTGGCCGTCTCTGCACTCAAGTCCCTTGATGTACCATACGCACTGCTTGGTGTAGTGGTCGCTGGCTTTTCCACAGAAATGGCAATAATGCAGCTGCGGAGGTTGCTGCCTGGCGATCGAGTTGGCTGGTCTTCTATCGACTTGTGGCGGGGTTATGCAGCCGACGAGGTCTTTGCCGAGCTTGCTTTGATCGCTACGCCATCGATAGCGTTGACGTTTCCCATGTCGATGCGGGGGTACTCATTGCGAGGGTTCGGATTGCGCTCTCTTTGTTGACGTTGCGGAGGTTGGGACGGCTGAGACTTGACACGTTCATTGTTATCTGCTCTGATTTGCTTTTCCATGATGTCATATAACTCGCGATGGTTCTCGGTTCTCTTCTTGATGCTTGACGGCTTATTTGAGCATGGTCAGTGGATGCAACTTGTCAACGCCAAAATCATGACTTCATCCGTGATACCGGGGTGCGATTCTTGGTATTGAGGAATCTTTTCCACCAATCTTGTAGTGGTTCATCGACTCTTTGTTTGCAATTGAGAAGAGCGGTGGCCTTGGCCGCGAGCCGACCGACACCTTTGAAGTTTGTGCGGATTCTCTCACGAAGGTCATCCCAACATCGATGGATCTGGTCGGAGGTTGCGTACCGGGTTTGAGCAATATCTCTCGCCACGATCACGAAGGCCTTGGCCATGATGTCCTCATCACCTCCGTGGCCGAGGCAGCGGCTTCATAAGACATTAGATATTGGCGTGGCTCGTAGGTGCCATCATACCGCGGTAGATGTTGCATGGCGAAGCCACAGGGCCACTCGGTGATCGGAGGTCGTATGACGGGGGGATTTGGAGTCGTAGTGCGGGACCCGCGGCGCTGCTCTTGGCTCGGGACACCTCCGCCCCGCTGCTATAGGGTAAAGTATGTTGGCGCGGAGGTCCGGTTCCAGGGCGTGGTGGGTGGGGGTCTTCTTTGTTGCTCGATCGGAGGTTGTGCGATTGGCGCATGTCCCGGAGAGCGGGTCTCTGTAGTTTACGACCTCCGCGTCGCCTCGAGGCTGCTCGATGCTTTGCTCGATCTTGTGGCTTCTGCTACGCTTCCTACGTTCAACGCCGGATGGTTGCTGCTCTTGATTCCTTGTTGATTTGTTCAGGTGCCTTTTGCCGGCGAGGATGCTTTCTTGGAGCTGTTCTAGATGCACGGCCAACTTTTCTTCTTCCAAGGCTTCGGCGTCGGTCGTGGATCCATTGGCGATGCCACCTCCGGAGGTATGAGGGTGCGGCTGGATGATAATGTCCACGACCACCGACGCTCGTTGCCGACCTCCGGGTGCAACTTGATGCGGGTTGGGATCAAGCGCCGGAGTTGGCCGGCCGCTCGATCGAGAGGTTGTTACGGGAGAGGATTTGGCGGAACGACACCTCCGCGGCGGGTCGGATCCGCGTTGGTCCCCTGTCTTTGAGGAGAATTCAGCGATGTTTGGAGCCATGGCTTGCTTCTTTTGTTCGAACCCCACGGACGGCGCCAACTGTTGGTACAAACGCTTGCCCTCCTACCTTCGCCGGGGTCCGGAGGAGGAGGGCGAAGGTTTCCCAAACAGAGTGTGGGATCCTGACAAGTGCCTAAGTGAGACAAGAGCTAGTGGGCCCCCTTTGGGGTTTTTGCATTAATTGGGACCAAAAATGCCAAGGGTCCTCCTCTTTACACTTGCCATACCCTTGGTATTTATAGGCCATACCAAGGGTCAAATGGTTTTTTACAATAGAGTTTTAACCATGATCACACTTACAAGCGGGCCTCAACAAGGGCAATAGTGTACATCGGAAAATTAACTACACCTTCATCTAATCCAATCCCAAGACGCCAAGTGTCATGCCCTCCAGGACCCCACGTGTCGCCCTCCGATGCCGCCACGCGTCCAGCCATCGGTGCCGCCTTGCGTCCGTCGTGCATGCAGTCATCCGGAGGTCTCCCGCCGCTTGTAGGGCTAGGTGGCTGAATACCTCCCGCGAAGGTCTTCGGGGGCCCTACTCATCGCGGGGGTCTCGGGAGACTCCTTCGAATCGTCAAGTACCTGCGCTATAAGAGGTTAGAAGGGCTCGAGTGCGGAGGTATGACGTACCTTCGCCGAATCGCTAAGATGGACCTGACGACCTTCGCCATGAAAGAGCATGTGACGGCGAAGGTCGTCCGTGGTCGCTTGGTAGTTTTGCCTGTCTTGACCCCTGCTGGGGCCGCGGAGCTAAGTAGGGGGGTCCTAGCGGAGGTTGTTCCCCCCAACACTTGGTCATGGTGGTGAGTTGTTGATCCCGCGTCTCTACCCGAGTAGATCAAGGTGACTAAGGCTGCTTTGGCGAAGTATGCCTGGTTTGTGTGAGGAATACCCCGCCAGCTGGTTTGCAATCGATTATAATCGCCATCGTTCCTGGACAGTGAGCACTTGATCGAGACAGTGGCACGGTCGCCAATAATATCTCTTGTGCGAGTTGGTTATGTTCACTCATGTTGGTTTAATGATTACTCAATCAATGCGGATACTTAATGTTGATTGCTTCTACCTAAAATGTGAGTAGATGCAGGTGCTAATGTAGTAATGGCAGGTTCCACTTAATTGGATAAGCTAGAGAGTCCTTTTGTCACTAAATGATTATTAATAAGCTCATCTTTTTGGCAAACAAAGGAGTCGGCTACCCCACTATAAAGCCTAGCATCCACGAAAGAGTCTTTATTTTCTTTTAGTCGGGTAAGTCTGGCTGAGTACAACGTACTCAGGGTGCAATTCCCAATGTTGTTTGTTGTAAGTCGGAGAATACGTGTGGCGACACGGTGGACTTATATCCCACTACGGGAGGAATAGACTTTGGGCAAGTCAACTCTTATATCTCATCTACATGCTTTTGGCCAGTCGACCACAGTAGCACTATAATTTAATACATAGGTGTGAATGTATTTACAAAGAATTTTCTCTTCCATTGTTTATTTGAAAATCCCGAGTTGTAATATATAATATTTGCAACTGTGGTGTAATTATAAAGTTTGTAAAAAGTAACTTAAGTGAATGGGAAACCTACTTGAACTTTGTGATTCGGGTGTGATTTTGAGAAAGTTCGAGATCTTTCGGGATTTCGCGGACTACCGGGCTGATATGATTGCGACACACTAGTTAAGCTGCCACGGTGGCTCGATTAGTGCGTGATAATTATATTAGTTGGTCGGTTCCTTTACAATTGTTCTCTATTTTTACGTCTAGCTTGCAATCTCCACGCGCCTCCAACGCTCAATTACCATCTAGGGCATACCCCTAGGTGGACTATCGCCGATATTTCGTCGACACCTAGGGGTATGCCCTAGACGGTAATAAAAAAAAGATAAAAATAAAGAAAGTCCATGGACAAGCCTAGTGAGCCCATCCTCGAACCCACCGAGCCCATCAGTGGGCCACCATCGCCGCTAACCGATTTGGGTACCAACCACCGGCCATGCACACTGGATTTGCCTCTGCACCACCGGATCTGACCTCACCAGCCGTTGATCCATGCCGCCAATGTCAAATCTAGGCCGACCAAATCCTCTGCCACTAAAGATGACTCAGTGGTGGAGGACTTGGATCTAGCGTCCACGGCATCGAATCCAGCCTCCCCGTCGCCTTCCTGCCTACGAGAGAGAGAGAGAGAGATAGGGTTAGAGAGGTATTGAGAGAAAGAGAGGGAGAGAGGTGAAAGACATACCACGCCGCCACCTCCAACTAGCTAGATCCTGTGCTGGGGCTGGCCTCCTCACCAGATCTGGGGGAGGGGCTCAGCATTGGGAGGGAGGGCGTTGTCATGCTTCCCGAGACAATGGAGGGAGAGGGGCACCGCCCTGTATGCTAGGGAGAGAAGGGGCGTTGTCACGCCGTCCTTGGTGGTGGAGAGAGAGAGTAGGAGAGGGAGCTATTGGGGGAGATTGTGGGCGAGGAAGGTTGAAAGGTCCTAGATGGCTAGAGGGAGTGAATAGCTTGTAAAAATTTTGTACAAAAGCACTAGACAACTTTGATTAGAAAAACAAAAAGCTTATTGATTTTGCTTAGCCTAGAGGGTGAGGAAGTCTCTTACCAACAAACTAGTTCAATGATCTCTATGTCAGAATAAAGGCTAGTCTCTACTTTTACACTAATGAGCAATAGTGTAAGCTAAAATACAACTAAGAAGTTACTTCTACTCAACTAGCAAGATAGGCAATAAGATCTACACAAGATAAGCTAGTGAAGTAAATGCAAGAGAGGATGATGATTCTTATATCGATTTTGAAGAGTGAGGAGATGGCCAATCACTGATATAAATCTCAATCAATCACAATATGAATGAATGAATCTTGGAATTTCTTAACGTATGCAGAGAATCCGCAAGCGTACGGAAGTACTGTTGTGGCCTTCACTCGGAAGTATTCAGGGTATCGTATTTTCCACAGGGAACGGGGGTATTTGTCCTAGCTAATTCGCCCAAGGAATAACACAAGGGTAGAGATAGAAAGGTGGGTAGAGATAGATTCCTATAGCTTTAGGGTCCTAAGCATAGCATTGCAATACTTCTACTTGCTCACTTCGGGCACCGGATCGCACCTGGTCTGCCAAGTGATCCCTGACTGTAGCTCTACGCCGCACCCGGACATGGGGGATTACAAGGGACGGACAGGGCTATCACCACCTGCCGCCTACCCCTCAACCGTGGAGTGCAAGGCAAACAAAGGTAGCCTCTGGCCTAGACACCACGTCTATGCTAGCGACTACTACTCTAGCGTCGATCAGGGTGACCCGTCTTTATCAGGGGCCCTCTACTAGAGCATCCTCCACGAGGACGAACAACGAACCCATGAACAAGCTTGGTAAAGCTCAACTAAACAAAAGACACAAAAGACTATAAGAAACACGAATACTTACTTAGCCAAGATCCTGTTAGGGAGCCGAGTAGAATATTCATAGAGGTACAAGGTTGGGGAGGCGCCGACAAGCCCGGTGACTCCCCGCTCTCACGGCTCACATCTCACTTTCTTCTCTCTAGCTAGCTAGTAGGGCATAGCCCTTTGGAGTGGTGTTCTATCTCTATTCTTGGCTATTTTCTCCCTTGAATGGTTGATGGAATGAGGAGAAGGGGCCTCCTTTTATAGGTGGAGAGGAGGGGTTCATTGCAAATGTGACATCCCCACATGAAGGTGGGAAACCGACCTCCTCACGCCGGTTTGAGATGCAATGAACCTGGATGCACCCCAGAACTGACATTCCCACGAGTAAATGCACCGACCTGCCAAAGTGGGGCCCGGCTGGCAGTCTGGCAGGCGCGCTCGTGCCTCTGGCGCGCCCACGCAAGCTCTAGGGCCGAATGGGCTGAAATATGGTGAGTGGATGGGCCTCTTTGAGAGCTTTCCAACGCCGGGTGGATCACCTCAATCGAAGTCCGGATGAGTGAGAAATGGCCTGTTTACCGAGGCGCACTCATCCATCCCGAGATGGAGTTGGACCGGGTTTTGGTCTTCCACTTCTTGGGTTCATGTTTGATTTCTTGGCCCATGTTTGAGACCCAAAATTGTCGGATAAATGGGCCACCTCCTTATTCATGGTTTTCTTATGTTTCTTGACCCATTTGTATGCATTTTTGGAGTTGCCTTCCTGCAAGCGACAATCACCAAAACTCGTGAAATATGTTAGTGCAAAGCCTATTTGCTAAGTTTGGGGTAGATTTTATATTCTTATTGGCGGTCTAAAATGTGCGATAAGAACCGCCAACAATGAACAAATTGAATCCAATCACCGAAAGACAAGAGACAATTGATTTTTTCTCCTGGGGTTCACTTGTGCACCGACAAGCTAGCCCCATTGTGTCGACCAACACCTAGGTGGTTTTTCAGTTCAAGGCCCTCAAGCCAACGCCTCTCAAGACACCACCCTCAAGTGATGTAAGTCAATGACACGAGCATTCCACTAGAGTTTCTTTTGGCATTCCACCGAGGAAAGCATAAGAACCTCTCACACATCAACCAGAGGTGGCCAAGAACATACAGCTTCTCATGCCAATGCCTCCAACTTCCTCCATGCTGGCTAGGTGGCGGTACCCACCAAGAGCAAGAATTTTATCGGCAAATCAACCCCAGGTGCCACTAGATGCTATCACTCATGCAAGTGCACTAGGACCACTCAATCTCACTTTGAATCAAGCAATCAAGTAAGAGAGATGAGTGGGAGAAGAATGACTAAGCTCAAAGAGTGTTTTCACAAATGAAAATGTGCAAGAGAGAGGGCCAGAGTCGGCCACACTTGCTTAAATAGAGGAGGGGCACACCCTCACAATTTTGGAGCCATTAGAGCATCTCCAAGAGATTAGCTAAATTGTTTTCTAAAGCTATATTTAACTATTGCTAAAGCAAAAACGTCTCCAACATACTCTTCAAATGACTCTAAATTTAGAAGCTTTCTATTCCACCTCATTCGCTCTCTACTTTTGGATAGCCAATCTCACTAGCCATCCGGTAGAGAGTCTGTTGAAGTAGTCTAATAATTTCTTATTAAATCTATTTTAGAGAGTAGCTAAATCAGTAAATTTGGCTAATCTTTTTGGCTAAACTCTTGGAGATGCTCATAGGCCATCGGAGATCGGACACAAAGTCCAGGGCCGTAAGACGGAAAACTCCCCGTCCGATGCCTGCGTCCGATGTCGCTCCACTAGCCATGTCATGCCACGTGTCATTGACCGTTTGAATCCTATCGTTGCTGCGCTGATCACTGACCATCGGATGGAAACCATCCTCGCGTCAGACTAGAAAACGTTCTCTGTCCGACGCCGAGCAGAAACTACACTAAGAGCTCCCGAATGTTGGACGAGCATCCGACCATGGCAGCCGAACAGAAGATTTTACATTCGACGCCATGTGTCGCCTCGCCATTGGCCATCCTTCGCGTGCGAAGCCGTCTCCACTTCAAATCGAGTGTCGTACGGGGGAGCTGCGTCCGACACGCAAACTTGCGTCCGACAATTACCTCCGAGTAGCAGTGGACCAGGGCGTCGGACCGGACGCAGATTCTCCGTCTGACGCCAAACAATTCTCCATCTCGATGCTACATTTTCTTTCTTCTTCAATCCAATTTTCATCACATGCTTTCATCACCTTGCTTCACGTGCCAACACCAAAGGGTCTCCACCACTTGTGCACTTATGTTAGCATTTTTCAAAACATTTTTGCAAGGATTTTAGTTAGCACACTAAGTCCTCCATGCATATGCAATCATGATTTCACCTAGTGCCCTAGTGGCACCCATGCATCGAATTGCCAATAAGAATTTCCCTCTTAATAGTTCGGCTATTGATCCCAAACTACTCACATCCTTTATATATGGTGTTTCAAGTGTGAAACAAAAATGGCCCTATCAAATATATCTTTGCTTTGAGCCCATTTTTGTTTTTCTCTCTGTTGTTTATCCAAGCATGAGCCCTTGATCATCTTTTGGACCGTCATCATCCATCCACCATGATCATCTTGCTCCATCACATGGCTAAGACCACCTTATCTAAATCATCCACTTATCATAAGGTTAGTCCTAGAGTTTCATCAATTAGTCAAAATCAAACTAAGGACTTTCAAAGGTACGGTGAGAGGGAAGACCGCTACGACAAGATGGCGATGCCCGGTCTATTGGGGAGGAGATCAAGTGAGGAGAGGAGAGTGAGGATAGAAACCCTAACTTCCCCCATTTTATAGTTGGTCGAACCTACGGGCTTGGTTTGGGCCATCTGGGCCTCTGTCTTTTTTAGGAGGCGGGCCTTATAAGGTACCCGCCTATGAAAATAGGGGTTATTTGGATGTCTCGGTTAATAGATTTTAGGATAGGAGGTGGTTATTTTTTAACCGCCTCCGTAAATCAATTTTGCAAGGCGGTTGTTGTCGGTTAAAAATCCGCCGGCCTTGGAGGCCTATTTCAAAACGTCTCGCAAAAGATGTTTTCTAGTAGTGATTTAATTTGAAGGACCAAGCAAGGGTTACTGGTGGCATTCTAAGCATGTTTAGGTAGTGCATTCTAATCCTCCTATGCCTAGTTTGGGAGGGGGCTCCCTTAAGACAGCTCCGACTTCTTGAAGATCCTGTAAACTACAGCAAAGAGCTGTTTTTTCTCTTCCCCAAAATATACCGAAAGCCAGTAAAATCATAAAACTAGCTTAACCGTCTCTGGCTTAGTATCAGAGTACTAAATAACAAAGAGTCAGATGGGACAAGCCTTGCAAACAGGCACTTGTTCTCACAAACTGTGTGGGCTCAAATTGGTGGTCCAAGATCCAAGCAGGATCCACAATGATTATTTACAAGTGCCATTTAACGCTTGCCTTTGTGCTCGGAGATCTCACATAATTCGGCCCCAATCTTATTGACTAGCTGTAACGTACTCCTACCATTAGGTGATCCCAAAGCTAACTTGCGTTCCAATCAGATCTTTTTCCTTGTAATAAATTGTGGTGTTCAAGGTTGATGATACCCAGCAGCAGCTAGCGCAGCACCAAATACTTCCTGCATTATTGCATTAACGCCCTTGCAGTGCTGCAGACAATGTTTAGAGCATTGCATTGCAGCCTATCCGAACCACATTCCTGACAGGGTTTTGTCATATCATTTTCACATGATGCTCTGATCTAGTTGCATTGCATACATGTTGGTGTTAACCTTAGTTTTCTTGTCTTCAGCACTCAGCAGCAGTAAGAAATATTCAACGCGTTCATCAGCTGTCGTCGTCGTACTTGCGAAACTCGATCGTGTTTTTGACTCCTTGTTTTACTCATTTTCATTGAAAATGATGATGGAAGTCATACGAACCTGCATGTCGTCAGAACCCTCACCTGCCTGCTTGCCTTGCTTTGCGGAACATCCGTCCCGGGGAAAAGCCGTGTTCTATGGATATTCTGCAGGCTGCAGCAGAGCTAGCTGTACGGTCAATGGGGGAGTTACCAGCTGCAGACCTCGAACTTCCTTTTTCATCTGCAAAAATTTTCCCAAGTTAACTTAAAAAAAACACACTAAGTCCATGCATGTGAATAGTTTCTTGTGTTTGGATAGTTTCGCTCTACAGCATTTGTAATTTTCTCAGCTGTTTATTTCGTCAGGCTAAACACTGAGGTTGAAGATTCTGGATCGAACGTGCAGGGAGGGAGGTTCAGATGTTGTCCATCCAACAGCGGAGTAACTTGGGTGCAGTACGAGGCGCCGTACTCAGATCGAGTTCATGAGCGCACAGTGGTGGCACATGCATGCATGTTCGCATGCTACGGCCCCTGGGGGCCCTGGTATATTGGTGTGTCTTATTTATTCAGAGTTAAAAGTACAGTCAATTCAGTTTTTACATCTAGTGTACGTATTCCAGTAGTAATTGGATTTTGTCCTTGGTTTTGCATCTAATCAGTGATGATTAGGATCTTGTAACATGATCTAAAAGTCATTCTCAGTGGAGGTTTCATAAGAGTTTCATGCATAACATTAAATAGTAGAGACATGACATAGTGTAAACGAAGAAAGAGATGATGAAAGTTTGGTGAGATGAAAGTTTATTTATGTATCTATAAGTGCATAAAAAAGTATGTATTAAAAGAAAGTCACACAACGTCTTATAATTTGGACTAGAGAGATGAAAGGAGGGAAAAACAACTAACATTCGTTTGGTACTACCAAAATCGAAGGTATTTGTGAGATGAGGTTACACTTAGTTGGGATTATATTCCTCCATCGTGCAAAAGGCAAACTCCCTCCCATATATGGGTCCAGAAAGGCCCTGATTATATTCCCGCGTCATACAATTACTTGTGAACAGCACTTCTGACCTAGTGCACTGACAATCAACATGCCGATGCACAGCTTTTCTAAGAAGACGACCGGAGACGAGGTCCCACTATTGACCGGCGAGCAACCAACGCCCACACATGATCGAGCTGCAGTCGAGGATCTTAGAGCTTCATCCATCCATATCCATATACTAGTATCTGGTCCAGCCCGTGCAAAGAGCTATATGAATATTGCAGGCGGCTCCCACTGCAGTTGCGATCACGCACAAGAAGGCTAGCCCCTGTAGCCCATGATGAGCTAGAGCTACGGATTGGACACGCCATACACGAGGACGTACCACACCGGCCGGCCGGCCGGCGGCGACGCCGACGCAAGCACAAGCCTCGGCCGGTGACGTCGTCGATTGGGAGCTACCTCTGGTCCAGAACCAACCAGCCGCCGTCGCGATCGCCGGCACGGGCTCCGAGGGGAATGATCAAGCTTGGGAATGATGGCACGTCGTGCTCGCATCACGCATGGTCCAGACTCCAGACCAGGGGTCTCCAGGGTACCCCGCCCGGCCGGCCGGCCGTCCGCTGCGTTTACATGCGTGGCATGGCACTTTCTTTCGCAGGGCCATCAGAGACGACGTCAGGTGGTAGCACATGCATGACGATGATGAAAGCCCGGCGTCTCTGCCGGCCGATCGAGCGCTGAAAACCATGGCTCTCAGGTAGTCAGGTGGATGTGGACTAGTGACTGCTGTCAGGAATGCTGCTTTTACCATGGCCGATCGATCGGCTACAGAGACACAGAGAACTATACAGACAGGTATACATATTGTATGAAAATATGGTGGTGAAACTGAAACAGATGCTGAGAACTGCTTGAAATTCAGCACAAGGAAAAGAACAGGCGAGTCCATGCTGAGAACACTCGTACGGGCAGACGCAGACCTGAAGAATCGAAATTCTTCTTCGCAATCATTACTCGAGCTGCAGTTGTGAATGTCGCCGCTGCGTTGGATGCGGCGAGCCAGAAACAGCTTCAATGACCGACAACTTACCACCAAACCAAGTCTACGTGTACTGCTCTCTGCTTCTTCTCATATACAGTTTACTACCATGCACAACAATCACGACACAAAAGAAAAGTAAGAAAGAACTGAAACGGTTAGTATCGTTTGGCCCTTCCTCGGATGCCTCTGCAGCGTTGCCCCTGTTGTCGGCTACATCCATCTTTTTCGGAGGATTCATAGAAACCAGGCTCCAGTCGCATCGCATTCAGCTGGCACAGTAGTAGAATATACGGCGCCACCAGTGGCGGACCTAGAAATGGGACACAGGGTATGCATGGGACAAAAAAAAATATGAAGATGAACGAAAAAATGAGGCTATGGGGGATTGAACCCATGATCTCTTGCTTAAAATTGAACATCTTTACCACCACGCTAATTTGATACATTACAAATCATAGGATCTTAAAGTTTTTTATCTGCTAAAAGCATAGTATTAAGTACATGGCATGGCCCGCGGTGGACCACCTTGCATACCATGTGGGTCCGCCCCTGGGCGCCACCTGCATCTACATAGTATACTCCAGACAGGCAAAGCTGTTATCTACTCCAGACAGGTTGCCTGCACACACTGGTCACTGCAGCGCAAGCTGCTGCAGGCAAATGGAGCAGGCCTCAACTGTGCTTCGTCGGTTCCAACTTACTATAAGAGGTTTTAGCTTTTCTAAATATACTTTTCTTGAAAAACCAAAACATCTTATAATTTGAAATGAAGAGTATAAGTATGTACTGTGTGTGTTCGATGATCGTGCAAAAGAGATATATATCTAGTGAAAAATGAAAATGCATATCCGATATATTCTTCGACAAAAATATAGAACATCCGACATCTTTTAATCTCTACTTGTGTAATAATGTTGTATTTAAAAAAACCATTGATCGATGAAGTAAAGTGGCTTCTTGTTGCCTACCATTCTAATTTGAATTTTTACTTGACCTATCATTGAAGTGTACTTTGGTTTTATTTGACTTTTGGTTATCGATGGACAAATTTGTGTTAAATTCTATACATGCATGTAGAATATTAATTTATGCACAGTTAAATTGATCAAATATGGAGGGGGTTAACCTCAATGTTGAGGAGGACCAGATCATGTGGTCTTATTCCTCCCAAGGAATACCATGTTCAGCCTTATATGCAATAATCAACTGCAGAGGGGTTTTCTCCACATATGTTACCCCCTAAGGTCTACTTCTTCCTCTGGTTGGTCTCTCATAATAGAATTCTCACTAGAGATAATCTAAAGAAAAGAAGAGAGGTGATTGGTACTACCTGTCTTTTTTGTTCAGAGGAAGAAACTGTCAATCACTTATTGTTTGACTGTTGTGTTGCAACACATATGTGGAATATTGTGTCGAATATGTTGGGTGTGGTCATTGGCGCTAATTATGAGTCAGTGGCAAGTCTTTGGGTTGCCAATAAAAAGCACTTGATTACTAATGTGATTTCATCGGCTTTGCTATGGTCTTTATGGAAACTTCGAAATGAATTATGTTTTCAGGGCCTAGCTAGTTTGGAGAGGTTTGGAGATGGTGCTGACAAGGATGGAAAGAATGCTCTGAGGCTGGCTGCCGCTGTACGAAGAAGCAACCGGGAAGTGGCTGGAGGACTTATCGTCTACCTGGAGGGGCTATCAAGACTGCCACCACAGATCGAATGGACCTCAACGGCATCGTCATCACAGTGGGTTCCATCGGCTGTTCTTTCTTCGGCAAGTGCCAGCAGTGATCCGGCCTTAGAGCCGTGTAATGCTTCAGTTTTTACAGACTTAGAGCTTTAGCTCCGCTTCGTGCACTTGGCGCCAAATTCTGTGAACTGAATGTTGTTTGCTTTTGCAATAAAAACAGGAGAAACCTTTTGTCTAAAAATTGATCAAATATCCGAATATGAGACATTCATTTTGTATTTGAATTCAAAAATATCTACATCCATACTCAAAGTCAAATTAAAATATGGTAGAAAGTGATTCCGTATCCGATTCCATGCAATCTGATCCATTTCCATCCTTAGATACATCTAGGTCTGTCGGGGCTGAGGACTAAGGAGCCAATGTGCACTAGAGTTATTAAACATTTAGTAAGTTTTTAGATAGCAAAAAACTTCAGAGAAGTACTGTTTAGATTTTTTTAACCCGGGTGAATTTTCATTACTCAAGTGCTAACAGATCATTAGCAATAAAACCATGAACACTTTCATGAATAGAACTCATAATTTGCTCCTCTCCCTGATTACATAACAGGCCCAGTCTAGCTAGCTCATGAGAAGCTTGATTGCACTCTACAAACAAAAAAAAATAGGACGGTTTTGTAAAATCAGGATAATAACCCAACTTATAAGCGGTTTGGCACACCACCATCCCAAACCGTTTTTGGGCATTTACTGTGCCTTGCTTGAAAATACCCACCTAGTCCAACTTTTGTCGCCGTTGTCGCTGCCCTGTGCAAACAAGTCTGGGACAATTTTGTCGGTCAAGTTCAGTTCAATCCAAATTCAATGCAAACTCCACCGATCTCATCTCATAGAAAACCTAGAGACTATGTTTTGGCAAGATTTCCTTCTAGGATAAGAGCCCTGCCTCTGTATATATCATAGGGTCATGACTGATTGACGTTATCTGGCCAATACAACCAAAACAAATATATCTACTACTAACTTTCCCTACTTCAACCTAGTGTCGTCCAGCACATGTCTTGACAAAGGTTGGTTGGTGTTTTAGGTGGGCTTGCTGATTCTAGGGCAACCATACGCTATGCTCATCCCCAATAGGTCTCCCCGAAAGATCAATGCCGAGCGAGGAACTAGAGAGGCGGCGCTAGCAGGAGGTCGACATATAAGAGTTAGCCCAAAGGGAATAGAAAACCTAAGTTATATATGGCAGACCAACTTCAACATGACTCATCCTAATTTCATCATATAGTAACCAAACAAATTCAATTTTGATGTGCTCTAAGCAATGTGTCATCCATATAACTTGTGGTTCAAAAACTCAAAAGTTTCTCATCGCTTTCGTATGCCTGGCCAACACATCAAATCAAATTTAATAAAATTCATCGTGTTACACCAACCATATGTATGCATGACCAGGGATGAACTATGTAAGCTCATGCATTATTCATAACTGTATGTACTTACCTATACTGATCCTTGCGTGTCGTCAACGATCAAGGCCGTGATTTAAACATTAGAAACCGCACGTGCATATATTTCCCGCAAAAAGCTATTGTGTGACTCTGAACTTCTAGGTGGAACAATATTTCCATTGACTTTTTGCAATGAATTTTTTACATATGTTTTTCCATTTTTCTTCCGCAGAAATCAGTTTACAATGAAGTAGTGATAATATATTCTAAAATTTCATATGAAACTTGTGGAACTCAAGAAAATCTACAAGTTTCTAATTTTCATATTAATCATAAATAAACACCAACCATCTTCCGAAGTTTCAGATCAAAAGGATCAAATGGGTGGAAATATCTCCAATAATTATCTCATATTTTTTTTCTCTGTCCAAAAGGCCAAAAAATCCTAATTTTATATAACTATTATCTCCCGTTCATAGCTAAGCGCGCTAGCTAGAATCCAGATTTTCTATAATGATATTATCAGTTATTTGCGATAACCGTAATCCAATTGTATAATAAGTTGTGATGCTATCAGTTGCATAGTTGGACTGTTCTAGAACAGATACTTATTAAGTATGCTAGTCATACACTGTTGGTCAAGACTCAGCAAATATCATCATCTCAGGGTGTGAAACAATACCAGGGTCCAAGGGAATAAGTTGGATGCTGTGTCACCCATAGTATATATACCACGCACATGTGATGATTCATCACATTCCGGGCATGGTCTCACACACCTTTATATCAACAAATCCTTGTTTTTGCCACTAAACCCTAATCTGTAGCAGCAGGATAAGATAAGAACAACAGCAAGCAGACAGAGGTGACAGGCCTCTCGCTCTCCATGTTTCAAGGGGAGCCTGCAATCCAAGCATGAGACTGAGCTTGGGGAAACCAATAAAAAACAGAGGTAGCAACAACTTGTCCATTGCTACCTTGGATAACACCAAGGTTACCTTTTCGAAATCAGAAGCAGGCATGTGCAAACAGCAAAAACTCACTGAGAGCAAAGCATGCTTGGACGCCGTACAGATGCAGTCCTCCACTACTCAAGTCCAAGTGGACAGCAGTGCTGACAGGCATGACCGATCTCTTTTGCATTTGCACCCAAAGTAGGGGCATGGAAAGAACTTAGTAGGGCTGCCCATGGTGGTCTTTACATCTCAATCATCTGGGTTAGAGATCTGAGGTAAGTAGCATGTGCTCAATTTTCTTGGATGGGAGATTTCTTTTGTCACCCATCAAAATGTCATGTGAACAATGAGTGGTCCTATGTAGCTCCTCTAACCACACACTGTGCTATCACATAAGCAACTCTCTAGCTAGCACATTCAAACTTAATTTCATCATTTATTACTGAGTTCGGCACTAAGTTCTCGATCGGCCTATACATAAATATAGATAAAAACAGGTTAAGAATGAATCTTGTATTCTAGATAGAAAACATTGATCTGAACAAAGGTTTCATTAAATTAGATGGAAAGGCAACCATATATAGCCTTTTGGAATAGATGGCAATGTGCCATGTGGAGTGTAGACGAAAGGTAGGAGGAGGAGGAGGCAACGTACGTGCCCTAGCTAGATTCCCGGCCAGTAGCCCAAAACGAAAAGAAGAACTGAAAGTGAGCAAAATTTGACTGACTGATACATATGTATTGCCAATGCAATGGCAATGCAAGTTGCACCAAGATTGTAGGCAGGAATGGGAGGCCGGCCGGCACTCACGCACGGGTCCCTGTGACGGACGGACTGCATGTTGCCCTTCATCAGATCTCTAATAATTCTTGAAAGGAGCGATGTGTGGCTTTGCCTGGGCAGGAGGAGCCCATCCATGTGTCCGCATGCCACGGGCACCTGAATAGCGGGCATGTGGTTTCCAGGGGACAGCCACACCAAGTCTAGTACAGACACAACTCGCCAGCGCCCATTGACAAATGTGTTGATCTCAGTGTTTCAAAGGGCCGGGGCCACCGTCCAGTGCTTGTAGCACTTGGATTTTGATGCTAATTGGTTGGCGTCCTGTGCTGCGATGTGCAAGCACATCATATCATATATGAGGAGTAGGAGGAAGTTGCTAGTAGCTCCGCTCATAACTATGAATATATATATTTATATATTTTCTGCTATTTGAAATAATTTCAATTCTAATGTAGCATTATGGGACAATTACTTGTGTGTGTGTGTGTGTGTGTGTGTGTGTGTGTGTGTGTGTGTGTGTGTGTGTTACTGAGACCAGAGAGAGAGAGAGAGAAACGCGTGGTTCTCGAGAGAGAGGCATGCATTAGGGTGATTACTTTGCTTTCTTTTGTTGTATTGGCAATTATTTTAATTTGGTTAACATAGTTAATATTCTGAAACTCATCCTAGGTAGGTGCATTGTAGCTAGAGAGACAACGAATATTGATCGTACGTCCATCTTGGTATGCTGTCCTAACTTTACTTATGAGATGCATATGCATCCTACAGTGAATGAAAAAAAGGATGAACGATGAGTGCAAAAGCTAAATGAGTTAACAATATCATTGATGCACACAAACACTTATGTGGGAAAAAAGGTTTATACAAGTGAGTGAGCGCCCACATCCACTACGAGGTTTTTGCTAATGTAGCATTAATAGAGGCAGGGACACTTGCCCGCCTGTGAAAACAGAAATAAATAAAACCCACCATGTCGGCACACCTCGCTATGCCGAGCCCAATTGAGCATGTTGTTGAGCCATCGAGCCCATCGCCATCGACAACCTCATCATGAGCCTCGTTGGACTCGTAGGTGGTGAAGAATTGGACAACCTCATCGTTCGCCACTGCCTCATCATGCAGCTTCCGCTTGGAGGTTTAGGGTTGCACCATTGCCACATCTCATCATGGGATGCACGCCACCACCACTGGTTTGAAGACAGGCTACACCGCTATCGGGGTCTGCGTCGTCGCCACCCCACACGCCTCGACCATCGCATTGCTCGATTTGTGCCTTGCGATGGATTGCCACTAGATCCACACCTCCGTTGTGTTGTCATGCCTCACCCTAGGAATGAAGGAGAAGTGTGGGGAAGGAGGGAGAGTGTTGGTGTGGAGGGAGGCAGCGGTGGAGAGGAGTAGTGAGGGTATAGATGAATACGTATTAGGGAGGATGCGCAGGAGAAGAGTGAGGGAGGGCCGGACTGCTTTGGCTAGTGTCTCTCCTTGTGTTTATATATATTTGAGGGGTTGGATTTTGATTTTAGATATGCACCATTAAGAGATTCATCTCTAAAAATCACCTCCACTTTCAGAGTCGAACCTAAGAGACCAGTATTTGTGAATTGATTTACAAAATTGGAGTGTCTCCATAAATGAGACGACTGCCTCTAAAAAAATATTGGTCATTTTTTCTGATGTATCTTGTATTCTTGTGGATTTGCAACCTTGTTCCTCTTTCAATGCAAGCTTTAATGTAGAATCCAAATGTCAATAGCTTCCATCTATATAATTAATTAGGGCTGCAAACAGACCAAAAACGGTCAGAAACCTATGGATATAAGATACAACAAACATCGGATTCAGATTCAGATTCGCTTATGAATATTTTGGATGACGTGGATGTCGACATCATATATATCCAAATTTGAGTAGAACTAGAATCAAAGCCTTGTTAGGAGCAACAGGTTGGTAACTTTGGTTATGTAGGAATGATCTAGCTTTTGAAAAGAAACATAATTATTTTCCTTTACATGTTATCTTAATCGATTATACATTGGTTTTGTACATGGGCTGTCCTACAGAAACCAACTTCACATGGTTTGGTTGTAGCCGCACCTCAACAATTGGCGCAGGTGGCCGATGACTTTATCCGGGCACATTTGGGTGGTAGTCGTCTAGTCTTCGGATCAAGTGTTATTAATTAGTGTCTTTTTTAAAACATGTTTTGTAAAGTTGTGTGTATCCTTTGTATGCAGAGACTGGAAGTGTTTTAAGGTCATTGTATCGTGTCAATGTAGCGATCTTGAAATCAATAAAGCTTTCCATATAACAAAAATATCGATATGGTATGGATACTAGGTTTAATTATATGTAATGCCATTTATCTCCTTTTCTGAATATATATGGATGAGGAAACTCTGACGGCACTAGAGCTTTGTCTTTGGTCCTATAGGCATGTTTGATAACTTAGACCCTCTTGAACAGAGTTATATATTGACTATTGAGAGAAACCGCGTGCATGCCTCCCATGTTATTTGAGCATCTCATTACAGCTTCACAGGAAAGAGGTTACATATCCCTATCAAAATGAGGTACTGCTATCATCTTCAAATATTCGAAAACGAGTTTTAGGAACAGAAAGTTTGTGTGCACTTGTCCAGAATTCAATGCAATGTGGGAACCATATACTGTTTGCCCAACTTGATTTGGGAAGAAGCATATATCTTTTGAAGAAAAAGACTGGATCTGTGTACAGGAGCAAGATTGGTTATGTGTGCTTATCAGAGATTCGTACGATTGTCCCAGTCATTGTGCTGTAGTCAAGCGTAGACTACTAGACTTGATTGAACAACACAGCTACATGCAAGTATTAACCACTCAATAAAAGAACTCCTCACGAGTGTATATAAAATAAAATGACCATGCTGCTTGAAGCTCCTTCAGGGGTAGATTTCCATATATATATAAAAAGGATATTAGCTACACACATTTAGCTTCACGATAAGAGAGACAGACATATATACATACACCCAGAAATTTTTTTAATAAAAATCTTGTTATTAGTTTTTTTTGGAATAAGCTGCCAAAATCCAGAAGGAATTCACATGTATAGCTTTTATTGGATTAGCAAGACCCATGTGGCAGCCATGTGAATGCCCTTCTCAAGTTTTGGCGCTAAGAGGAAGGAAGATAGGGTGGAAGAAAAGGCGCCGGGTGCATGGTGGTCTCTGGCATGCCCCCAGACTCACAAGCTATCATGCTTCCATGTTACTGTGTCACTCTGCCGTTGCACTCAAATGCCCTGGCCATGAAGTACTACAATAGTCCATAGCCAACAAAGTCAAGGGAACCCCCTCTCTTGCTAATGGAAAGGGAACCTCCTCTCTTGCTAATGGAGAAACACATGCAAAGCTGCTATATAGTGTACAACAATAATAATCATACCATACACTTGCTTATACTCTCGCACACAATACTTCAGCGCTCTCTTTGTACAATCCATGTACGTACTCTATCTGAATTTAAAATTTAGTTAAATGTTTGGGCTATTATATAACATGGATGGTGTTGTCTTCAAGATACATTAGTCATGTTTAGTTTGACCTTCATTTCGTTTCGGTTTTCCGATAGGTGGGCTACAAACTAGTATGCTTTGCAGTCCGTGTTTGTGTCCTTCGGCAAGACTATGTAATAATTGGCCTGTTTCTATCAGTTGATAGATGAAGTATGATATAAATTATCCATTATCTAAAAGATTATATAACATGTGCATTGCTAATTAATAATATGCGTGTAGGGACAGTTAATAAAAGCTATGCATGACTAATTTATTGTTTAACGGTCCACCAAAACACTTTATTTGATATAGTTGTGAGCTAGTTCTATAGTATATGACATTGGAACACAAGTGAACCATTGCTTATTATACTAATTCGAGTTTTTTTAAAAGAAGTCCCCACAATATTCCTCATAATACTTGCTAGAAAAATATAAATCCTAAAACTAACACAAAATTTAGAAACATGTGGCCATGTGTTCAGTTGACCCTAAGCATCATTGATGGTAACCCATTATTAGAAACATCTTGTCATCTCACTATTTTCTAAAATATAACATCTATCATGATAGCTCTACCCCAAATATCCACAAGTACACTGCTATGTCTTTCTTAATATAGAAAAACTAACTTAAGTTATAAAAATAATTAACCCCCATCTTGCAGCTAGATTACGCAAGACTTGAATAAGCTAAAGTAACTTCTAACACCAAATTAACATGTGGCATTACGAAAAATCCCAAATTGTTTCTATATATGCTTCTATGGAATTACTCATTTCTATTGTTAATATAGAAAAAATACCTCAAACTATGTATGATTATATACTGCATGACGCATGTCACTATGTCAAGAATATGTACACATGTATGCAAAAAGAATGATCACGCCAGTTTCCATGGCAACTAGATATGATTTAAGCTCAGGTTCCAACTAAACGTATGTTAAACATGCATGCATGAAAGGTGCGGTTCAAATTTAATTAAAGGAGAAAGCATATAAAGTAATTGGTTTTATCTCAACCTCTCAATGAATAAAAATAAGAATGTACATATCTAAATGAGTATTGTGTCAAAGTAGGAAAACATGAGATAGACTCGTACATATATCAAAACCACAGGCGTGGAGGTGCAAAGCATATATAATATAATTATAATTCTAAATTAATAAAGTCCAACGCAACAAATACAAATAATAAAGTACCTATGGTGGGACTGGAGTACGAAGAAATAAGAGGCTTCCAACTAAATACATGTCAAAAACACGCATAGAGTCAAAAATGGAATTAAGGGGAAAACTATGAATTAGGACGGGAAAAATAGTAATCAATAACTAAAGTAAATCATAAGTATATATAGTGTGATGGAATATGAGTGAGAGAGAGATAGTGCACGCTACTGCGTGGTCACGTGGGCATGCTTGTATTTTTATGTTTCTATATCGTAGAACAAAATAACGCTATACATTTATTGGTTGTGATGTACCCATTAAAAATGAGGCACGAACTAAGAGTTTGTTTGGATATAAGATAGCCAAAAATTAGCTCTATTGCATCCAAACAGTACAAGAAATCTTAAAATTAGCTCTAGTGCATCCAAATAGTAGCTAGCAAAGCCAATAGCTGGACTAATTATTAAGTACTAGCTATTGGCTAGCTAGCCACGGAATATGTTAACCAACTAGCTAACCAAACATAAGTAAATTTAGGCTAATTTATAGCTTCACCTAATAACTAGCCATGTGTATTTAAACATGCCTTAAGTTTGTCAAAGGTGCTCACAGAAATAGAGATTACTTTTTTTTGTTTTCATATGGGGTGAATATGCATGCATATGCCGTGTTTAAAAAAAAAAAGGAGCAAAAATAAGGATTTTTAATTAGTGGTGGTCCAAAATTTTGCATGAATTAAAATTACTAGCCCTGCTAGTATATGTCATAATCAGGAAAGGTGTTTTTTTATTGAATTTGATATGTTGTGGGATGGTGTTTTTAAAATTTTGCATGAATTAAAATCAACAAAAAGGAATATGGACCTTTGGTTATGGTCTAAAAATTCAAAGAACTCAAAATATGCGATGATCTCTATGGGCTATAATTTTAGTACAATGATTTTCTAGTCTTTTCTTAGGATCTGTTTGTTTAGACTAGTACCAGTGATTAGTTAGAACTAGTGATTACCGGACAAGTGAATAGTTCAGTCCTGTTTGGATCCACTGGCTAATTATCAGATGTGCTTAGATGCTAAAATTGACATTGCATTAGCCAATTGCTGAAAGAAGTTGGCAATGGTGTTGCTTAGATGCATAGAAATGGGTACATTGCTTTGCCACAGGAAAAAAGAATCGCCTGATTAGTGAGTCGTCTTTAGCGGAATGGACGTGTCTTCCGTTTCTCCGGGAGCAATATTTAGCATTGATTTAGGATGACTATTTGGATGTTATTAGGGTCCAACCGTCCAAGTGGGGCTGGTCCGGCATGTGCAGGCATGTGCATGGTCTGCCTCTCTGCCCATCTCTCCTTGCTGCATGTTCCCCCACAGAAAGTGTACTCTTTCTCCTCTTCTTTTCCTTTTCCCATACCATCTTTCATACTTCAGACGGCCTCGCCTTTTGTTTCTTACTCCCTAAGTTTATTTATTCAATAATGAGCACATAAAATTCCATAGAAAAAGATGATGCTCTTCCCAGTCAGTGGAAGTTATATAACTGCTTTTGACAGTTAAATTGACCGTTCGGGGTTGGGGTGGGCCCCTGATGCATTGGAGATATTTTCGCATTGTGCATACCAATTCTTTTGTTTAGTTTATTCAGACAGTAAGTCCTTTTTTTTTTACTAAAAGATCACTTCTAGTCTAGAGTTCTAGTTTGAAACTAAGATATAGTTTTTTAAAAAAATATTAAGTTTGTTTATAGAAAAAATATCAACATTTATATTTTCAGAACATTTACTTAAATCAATGATTAGTCTCATGAATGTTACTCAGTATCATAAACCTCTCTACTTGGAATCAACAAAAAGAAAATGTATTTATCACATCACCAAAAGTACATCTACAACATATTGCCCTTCTATCAGTAATACATAATAACTAATCTGATTTTGTAACTGAATAAGTACAGTACTACTCTAGCTGAGTTTACTCCTTGTTCTGGAGTTAACCAAAAGAAGAAGAAATACTAGCTAGTACATACAGTAGTAAAATGTCTATATGCCAATGCAAACAGGGCTCTTTGCTTTAATAAATCCAAATGGATGGTTCAAAGCAGAACAATATACCCTGCACTGCACGCTGCGCAATGAATAGCAGCTGAGCAAACTCACATGCAACTTTCTTGGGCTCACCTAGCTCCTAAGCTGCAAGCTGATGCTTTATATTCACATAAACCTCTCCTCTTGGAACACAAACCCATCCATCACCTTCTTCTCCTCCTTCCAAGAACGGACTCACTGAAAGAAAGCAAAAAATCAAAGGAACCAAGCTTGCCATTGCTTGTCATTGCTCGCTAGTGCAGTGACACCAATGCATGCCCCGAGGAGGTTCAAGAAGGCCTTCATGGCGCAGCTCCTGCTGAGCCTGCGTGCGGCGGGGCAGGCGTCCAAGTCCATGGGCCTCCGGGAGCGCCGGGACGCCGTGCGGCTGTCCTCCGACGTGGCCATGGCCATGGCGCTGGCGTCGTCCTCCGCACGGCGGGCCCGCGCGGCGTGGGCGCGCGCGCTCGTCGCGAGGCACGCGGCGGAGCAGCGCAACGAGGCGCTCCTGCGCCGCATCATGGGCGGCGCCGGCTACGAGATGGCCGCGGCGGCGGCGAGGGCTGGGAAGGATGCGCGGAGCCGGAGGGTCGTGCGGAGGTCGCGCCGCGTGTGCAGCGGCGCCGCCGCCGGGAGGAAGAGGAGGAGCTTGCTCCTGGCGGCGGGTGGCGGCAGCAGCAGGTGCAGCGCAATGGCGGCGGCCAGGAGGATGGTGAGGGCGAGGCTGCAGGTGCTGAGGAGCCTTGTGCCCGGAGGGGAGGCGATGCGTGGCGTCTCCCTGCTCACCGAGACGCTGGACTACGTCGTGTGCCTCAAGACGCAGGTGGAGCTCATGCAATGCCTCTGCAAAGGATCCCGTTCTTCCCAGCTGGGCTGATGCCTCGTGATCTCATCTCACATCTCAGGGTGAGTCTAGTGTCCTCTGTGCTCTGTACAATCTTCTGAACTTCTGATGAGTCTTTTTATGATTTGATTTGATGGTGGATGATGATCTGGTTTAGTGTATATGTGACGTGCGGTGGTAAATATGTTATTAGTCCTAGCATCTGCTATTTGGTTCTTTAGATTTTGATGAGTATCTGAAAGTTCAGTATTCTGAATTCAGGGTTTTTCGGTGTTGACAGTTATTATATTGTGAGTTATTACTAATCTGTACTGCTGTACCTCCTGTCACTGATTGAAATGTCTCTTCTTTTACACAAGTGTGATGATGCCTCTGTGGTACATTCCATATGGCATACTCTGAAGTGTTAGCTTCCCTTCCACTTCCATCTCACACACCTTTTGCTTTGTACTAGAAAAAGTCCATGGCTTTGATTGTTTTTCCATTTTAATGCACACTTGTTTACTGAAACATACAGCTATATTGCCCCCTTTTCTAGTTCTTGATTAGCCCAAAAGTAACAATCTTCTTTACCTAAGCTTACTGGTTCCACATTCATAGCAAGATAATAATCTATCTAAAGGTGCTTCTTTTTAACCTTACATGGAAGTTGGAACACTGAAGAATATATTGTATGAATGGAATATATTGTATGAATGAAATATATTGTATGAATGGAATATATTGTATGAATGACTCTCACTGACAAACATTTTCCCATATATATATCCTCCATCCATGGCTGTCAGTAACATTTACCTGCTGATTGGACTGCAGGGACGGAGCAGCAACTGCGAGACTAGTGCAGGTGCAGAGCTGCATGAGAGTGTGAGAGGATTCAATGAGAATCCTTGGGCACCAGGCTCATGTCATGCATGCACAGAAGGCAAGGACCGCAACTGAAGCCGCCGTCTGATCTGATCTGGATGGATGGGCAATCAGCTCCGATGAATTGTCTCCGGGGGCCAACTTACTATAGCTATAGCTAGCAGTACTAGCAGCAGTACCAGTGTAGTGTAACTATTGTGCAAGTACATGTCAGTGCAAAGATGGACCTGGTTTTGCTGTATCTCCTCATCACAGCATAGGGTGAACACAAGCCATCATCCATTTGGTGAAAACAAGTTTTGTTGTTAAATCACTAGCAAATTTTGGTTTATTAATTGAGTGGGCAAAAATATAGTCTGCTTGTACTATGTGCAGTCAGCACTGGGGATCTTTCTGCTTATTAAGGCTCTGCTTCTGTATGTTCAAAATATGGCATAAGATTACTAGCCCCTGTATATACTGGTACTCCCTCTATCTCTTTTTGTTGTTCGTTTTGGCGTTGGTTGTTACTGTCCAGGTTCATACCATTTATTATGTATCTGTAAACATGTTTGTTCTGATTTCATTGATCGGTTGGTGGTGTATGTAGGATGAGGCCAAAATGAACTAGAAAATTGTACAGAGGTAGTAATAAGGAGACAAAAGGAGGTGTGATCAAAGGTGCAATTTAATTACAATGCAATTAAACTAATCATGTTGTCAAATAAATTTATAGTACAAAATAACTCGTATTGTGTACTAGTGTAAGGAGAGGGAGAGTTACACATAAGTGAAGAGACAAATAACTGCTTAGAGTTCCACTTAGAGTTACACTTAAGGAGTAACAAGTTTGTAGCTTCGCCTCATTCTTTTGTGAGACCACAGATATTTTAACTAAGAGTAAGGAGTATCCTATGTCTTCAAATGAACTTTCAAGTCTCATTGCTGCCACTTCAGGCTCAGAAACTATGCCGCATTAAAACGTCCAGTACAACATTGGTACCGAAACAACAAGGACTATCATGCTGTGATCAAGCATGAAACCAATGCCAAATACTAGTGTATATTATCAATCAATACTTCAGTAGGTGTATGTGCATGAAAAAGGGTTGAGCCTGAACCCACTGTATGCAACAACTGCATCCGTCGTTGCATCTAGTACCTGGAGGCCTAGGATTCGACATCACTATTGCAACTTGTATGTAGACCACTAAGATTGCTGAGATAATGATTCAGTCTGACCAGCATTCACATGCAAATCACTGTTCCCTACTATAGTAGCTAGTACCACACTGCCAACAGGACATTATACAGATTTGATTTCCCATGGCAGTGCCATTATATTTCTCTCGATCCCCTGTAACAAACAACTGAATCTGAACTGTCACATACCTGTCTGTCTCATCCCCACCACCCCCCCCCCGCCCCCGACTTCTAGACAACAGTTAGTTACAAATGGCCCTAGTCCCCTGCTGGCTTTTGGCTCATCTCAGTTGGGCTTTCTAAGAAAGATCTCGACAGACTTTCATGTCCTTCCTAATCCTTAGCCTAGTAAGAAGTAAGAACCCTATCATATATTCATATGGGAATAGAAATGTCAATCGGTTCCAAAAGGGAACACATGTCAATGTGCATTATTGTGTGGGGATATATCAATGTGTAAATATATATGGGTTGAGGGAACATATGTGCATTATTGTACTTGTGCCATCCAAAACATGCACACACTAGTGTACGCTTCAATGTCACTGAGGGTACACCGAACACCACAGTGGATAGGGAAAATATTGGGAGACTAGATATTTTTGTCAGTACAGCTGCATCTGGTTATTATATATGATACTCCTATTTTCGAAGATAAGAAATAGGAGGGGTTATGATTTGAAGCTACATCAATTTCTCTTCAGTTTCAGCTACGGTGGGACACCAAATGATCATCAAGACTGTAAAAGGCAAGGCTGTGAACAATAACCACATTCACATGTTGGATCTCCATCAGCTGGAATGCAAATAATTATACTATCAGCACTTTCGTAGGTTTGTCAAAAGGTTGGACCCCTTCTGCCAATTGTTGTAGGCCTTGCTACTAGCTACTAGTGACCTAGGATCCTTCAGCAGTATTGCTAGTTGCATTGTATGTGCCCACTGAATATGCTGAGGCAATGATTCATCTCAAAATCCCAAACATTACCCAAACTGCCAATACTTTATACTTGCATTGAGGGTATCTAGCTTCTACCTTTCGTGAAACAAAACCTTCCCCATTGCACAATCTAGATTACAAACACCATAGAGTGTAACTTCCCTCGAAGAAAATAACTAGTACTCTGTTTCCGTGTATTTGAAATTTATACAAAAAAGTATGGCTTGGACAAAATGTCTGATCCAAAGTCCATGGTTTCATTTTATTCTCGCATATATCATTCTGATAATTTCTTTCAGACAACAATATATTATACTGATAAGAACACGAGCATAAACCATGGCACACGTTGACCATTTACATAGAAGAAGACGTCCAACAACATTCTTGCACAGAAGCTTCAGAAATAGCTTTTGAGTTCTGATAATCTGATATACATGGTAGCGGCACGCATCTTTTGAGTTCTGAAGATCCAAATCAGGCTCTTCATAGCTACTACTTCCCAACCAGGGTGTACTTGTGCCGCCGGTTGTTCCGGAGCACGCAGCATCCGATGGAGTAGACGATGATGAGGAGCGTGATGAATGCAGCATTGACGATGGCAATCTTCTTCCAGCTGTTCTTGAGATTACCCAGGACGCCGGCCTTGCAAGACTGGCAGGCGTAGCAGAGCTCAGACTGGTCGTTGGACCAGGTGGCACAGTCAGGGTTGGACGAGTTGCTATTGCTAGGACCTGAGGGCTTCATCCAGTAGGTCTCGTTCAGGTACGCGAAGTTGCATTCAGTTGGGGGCTTGCAGCATCCAGACTGTAAAACACAGTACAAGTTAGATCACAAAGTCATTAAGCTTAAACTCTTTTTACCTTTCTTTTCATGCATTTTAAGCTCATGCTATTTTTCCTTACTGTTGGGAAATGAATGTAATAGATCTGGTTTTTGCAGGAAGACTATGACCACAATTTTTTTTTTCAGAAAATGGACAGATTACAGCTGAATCAGAGTGTGTCGTAGAATTGACCTTTTTGCAACATGGAAATATGATAAATGTTTTACTGAAAATCACATCTGGAGTGTATAAGCATGCTCTTGCAAGTTCACATCTAAGACCAAATCAACGGGGGGATTACCCATTACCATCACTGTCATGTGTCATCTACTGAAAACTTTTAGTATTTTACAGGAGTTGTTAGCGTTGATCGAAATCTTATGGTATGGATCCTGTCCTGGTCATCTACTCTGCTATCGATTGCGCATGCAAGACTTTGATGAAGTCGTGATGTTTTTTCTTTAGAAAATGGAAAATATTAATATCCCAGCTTGAGCAATGCACTGGATCACTTCACTAGAATGGGTCAAGAAAGCATTTGCTTTCAAAAATATCTAAGCTGTTCAGGTGAAGACATCCTCCTGTTGACTTTAGGATACATAATGCATGAGGTAACACTGGGATTACGAAGCCGAAGGACCTGTCCATTGCAGGGCAAAATACAAAAACTAGGCCATACTACTTTTGAAAGAAAACTTTCAACAATACATGCATAGAAAATACAAATTTTCATACAAAAATTAGGATTTTTTTAAGAACTCAATCTTAAAGCCACTTTTTACCTTCACAATTAGTTTTATAATATGAAGATCACATAGTAGATCATTACGTAGTTCCATTCCATCAGCGTAACTTGAAAAATAATTATCCTTAAGCATGTTTCTAGCAAGCAAAGAAGAAGTCTTTCACAAGAATCAGCGAAGCCCACTGACCTGCACCGGCGAGAGGTTGTCGTTGACAAACTCACTGAACGTCCGGTTGCTCTGCAAGCTCCGGCACACGCCGGCCTCCGCGAGGCAGCTCCTGATCCGTGCCCAGGTGCGGCCGTCCTCCACCCTCCGCCGGAGCCAGCTGGAGTAGTCCCCGAGGCGGTACTCCTTGAACCCTCTCCCCGACACGGCGCGGCCGGCGCCGGCGTTGGTGACGGCGAGCGCGAAGACGGCGAAGCAGAGCGCCGCGAGGATGAGCAGCGCCGCCAGGAGGAGGTAGAGCCAGAGGAGCAGCGACGCGCGGCAGCACGCGCCCGCGATGCCGGCCATAGAGACGGCCACGACGGCCGCGCCTAGGACCAGGGCCGGCGTGCGGAGGAAGCGCTGGCAGTCGGTGGCGCCCGTGCCGCTGCGGTGGGGCGCGCCGCCGGCGTAGATGCCCCACTCCAGCACGGCCGCGCCGAGGAGGAGGGTCAGGACGTTGAAGGACGCGAAGACGGCGTTGCTGCAACGAGGCCGCGCCATTGGTGGCGTGGCGCCGGCCGCGATGGTGGTTGCAGAGGAAGAAGCAGAGGCGATGCGATAAGCAGGGGAAAGCAGAGCAGGTAGATATAGCGCAAGATATTGGAGGGAAAATGTTGAATTGGGCAACGACGACTCCAGAGTCCAGATTGCACGTGCATGATTACGTGGGCTGTAAGGTGGGCTAATGGGCTGGACTCTTGGGCTATCTCTACAGTGTTTTTGTGAAGCCCGCCACATGGTATTACTATTTTTCTTGTTTGATTGAGGGGCTTGGTATTGCTATTAGCCTTCTTCACTCAATATAAACTTTTTCCCATACAAAAACTGAATATAACCTGACACGCAACTTTTTGTCTTTCTCCTCAACCAAATTTTCCCCAAACTGTCAATTTCAAGGTGGTTTCGTCTTTTTTAGTTAATGAAAATTTGATAAAATGGTAGATAAGATTTTTAAACCATGGAGAAAATCTCTAAACTTCAAAAGTTTCTGAGAAAAATCTTAGATACATATTGAGACATTGGACACCACAAAACCAAAGAAACATATTTAGAGTCCTAACAATTTCTAAGGAAAAAATAGATTTAGCTCTAGGAAAAGAGAAAAATATCCCAAAAGACGTGGAAAACTTCCATAACATTTTAATCCATGTCTAAACTTGTTTGAGAAATTTTCCATGAAAAAATGAATATGTTACTTACTAGCATGAATCGCATCTTATATTTTTGTTGTGGAATTTTTTCAAATCATTGTTTAGACATCAATCTGAGAGTTTTCAAGATTTTCTAGATTGTCCCATTTTTCTAAAGGTAAACCTGAGATACTTTCATAAGCTCTAATTTTTTTTATTGGCATTGTTTCATATCTAACTCTATCTATAAGATTTTTTATGAAGACTCCTACAAATTTAGAGGCATCTTTCCATGGTTTAAAAAACTTACCAGGTATTTCACTACATTTTTGTTAACTAAAGACAGGACGAAACCGCCTTCAAGGGAGGTTGAATAATATTTACAGTTCAGTGCCTAAGATGTTTTGTTCAGTACTATTATCTTTAGCATAAGAAACCCCCATTCAAATTTATTTGCCGCTCTTTTTTTAGAATGGTCTAGGAATAAGTCTGAGATCCGTTTAGTAGTAGCTGCTTGATCAGGTCGCCCTCTATGTGTTTTGGGCTGCTGTCTGTTACACGGCTTGTTTTCCTTATCTCGGTTCCTCAGTTTAAACTGGTTTCCCTAGTTTTACTTTGTATGCAACTTTGAACAATTTGGCTTTATAAAAACGGGATTTACCTCCGTCAAACAAATGAAAAAAAATGAATGTGTTTTCGCTTTATTTTCTAAACTAAAGCAGCAGCGCTGACTTGCTAACAATCGATCATCGTTTTTTAATAAAAGAAAAATATATTTCCGGCTTCAGTCATCCGAACATGCAACTAGCCATAATTATTATAGCAGAAAGTCAGTGTTACAAGTACGATAAGAAGTCACCCGAAAACACTTGTGCACCTAAAAGTAAAAGTAAACGACGAAAAAATTACATCCCAATGAAAACACCGACCATCATTGAAGACTTCGGATCCAGTAACCTGGCAACACACAAGGCAACGGCTTGACACAAAATGTGGCGCAGACGCCGTGTCTCACACACGGCCGGAAAGCCTAGCTTCAATCGGGTGCCCGGCGTCGAATCCGAAGCGTGCGATCGATTTGACTCCGAAAGTCGACAAGGGATAAAACAAGTAAGATCATAACCGGAACGTCTTTGGGTGAGACCAGACAGTTCCATCTTTACGGCCCTCAAGCCACTTACGACGACACATAGCTATAGAAGCTATCTCAAACAAGTTTGCAATTCATTCGGCTAATATGATATGACCGACATGAATAAAGTGAACTGCCGAATGTGTGTAAACGAAGACATGTTTGAACAAGATTAAATCATCAAAGCATATCAAACTACATCTCGGGTTTAAAGCATCATCAAGCACTAATAATTAAGGATAAGTAACTTATAAATATAAATCTACTAAACAACACATGCATAGGCTACTCCAACTAGTCTCGCCACCTTTGTAGGTCGAGATGGACTAGAGGGGGTGAATAGTCCTTCCTAAAAACTTACGCACCGGCAAACCGAAACAAATGCGAATTAAAACTATCGGTCTAGCCAAGACTAACCCCACTAACTACAACTCTAGTAGCACCTTGTAAAAGATCCTAAACAGAAGCAAGGTGCTAAACTAGCTATTGCTCACCTAAACAATTCTAGCTTGCAAGGTCACAACCTAAGCAACTAGTACTTTAGCGAACCTAGGGAGCACCTACACAATTCTAAAGAGCAAAAGCACTATGCCAAACCTAAGCTCACTAGATGCTCAAGGACAAGGCTACACAAGCCGAACCCAAGAGCGCAATTCACTTAACTACACAAGCTAAGCAAAACACTAAAACTACTTCTAGCTACACAAGCAAGAAGGTGCTCAACTAGCTACACAAGCAAACGAGCACAGAGCCACTACTCAAGCTAAGCAAGAATGTAACAAATGTAAATGCAAGCTTGAGCTAGAGGGGATGCAAACCACCGCGAAGAGTGAACACACGAAGTCGCGGCGGTGGCGAATCACCGGGCGTAGAGACCAACCACCTGCACACAATCACAAGGGAGGTCGAATCCTCACACACAAGCACAAGGAGGTCGAAGCCTCGGCAATCACAAATCGACACACGATTTTTCCCTTGGTTCACTTGGTCGCCACCAAGCTACGTCCAGTTGTGGCGATACACCGACTTGGTGATGAGAAGGCCGCTCAAGTTGGCTCACTGCCAACAAATCCTCCGGGGAGCCCCAACTCCAATCAACACAAGACCGGGATCCTCCAAGCCACGCTCAACTAGAGTAGCCAATTTGCGCTCCGCGGGGAAGGCTCAAGAACCCCTCACAAATCCTCCTTCGGAGCACCGCACAATCTCCACGCGGTGCTTCAACGAAGTCTCTTGCCGCCAAGCCGTCTAGGAGGTGGCGACCTCCAAGAGTAACAAGCACACCGGCTTGCAACACGATCACCTAGTGCCACACGATGCAATCTCTCAAAGCAACGCACTAGAATCGCTCACTCACTCGATCGGATGATCACTCTCAAGCACAAGTGAGTAAAGGGCTCTCCAAGCACTCTCCAAGGTGGACACCAAGTCTCCAAGGTGCTCGGCCCGGCGGCCATGGCCGAGCAAGGCAAGTATTTATAGGCCAAAGCCCAAAACTAGCCGTTGCCCCACGGCGGCAAAGACGTACGCGCGGACGCGTCCGGCCTCCACCGCCGGACGCTCCAAGCCGCGTCCGGCGCTCCATCTTGCGCCACGTGTCCCCTCGATCGAAGACGACCGTTGGCTCCCAACGGCTAACTCCTCTGCGCGTGCGGACATACTCCGCCGGACGCCGCACGTTGATCGCACCGCGTCCGCCGCTCGCGTCCGGCCCGCGTCCGCCGCCGGCGTCCGGCGTCCCGACGCGCGCACGACTCGGCCCCTGTTTCGGTCCGAGTCCGGCGCACGCCGGACCGGCGCCACCACGGCGTCCGGCGCTCGAGACACGGCTCGGCCGAGGCTGCTCGCGCCAAGCCACCACTCGCCGGACGCGTCCGGCCCGCTGGCCGCGCGTCCGGCGGGCCGCGTCCGGCGCATTTAAAACAACGTTTTCCGGCCCGCCGCGAACGCCAACTTCTCCAACAATTTGCATCCGGCGCAATAGAAAATAGGCCTCCAATTTTCCGAAAAACGCCGAATCCCGCCTCGCAAGCTCGGCGGGAGGGAGAGGGGACCCAAACCCAACTCAACCCCGCAAACCAACGCGCGATCAACGCCACCTTTGTAAATGTGCCAACACCACCAAGTGTACATCACCATGTGCATGTGTGTTAGCATTTTCACAATCATTTTCAAAGGATTTTTCTCTTGTTCTCACGGCGCCACTCGATCCTAGCATGTCGCAATGTCAGATCACTCAAGTGGCACTAGATGACCGAGATGCAAACAAGTTTGCCCCTCTTGATAGTACGGCTATCAATTCTAAATCCGGTCATCAACTTCTCTACACACCTCATGACCGGTGAAATGAAATGCCCTATAGCATACCTTTGCCTTGCGCATTTCCACTTCCACCGTCTTCCACCGGAGTACCAATGCAACACATGCATCGACACGATCTCAAGATGATATGATCCACTTCATATCGTCATGCAACCCTCTCGGTTCATCGATCTTGATCTCACTTGCTCTTCACCGCCTCATGGTCCATCGGAACCAAGTCTTGCCCGAGCTTCACCATCTCATGGTCCGTCGCTCCACTGCCTCGACTTGTCCTTCACACACCCTCCGGTCTCGAGCCAAGCCTCATCTCGATCTTCACCATCGGTCACATGACTCCATGTCATGTCACATATTCAATGAAGCTCCTTCATCTCACAATCACTTGTGGACTAAACCCCTGTGTATTCTCATGATCACACAATTAGTCCACCTAAGTTGTCACTCAATTATCAAAACCAAACAAGGGACCTTTCACACACGTCTAGCCTTAATAAACCCGTCGAGCATAAACTAAGCAAGCTAATCCACCGCATGATACCACTCGCTATGAATTTACACCACCCCTTACTGCCAGATCAATCCACCGCATGATACAATCTAACGGTAAAGAGCTAAAAGCACGTAATTACCTAACGAGATCTATAAATACTCGCTACATGTATAAGCATAACCGTATCGGCAAGATTGCCGAATCGGGGTCCATGAAGAAGGAACAAACAAGTAACATGTAAAAGGAACCTATCGATTAAACCGATCTCTAGTCCACCGGATGACTAGCTCTAGAGTAACCCAAAGACCTCGCATTCGCCGCACGGTACCCGGTCTGTCAAGGCTTATCTACATCTAACGTGAATGAACCCACAACACGTGACAATCTAGATCGATCTAATTCGGCTATATGAAATTGATCTACTTGATATCGAATAAACATGAGATTATGACCAAAAAGCCGAAAAGAGCATCAATCTAGATTGGGCAAAAGAGTGTTGCAAATAAATAAACATTAAATAAAACATGCAACACGTGATAACTTAATGAATCTATTAGATCTTGCCAAATCTAAGAGAGCCGATAACTATCTTTACTCATGTCTTAATCCGCCGCACGATACAAGGCACAAGCAAAAACTTCCCATCATTAAGCTTAAATCCGCCGCACGATACTAAGCAAAACGGATGAGACTACTTGCATCATAATCTAAATCCGCCGCACGATACTACACATGATAGCAAGGTTGCCGGGACTTACGGAGGTCGACGGATCGATTGGCCCTCTTGAAGAACTCGACGACACGACTAAAGGACTCGAAGGGTGGCACGTAGCCGGTTGTATTGAATTGGTTGTGAACCCTTATTACAATGGTCGAGGGTTTATATTTATACCCTGGACAAAACATGAGTCCTAAGTGTTTACGAACTATCTAAACAAAATTGGAAAGACACAAATATGCCAACTCTAACCATAATCGGAGTCCTTGACTATTACGACCCCTTCCCTATCTGGTCAGCTCCTTCTTTCGCCTCCGAACGAAGCCGTCATAGCCGACCGCCTGATCATTTGCCGAACACATGGAAATTAGCCGACCGCATATGCATTTGCCGAATTGCTCTCTCTGCTCCCTGCGGGCCCACCTGTCATATTCCTGACCAAAATCTGGTGTTAACAGCAACGGATGCATGTACAATGTAGCTCATACCATGGAAAAAATAAAAAGTTCTCCACTACCGTCATCACAAATTCTTTTTCCCTTATGCCATTGCCGATTTGCCGTCTATTTTGGGTCTAACAACAGCTAACGATCATGGACATGTCGCTTTTGCCCTCGGTTCAAGGATGCATGAATTTATCCTTTTCCTCTGAATACGGACATTTTCATATCTATCCTAATAATAAATTGGCAAAAATTTCCTTCTGCCTTGTTTTTTATCTAACGAAGAGATTGACTGTCGGTTACGGAGAAAAAAAAACAAGGACGTCCACCACCCGTACCCTTTTTTGTCCACGGCGCACACATCCAACACGCTTGAACCGTCATTAGCGAAATGCCCGAAACGATTCCTTGGCGATTCTTGCTTCTCACTTTTGGTCCGATCTTGTCAATGCATTCATCTTCGGCCATGGCCCAATGTCAATCACACCTTGGCGAGATGTCTTCATGATGACCGGATTGAATATCACCAAACCGGCATACCCGACTAAGTACAAGGGCACTAGTACTCGAAATGTCGTTAAATCGGGAGGTGGATGGGTCAAGCATATTCAATCTTATGCATCAACTAGTGTCTTTGTATCGACAAGGAATACGGGGCTTTCATGAATATGTGGTTATGCGAGATTCATCTTTTGCGGCAAGTCCAATGAGCCCACTCGAACCATATAATGATGGTCAAGACTTAGCCGCAGTCAATTGATCCCCTTGGGCAAATACCTCCTAGGTCTTGTTTACCATATGATGCATCGATCACTTTCGGATGAGGAACCAAGGTGAAATTTTTTGTGTGAATGGCCCTTGGTGGCTGGTCCGGATGTGGTTGCAACTGTACATGCATCGATTGTATCAATCGACCTCCACAAACTGGGCTTTCCATCTCAACTATCTTGAAGGTGAGAATCCACGACAAAAGGCCTGTCAGACATATGGTGAAGCTGCATCTTCTTGTTATTGATATAGATATTGGCCATCTCTTCAAGCCGTTTTATAAGGGTTTTGGCCAAATAATCTGGTTCCCCTACGGAGGAAATGAAAACCCGACTCGCCTTGCAAATTCGGTTATCAATTGGGCTGCACGAGATGATGAATCCAAGGAGATTTTCAACTGTTTCATCGGGCCTTGTGCTTTGCCACAGAAATTCCATCATGGCGAGGCTGGTAATACCAACTTATGAATTTTATAATCCCAACATGGTTGCCGGCAACTAGGATTTGGTCAATTACCTCCAAGGTTGTATTTTTCAAGCATCATAAAACCTAGGGAGGTTCTGTCAAACATCATCGAGACCAACAAAGTTTTCAACTTGGGATGTAAATTTTCATTATATGGACCCGATCCTTTGGTAACAACCGAGGTTTCCCATCCTTTATTCAAATCCCGGTGGCAAGAATGGCGTTCTCACATTTTCAAAGCACTCAAGCCCACCTTCTATGCCAAGTCCTTATGCCTCAATTTACTTCGATGATGAGGTATCTCTCTTTCTCGAAACTTCTCCTGCTCTTGAGCTTTTACCCTTATTCTAATCACTTCTTTGAACAGGACAATGCTCCTCCAAGCCCCCGAAGTTCAATACGGCAACCTTGGTCCGATTGCTGCCTTAGGACATGATGCTCCAACTTTAGCGCCTTCAACAAGACCCTCGCCGATGAGGTAGTGCTTTTGAAGGACACGAAAGGAAGACTCCTTCTTCTCCCAAAGACACTACTGTTCCCAAGAAGATGAGATCAAAGAAAGCTAAACCCACTTCTCAGGTATGAATGCCCCCAGTCTTTCTGTCTTCATTTGTTAAGATGCCCATATTTATCATTCCCTTTACAGGTACAAGCCAATCTTCAGAGTTTTGAAAAAACAGTGACTTTGGAGGATTCCCCTGACGTATCCACTGGTCATGTAGATGTTGATGAGCCTGTTGGCAACCCTGGTATATACTTGCATTTTACGCCTCTCTCTCTTCTAAATAATGTACTGGTATTCATCATGTGTTTCATGGTTTAGATGAGCAAGGAAAAGCAACAGAAGCACTCATTCCTCATCAGGTGACAGATTCTTCAACTCCGGCTATACCACGTTTACGTCATATTCACAATTAAGATCCAACTTCAACACTTGGATAAAACTTCTTAAGGTATCTTCCATTGATGGCTCTAGTAAGTTCTTCTCCAAATAGCGTTTTCAATATATACGCATTACCAGGCGCACAACTGACAACCCGAAAAGGTCCTTCCCAATTTGGTGACCATTTGCCAAATGTCTTGTCCTTTGTGCCAATTGGCAATATCGTTTTCCAAACCAATTCTCCTTCGCAAATTGCTTAACTTTAACTTTCTTGTTGTAGTACTTGGCAACACGCATTTTATTCTTCTCGATGTTCTCCAAAGCTTTAAGACGAATCAAATGCAAATCTTCCAATTCATCCATCATCAAATCCTTATAATCTTTATCTCGTCGAGTCCTTTTGCAACTCAACTCTCCTTGATCCCGATTGCAACTCCCAAGGCATTCTGACATTATGTCCATAAACCAACTCATATGGAGATGCTTGTGTGGATCCATGGCAAGCCATTCGGTAAGCCCACAATGCTTCATTAAGGACCAAGTGCCATCTCCTTGGCTTCTCATCGATCTTCTTCGGATAATCTTGATCATGATCTTATTTGACGCCTACGCTTGGCCATTGGCTTGTGCATAATAAGGAGAAGAATTATATAACCTTATCCCCATGCTTTCGGCAAAGTCACAAAACTCGAAGAAGTGAACCGAGTCCCCGATCGGTTGTAATGGTCTCAGGGGATCCCAAACCTATGAATTATATGCTCCTTGACAAACCGACCATATTTTTCGATGTGACTGTTTTCAAAGGGATAGCTTCAACCCACTTGGTGAAATAATCTGTTGCCGCAACACAAATTTGTGTCCTTTGCTAGATGGAGGATTGATCTGTCCAATTAAATCTATACCCCATCCTCGAATGGCCATGGTTTGATTATTGGATTCGAAAGCGGATGCGAGTGCTCTTTGAACATTACCAAATATCGACATTCTCGACACCCTTTGTAATATTCAAAGCAATCCTCCAACATAGTCGGCCAAAAGTACCCTGTCCTTCTGATTATCCACTTCATTCGGTAAGCCGACTGATGCGCACCACAAACTCCTTCATGTACTTCAAACATAACCTTCTTAGCCTCCTCTTGACTCAAGCACTTGAGCAATACTCCATCTATAGACTTGTAATATAATTGGCTATCAAGAAGCACAAACTTGAGAGCTTTATACCTGAGCTTTTGGGAAACCTTCTGAGATGGATCTTTCAGATAACTGACAATAACGCTTCTCCAGTCATTGTCTATCTGATCACAATTGAAGGCACTTTGTTCTATTGCAAAAATCTCATGATTTTCCCGATATCCGAGGGTCGCTTGAGCTAATTTATTTGCTTCTCCATTGTGCTCTCGGGTATATGATGCAAAGTAACTACGAAAAGCTTTTCGAAGTTCCCTACACTTTGTTCATGGTACCCTTTGCAAGACATCATTTTTGCATTCATATTGTCCCGTCAACCGATTGATCACCAATTCGAATCACCAAATATTTCGATAGCAACAAATTTCACTTCTATTAACAAAAGCCCTCTAAGCAAAGCCTCATACTCGCTTGATTGTTAGTGACAGGATATTCAATTGAAAAAGCAAACTCAAATGTCTTTCCTCGTGGGGATATCAAAAGAATACCAGCACCACCACCTTTGTCACATGATGATCCATCAAAAAATAATGCCCATGGGGCAATGTTCACCATATCAACAGATAAATCACGATGTTGAGTAATAAAATCGGCAATTACCTGTCCTTTTACTGCTTTTGCCGACTCATATTTTAAATTAAATTCTGGCAGTGCTAATACCCATTTGCCGATTCTTCCATTTAAAATCGGCATTGACAACATGTGTTTAATTACATCAAAACTAGATATTACCACACATTCGGCATTTAACAAATAGTGCCGAAATTTGGTGCATGAGTAATAAACACACAAACAGAGTTTTTCTATAGCCGAATACCTTGTTTCGGGATCTAGCAAGTCTTCGGCTAAGGTAAGCTATTACCCTCTCTATTCCATCAAACTCTTGCATAAGGGCCGATCCTATTGTTAGGCTATCGGCCGCCACATACAGATTTGAAAGGCTTCTCAAGTTGTGGAGGTACCAACACCGGTGGTGCCTTCATATATTGCTTGATCTCATCAAAAGCCTTTTGCTTATGTCACCCTAAACAAATTTCGATCCTTCTTGAGCTTCAACAATGGAGAGAAAGGCAATACTCTTTACGATAAATTGGATATGAATCTTCTCACGAAATTGATCTTGCCCAACAATGATTGCAACTCGTGAGGTTAGTTGGAGGCACAATTTTGTCTATTGCTTCCATGCTCTTTTTTTCCAACTTCTATCCCTCCTTTATGAATCAAGAACCCCAAGAACTCACCAGCCGAGACTCCAAAAGCACATTTATTCGGATTCATCTTCAAACCATGTCTTCTTGTGCACTCCAAAGTCTTCCTTAAATCGGCTAAATGTCCTTCATGGTTTCTGGATTTGACTACCACATCATCAATGTAAATTTCTACAATCTTGCCGATTAACTCATGAAAGATATAATTCATGGCTCTCGATAAGTTGCACCAAAGATTTTTCAATCCAAATGTCATCACTATCCATTCAAATAATCCAATATGACCAGGACATCGAATGCGCTTTTTGCAATATCTTCAATTGCCATGAAAATCGATTGTAGCCGCATTGCCATCCATAAAGCCGATGACTTCATACCCCGCTGCGCATCCACTAGTAAATCGGCAAGCGGCATTGGGTAACCATCCATGGGAGTAGCTTTGTTGAGATCTCGAAATCTATGCATACTCTCATCTTTCCATTCTTTTTGTAGACAGTACTATGTTTGAAATCCACTCGCATACCCGCATGGCCGAATAAAGTTTGCTTCAATCGGTCTTTCAACTTCTTTCTTTACATCGGCTAATACCTCTTCTTTATAAATTTTTCGTGGAGGTTGTTTGAAAGGACGAAACCCGGTTTTATAGGTAACTTATGCTCAACAATTGATCGATCCAAACCAGGCATCTCTCAGGTAATCCCAAGCAAAACAATCTTTAAACTCTTTCAAAGCAACTCTACTAATTTCAACTTATATTTTGGGTCTAAATTTGCACGATATACATCGGCCTTGATTTTGTGCTATCACCAACATCGATTTCTTCTAACTTGTCGGCCGACATGAAACCACGACCCGGTTGCCTTTGTTGCCATCGATTGGATTGCCCATTAAAAGTTACTGTCGAGCCGATTTGCTTGGATCGGGCGTTGATCTCTGTCGAACACATTGACAGACCTTCTTTCCATTTCTTACTCGAAAGGCGGTCTTGTCCATCATACTCCCAATAAGCGAGGCTCGGAAGTGGCAACACTCGCCGAATCATCGGCTTGAACAACTTCTACATCATCTCCTATCCACCGGATAAGAATCGATGCATAGTTGAGGGTACACGGCAATTAGCATGGATCCAATCTCTTCCCGAAGCATGCTATATGCCCCCTTGCCATCAATGACAAAGAAAGTAGTGATCAAAGTCTTGGATCCAATCATCGGTTCTACATGTACCGCTCCACGAGTATCGAAGCATTGCCGCAAAATCTCTAAGGATCATGTCATCGCAACAAATCCTCACTTGTCATACCAAGCTTTCTGAAAGTAGCATAGGGCATAATATTGATAGCAGCCCCTCCATCAACAAGCATCTTGGTCAAAGGTTTGCCATTGACATATCCCTTCAAGTATAATGGCTTCAGATGGCGATTTTTAACTGGCTTGTCAAAGATTGCTTGCCGAGTCAACACAAGTTGAGCCATTAGGTCTCGGCATTCGGTTTCATCAAAGTCTCGAGTATACTTCATCTTGAACTTCTAGATCTTCGGGAGCTCTAAACTCCAATGGGATAAAGAACACCATGTTAGTATCGGCCGAAGGACCCCGTCCATCATCCTTTTTCTTAGGACGCCACACCGGGTTTCTTTTCGGCTAATTCCTGGTCAGCTCTTGATTCCTCAAACGCTGAACTCTTCTCTTCCGCTTTTCCGCACCGGGAGGGCACCATTGTCCTCTTTGCCACCGTATGAGCTTTCCTCTCGCATTATAAACAATGCTATGAGTCCAAGCTTGATCTCGCAAATCTTTTCCTCGATGTCCATCAAAATTATTCATTTTTATGCGTCGATCGTCCTCGGGAGTCCTTATTCCAAGTCTATCATGGACGGGACGGTTGACTCGAGATTGCCTATACTCGAATATTGATCACCGCATTCGGGGCAATTGTTTTTAGCGAGCAACTTCAAGCCTTCATTCCAACAAGAACCGAAGAAGGAACAGTTCCAATGTGACTTGCTCTTGCTCCCTCATGTGCTCTTCTTTCTCTTGGCGCACTTCGCCTCATATCTTCGACGCTCCGCCATGAATCTGCGTTCCTCTTCAATGTACTTGCTCCTCATCATACTCCATCTTCTTTTCCCTCTGCCACTTATTCAACAAGTGTCGTCTTGTAACTCGCGCTTTGGCTCGGCGTGTATTCGGCAATTTCCCTTAGCCGCATCGAAGTTTGACCCTTCTCTTTCGGCTATTTCGAACCGTACTTGTTGCACTTCTTCCTTGGTAACTTGCCGATCGGGGTCAACAAGCACCACTCTCCTTGGCTCTTTCGAGGTCGGCACTTTCATCTTTCCCTTTTCCTTGGATTCACCGGCATCAACCATGCCTATAGAGAAAGAGACCATGTTCGAGGAACGGGTTTTTGTCTACTTTCATCTTGCCATCAAATCTCAAGTGTCCATCTTGAATAGCTTTCTCGAATCTTTACTCGAACACTCGGCAATCATTGATATGATGAGAACTTGTATCATGAAACCCACAAGTACTTCTTATCCTTTACCCCTTCAGGCGCGATAGGATGTCCTTCTCGGCGCTTGATGCGTCCCTCTTGAATCGAGATACAAAAAGAGCTTATCTCGCCTTCTTGACATCAAAATCATAAGATCCCTTTTGCTTTAGCTTCACCCATCGATGATGACCAAAGTAGGCTCTTTTGCCCAGTTCAACTCTCGCTGACTACTTCATCTTCATCTTCATATTCGATGCTTCTTCTAGAAATCCCCGATACATGTCAATAGTTGCACTTGTTCTTCCGAAAACGACCATCTCTTCGAACCCTTGGGCTTGATTGCTCATTGTTTGTCAACTTTTGCGCAAGCTTGTCCAAGGTCTTCAAACTCCATGCCAAATAGCTTGTCTCGATATGTGGCGGCATGCCCGCAATGACCAATTGTGCGAGTTGATCATCGGGAATAGTCGAGAATAGCACATGTTCTTCGCTTCTCCGAATCTACGAAGATACTCCATTGGTGTCTCGCAGTCTTCATCCTCATAGCCCAAAGATCAACCATCTTCTTCTCATTGGTTCCCGTATAAAAGTATGCATGGAACTTTTGCTCCAATTCTGCCCATGTACCAATGGAATTAGCCGTGATGCAAACCATGTGAAAGCCGGCCACATCGGAGACATAGGAAAATATCTAATCCTCCAAGCTTCATCGGTGGCAGCTTCTCCAAGTTGCATCGGATATCTGATATGCTCAATGGTGCGGTGTCATCCCGACCGAGAGAACTTGGTCAAATTCGTTGGTGGCTTAACTCTTGGTGGAAGAGCTACCCTATTGTACCACTCGGGAAAGGAGATTTGTATGCATATGTCGATGCTTTGGTTTCGGGCCGAATTGATTACGCATCATATCGCCCATTCTTCTTAGGAGGACATCATTTGCATCTTGCGCTCCCCTGTCTCCTAGAAGGTACTCCCGATGCACTCCCAGTATCCCGGATTCGGCAAAGCACTCGAGCACCGTAATCGTAAATTCACCGTACCCATCTCCATAGATACTCTTCGCAATCTATTTGCCACCGGGAGATCTTGTAGCGAGATGCGGGTATATCCGTTGTTGCACCAAAAGTTACTTGACCATGAGTTTGCTTTGCTCGGCCACGGGAGGCTTTTCCTTTTCATCATAAACAGCCCCGTCCTTGCTAGTGCCGATCATCTCTCCTCCTCCAGTTGACTTCCCGAAGATTGCTTTGAGTGTTGAAGAACACCGGTCCAAGAAGCTCTCCAAATCTTTCTTCAAAGCGCTTGTCAACTGCTGGACCAAAAGTATCGGCCATGATTTTGCGGAAGGTGCCCCGAAAAAGCCGTGTTGTGATTCAACATAGTGTCTCCCACGGCTTTGTAGATGACTCCAACTACCCTGCGCATCTCCTCCTCGTCGGTAATATCGATCCCGACCCGGCGAGAAGAACTCGTGGCAGTGATTGCTTGACGATCACTCTGCCACTCTTGTTCTTAGAAAAAGACATCAGACATTTCTGCTGATACTGTTCCATTGCTTGTTCTACCATCTGGCGTTGCTCTGGCTGCAGTTCGTCCATGGTCACATTCAGAACGTGACCGTTGTCAATTTCCGATCCCATCCTAGACTGAAAAGTCGTCCCACCAGGTGTGCCAAAAAGTGTGTTGACACAAAATGTGGCGCACTGTGTCTCACACACAGCAAGCCGGAAAGCCTAGCTTCAATCGGGTGCCGGGCGTACGAATCCGGAAGCGTGCCGGTCGATTTGACACGAAAGTCAACAAGGGATAAAACGGTAAGATCATAACCGGAACGTCTTTGGGTGAGACCCGGACAGTTCCATCTTTACGGCCCTGAAGCCACTTACGACGACACATAGCTATAGAAGCTATCTCGCCAACAAGTTTGCAATTCATTCGGCTAATATGATATGACCGACATGAATAAAGCCGAACCCGAATGTGTGTAAACGAAGACATGTTTGAACAAGATTAAATCATCAAAGCATATCAAACTACATCTCGGGTTTAAAGCATCATCAAGCACTAATAATTAAGGATAAGTAACTTATAAATATAAATCTACTAAACAACACATGCATAGGCTACTCCAACTAGTCTGCCACACGTCTAGCCTTAATAAACCCGTCGAGCATAAACCTAAGCAAGCTAATCCACCGCATGATACCACTCGCTATGAATTTACACCACCCCTTACGATCAATCCACCGCATGATACAATCTAACAAGAAAGAGCTAAAAGCACGTAATTACCTAACAGATCTATAAATACTCGCTACATGTATAAGCATAACCGTATCGGCAAGATTGCCGAATCGGGGTCCATGAAGAAGGAACAAACAAGTAACATGTAAAAGGAACCAATCGATTAAACCGATCTCTAGTCCACCGGATGACTAGCTCTAGAGTAACCCAAAGACTGCATCCGCCGCACGGTACCCGGTCTGTCAAGGCTTATCTACATCTAACGTGAATGAACCCACAACACGTGACAATCTAGATCGATCTAATTCGGCTATATGAAATTGATCTACTTGATATCGAATAAACATGAGATTATGACCAAAAAGCCGAAAAGAGCATCAATCTAGATTGGGCAAAAAGAGTCTTGCAAATAAATAAACATTAAATAAAACATGCAACACGTGATAACTTAATGAATCTATTAGATCTTGCCAAATCTAAGAGAGCCGATAACTATCTTTACTCATGTCTTAATCCGCCGCACGATACAAGGCACAAGCAAAAACTTCCCATCATTAAGCTTAAATCCGCCGCACGATACTAAGCAAAAGGGATGAGACTACTTGCATCATAATCTAAATCCGCCGCACGATACTAGACATGATAGCAAGGTTGCCGGGACTTACGGAGGTCGACGGATCGATTGGCCCTCTCGAAGAACTCGACGACACGACTAAAGGACTCGAAGGGTGGCACGTAGCCGGTTGTATTGAATTGGTTGTGAACCCTTATTACAATGGTAGAGGGTTTATATTTATACCCTGGACAAAACATGAGTCCTAAGTGTTTACGAACTATCTAAACAAAATTGGAAAGACACAAATATGCCAACTCTAACCATAATCGGAGTCCTTGACTATTACGACCCCTTCCCTATCCGGTCGGCTCCTTCTTTCACCTCCGAACGAAGCCGTCATAGCCGACCGCCCGATCATTTGCCGAACACATGGAAATTAGCCGACCGCATATGCATTTGCCGAATTGCTCTCTCCGCTCCCCCGCGGGCCCACCGTCATATTCCCCGACCAAAATCTGGTGTTAACAGCAACGGATGCATGTACAATGTAGCTCTATACCATGGAAAAAATAAAAAAGTTCTCCACTACCGTCATCACAAATTCTTTTTCCCTTATGCCATTGCCGATTTGCCGTCTATTTTGGGTCTAACAACAGCTAACAGTCATGGACATGTCGCTTTTGCCCTCAGTTCAAGGATGCATGAATTTATCCTTTTCCTCTGAATACGGACATTTTCATATCTATCCTAATAATAAATTGGCAAAAATTTCCTTCTGCCTTGTTTTTTATCTAACGAAGAGATTGACTGTCGGTTACGGAGAAAAAAAAACAAGGACGTCCACCACCCGTACCCTTTTTTGTCCACGGCGCACATATCTATACCTCTTATATAAACAAACCCCACTAGCCTAATTCTCTTGAACCTCCTTAAGCCACATCATCAAGTAAGAGCATCTCCAAGGGATTTGGCATTTGGAGTTGGCATTTGTGGTTGTTTGCAAAGTCCCAAATAGAAATGCAAAGTCTAAAAATAGGTGTACTCGGGATTTGGCAAATGAAACTTGGCATTTGGGAAAGTGGACCCGCCAGCCGAAAAAAATTCCCGGGACCTCCTCGCTCGCGCTCGCGCGCGATTCTTTCCCGCGGTTTTCTTCGCGCGTCTCCAGGCCGTCGCCGCCGCATCTCCTCGTCGCGTGCCGCCGCATCTTCTCTGGACGTCGCTGCCAAGGAAGACCGGCAATGAAGATTTCCACGCATCTCCTCGTCGCGCGCCAAGACAGGAGGTGCCCGTCGCGCCCCTGGACCGAAGGCAGGACCGTGCGCCAAGACAGCAATGATCAGGCAACCAGACCTCGCTTTCATCAGCATGTGGACGTCGCTTTCAACAGCATACACAGTATGTCGCTTTCAAACAGGACGCCAAACAAAATCGCGGGAGATGTATATCGCGCGCGAAGACGGAGTCCAGCCCCGCGGAGTTCGGTCGACGCACGGGAATTGCACGGATCGGGCTTTTGCCAAGTTGTGGATGGCTTGGCATTTTTGCCAAGTCTCCTCCCTCAAATGCCAACTTTGCCAAAATGCAAAACTTGTTTGCAAAACCATTGGAGGCCTGTTTTTCCTCTTTTTTGCATTTTTCTCAAATGCCAACCCAAATGCCAAGTCCCTTGGAGATGCTCTAATTAAACCGCCATTCCAATTTTGTTGATCCACTCACGTTGCATGCACGTTGTATCTAATGATGAGCATGCCAAGAACGGGAGAGGTTGCCTCTTGTGGTGCCCAATAAATTCGATGATGAGCATGCCAAGAATAGGATAGCGTCTCTTCATTTTCAACTGCTCTTCCTCTCCCACCACCGATGATTTGAAGCCTAGTGCTTGTATAATTCTTGCCAAAAATAGGAGAGGTTGTGATATATACTCCCTCTATCCCTATTCACGTTTCATGATGTAGCTATATCCTATATATATCTTCTATTTTAAATTAGCATTTATATTCCTCGGTCATACCCGCGGCAACGCGCGGGGAATTCATCTAGTTCTATTTTGTTTTGATTTGCTTGTTCTTCTATCCTGCATGCAGCCGCGCATAGATGGTGCAAGCCGATCAATCTTACTCTGACTCGGTTTCCAACAAAATTACTATACCTCTCGTTTGTCCATGAATCAATTAGTGTCAAGTTTGCATGTATACATTATAGGCTTAAAGGCTTGGCCGGTAGCACGTACCACATATACGTATTTAGACTTTCATCTGATTCATATTTTCTTTCAACTTGTTTTCTGGCATCCTTCGGCCGAACTCCGTATGCGTGCCGCTGATATCGAACCAACTAATAAAATAATAAAATAAAGGAGGAAAAAAATAGTCAAATATAATAGAATCATAAATGAACTCAAATCAAAGCCAAAAGGGCACCTGTGTCGTCTTGTTCTTCATCAGAATCTGTTTATGTCTCTAGAACTAGAACTCACATATGCTAGCAACGGGCAGGTATCTACCGTGGCAAGTCCGCCTCCCACCTCCCGTCCGCCTCCCACGCGGGGCGACACGGGGGGAACTCCTCAAACCCTAGCCCCGCCCTTCCCTCCTCCATCCATCCAAACGCCGCCGCCGGCGGCTTTGGCGGCGCTGTTGATTGCGTTTCCTCCTCCTCTCTTGCAGCCGACGACAAGGTTGAGCCCCGTCGGTACGGCGAGGGGACCGCCGGAGCAGGGACCAGCCCAGGTGGTGGATGCTAGATGGTGCTGTTGATTGGAGTTGGTTGCGGCGGTGGTCAAGATGGAGGCGGAGGCGGAGGCGGGGGCGCCGGTTTCGGGGGTGTCCAGATCTGGTGTCCCCAGGGCTGGGGGCGGTGCCCGAGATGGTGGGGGCGCACGTGAGGTGGCTGATGGCGGCATCGTTGGCAGCGACCTTGGCGGGTGCCCAATCGGCAATGCGGCGGCGAGGCCGGTCTTCGCGGAGACGTCGGTCGGCAGGGGTGGTTGACGCAGCTTTGCGGCTGCGGTGTGCAGCTGGCGTGTCGAAGCCCCTCTGGCGAGGTTTTCTGCAGGAAGTCTGGCAGCGACGACGGTGGTGACAACCAGGGATACGGTTTTGGGCCGATGTCGGAGCTGGGGTTCCCTTGGGTGAAAGCCGGACGACGATGACGCCTGCGGGCGTCGTTTTCCCTGTTGGGGGCATCGTGCCCTAGCTTCTTTCCACGGGTGAAAACCCAGTCCGTTGGACGAGCGACGGCGGCGTTCATACGTCGTAACCTTCTTGAAGGCGTCGCTTTGGAAGCCGACTCGGCTCAGATGAGTGTGTGGTTAGGGTTCGAAGTCGAAGCTGCACTTGTGGTTGCTTGTGCTGGGCAACGATGACCTACCTGACCCCTCATTCCCCGGTCTCTTATTCTATTTGGGTTGTCGTTTCTCTCGGTTGTGTTGGCGTGGGTTGTATGGTTTTCGGGCCCGGTTTTCCTTATAAACTAGGTCAATCCTCTTCTTATTAATATATGCCGGAACAGTCTGTTCTTGGATCTTTCAAAAAAAAAAACATATGCTAGCAACCCAATAAATCTGCTTGCTTTAGCGGTCATTGCCACGTTGTTGAGAACACACCATCTTGCCGCCAATTCATTTTATGACTAGATAAAATCGACTGATGCTCCACTGGGCTCGCTGATGTGGCGAGCTCTATTGCTCACAAAATCACTGAGTGCTTGGACAACTAGATCTGAGGACAGTGGCTGTGCCGACACACCTGATCATTAGTGTGCTCTGTCACTCCACCACCTTATCGTCACCGGAGGATCCGAGCCAAAACCCAATCGAAATTCCTAAAATGAACTGCCTAGCATCAAAGGTGATGAAGACGAACCACACACTAGGTACACGTAGCCGGAGGTGAGGACCGTGTCGCCCAACCCTGAGCCTCCCGACGGCCCACTACCATAAAGGCATAAATCCGCTCGGGCTAGATAAGATGGGTAGCAACTGTTGTTGAGAAGATGGTGTAGCCATGGAAGGAGGGAAAAAAACATGAAAAGTGGAGAAAGAGAGATATAAAGACAACAAGTTTATTAAATTTTATGGAATAAGCAAAACATAAATACAAATGCACTATTTACGTCTTTGTTTCTCATAAAAATATAATAGTTTTTTCTCCCCGTTGCAACGCATCGGCACTTTTGCTAGGTCTCTATTCTGTCGAATTTGATTTGAGGCCTCTTGTTCCTCTGTTTGGTCCATAGAGACGGGAAGTAGTACAAAGAGTACGGGCTTTGCTTGTTGTTTGTCCACCACTCTATGGTTTCGTCGCCGCCGCCGCCAAGGTTGCTCGCGCGAAGCAAAGCGCGGCCAGCGCGACAGGGCGTAGTAGCGGTGTGGCCTCGTCGCCGGCCACCGAGGTTCTGTCATTGCAGCCTACGCTACGCCTACCCGTTTGCTGGTTTTGCAGGTAAACAAACTTGCTTTCAAGCTACTCCAAAGCTTCTTCGCTTTGCATTGCACTGCTTTCGGTCCGGTCCCCATCCGGCAGCCAGCCTCGCCGGCGGCGCGGAGATGTGGGGACCCGGCCACCCCGCTCTGTAGATCTGCTATGGCTATGGATGCTTCGTCGTTGGCTCCGGTCCTCCGGTTATGATCGCCGTCTCTGCCGTCTCCGGTGTCGCCGACGCCTGATTTATCCTTCACGGCGGCTGCGGCCAGGCTCTTCGTCGCCCCGGTCCCGATCCGTTCTCCTTCTCCCCGGATCTGGCCATCCACTGCAAGCATCCACTGTAGCCCACACTGTTTAGTACTGTCCATGATACTCTAGCGCGAGTATTGTAGCAAATCAGTGTTTTTTTTTCGTGCATTGCCATCTCGACTCCTAACGCTTATATGAAACTAAAGTGACATCAGAGAATGTAATAATTTAAGCCATAAAATACTGTAAAGTTGATTTTTTTTGGCTCTTAGTTACCTATTAAGTAAAAAATCGTTGTTTTTACGCATACATCCTCGTTAAAATAATTTATAAGGCAGTCTTCATTTGATTTTGCATAATAATTTATAAGACAGTGTTTATTTGATTTTGCATGCCAACAGAATTTATTGCCATCTCGACTCCTAATGCTTATATATGAAACTAAAGTGATATTTCATAATCTAATTTGACAAAGCCATAAAATAGTGCAAAGTTGCATGGTATTTTATATGGAAGTGTGCATATACTAATTACTATTTGATGGCTTCATACATTGTTTGAAATAAAAAAGATGCTATTCAAGATTTAGTTCAGAACACCCAATTGCAGATCTTGGTTGCCCCGCGGCAACGTGTGGGGTACTGGCTAGTTATTATTATTATAACAAAAGATAGAGACTTGGTTACACCAGCTTTCTTTTGATTTGAATAATAGCTTATGTAATTAATTTATCTTTCTTATCTTACCTCTGATCTGAGCTTATACTCCAAAGCTGGCAGCTGTACTGTAGTTTAGATTTAATTAGCTAGAAGGTTTCTAAATGCCACCTTTTTAGAGGAAACTAAGTCCCATTAGACTGCTACTTGGACTTTTGCTAGGTGAGATGGTGTGCATGCAACATGTGGGGAGAGAGGAGTGATGGTGGTTCATTGCTTGACTAAGGATGGAGACTAATCCCCTTACTAGTTTCCTCTATAACAGATATATATCTAAAGATAGCATCTAGATATTTAAGTTTAATGAACCATACCAAGTTATCGTAAAAAAGTTAAAACTCCTGGACTAGTGTTTCCCCATATGGATGTGGCGGTGTCGGGTGCAACTCCAATTGCTTGGTGCTTGACCATAACAAACCATTTGGATTTTGGAGCCAAGCAATTTTTAGTGAAAATATTAATTATCTGTTTTATATTTTCATGTTCTATGTGCATGGAGCTAAGTCGATACCTATGTTCAATGATGATATTATACTTTTGCTATTTTGTAAAAGCCATACTGATTTCTGTTCATTCTTTTGTAACTAACAGGTGATCTGAGATAGGAAACAAGTGCGCAATGGAGAATTTGACCAAACTATATCATGATTGGGAAATTCAGCTGCTAGTGCTTCTAAGTTTTGCAATTCAATTATTCCTATTCTTCACTGGTGGTCTTCGTCGCCGAAGCATCAACATGTTGCTTAGGCTCTCCATTTGGATAGTTTATTTGGGAGCAGACATGATAGCAGTTTATGCCCTTGGTTACCTCTCGCAACATAAGGATTCAACAATTGCAGGGAACACAACAAAGGGAACCCAATCACTGCCTTTCTTTTGGGCTCCCTTCCTCCTCATCCATCTCGGTGGGCAGGACACTATCACTGCTTTTGCCATGGAGGATAATAACTTGTGGTTGAGGCATTTATTGAACCTTGTGCTGCAGGTTGTCCTATCTTTATATGTTTTCTGGAAGTCAATTGGAAGGCACAGTGTGGAACTTCTAGTTTCAGGTATCTTTTTGTTTGTTGCGGGGATTATCAAGTATGGAGAAAGGACATGGTCTCTCAAGTGTGGGAGCTTTAAAAGTCTTGAGAGCTCCACTGGAGGTCACTGCAAGCATCAGTTTCCAGATTTGATTGATGGGGATGTTGGTTATTCGAACACTGTCTGCACTGGTCTGCGTTCAATGCTAGATGTCCTTAATTTCTTCTCTGGACGAACCTTGTTTGTTGGTGAATCAATGAGGTTTGGCCGTGAGGGTTTAGGAACTTGGCTACCCAGTCAAGTGCTCAAGGTGCTTGGGGTTGAACTTGGTATGATGTATGATGATCTCTACACCAAGGCTCTTGTTCTCAGAACAAGGAGTGGCATTGCACTTCGTTGTATCTCTCAGTTATCTGCTTTTGTTGCCTTCATGCTCTTCCTTACTGGCAAGAAACATAAGTATAGTAGAGCCGATATTGCAATCACCTATTCACTATTTGTCGGCAATTTCTTCCTAGAACTTTGTGCATTGTTTATATTCATGATGTCGCCATGGACTTGGTCATGGTTGAAAGTTCGAAAATACGACAGGCTTGCTCAGTTTTCCCATTCTCTTTTTTCCAGTGGCCTCATTGGATGGCCAGAGAAGAGGCCGTTGTGGTCAAATGCAATGGGGCAGTATAACTTGAGTGGTTGGTTTGAGGGAAGTGGCCAACCAAGGTCTTGTGGTCAACGAGTGATGAACATGACCAGAAAGTTGTCAACATCAATTGGTGTTGAGAAGAAGAAACTATTTTGGCTAAGTAAGCTATTAGATGCCGAGTATGTCAAGGCGGATAAGGTGATGGAGTGTCTTGTGGAGGCTGCCAGCAGCTTCATTAATCAACCCCATGAGTTCGAGAGGACCAGGGAATGGCCCAATCTTGACCCTCTTTTGAGATATGCACAAGTTTTTTACATTGCAGATTTTGGTTATGCTATTGTCTTTATTCATATGGTCACTGAGCTACACCTGAGCAAATATCCGTGCTCAGAAATCGAAGCAGATGTAGCAGCAGATATTGATGGTTTGATTGAGGTCTGCCAGAAACTGTCCCGCTACATGATGTACCTCCTGGTCACCCTCCCTTCCCTGCTGCCTCTCAATGCCAGTGCGGTGGCTACACTAAATCGGTGGCAAGCTGACATGTCAGAGAACGATATCATGACAGAATTGAAAGAGTTTGATCCCCAGCCAGGCAAGGAGGCACTAGAGGAGATAAAGGATGTCTGGGTGCGGCTCATCATCTACGCTGCTGCCAAGTCACAGCCACAGATGCATGCAGCGCAACTGGCGAGAGGAGGTGAGCCCCTCACTTTCGTTTGGCTGCAGCTGGCGCACTATAACTGCGGAGAATTTGGTTTTAGTAGGATCGAGCTTACCCGTGATCGCTCCAAACATTCAATATTCTATGTCTTACAGTTCCATGGTTAGTGCTTGCTCTGTTCTTTTATGTATGCTGTTTTGACTTCATACAGTCTTTTAGATGCAACTTTTACTACTGATTTATATAACATAAGGAAATGTTAATAAGATTTTACTCTCATGAAAGTATTTAAAAAGACAAATAAAATTATATGGTATCCATGAAGCTAATCTTGATAGTACATATACTAGTGCTCAAACTTGAGAAAGATTGTCAGCACAGATTTCTAGGACACTAAGTTAAAATGAGTGAAGGGACTAGAAATTAATAAATCAATTGGAAGACAACAAATCCATCCAACTAACTGTGCATGGACTGTTCCTTATTTGTTGGCTTCAGGGTAAATTTGAAACAGTGCGTTACTATAAATGACTATGTTAAATCACTTTATGTCCATATATTGCTCCCTTTGTTGTTTTTTCCTTAATGGATTCAGTAACTCTTTCACAGAGGTTGTCGTGGAGGGCATGGGTTTTCCTTGATCCAGCATCATACTCCATCAATCAGGTACTGACCAACTGTAGGTCTAAACCATCCCACTCCTCTGTTCCTTTGGTATATATTTTACGTGGCCTTACTAAATACTACAACTTTACTATCTCATGCTGTTCTGCATACATCTCAAAAGAACTTCTGTTTTGTATAAGTTATATTTTTGTGTCTTTAGTGACTGGAAATATCATTTATCATTGGCGTATTAGTGTTTTTTTCTTTCATATCCGCACTTTGGAGTTTGTACTATTAATTAGTTATTACGTATGCTTTATAAGAACCAGGGTTAAGTTTCTACTGCATTTTGTTTTGTCTCAACACAGCAATTGGTATATGTTGAGTCAAACAAAATTTTAATATATTTGTTGGTTTTTGATCGACAAGCCAAACAATGTGGTATGCTTAAGCTTAGATACCTGTTGGTGACACACCGACAGTTTGCAAATTGTTAAAGGAATATGAAAACAAACTTATAAGTGTATATTGTTGGTGGGCCTCTTGACTCCATGTACATCCTTATTTGAAGTGGTAAGGGAAGCTAGAAAATCTAGTTAACAAGTGCAATTCCTAGTGCCAAAACTGAGAACGTAATTATTTTGCCTTAGAGGCACTCTCAATTGTGTTGTAATTGATGACTAACCTGTGGATGAAAGAAAATTAGATGAAGACCACATCAACATGTTTGTAGGAAGGCTGAATTTTCAGGAGCCAATAGTGCATTGCAGTGGACCGTGGTGGGATTTGATCATGAGTTACAACTGCATGATGATTTTCCAAAGCCAATTGATCCGCGTCCCAAGTGTGGTGGGTGCCCAGCCTTTGCCATTTGTAGTGGTGAATCCAGTGGTGGCAACTGGCTAATCATGAAGATTGGTGAGAACATGTAGGGAACCTCTAGGATAATTCCTGTTCTTCGGAATAGAAGAGTATGCTGGCTCTGAATACATTTATTGAGCATAACGACTGGAATAAGCTAGCCTCTAGCATGCATTTAATTAGTCCCAAATTGCTTGCTTAACCTCACATACAATTAATTTCTCCTTGAATGCTTTAGCTGTGTAGCTGCTATGTGTTCAATCAGAAAGGTTTGTGAAATCTAAATTCCCTAATAGAACACTAGATATGCCACTAAATAAGCCCTTTCTCTTCCTCTCATCCCACCTGAATGATTATTTGTTGAAGTAATCAATCTTGATTGATTGAACACAAGCAGTAGCGATGGTAGATAGATAATAGAGGGATTGGCTTAAGTTACTTGGAGTAGATGCAGTCTGATCAGCAACATTTGAGTTTGGACGTACCAGTAAAATATTGGATGTGACCCAACAATAAAATATGCTAAAAACTTTAGCATTAATGCCTTGATATTTTTTTCTCATGGTCACGGTACATGGTGTAAATATATTGAGTACATTCAATTGACACATTCTGCAAATAATTGTTAATGTATAAATTCCAAGGTACTAAATAGTTTATAGCGGATTCGTAGCAGTTTGGTGTTGGGATAGCGGATCGGGTGCTATCACAGATGCTTAGAATAGGTATATAATTATCATACATAAATTTATGTATATATATCATGAATAACAAATATAAGTAGGCATTTAATCAAACTTGTACTTTAATAATTGATGTCTCACCTACTTTAAGTTAAGAAAAGAAACATTGTGTTCAACACATTACATATAAGTCATCACATATTAGAGTTTATAAAGAAATAGATTATGAGAGCCATAAAATAGTTATAAGATCATGATTTATTAATTCTATCAGTAGTAACGTCAATAGTCCCATTGTAGTTGAAATTCCCTTTTATTCACTTGAAACACTATTGGAAATCTGGTTAGCACATCGATGCTTTCTGTCTTTTGCCATTTGGCCATTGCATTATACAACCTTTTGCATTCTTGTCTAGTTTTTTCTGTTCAGGTGGCATATTTTTGTACCACTCCTGACTGTAAGCGTATTCCCTTGGCGTATATGGGCTATCAGCTGGGAAAGTAGGGCTTTGACCTACATTTTGGTGTGCAAACGCTAATTACAACAGTTCTTTTGTTAGTGAATATAATATAAGACAAAAAAAAAGGAGTTGGATGCTAGCACTCTACACCTGGACTTCATCGCTATAAAGAACCCTATGTATATCCTTTTATCACCATAGTGAAGGTAATGTCTTGTATTTAATTATTATTATAAATCTTAAACTTTTGATGATGCTGGTGTTAAAATATAATCCAGAGATGCGACAAGTTGGGTGCTTGATCAGTGTTCTACATTATGGTGTTGATTACTGTGATGTTTTTTTTTTTTGAATTTGATTACTGTGACGTTGGCATGAATATAATGAGGCAATTATTTGATATTGTCCTCTCAGTTATTGTTCTTTGTTGATACGGGTATTGTTACTCTTTCCCCTCTCAGTTCTTTCTTGATGCTCAGCTCATTGCTCAGCCACTAACTAAATGAAATATTATTGGCTTTATTTGGTACTTTTGTGTTTTTGTCAGATCACCACCAAGAACTCGTTCAAGGACCTAGCTCACCCAGGAGAAGGAACTAGGAACCGATGTTTCCCCAGAATGTCATGAATTACTGTGTGATGAATTAGTGCGAGAAGTCTGGGGATTCTAATTATTAACTTCATGTATATGTCATGAATTACTGTGTGATGGATTACTGCGTTTGATGGTAGTTATTAGATTATCTGCTATTTCCTTATTTGGAGTTGGAGCATTTGACTCCAAATAGGCAAAAAAAAAAAATTTAAACAAAGGCAAGAGCAGGAGCTCTGCCGCTCAATTAAGATGAATGAATATTATGTACGAGAACGTTAGCCAAACGAAATGCCACCCCCCCCCCCCAACGAAATGCCAGCCAACGAGGAGCTAACCACTCCACGCCAAGCGGCTGAGCACAAGCAGTCATCGTTGCCGAGCATGGAAGCCAAGCTGCCAGCAGCTCCGACTTCCCATGGCAGGCCACCCACCGGTGACCCTCGACGGGTCTGACGGCGGGCATGGTTGCCAAGTTCAATCGAGGAGCAGCTCTGACTTCCAAATGGGAACCCTCGCCCAGCGTTGAACTGCGACGATAATCCAACCGTGTGTTTTGTTTGGGATGGGTGGGTTGGGTTGGATCCAACCCTCATTTCGGGGACGGAGCGAACCCATTGTTTGGTTACAATTTTGATTTTGGGGACAGAGTGAACCCATCTCATGTTTGGTTGAAACAATTGGGAATATGGGTTGAATGACAAGATAACACCGTTAGTGGGTCCCACGTGTCATATATGATAGGCACTTTGCATCATGAACCCTATGGATCTCAGAAACTAACAAGGCTCATTTGTGTAAATCTTTCTCTGGTAATTTTACAAAGTGAACACACACAAGGGTTTTATTTACATCTCAGCCCCTTCTTCTACCTTCTCTGGCCGCGCTTCCTGGGCGTCGCTGCGCCGCGCCGCGCCGGGCCGGGCCGGCCACGCCGCCTGGCCGCCACCGTCGCGCCGCCCCTGTTCGCTCGCGGCCTTTGGGCGCCGACCGGATCCGGGACCTGGGCGTCGGGTTTGGCCGCCCGCTGCTCCCGCGGCTCCGGTGTCGATAAGGCGAGAGCTGGAGACACGCCGTGACGGATGCACGAGAGGAGAGACGGAACCCACGGGAGTGGCTCCGTCCCTCGAAATTGGGCGGACGAGTCCAACCCGCATCTGAGAGGAATATTCCACTCTGGAGCCAACCCAACCCTCCTATCCTCCAACCAAACAGCCACGGGGACGGGTACGCTCCGACCCGGCTCGTTCCGCTCTCCAACCAAACACACGGCAAATGTGATGCCTTCAGGAAAGAAGTGAGGCTATGGTGTCAACACTGCACGTCCTCAGCGGACTGGGGTTTTCACCCTTGGAAGACATGCTAGAGAGGAACAAGATGCCTCCAACCAACAGGGAAGCAGCGCCCAATGGCGTCACTGTCGCCAAGGCTTCCTCCCAAGAACCCTCAAGCACAATCACCGTGTCGCGAAGCTGGACCCTTTTCCAGTCTTCACCGCCATCGTCGTTATCCCGCCGCCCCATGGAAGCCCTTCAGAGGGCATCGACGCGCTGGCTGCACGCAGCAGACTCAGTATCATCTTCAAAGTTGTTTTGGGCAGTGGGGACTCTATCTGCTTCTGGGATGATCTCTGGACTGACTGAGTGCTATCCCAAACTCACCCAAGGCTAGCATCTAGGAATGATGAAGCCTTGATGGAAATCATGCAAGCAGAAGATCTTGATTCCATTTTTCTACTACCACTTTCACAGCAAGCCTGCGATGAGCTTGAGGCCCTACAAGCACACTTACGATCAGCCATATGATGAGAATGCCCTGGACCGTTGGGTCCCAATTTGGGGAGGCAAGTACACATGTCGTCGGTTCTATTCCCAGGTTTTCAAAAATCTAGATGCACACCCTGTTTTCAAGATCATTTGGAACTCGAGGTGCACTCCACGTGTGAATTTTTTTTTGCTTGGCTGGTTTTGGTCGATCATCTCAACACCAAATTTATGCTGCGTCGAAGTCTCGAGGACACAATGGTCAAGGTAATGCCATATGTATCATGTTCATGTGTGATGCAGGGGAACATAAAATGATTGATCATCTTTTCTTTGATTGCCAATTTGCAATTTGCAAAGGAGTGTTGGGTGGCCATTCAGATCGACTGGGATACGTCCCTACCCTTATTGGACAGGTACAGTCAAGCCCGAGAAGCTCACACAATTCCTTTCTCCATAGAAGCGACCCTAATTGCAGCATAAATCCTGCAGGTAACCAATTAAACCCAACCTGAACTACTGGAGCTCGGAGGAGTTATACAAGCAACCAATTAGACCCAAAGTGTTCCCTAGAAGAGACCGTAGTCCAAGTTTATGGTTGTCAAATTTTAAATATCAATGTATTCTCCTAGTTTATGGTTATCAAATTTTAAATATCAATGTATTCTTCGGTCTGTCCGTTTCAAGGAAGACCTTTAGGTCATCCTTCTGTGTTTGGCGGTCATCCTTCTATGTTTGGCTTGATACCTTTAAACTCTGTACTTTGTTTGAAAATTTAATTAAAAAGTCCTGCACTATGGGGATCTCCCCCGCAGTATTTTCAGCATAAAAAAAGTTTAGGCGGTGAATAAAGATGCAGCCGGTCCTCGCATGCCAATTTTACTACAAAATCAGTACAGTACTACCTTGCATGATTAAATGACACCGAAGAACATTTAAGTCCTGCTTTCTGATTTCGGGTGCTTCACAACAACCACCGTGAGCAGGAAGCCGGGTTGGTGTCGCGCACAACAGCAAATACAGCTAATGCTACCACATTTTTCACAGACAAATCACGATCATACAACATTACCACTAACACATGTCAGAGTACAATCATGGTATCTCATTCACACCGTAGAGAAACAACACAACTTCGTGCACATACATTTCAACGATACATATCATATCGCGGGCGCAAACCCCTAGTGCAGAGATGCCAATAAGGTTTCCATCTCACTCAGGGCCCAGAAACACCCTTGTCAAGGCCGTAATCTGTCATGCCCACACCCACCTCATTTTGGTGCTTCATGAACCCACCCGTTGCAGCTTTTGAGTAACTCCAGTAGTATACAAGGGACGCCAAGAGATTGATGAGCATCATTGCAGCAGCGGCTGCAAAGACTCCCTTGCGAAGGGTGGCGCAGGTCACCAAGTCATGCTTCATATAGTAGCCTAAATACTTGGTGTGCTTTGCATTCCTCACCGATCCTCCTATGAGGCAAGCTTCTGCAATGAGAAATGTTATCCTGCAAAAAAGTTTAGAAACAATAGAATGACAAAGTTATTTCCAAACAGAACTTTCAGATCTCAGGAGATCTCAGGAAATATAGCAGCAATGCATACATCTAACTTATAATATAAAAGTAACCAACTGAATGGTCCAATCCAATTTCTACATCTGACCTAGCAAAAAGCACCCAGGTACAAAATTAAGCTTATATTTTTCAACCAAATTCTGTAAATTTTCTGCAGGACACAATTTAGTATTCTGGAACAACAAACGTATGCGGAAGGACACTAAATTGTGCATAATTAATGCATGAAAAAAGAAGATAGTGTCCACTGGCAAATTTTGGCTATTGCAAATACTCTTCAATCAATGTATCTGTACACCAACTACAAATGTTTCCACATATACAAAAAAGACAAATTCAGACAGGTTTGCGTGCCAATGAGGGAGCTAATAGCAAATCTGGAAACTACAATCCTAGTTCTGAATACCAAGATTTTTGAAGCAAGAATAACTACTATGACCATAGTGATGAAATTTCAGAACCAAACTTGTTTAATAATCATAGTGCAGAACCAAAGATTTTTGAAGCAAGAATAAATATTATGACCATAGTAATAAATACTCCTGTGGTTACTGACACTTCACATCAGGTTTTAAAGCAACAAGTTTTTACAAAACCTCACCTTAATCAAGCAACAGTTTGCTGGAGCCAGAATAGAGGTCATCGGGATGATTGGATCATAATGGACGAAACTTTTAATGTGGATCGTCCCATTAAGGACTCAAGAGATGCAATCTGGTCAGGCGTAGGCTAACTTTATTAGAGTAGGTTTGCTAAGCTTTTTGAGGTCTGGTCAAAACCTCAGATTTGGTGCCACCAGCCAAGCAGCTTGAGGTTTCTTACAATTATGATAATTTTCAAAAGTAGCAAAAAGCTTGTGTATTGCAAAGGCATTAAAAAAAATCAAACAATTACATGTGCATAAACAATTCATGTGATAATAGTCACAGAGGAAATACAAACGAAAACCATCAGAGTGAAATAAGATAGTCAACAAATTCCCAATAATCACACTCAATGGCAAGGCTGGGTAAATAACAAGTTTAGGGGCAGAGTGATGGTGATGGCAGGCAAATCATCAGCATGACCTTGAATGTTTTAAGGCCCTGTTTCGATCATTGGAACATGCAGTTTTGATTGGAGGAATAAATCTCACCATTCCTCAAGAAAGGATCGCTTCCCTTTGCAAAATGCGAAAAAAAAAACATCTGCCCAGACCCAAAGTTTTTCACATGCTCAAGGTGGACACATGCTCAAGAGAGAAAATAGAGGTGGACCTACTAGAAAAAACATCAAAGCAAGATCTGTACTATTACAGTGTTGTTGCACCATCAAGTGCATCGCAGCCTCTTCTCATGTTCCATTTTCCACACCAACCAAGCACCAGAGTGTAATGGAACAACATAGACGAGCTGCCCTTGCCAGTTGGGACTTGGGAGTGGTCCAAAGTGGAGGAGAGAGATTAGACTTGGGGAAGAGATAATAAGATCAAGAATGGAAGAGACTAGAGTGAAAGCAGAAGAAAGGAGATGGAAGAAGAGCTCAATCCTACACGGATGCGTCGTAGTAAGACAATGGATCCATGTGTCAGTGTGTTACTAAAAGAAGCTCTTGTGCCAATACAGAGGAGCAGACTACCTGATCATGACTTTAGAATGAAAACCACATCAAGTCCAAGCAAACAAGTTTCGAATTAATTCCATTTTTTCCCATTGCTCTTTCTGTTCCTGCATCCCAAACACCAACTCTTCTAATTACTATGTTCTCTAATCATCTGTTTGGCCACTACACTTCTTTCATATTCTTGTGTTTTCTTCCTTTTTCGTGTTTTTCATTCCTCCATTTCAAACAGAGGCCCCAAGTTGAGATTACTCTTAAGTCTTAACAAAAACATCTGCAATTTTCTGTGATGGTTTCACAAAAGGTGTGCAGTACATAGCAAACAGCGGTCACTAATTTATAAGCAGCAGGCAACGCCACCAGTTCAATACCACACAAGAAAAGGGTTGGGAGATACGTAAAAGAGTGCTGATAAAGATAGCTCAAGTTCCATTAAAGATGAAGTTAAGCAGGCTTGAGCGACTGAGATTATTAGTGTGAAAAGCAATACAACTGTTATAGTGATTGGCAGTTCATAGCTTTCACATTGAGATACATATCAACAAATAGTGATATTTCTTCAAATTATCAAGAGAAAAGATTTCATTGAGTACTGATCATTAAAATCTATATTTTTCAGTTTTATCAATTAAGCAATGGAATGACATATTTCATATGTAGATCAAACATTACCCGCATAACTCCTCAAACCTAAATCAAAACTAGCATGCATTTAACAAAGAAAAACAATCTGAAGGTACATCAAAGGCATTCATTAACATGCTGATAGCAGGTGCCTCACATGCATAACAAAAGCAACGGGTTAGGGAAAAGGTGTCTTGGAAAAATGAGATAAGCTAGAGAAGAGATAAAATTGGATGCACCATCAGCCGCTGAAGAATCTAGTGGATTGTGCTTCCCCAGAAAAATTGATTTGATAATTTTAGACCAATTGACGTTGCTCTTCTCTTCTAAATGTGAATTGGTAAGCTATATAAATCATTCACCATTTGGACAGATAAAGAGCTGTCCAGCTATAGGATAGAGGTCCATATAATTGAACCAGCGGAGTGCCACTTGTCCATAGAACAAATTGAAAGAATATAACTCCATGTTGTCAATAATGTATAAGCCATTCAAGCTTATCAAAATGATTATGTAGTATCTGCTGTACACTTGTGAAGGTTATATAGCCCTTCCATTGCTCTTGCAGTAATGGAACAGCCAAAACTTGTAAACAACTACAAGCCTATGCTGCTAATTCATCCATAATTGCATAAGTGACATTCAGCATTTGGACCCACAATAAGCTGTTACATGTCCATATAATTAAACCAAATGAGTGCAACGTATCCATATAATGAATGGAGAAATTGCTTCCGCTGCGCTTGTAGGATAGCAGCTTAACTAATGGTAGAGGTAAAACTGGTAAACAACTCCAGGCCTATGTTGTTAAACCATTCATCAATAAGTTTGCTACTGATGTTCTAGTATATAGAAAATAAGCAGTGTATTCTAGATTCTTTTCACCAGAAAGGACTCAATAGCAGAAATAAGTTGTGTTTGAATCATAATAGAACACAACAGTTTGTTAGTTAGCAAAGCAAGAACAACACTACTGAATCTGAATACAACTAAACTAGCCCCCACGTCTTGAAATTTCAAAGAAGACCTATCTGCCTCCAAATGAAGCTTACGAAAGGCAACCATGGAGGCTACTGCACAAACAGATTCGGATTTGCAATCCTCAACAAGCGTATGCATATGTGCCAACAACCAACCTGAGTAACAAAAGTACTGCAATTGAACCAAATCTACGGATCAATCAACAGGCCGTGGCACGCATCATCAGCCCATGACGCCACATACAGATCAAAGAAGGAAGAAAGAAGGGGGGCAAAGTGTGGGGGTTTAGGTGCGGGTCTAGGGTTTAAGACACGCACCAGGAGAGGACGAACGCGGTGACGGCGCAGCCGCGGGAGGAGAGCGCGGGGCCGAAGCAGAGGCAGCGCGTGGCGGCGGTGACGATGGCCTGCTGGAGCAGCAGCACGAAGAAGGCGGAGACGCCGTAGACCGTGGAGGCGTCGGTGTCGTAGAGGCAGTAGGACCGCTCGTCGTACTCGTCCGGCACCACCTTCCCCTGCATCCACCCAGCCATCGATCGAGCACGGAGATCTCAGCAAGGCGCGGAGGAGATGCGGAAGGTGAGGAAGGGGGAAGCGTACGGTGCTGCGGCGGCGCTCGGCGCCGACGGCGAGGAGGAAGGCGAAGAGGTTGAGGAAGGTGAGGAAGGCGCAGAGGGCGACGGAGGCAGGGCGCGAGGTCCCGAAGCCACCCATCAGTCTCGAGCTCCGGCGGCGGCGTCAGGCGGCGACGGCGGAGAGAGCTCTCTCTTCACTCTCACTCTGGGAGTGTGCTAGCCGAGTGGGAGTGGCCGAGTAGGAGTAGGAAGAGAGTGCGCGGGCCCCACTCGTCGGCCACCAATATCATCATCAATCCGCGTTTTTTTTTTTTTTTTTTTTGACAAGGCAATCCGCGTTTTGGGGTGGCTGTCTCGTGTGCGGGTGTACGCCCGGTACTTTTTTCTCCTTTATTATCTTTCTTTTCAGTAGCTATTTCCTGAAGGGAAATGACCTCTTGAACCAGCTTGGATCTCGGTGTTTATAATGATCAAAATTGTCATTTAGAATAATATCGTCTGTTTGTGTTTTTTATATAATTTAAAGGATACAAAGTGAACTGATCCAGATGATTAACACTTTAAGCAAGACAAAAGACCAGCTATAACTTGGTGTTTATAATGATAAAATTGTTATTTGGAATAATTCTTGTTCATGCAAGTTTTTTTATATAATTTAAAAGATACAAAGTGGACTGATCCGGATGATTAACACTTTAAGCAAGACAAATGACATTATTAAATAAATCTCTCAATGTAAGGTGTCCACATCATTTTTCATTAAGTCTATATCATCACTTATTAATTTTAAAAATAACCATGTCATATCTATCATATGAATTATTTTAAATCTTTAATCTATTAACATACAAATCATCTACATATGCTATATGTTTCATCACTCATTCCTCTAAAATGTAATCTAATATTTTTTTTGGTTTTTCTCTATTACCTTGCCGACTTTTTACAAACAACATGCAAGTCAAATTTGTATATATGTATACACATTATACAAAATACCTATAGTAATACTATTATATAACAGATTTATTTTTAAAAAAATTCTGCAACAACCCGCGGAGAATACTCCTAGTATTTAAGACATTCAAATACAAACAACAGTCGAAGACACAAGATGTAAGAAGTTCGAACAAAGATTCGCAAAGAAACAACGAGTCGTTGCAACTGCGCCACCGGACGTGTAGGCAGTTGGAGCACAAAGGGCGCTTAGGTGTGCGCGATGCACAGCCAGAGGCGTTCACCAGGACATATGCAGCGGATGGGTGCCCTGGATAGCGATGCAGCTCGGGTTTGGGGTAGGCAGGAACCGGGCGGAACATAGGACCTGCACAATACTCCAAATGCTCAGGGTTTACAGTATTGTGAGACCACAATAACCACACTTGTGGTGTGGTTGTGTGTCGGAGGGAACGAGGTCTACGATGGTTTCATTGAAAGCTTGATAGTGAAGATGATGGGGAGCAATCCGGGAGAGACTTGTTGAGATTCATTTGTGAGTTTTTTTTTTTTTTTTTTTTTGAAGACGTCACTGGAGGGGTGAGAGCCCCACCTGAATTAATTCTATTGATGCCGGCGAGCCGGTGCACGGAATGGTGCTATGGAGGCACAAACAAGTTTTAAAAGTTTACAGTGATTTAAGCTGAGAGCTAATAAATAACTCAAAAGTACTTTGGTGCCAATGCACGTTGAAGCCAACAAACTCAACCGCATTGTCCGCATTCTACAGTGCCAGCAAGCATCCTTCCCGCAGGTTTATCTGGGTTTGCCCCTCTCCAACATTAAACTAAACCTCAGTGCTTTCACCCCCCTCATCAGCAAGGTGGATCGCCAGCTAGCTATATGGCAAGCTACACTGCTCAACCATCAGGGACGCCTCACTCTTATTAACTCCGTGATTGATGGTCTGGTTAATTACTCTATGCAAGCTCTTTTGCTACCAGAGGATGAAAACGGTCGAAAACGGTCGAAAAACTCCTCTATTGTTTTCTACATTTATATTTAAATACGAACGCGAAAACGAAAACGGTATAGTCGGAAACGAAAACGAAAACGAACTTATGGTATTTCAAAAACGAACCAATTCGAGCGGAATTATGTCGGAAACGGTCGGCGTACGACAATTCAGTATAAAATACCAACCCGCTTTAAAGATGTGCATGACCAAACTAACAAGTGCATGATTTAGTTCAAGTGCACATAATAGAATAAGGGGTGCATGACATAGTCACCGACACACAAATACAAGTCTAGAACAAGAAATTAATAGGACAAGAATATCTACAGTTCATCGACATGATCTATGATGTCAGGATCACTTTCCATGTCATTTTCTTCCTCGTGGCTCCGCAATACGGAGTGGAGGACGGAGTCACTGACTCACGACTGTGCGGCACCACAATACGGGAGTGGAGGGAAGGCGATACGGGAGTGGTGGTGTCTAAGGTTGTTGTTGGCGCTCCTTATTGCATATAATTTGACCGCCAAAGTAATCCAAAACGACCAAATCCATCATGCATCATAGCAAATATATTATTTATCTAACAAGTTCCACGAGTTTTGGTTTTCAAACTTGTTTTGAGGAAACATAATGTTTTATGAAATAAAAGTAGCTCAAAAAATGAAATAGACTGCACCATTGCGAAGCTCTCGTCGAGCTAATCAAAATGCATATATTATTTGCTATATTTGGAGTTATAAATAAAAAGATATGGAAATATAAAATATATTTTTTGGCTCTACCGAATTTCTTCCGAATTTCGAATACGGTTACATACCGAATATAATGTAGAAAAGTAGAAATCGGTCGAAATAAGCCCATTTTGAATTCCGCTCCGTTTTCGAATTGTCTATCCGAATTTCGTACCGTTTTCGCATTTTTCCGAAAAAAAGTGAAAATGGTCAGATTAAATGTAGAAAACGATGCGATTCGGTCGGGAATTTTCATTTCCGTTTTCAGCTAGAGCTACCACCCGGATTATTGCAGCCATTGACAGCCGGCGCAGAGCCTTTCTTTGGTATGGTTCAGACAAGACTACGGGTTCAAAATGTCTGGTCAACTGGGAAGCTGCTCTCATTTCAAAGCAAGAAGGTGGCCTCGGAGTGAGGAACTTGGCGGCCCAAAATGCATGCCTGCTTCTCAAGCTTCTTCACCGGCTTCACCATCCAGAGCAATCGGCCTGGGCAGCCTGGGCAATTCAGCACACAAATATAGTCACCATGGAGGGGGCAAGGGACGGCAATCACTGGGAGGGCCTCAAAGACCTGCTGCCTGCGTACAGATGCATCACCCGGGGCGATTGGGAGATGGTAACAACACCTCCTTCTGGTGGGATGTCTGGACGGGAGACTGCCTCATCGCTGCCAAATTCCCTTGCCCCCTCAACCACTGCCATGATACACGTGCTTGCCCAGGTTGTTCAGAGCTTGCCCAGGTTTTTTTTTTTTTGACAAGGAGCTTGCCCAGGTTGAGCAACTCATTGCAGCCACCAGTTTGACATAGCGGCCTGACTGCCGGACCTCTAAATTTTCTTCCGCCCTTGGCATATTAAACACTGCACGTATCTACAAAGTTTCAACCAGTACAGGCCCAGAACAACAGAATATATCCATTTGTATGGCAAAGCAGGGCACCCCCTAGGGTTTGTTTCTTTGGTTGGCTGCTACTCAAAGACCGTATACAGTGCCGTGCAAATTTATACCACAAAAACATTTGTGAGTAGGGAAGCCCGGAGGCTATCCATGGAGTTATGACTTGGAGCTTGATCCTTGCAGGGGCATCGATCGTTATGAGGGACTGCAAATAAGACTAGGAAAAAGCTTGCTAACTACAAAACTGACCCTTTACTACCAACACATGAACAACATAGTGTTCAAGCCACGAACTGGCAGAGACATGGCCCAATAGCGACAGATTACGGCAAAAACTTCATAACTTTCTCAAGCCCAGTTCTTCAATCACCTAACTTTCATGTCTTCAGTTCTCCAGTCACATAACTTCCATGTTTTTTTGAATGTGTAGGAGAAGAGTGCTTCAGGCCTTGACACTGTTTCTTCATGTCTCCGCTAACCACTTGATTGTTGTTTGTCATTCTACAGCTTTTGCTCACGGTAAGGATGTTGTCTTTTTTAGCTAAAATCTTGTAGTCTATAAGTTCTTCCTACCTTCTTCGGGTTGGATGTGCCACTGACCCGAATTGTGCTTTCTTTTTCATCACTGTTATTATTATCACTTTCCTATTGTCGGTTCAAGAAACCGATAGTGATAGGGGTTTTAAACTAGAATTGAAGACTTCTGATGTGGTTAGCCAGTTTAGACGGGTCAAATTAAAAAAGGTTACGTTAGAGACAAAAGCGCAAAGCGGCGCACGAGCATTAAATAAAGTTCGATTGAACACTTAAAAACAGACGCAAGAGAGGTGACCAACCCTATCGTTTATTACTCTTCCTATTTTCGAGAAAGAGAGTAATGTTCCTTTTGAGCCAACAGTGGATTAGGCCTTCTATCTGTCCTATTGTACATAGATAGATCGTCGACATGAACATATGGAGCTCACGATGGCTGTTTCTGCAAAATAGGCAAACAGACGCATGCGAGGTCCTAACCCAACTACTAACGTCAAACCTCGCATTTATTTTTCTAAACAAAATGCATGAAAATGGATGCCATAAATAAGTGCATATCGCGACGATCTAACCCATGAAAGAATCAATAGCTAGCATGGATGCTTGCATGGGCTCCTAGATTTATACAGTAATGAATAATAATTAATTAATGTTTGTAGCGAAGAACGTTTCGACGGCCGTCGAAGCATGTCGGCAGATAATTTTTTATTCAGAAAATCAGTGGGTCAACATATCTTTGACTTTGAATGGAAGGCCATTTTTTTTTACTTTACCTTCTCATTCGACACATTTATTTTAGCAAGATATTGAGGATCTCGATTATAAATCTCCATATCAGTGGTGTTTTCCATTATTGTTAGTATGTTTATATTAAAGGAATAACGTTAGAGCATCTCCAATAGTTTTTAACAATTAATTGGTAAATCAATGAGTTTTTTTTCAAGTGGCTACAAAACTTGAGAGAATTTTGTTGGGTTGCTCTAACGGTTTGTAAAATGAATACTAAACTGTTTTTAAATCACCCTAATCACTTTTACACTTTCTTTTTCACTCGTACATTTGCATTGAAAATCCTATCCTACTCTTATTCTTCCTTACGTCCTTTTGTACCTCCAGATTGGCCCATTGATACATACGTCCTTGTACCTCCAGGTTTTTTTTTTCCCAATCTTGCAAAACAGGATTATGAGTTGTTGGAGAGTAGACCAAAACTGAACCAATTATCAAATGCATTTTGTAACTAATACAATTGCAGACGAGACATTTAAGCACCTATTCTTTAGGTGAGCATAGAGCGGAACGAATTTGAACAAAAACGAGCGAACGATATAGATTGAAAGAAAACACCTGAAAAATAGCGAAGGATATGGACAGAAAGAAAAACAAAGATGCTGCTGGTGAAAAAAAGAAGAATAAGAAGAGTCTAGGACAGAAGAACCAACTTGATACGAGGAGACACAAAGCAACTTTTTAGATGGTAGGTGTAACACGTACAATGTGGGCTCTACGTATTGGCAAACAAATTGGGCTAACTCGGGCCCAATAGAGGAGCCGCTGCTACCGCACGCGAACCGCAGGCGCCGCGCGGGAGGAGAGAGGCGCAGCCCCCGAGCCGCCGCTGCAACTTCATCAATGCTATCCAGATTTCCAAATTGATTCTCCGTAAGTTTGAAAATAGTTAGTTAAAATAAGAAAGGGTCGAATTATAAATGGGTCCAACTATAAATAGGAGATATAATCAGTTTGAATCGAACACGATAGAAAGAGGTCAACCCGATCTTCTCTCCCTCTCCCTTCCCGCGCAGCCGCTCCTGCCCCACGCGCACGCGCCGCTGCCCCCGGCCCTAGACCCCTTATAACTGGTATCGGACGACCGGTTCGATCTCCACGCCTTCGCCATGGTCAGGCTTGCTGAGATTGAACTAATGCTCCAGAGCTTCGCCCCCAACACCCTCAACAATATCGACGCTCTCCACGGGGAGCTCGCCGCTGTCAACGCCTGTCACCAAAAGATGGAGAACAAGTACGACACCAAGGCGACAACCAACATGGAGATTGAGGATGAGATAGAGACGGTGGCCGCACGAACCATCGGTTTGCCCGACATCAGCATCAACCAATATGTCACCATCTACGCGGATGAACATCACCACAAGCAGCCACAGTCGACGCCCGCGCGGGCGACTCGATCGGCACCGCCGTCGTCCGGCTACCTCGACAACACCAATCTGCTCCATCAACGATAGCCTCATGATGCTCATCAGCAAGAGGAATTCCGAGGTACAACAAGATTTTCCTCTGTATTTTGAAGGATTGATCAATGGATCAGGCGTCCATGTCCTCGTCGACTCGGGATCGACGCACAACGTCATCGGCATCAACATCGCCCATCGGCATCAACTCTATCTTCTCTCCCTCTCTCTTCCCGCGCCGCCGCCCTCCTGCCCCGCGCGCGCTGCCGCCCCCCATCCCTAGACCCCTTATAGTAGGTGATTGGGCTGGATGCAAATTTAACGATGGCGAAAATTCAGACTCGTTACTATAAGGTATAGATGCGGACTATACGAAGCAATCAGTGTAGAGGAAGACATCAATAACCTTGTTAAAGGGTGGACTGATTGATCAGTCGTTAATATATGCATGTGATGCGATCGACCACCCACCAGCACCATATCTGCTTTAAATTTATAATAATCCTCAAATTAATTTTTTATGTTGAAATGTCCAGAAAAGTTTCCCTATAAAATGAAGCCACTCACCCTGTCTATACGCCCAACAAGCCCACAGGCCACAGACATTTTCGTGCCATTACAAACAATGGCGTTCCCATTCTTGCTACAACTACTCATCATCTCCACACTTGTATCGTTGTATCTTAGGTTGTGGAGATCAAGGAATGGCCCGTTGCGCCCCGTGGACTGGCCAGTAGTTGGCGTTCTGCCGGCTCTCATTTCTGTGCTCCACAACCTACACGACGAACTCACAGGCATCCTTGCCGCCTCCGGTTGCAACTTCAAGGCACAAGGGCCACTAGGAAGTGGCATGCGGTTCTTCGTCACCGCTGACCCGGCAAATGTCCGGCACATCTTCACCTCCAACTACGCGAACTACCCCAAGGGCGAGGAGCTCGCCGAGATCTTCGACATCGTCAGCGGCAGCATCTTCACCGTCGACGGCGAGGCCTGCCGCCAGCAGCGAGGGATGTTCCAGAGCGTCCTGAGCAACCCACGGGTACTCGAGCTGATGTCCCGTTGCTGCCGGGACAAGGTGGCGGACGGCCTGCTGCCGTTCTTAGCCCGCGTGGAGAGCACCGGGACGCCGTTCGACATGCAGGACCTGATGACGAGGCTCGTATTCGACCTCACTGCCACTCCGATCTTCGGAGTGGACCCTGGTTGCCTGTCTACCGACATGCCGTCGATGCATGTCTCGGCCGCCATGGACACGGTCATGGAGGTTGGCCTTTTGCGGCACACTGTGCCGGCCTCCTGCTGGAAGGTGATGAGACAGCTGAACCTTGGCCCGGAGAGGAAGCTGGCCGTGGCGCACACACAGCTGCATGGGTTCGTCATGGAGATGATGGAGAAGACAAAAGCCAGGTGCCCTGATCGTGACGAGCTGGCCGCCGTGGACATTCTTTCTGGTGACCCGGCGTTCAGCAGTGATAAGGCCCTGCTGAGTAGGATACTCATCAATTACATGATCGCTGGCCGGGACACTGTTGGCACAACGCTGCCGTGGGTTTTCTACAGCCTCGCCAAGAATCCTCGCGTCGTCTCCAGCATCCGCGAGGAACTGGCTCACGTCGCATCTCCCAAGGCCTCCGCTGCCGCAAGCAACGGCATGGTGTTCTTTGAGTCGGAGGAGACAAAAGACCTAGTCTACCTTCAGGCAGCCTTGTTCGAGTCCCTCAGGCTGTACCCACCAGGCCCGTTCGAACGCAAGGTGGTGGTTGCCGATGATGTCCTCCCAAGCGGCCACCGGTTGTGCTCCGGCGAAACCATCCTGATCGCCATCTATTCCATGGGCAGAATGGAAGCCCTGTGGGGCAAGGATTGCCACGAGTACAGGCCCGAGAGGTGGCTCTCTGAAGATGGCGGTAAGCTGCGGTATGTGCCATCTCACAAATTCATGGCTTTCAACTCAGGGCCAAGGATGTGTCTTGGCAAGGACATAGCAGTCACGCAGATGAAGACAATTGTTGCCGCCGTCATATGGAACTTCGATTTGGAGCTGTTGGAAGGGCAGAGCATCCAGCCCAAGCTGTCGTGTATTCTACAAATGAAGAACGGGCTCAAGATGAAGGTTAAGAAGAGGTAGGGGAGGAACATGATCTACAATATGCTAGCTGTTATCATGAGCAAAATAACATAAGTGCAATACAATTACAAACTAAGGTATGCATATAGGCGCCTTCGTGGGGTTTTGAAACATCAATATCCTAACAATAGTACGGATTGTCCCAAAGACATTGTGAGCAAAACTCCGAAATGCAAACATGTAATGACAATAAATCTATCAATACTATAAAGAACAGGTTTCCCTCAATTTGTTTACCAAGAACCCATCATATACCAATTTTTCCCAAAAAAAAAAGAACCCATCATACAATTTCTACCTAGCTCAACTTGCTCGGTTTTTATGACAATAATCCTTGTAAAACATTTAACTAAACTACTGTGAAAACGAATTATAGGAAGACGAAATGTGTATCTGAGGTTTGTGGTTTACTTCATCGATGGTAAATATGTCGCCTTTGTGGAGAAAGCCTTACAAAACCACCCGTGGAAATGCATTTGATGAATAGGATGGTGGCAAACTAATACTCGAAATGCATTTTGGGAACGTACATGATGGTGGCTAATTAGCTAGATGTTATGTGTGTGACATTGTTGACGCTTATTCTGTCACCATACCTATAGGGGCTAGATCCAGGGGTGGATCTAGGTTATTTCGAGCGAGGGCACATGCTGCGACTCAAAAGTTGTTATCAATTAATGATATTAGACCATTTTTCACCATTGGTGCCCCCAATCAAGTTGGTGACAAGGCCCTCAAATAGTAAGAAACATAAGGTTAATTTGATGATCATTATTAATGTGCCTCCAATCAAATTTTCTCCATGGTCCGCACCTGGCTAGAACGCTCGACACCACACACGGCCAAACACATGCTACGGAGGGAGGTCCCAACGCAGCGAGGCAGCCAGCTAGCAGGCTGGCAAGGCCGGTCAGCAGATCAACAAGGCCAGTTAGACTCTCTCGTTGTTCGCCCGATAAAGCTACAAATGCCTTTTGTGAAGACTCGTTGGTGAGGCGCATGACTAGGATGATCAAGGATTGACAACACTACCTAAAATGTCTACAAATAATCCTGTCAAGGGACATGTAGGATAGAAGTGGGGGGTTAGAAGAGATAATAAGGTGTAACAAGTGGTATACTGGTAAAAGATCAATCGTGCAATTGGATACCTCAATCGGCCAAGTATCGTATATTATTTTATATAGAGTATGTGTGGTCTTATTCTGTTAAAAAAAACATTTATAAAATTGGCTGAGGACCAATTTGAGTGTCAATACATCCCACTGTTTTTAAGCGAAGTATATGTGAGATTAAAAACATACAGTAAATAGCAACATGTTCCAACCAATCGGCCATTTTTGTTTTATACACGATGCATTTATTGGGGATGTTGTTGCCATTTTTATTCCATGGGTTTTGGGCTCATTTTGGTTGGATGAATCATGAAAGGGCCTGTAATGCTTCCAAGTGAATCGGGCAAATTCGTCACGAGCGCGATTCTCCACCTTTAGGAAGAAAATTTGAGAAAACCACATTCCTCTTTTTTCTTTTTCTCGAATACATAAAAGATTTGTGTATCATTGTATTAAGTAGAAGAGTTTAGACAAACATATAACACGCTTTAGCGCCGAAGGAGGTCAGAGTAACACAGCAATAGCTGGATCATTCCATTCCTTTGATGGATTCAAGATCTATGGAGTTTTGGGTGTTTGTAGGTCTTGATTCTTTGGGGATATTATCTCAAGAATCAATCCTGCAAAGTTTTGGATTTCTTCAATTTCGTTGATCGCTTTTTGTATTTTTGGAATCACTATTCTTCAGATTGGAATCTCTAGGCCGCTTGGGATCGTTCAGCACGTGATGTGCTCGCCCGGGGCCCCTGCTCGCTCACCTGCACGGAAATCGTCCAGGTAGCAGCCAAGCAGAGCCTCCCTGCGGTGCTCTCCCTGGGCCTCGGCCGACAGGAAGGCCAGCTGAGCTGTTTGGGCTTCACGCCAGAGCAGGAATCAAGCACGGCTTGCTCGCCCAGTGTGTTTCGGCCGAGCCGATCAGGCGTTTTTTTTCTTGCGTATTTTTTATTCCTTTAACTCCGTTTCGTGTGTCGTATCTTGCGTTTTTTTTTTTTGGAGAGATGTCGTGTCTTGCGTTGATAGAGGCGGAGAACATTGTTATGAACTTTAGCAATACTACCTAAGGCACGCACCCTTATTTTTATATTTAGATATCCACCTATTTTAAAACTACTCATATTTTACTTTCAGCTCTAGCAATACTACCTAAACCTACTTAAATTTATTCTAGTAGTCAATGACACATAGGCCTTTTTATCATCCTTTGTCATCTTCTTCTCAAGCGTCGGCGTGCAGAGGACCAGACCAGCACACAAGGAAGGACGATTGCCAGTGGGGATAGGTGTGCCCGGGAGGGCTGATTTCGTCGAGGAGGGGAGCGCCCAGCGAGGGCGGACACCAGCGGGGCAAGGCAACCACGCCGAAGCAGCCAAGTCGAGGAGCTCACTGGCCGCAACACTGAGGAGCGCCTGCCGGGGAGGGGCAGGAGCGCAGGGAGGAGCGGCCCGGTGGGGTGGAGCGCCTGCGGGGAGGGGGCACCCGAGGGGGTGGCCACGCCGAGGCCAGATGCCGACACGGAGGGGTAGCCACACCGAGGAGCAGCCGGCGGACCACCACATGCACGTGGAGGGAAGAATGGGAAGAATTTTTTTCACGGTCCAAAGTAGAGGGCCAACATGGGCGCCAACTAAAGTAGGCGGTGCAATAGGGGGTATTGCTGGAGCTGAGTTTTTAAACCCCACTATCCAAATCCTAATTAGGGGGTCAAATAGAGGGCATCACTGGAGATGCTCTTACACACTATGTTTGTAGTGGACATTGAGACACAAACTGGCTCGAATACATCTCGCTCGGTCTGTTTTAGTATTTCTAGTGGTGATTTTAGGATATCACCATTTCACAAGAAATTTTGGATCGATTCTCATTCACCCCTCTAGTCGCCTAATTCGGTCCTTCAAATGGTTTGTCCCCATCTTTGATAATAGTTTTCCACTTCTCCTATGGTTTAGATGCCTGAATTTTAAGATGATTTTAGGTAACCCACTTATATAACCAGCTAATACAGGTAATGGCATGTTTGGATCTTTAGTACTCCCTTTATTTCAAATTATAAGTTGTTTTAATTTTTTTTTGGTACAACCATTTTGCCACGCACTTAAATATAATATATTTTTGAGGCGACACTTAAATATAATATTATGTCCAAATACATAACAAAATTGATTAACTAAAAAAAGTCAAAGCAACATGTAATTTGGAACAGAGGGTGTAGTAAACATTAGCATTGTGTTTAGGATCAGACATGAACTAATTTCAAAATATAATTGCATAAGTGGTGAGAAATTAGCGAGACAATCTATTAATCCTAATTAGACCATAATTAGCTTATACATTGCTAAAGTAAAGCATTGCCTAATCAAGGGCCAAACCCTAAATACATTGTCGTGGGTTTTCTACAACCTCACCAAGAATCTATGTGTCGTCTCCGTCATCCAAGAGAAATTAGCTCACCTCACATCCAGATCGAGTTAGCACGATGCTCCTCTCTGCCGTGGGTCACGTCGAGAAGAGCCCGCCTCCCTTTGCCACCGGCCATGCATGGGGCAAGCCCGCCTTCTGTTCGCCGCCAGCTACGCACGGGGCAAGCCCGCCTTCTGTTCGCCGCCAGCTACGCACGAGGCGAGCCCGCCTCTTCTCCGCTGCTAGCCATACCCGACTCGTGAGCCTCCTCCGTGTCGCGCTGCCATGCCGGTCCTCACGTGTCTCCTCTCCGTCGCATGGCCATGGCGGCCCTTGTGCGCCTCCTCTCCGCCGCATGGGTATGGGGATGGAGGAAGGCCGTGTTTGGAGAAGAAGGAGTAGGGTGCCATATCTTGACGGAGAAGACGATGGGGACGCCGGTTGTGGAGGAACATCTGCCTCCGCGCCGGCCACTAGCTTCACCTGCACACCATATCGTCATGTCCGCCTCCGACTTGGTTGTCGCTGCTCTTCGCGCCAGAAGGAGCTTGTTGCCGCTCCTCTGCGCGCCGGGCATGACTCGTGTGTGGGGTCCGACAGGATGTGGGAGGGAGAGGATGGGGAGTGGGGACTGCGTTTTTTTTACCGACCGGTTACCGGCCGGTTTGCCCGGTTACCGGACTTACCGGTCCGGTCCGGTAGCAAAATCGGCCGGTAAACCGGTCAAAACCGACACATGCATTAGCGAAAAAACCGAAACCGGCCGGTTTTACCGGTAAACCGGTCCGATTTTTTTAAAAAAACCGACCGGCCGGTTCGCGGTAAAAAAAAACACAGAGTGGGGACTGAGGACGAAGGAGCATAACATAGTTGGGGTGTACCAGAAAACATAGCACATGGGATAGGCTATCAGAGCACATGGGATAGGCTATCGGGCCTAAAATGATATCTTTATGGCACAATATGGAAGCCCTAGAATGACCATATTTTTGGGATGGAGGGAGTACATTGAGAAACAATTTTTTTATTATAGGTTATTTATATATAAATTGCAACTAACTAAAGTCTAAAACTGTAATTGTAGTATAAAAAATGTAATAATCGTCGTTTAAAAAGAAGCTAGAATTCAGACATCACGAATTTAGCAAGTCCCGTAGTTTTCGTAGTAGCGCTAATAAGTAACGTTGGAACCTAGATTGGAGGCTGCTTGACATCATCGCGGAGCTGGACGTCAAGAACGCCTTGACACGAGAAAACGTAGGCTGTCCTCGATGGACTACGTAAACGGCCATTCCGGCGGACATGGACATGGTGGTAGGGGTGAGCGCGGGAGTCCCGGATCGACAGGGTGCGCGGCTGTGTGGTCATGCTCATGCAGTGGGCGCCGCTTGTTCTAGACGTGGCACATGCATATGATGTGCGCCTGGCTGGACCGTACCCTGCGCGTTTTGTCCACTCGGTGTTGACCAGCTCACCTACTACCCCACACCAACAATAATGCATTCTCTGATGATCAATTCCACGGAATCGACGGCACATGCCACGACATGTTGTCGGTGGTCACCGTGGGCGCACATGAATGAATCCGTAGAAGCTGGCACATGATCTGAGTCGTAAAACAGCATCTGCCATCTGGCATTGATCGAGATGCATCTATGCATATGATTGCATTCTGTAACTGTAGTGCCAAGGTAGATTTACGAATTCTGATGTTTATTATTCCTCAGTTTCTGCAATGAGATTTTACACAACGAGTAATAAACCATCAAAAATTACAAGAATTCCCCGTGGGCTCTTTCTGAGTCAGACAGACGACACGATGTGCGTACTAGGTACAAAAGAATTACAAGAATAAATATATAACCCAACAAAGAAGGAAAGAAAAGAATGAACTCGACCAAGAACACGTACTAGCTGGAATTAATATGCCTAATATCTGCAGTAAGGATCGGACCGGATGATCAGTTGCGGGCGCACTCGCCGGGGAACCCCTGCGGGAAGCGCCACCCGTCTTCGCAGTAGTTGTACTGCAAGCAGTTCCGGCGCGCCCAATCCACGGTGAGCTGGTCGGTGTCGTCGGGCTGCCGGTCCATCCACCGCTTATTCCCACCGGCGGCGCGGCACGACGAGGCGTCGTCGACGGTGCAGGCGTTGGCAGAGTATCCCCGGTAGGAGACGACGAACGGAGCCCCCGACCAGTCGATGGGCACCTTGCCCTTCTCGGTGGCCCAGTAGCTGCCGTCCCACAGCGTGGCGTGCACCGCCATGGGCCTGGCGTTCGGGTAGGGGAGGCCGGCGTAGCGTTTGAAGACGCGCACCGTCACGTCGTCCACCTGGAAGATGATGTTCTTGGGGTTCCAGATGATGGTGTACTTGTGGAAGTCGGCGGCCGGGTCGAACCACAGGTAGAACTGGTGCTCCTTCTTGCCGTCGCCGCTGGCCCACACGTTGGTGTTGAGCACCGTCGGCGACCCGCTCGAGTTGCCCATGAACTCCATGTCGATCTCGTCGTGCGAGTCGTCGTCGCCGGACGTCAGCTGCAGATCGATAGCTAGCTAGAGTCACCACTGCTAGCTGCTGGAGTGTATGTAATAATAAAACGTACAGGTCGTCAGGAGTACGTACATAGAAGCAGGTGACGGTGCCGGCGGAGTTGCCGGCGACGAGCTTCATCTCGACGCTGAACTCGCCGAAGAGGTACTTGCGCGTGGAGTTGAAGCCAGCGCCGGAACGCCGGTCGAGGACGAGCGACGCCACCTGCCGCCCGGAGCGGTCGTAGTCCCTGATGACGTAGCCGCTGGTGGTGAAGTCGTCGAGCCAGAACTTGGCCGAGGCGGACCGGACGACGAGGCAGAGGACGGCGACCGCGAGCCATGGCGCCACCGGAGAAGGCAGAGTCGACGTCGGCCGCGCCATAGCTGGCTGTCGATGGCAGGGTCGGCTTCTTAGTAATGATGGGCTTGATCAGACAGCACACCCGTGATGGGTAGCATCGATTCATCTGGTGCAGCCAGGCATGGGATTTGTAGTGTGGCAGAGTCCTCTGGTCCCTCTGGTTCCTCTGGTCCCTCTGGTGTGGTGGCGCACGGGACGGGACGCCGCACAAGTTGCGTTCTCCATGAGTGCTAGCTGTGCGGCGCATTTGCTTACTCTTGTCGGGTTGCCGCCAAATCTCACACTCTCTCGGTTCACACGTCCGTCGTCGGTATCAAATGTTCAGTTACTCATTTGTGCAGTATCAAACACAAGGAAAATGGAGTCAAATGTTCAGTTACTCATTTCATTAGTCACTGACACTACAGTAAGATTATAAGATGGATTATTGTAATAAAATCCAGCCTTGATGTAAAAGCCAAACTCTTGCATGACAATACTACATACTCTAGTCCTAGTGGTTGATGAGATAGTGCTGTGGTTCTGCTTGGTTAGATTTGATTGCTGGTACTGGTGCGACGACGACTCATGCTGGCATTCACAGACGGACTCAGATTGGGTGCAGTTCCTTCAGCACGGCACGACGTAACTTGCGGCCTTGTATCCAGCGTCCAAGCCCCATCCGACGGCTACCAGCATTTCAAGGAGACTTCTCACTTTCCCCTCACGCAGACCGCTGCAGCCTGCAGGCCGAGGGAGGTTCACGCGCCGCAGCCCCGGCGCCATGCCGCGCGCTGCAGCTCCCGGATCGCTCCTCGCGCCGCCGAGGGAAGTCGCGCGCCGCTGCGGCGCTCCTGCGCCACGCCGCCATTAACGCCACCTCGGAAGTCGAGCTAGTTAAGTCCCACGCCGCCATTCACGCCTCACCGGTGAGCGCAGAAGTTGAGCTGAGGAAGACCGGCGCCGAGGCACAACAGATGAGCTCTCCGGCACCACGCCTTCCTGGAGGAGACGGAGCTTCTCGCTGCTGTGATGGAGATGGCAGCAGACATGGATGATGGATGTCCAGAAGCACGCACGCACGCGGTGAAGGAGCTCTCTGCAGGGACTAGATTCAAAGCTTCGTAATTAGATTCTGTAATTAGATTCTTCATGTCTATACAATAAAATCAAGAGGCCTCATCTTGAGATATTGCATTAACCGAGCTTGTGGAAAATTGAAATCTAGAGCTGCATCCGATTGCAGCATATTGATGTCTCCTTTATGTGTTGAAATATTCTCTGTTAATGGAGAACAACATTTTGTGGTCAGATTTGCAAAGAAACCAAGCCATTTTAACTATGCAAATACATCAGATGTGCACACAAACAGAAACATTTTAATAAGCAAGTGAACATAGCTTTGCAATTGCTGGAGCTGGAACATGATGCGTTCTGAACCAAGAACTGATAAGCAAGTGAACATATGTGAACTACATGCTGAAGATTGGATAGCAAATGCAGAGCGTCCTGGCGTCGTATTGGAACACAGCCAATAATATTTGCTATTACTTGGCTCGGTTCTTCCTGGCAGTAGGCGGCGGATACCTCAGCTCCTCTGGACGGCGAGAAGCAAAGCGCATGGTTTCTGTGCTGCGTAGTTCAATGGCTCGGCTTCTCCGGGCAGCAGGCGGCGGATTCCTCGGCTCCTCTCGACGGCGGGAAGCAAACGTCGGTGCGGTCAGCGCAGGCCACAGGAAACCAGCGCGGCGTACAACCCCGGCGTCGGTGCTGTGCAGTTGGTCCGGTGGCTCATCTCCTCCGGGTGGCAGATTGCTTCACTCCTTGGACAATAGGAAGCGGGCGCCGTCGGTGCTGCCCGCCGGAAACCAGCGCGGCGCGTGCGAATGAGCCGGCCTGCACCGAGGAAAAGGCAAAAGTCTCCTGGACACGCTGGCAGCCGTCGGATGGGGCTTGGACGCTGGATACAGGGCCGCAAGTTACGTCGTGCCTTACTGAAGGAACTGCACCCAATCCGAGTCCTTCACGGACGCCCACCAAACAGCAGAAGCTTCCAGCAGCACTCACACCACGCGCCGAGCTGGCAGTCTATCACGCTGTCTTGGAAAAGTCACATGTATCGGGCCCACTCATACATCTTCGGTATTCTCATGTTCTGTAAGATAAAAATTATAATATTCTCTCTCCTCTAAATTATACTCTCCCGTCCTATTAAAGATGTCGTTGAAAATTCGTGCCCCTCTCACAAACACACTTTCCGGACGGCATCTTCAATGGGACGGAGGGAGTAAATCGACTTAATTTTTGATACGTCTATTTTGATATGTATCTAGATATACGTTATATTTGAATACATAGTAGAATTAATTTGCTAAAAAAATAAGTGACTGTTGACGGCAATTATACCATGTTTTCACCCCATGAAAAGCCGTCAACAATGGTTGAGTTCGGAGATAACACCATGCCAATGAGTAGTAACATAGGGTGTGTTTGGTTTCCTGCACAATTTCTAGCCTGGCTAGAATTCTAGCCTGGCCAGCCTTAGCCTGCTCCCACCAAGCCAATCCTATTGTTTGCCCTATTGTTTGGTTGTCTGGCTTACCTAAGCCTGGCTAGCCTAAAGTTGTGTTTGGTTGCCCGGTTAATTTTGGTATGGTCACCTCTTCTCCAAATAGGTATGTTCACCACCTTTGAGGCATTTTATCGAACATGTGCTGAGCAACATGAGTGTCCCATAATTCGAGGCAGAAATGAGATGGAAATGGCAACTAAATCCGACAACAAACCAACATCTAGTAGAAATTACACTAAAGCCTTGTCTAACAACAATTTTGTTGCTAACTAACTGTATTGTTAAAAACATAAGATAGCTTCTTGGCTTGCACAAATAGCAGCAAGGCATACAACAGCAGGTCACCAAGCAAGCACGCAAGCAATCAGAGCACGGCCACCATTGATGGAAAGCACACGACGGCCACCAATCACCGCCTACCATCGATGGAAAGCAAGCAAGCATTCCGGTGGTGCTGGAGGCGCTGCGTCGCCACCCGCCGAGCCACTTCGTCCTCCCGCACGCGGTGCACGAGGACACGACACTGGACGGGTACCGCGTGAACTTCGCGACGGGGCACGCCGGTGAACTTCGCGACGGGGAACATCGGGATGGACGAGGAGGTGTGGAAGGCCTCCGCGGGGAGTTCCGGCCGGAGCGTTTTCCTTCCCGGCGGCGGCGGAGGACGTGGACCTCACGGGAAGCAAGGAGATCAAGATGATATCGTTCGGCGCGGGGTGCCGGGCCGGTCTGCCGCCCTCGGCATGGCGCTGGCGGTGCTGCACCTGCACCTCGAGTACTTCGTGGCCATCCTCGTGCGGGAGTTCGAGTGGCTTCTCCCGTCGCGCGTCTCTGGGCGGCGAAGCGCCTTCTCCTGTCGCGGGCGCGGCTCTGGGCGGCGGAGCGCCTTCTCTCGTCGCGGGCGCGGCTACGGGCAGCGGAGCTCCTTCTCCGCCTCCACGCCGTCGCGTCGTCGCGCGTGGGCTCTCCGGCTGCCGGAGCGAGCTCCCCCCGTCGCTCCACGGCTCGGGCGTCCACGCCGGCGGCGGATCCGGGGCCACCTTCCTATCTCCTTCTTCCCCAACACTGCAGCGGCGATCTGTGCGGATCTCGCCATGGACGTGCGGCCGCGAGCACTAGCAGGAAGCAAGAACAGCGTCGGCGAGGGGAGGAGGATGAGCACCGGTGGCACACACACTCCGTGAGGAGGAGGGGAGGTGACCAGAAGCGGAGTTGGGAGCTCGAGTGGGCTGGCGCAAGCCTGGCCAGACGAGAACGGCCGATTTGGGCGTTCTCCCTTAGCCTGGCTAAGGTTGTACGGTTGGCTCCAGTTAGCCAGGCCAGACACTCTAGCCAGACAACCAAACAACTGGTTTTGGGCCCCTAGGAAGCCTGGTTGGGGTTAGCCACCCAACCAAACACACCCATAGGTACAATTGACTTGGTTCCAGATGTACGTGTCATTATTTGGGTGCAGGTACAAACATGCACTTTTCAGTGTTCGGAAGCTACAAATGGAGGTAGAACAACCAACCAAGATGGCCAATGACCAAACCAACTCCACATTCATCAATGTCATAACATCTGGAGATAGTGTGCAAAAGATGAGCAAAAAGGTCAGGTCGACCGACCTGACATTTGTGGGTCCAACACCACCATTGTGCTTAGAATTGCATGGTGAAACTACCTGCAAAAGATGGCCCTTTGATTCCACCAAAGGCAGGTCGACCGACCAAGGTTTGGGGCCATCTCGGACACTGCCAGAACACCAGAGAGGTCAGGAAGATAGTGGTGGGTCAATTCCCAATGGGCCAGGTCGGCCGACCACCCTTTGGTGGGATGCCACCTGTCCTGACTCACCACCGACCTCAGGAGCTTCTAGAAGGTTGGTGGGACCCACATTTCAGCCAAAGCCTGGTCGGCCGACCTGACATGTGGGCCCACCAAAGGTCGGTTGGCCTCCCACCGACTTCCTGGTCTCCACGTGTCCTCTGCCCACAAACGTCCATTCCAAGTCGGTTTGATCCAAGGGTGGAGAAGGCATGTCACGCGGATCGATGACGTGGTGGTGGAGTAGCCCCTACTCCACCTCCCACTATAAATACCCCCTCACTTCCTCTCATTCAAGACATCAAGGAGAAGCCTCTTGAGAGCCATGTGAAGTTATGTAGTCCACTATAGTAGTAGTAGTAGTGTGGAAGTTAGAGTGGGTCGAGCGAAGCTCGGAGTCTCTGGAGTCGTCTTCTGGAGAATCTGGTATGTCTTCCTCTTGTAAGACTTTCATACTTTTCCTTTACTTTTCTGAGTATTTACTTTCAGTACTTACTTAGTGCATTATTACTCTAGTAGTAGTATTGTAGTGTTCTAGTCTGTCTGGTAATATTAGTTCTCTAGATAAGTTAGTCTTGTCTGCTTGGTTGTTTCCACTGCCTTGTTTGTAACAGACTCGAGCTTAGGTTAAGACATATATTTAGCTTAAGTTGTAGGCGTTAGTGTGAGCGTGGTGCTCAGACTAAACCTACCGGTGGTTATTCGCCTCACTGATTGGTTTAGTTACCATTCAAACTCCTGACGTATATTAGCGGGAGCGGGTCGTGACAGGACGCCGACTCCCAGTTGGCTCTATTTGCGTTGGGTAGGTCGATAGGTGCCCCGTAAATTAAGGTATCGCTGGGATAGGGGATGAACCCTCCTATTTATCAGTCATATCTCCAGCAACCAGGGAATACACGATTAGTGGCTTTAGTGTATCTCCATTACTAGATTAGAATAGTTCACGGAAGTAGAGTTAGAGTCATAGGAGTCTTATACTCACTCGTTGTCCTCCCACCTAGCTATCACTCTACCTCATAAACCCTCTAGCCAGCTCCTTGATCCACCCTTCCTATACACTCCGTTAATCCCTCTTCCACTAGTGATGCTAGACTAGAGACACCTGGATCTTCTCCTCCTATTAACTCCTAGCTACTGCTTTCCCTTGGGAGAAATATAAATCGACAACCTTGGAATACTCCTCGGTGAAATGCTATAGCGGTACATTCTGTGCGTTTGCGGAATATCCAATAGATATAGAATTACCTCTCCTGGCATCTCTGGCGTTGCTGCCATACTTCTGGCAGTTGCGCTAAGAAATGCCAACAAGCATTTCTGGCACCGTTGCCGGGGAAAGCGTCAGCCTAGGAGTTTTAATAGGATCGAATCCAGGGTCAATGATCAATCTAGTTATCTATTAGTGTTAGTGTTGACGGCATTTAGACCCTGTTTTCATCTCATGAAAGCCGTCAACATTTGTCACAATCCAGAGCTACACCCAGCAAAGAAGTAGTGACATAGGTAAATTTCACTTGGTTTCACTTGTACATGTCATTATTTGGATGCAGGTGCAGACGACTACAAATCAAGCACGAACAAGCTTAAATGAAGAAAATGTGACAAAACTCCAAATGAGCCGGAAACACACTCCATGACACGTGGGGACAATGGTGCAACAAGGTCTGGTGGGCCCACTCGACCGCACCTTGGTCGGCCGACCAGGACCCGGTGGGTCCCACTCCGCCGACCGGTCCCACCGACCTTGGGATGCTTCTAGAAGGTGACACATGTCACCGGGATTGGACCCCGGTCGACCGAGGCCGGCAAGTGGGCCAACCAAAGGTCGGTTGGCCTCCCACCGACATGCTGAAGCCTCCCGGAGCTGACACGTGGCAAATGGGTGAAAAACCCCGGTCGGCCGACCGGGTGTTTGGGCCCATCTTGGGTCGGTTGTCCCAAACCGACCTCAGGAGCACATCCTGGCCCTCCATTCAAGTCGGTTGTAAAGTCGGTCGATCCAACGGCGCATGGTGAAGATCACGCGGATCGCTGACGTGGCGTTTCCTTAGCCCCTACTCCACCTAGGGCTATAAATACCCCCTCACTCCCTCATTTGTAAGACATCAAGGAGAAGCCTCTTGAGAGCCATATAAAGCTATGTAGTCCACTATAGTAGTAGTAGTAGTGTGAGTTAGAGTGAGTCGAGCGAAGCTCGGGGTCTCCGGAGTCGTCTTCTGGAGAGTCTGGTATGTCTTCCTCTTGTTATAGTAAGATTCTGAGTATTTAATATATATATATTATTCTTGCTTTGCTTTCCTCTGAGTAGTGCTAGTATTTACTTTCTGCCTTAGTTATCGTAAGTATACATCCTTTCTGCTGACACATTGCTCTCTCCTGAGCGGGCGTATGTCAGGCTCTTGAGTGAAGTGCTCTAGGCCCTTGTCTAGGTTTAGAGTAGTAGAGATAGTGTAGGCACGGTGTCTAGACTAGATCTACCGGTGTGAACGTCTGGCTGCACCCAGGAACGCCCACAAGTGTAGTGTGACAGCCTTCCATTGGGACCTTGGAGTTCTTCTGAGCGTGTTGTTAGGTTAGATTGTAGGCCTGCATTGGTGGCCGCTTCGGGGTGTTATTTAGCCACTGTTTCGTCCGCGACCACAGCGAAAAGTTAGAGTTAGTTCTCACGTATACTTAGGATAGCTGGGTCAGGATCTAAACGCTAGGACTAATTCATGGAAGTAAGCCAAGACCCATTAGGAATCTTACACTCACTCGTTGTCCTCTCACCTAGCTGCTATTCCATTAGTTACCCCTTAGACTCTCTTACCAACTCCTTGATCCATCGTTCCTATCCACTTAGTTCATCCCACTAGCACTAGTGATACTAGATGATAGACATCTGGATCTCCTTTCCCTATTGACTCCTAGCTACGGCTTTCCCTTGGGAGAAATATAAATCGACAACCTTGGAATACTCCTTGGTGAAATGCTACAGTAGATTCTGTGCGCTTGCGGAATATCCAATAGATATAGAATTACCCCTCCTGGCATCTCTAGCGTTGCTGCCATATTTCTGGTGGTTGCGCTAAGAAATGCCAACAAGCATTTCTGGCGCCGTTGCCGGGGAAAGCGTCAGCCTAGGAGTTTTAATAGGATCGAATCCAGGGTCAGTGACCCGTCTAGTTGGCAATTAGTGTTAGGGTTTTACCTCTCACCTGTCTTGCTTCTCGAAGCAAGACGGTGCATGAACGGTTGTTGAGGTGAACTGGACATTGTCAAGTTCCACCTCCAAGGTTCATTCGAACCTAAACCCATTCAAGGAAGGAGGCTTTGCACTAGTCATCAAAGAAGCCCTGACCCAAAAGATCATCCCTGACTATTCTGCACCGTTAGCTGACTATGTCGCTACGGGTTCGTAGCCTAGCTTGGGGGATGCAACTTTTGAGTCTGTGCTTATCATTATGGTGCAAGCCAACCTATTTGTGGGAAGCCACACGGGAAAAGCCAATGCCCATCTCCAATACTTCCTGTAGGTGTGTGGGACTTCTATCGTTAGAATACCTCCACAAAAGCCATCTGTCTTCACCTTTTCCATTCTCACTATTGGGAAAGGCGAAGCGGTAGTTTTAAACCAACAGAGAAGAAGTCGCCGTCAAGAGAAATCCTTCTCATCATTAGTGACGGAACGACTCCATCACTCATAGTCCAATCATAGATTGTGAGTGATGACTTGATCCAAGGATGTCGTTCAATCCTATTGTGAATCTTTGTGCTTCATTTTCCAACTCCCATTTTCCACTCTAGTAGGTCTTGGTTTGGTTGTGCTTTTCGAGAGTGCTTCCATAGGCTCTTTAAATTAAGCGTGGTGCTTAGGTTAATCTGCCTACCTTAATCGAATAAGACATGGAGTCATGTTTGATTAAATGAACCAAAACTTCTAGTGTAGACTTTGGTTGTATGCCTGGACTAACCCCTGCAGGAAGTTCAAATCCAAAAGGGTAAGTCGTTGAGATAGATTCACAAATGCGGTGAACATTGAATGAAACCTTGATTAAGAAGAGAATGGAGATCTCGAAGGTTTGGCAAAGTGCAATCATCCCCATCCATCTCCAGGATGGAATGATGCACATTCAAGCTCGATCGTCAATGGAGAGGTCCTGCTCTATGGACCTAAAACATGGAGCCCTCGCTGATAAGGTATGTCAGTAGTTATCTCATATTTACTTTCTGCATTTCAATTTTGCATTTCCATTTCAATTGCATGTTTACTTTTAGAATTGCATATTTTATTTCAACAAAATAATTTAGACATAGGGAATAAAACTTGAGAAGAGTGATTAGAGAAAAGTTGAGCTGGTGGGGACACCATGGCCGGGTCGACCGACCTGTCTTGTGGGTCCACCACCTCTCTCTTCACTCTGGCTAGAAGCAGGGATCCAAGGAGCAACATAGGATGCCTTGATGCTCCAAAGAACAGGTCGACCGACCTGGACTTGGTGTCACCAGGCAACCTGCTATCTCCCAATGATAACCATGGATCCTATGCCCACCACACTAGCCAGACTTTGAGGAGAGATGGTCCATTGCTCATGACTTTAGCTTAGGATGCCACTTCGAGCATCTTGAATGCTTTAGGAAGCATGCCACCAGCCAAAGCCAGCATAAGGAGTAGCAACGCATACTTAAGTGTTCCCATGGTTCATGGGAATCACTTTGATGCTTGTCTCCACTTCGCTTTCTCATTTTCTCTTTCACCAAACACTAGACATAGGAATCCAAGCAACCTCAGCAACTTTGGACCATGACCACCACCACCCTTGCCAGACAACCTAACTTAGACTAAAGTGGTTGGGGGACACAAACCTTGGTCGACCAACCAGGTTTATGGTCCAATGGGAGTGACCTTTTGCAAACACTAGGATAGATTTCTTGTCAGAGGGAGAGCATGCTGCATAGGGCCAGGGCCAGGTCGGCCGACCTGCCCTTTGGGAGGCCTTGCCTTGCCCTTTCACCCCTATAACTAGCACCCCAAGTTGAGCTCAATACCACAGCATAACCAGTAGAATCATCTCGAGCTCACTTGGCCTTCTCTTTTCTCTTTAGTGTTCTAAGCCTTCTCAAGCTTAGTGTAGTAATAGCCATAACCAAAAACCCAAAAACATTTCCCTTTCCAAATGCATATAAAAAAAATATATAGAGACAACCTTTTGCTTAACCTGCTGAGCAACTTGGGGACCAGATGGGGCCCATGACTGGGTCGGCCGACCCAGCCTTGGTGCCACCCATCTGCCAACTTTGCCCCCTTGCTTTGCCATGCCATGTTCATGACTTGCTTTTAGCTAAAATCTTAAAATCATGACATGTATAGCTGCATAAACATCTAGATGAAGCTAGCTTGGCAAACTCTGCAGCTTTAAGCAAAGAACTTTCAGTGCACTTAGTTGGTTTGTCGCTTGAGAGTGTCACCAGAGCTTGGGGGAGGCCCACCTCCTTCCAAATTTTCCGGTATGTGTGATCATATAGCTATAGGATGAGTGCTACAAGAACATGAAGATAGGAAACTGTCGAGCTTACATCCTAGGAACTAAACTCCCTCACTCTCATCCCTTGCTTTAGCTAAGAAGATGAAGAAACTCACCATCCCATTTAGCTGAGCAAGAGTGATTAAGCCACTAAGCCAAGCATAACCTTGAAAGCATCTGACACTAAGATTTTGAGCTGGTAGACCGCCAAAGGTAGGGGTCAGCCGATCCCACCATTGAGCCTACTCATGCTCCTTTCACTTTGGCTAGATGTGTAGATTTAGGGATGACACTTGGATACTCAAGGGGTCTCCAAGTGTGGGTCGACCGACCCACGCATGAACCCCATGGGCATCCTGTTGTCTTCTACTCACCTCACAAAAGAATCCTATACACACTATGCTGCCAAACATTGAAAGAAGTGGTCCCTTGGTTCATCATTCTTAGCAAAGATACTCCTCTTCACCTTGGGACCAAACCACCAGTTCATATCTGCAAAGTGGTCAACGAGACATGCTTGAGTGCTCCCATGGTTCATGGAAATCACTCGAGCCATGTCCCCACTTTTGCCAATCACCTTCTATCGTTCACCAAGCACTAGACTAGGGAATCACTGAAATATCACTACCTCTGATCCACACCTAGCCTTCACTCTCCTGGCAAAAGGTTGAGAGTGCTGAGAGGCCAAGCTTGGGGGTCGGCCAACCCCCACTTTTTGCCAATTCAGAGATGGATTCATCAGGATTCGCTGCTCATAGTCCAATAGAACATTTAGTTGTGCTTAGGGGAGATCAGCCTACCTTAGCTTTGGGGACTTCACCATTTGTCCTTCTCCCCCTGTGAACAACCTTGCAATGTGAGCCCAAATCCACACTTAGAATCATCTTGAGCTCACATTGCCTTCTCTTCTCTCTCTAAGCTTAGGATAAGTAGAAGCTTGCCTTTGCCTCTTCCTTATCCTCACTCACTTCAAGATGGGGGATGCCACGAGCATGCTCCCAAAGAGAGAAAGAGAGATGTTTTGGGAGTGCACCCAACATAGCGTGACCTCCACTCACTTCCCACTTTGGCACAGAGCAAGGGGAGGAGCTTCCTGAGTCAGTCGACCCAGGAGGTACTCTCCTCTCCCTGTGAACACTTTCGAGCCCTTCTTCCAGTAGCAATAGAAATTTGTCTTGCTCAGTGAGCAAGTGTGGCGTGTGTCACTACCCACTAGCACACCCTGCTGTGGGAGTGACTATGCCCCGCAAGGACCACTATCACTTGGGAGGACTAATCCTAACGCTAATCTTTGTTTCCCTAGTGTGTCCTTGTGTTGTCTCATCTTTTGCAGCTAAGAGAAGAAGTTGTTCTCCCCAATAAATGCCTTGTGCACCTCCACTGAGAGTAAGAGAGTCCAAGGGCAGCCCCATGTCTGGCCCTCTTGGACCGCACAGGCAAGAAGCCAAAGTGTTGCAGGAACAAGCAGACCCTGCAGGTGGAAGTGTAGAAGAAGACGATGAAGGAGAGTTGCCATAAAAAGATGAACATGGACGGCCTCATCGATAACACTAAGCTTGGCTCAGCAAAACACCCAACTTCTACAACTATACAAGATGAGCAAAAGCCAAGCTTGGGGGAGATCCTCTCCCCCACTAAGGTACGTTTATCCAAGGTATGTCTTCTATCTTGCATTTTCCTTTATTTACTTTAGTGCATTATAAAATAAAAGTTTGATTATAATAAAAAGGCTTATCTATATCATGCTTCATGAGTGCTCTTCTTCCTATGGAAATGATTGTTAAATTGCTAGTTAATGTTTCTCTAATGCTTGTTTACAACTTAGCACTTCTCTAAGTATGGATTACTTGGCACTCTTAACCATCATGAACTTGATCACTTAGTGGGTTGCAAGTGCTAAAACAAAGTCTAAGTTGTTGTGAGATATGAGATAGTTAAGATAAGAGCTCTATACTATTGTTCTAAGCACGCATGATTGCCAGAGAATTTATTTTAAAAAATGAATGAAAAACTTAATTGTTCCTCAATGGTGTTGAATTTCCTACCACAGCCATATACACTTGATATCAAAAAGCCTTCTACATAAGCTACTTGCTTGCATTGAGTTTGGTTAAAACTTGTAGAACCTGTGTTAGAGGTTTGTCATGGCCCTAAGATCAAGATCCACAGACCACCAAATATGCTGCTTCCAATCCGGAAGTACGCAACTATGCTACTCCTACCCTGGGAGTACGCGTCTGACTACCATCATCATGCTACTCCTACCCTGGGAGTACGCATCTCACCTCCATCATTGTGCTACTCCTACCCTGGGAGTACGCATTTTACCATCATCATTATGCTACTCCTACCCTGGGAGTACGCATTTTACCATCATCATTATGCTACTCCTACCCTGGGAGTACGCATTTTACCATCATCATTATGCTACTCCTACCCTGGGAGCACGCATCATCATCTATACCACCATTCTTGTGCTGCTTCTACACTGGAAGTACGCACGCACCTTCACCATTTTCATCATATAGGTTGCTCCATGTTCCAAAGTTAGAAATCCTCTCTAAAAAGTAATCATTTGTTAGTCGAGACACATCCCAAAAAGGCTAGTCATCTATTCGTTAGATAGATTTAAGAGAAAAAAAGAGAGAGAGAGAAAAAAAAAGGAAGAAAGAAAAAAAGAGAGAGAGAGAGAAAAAAGAGAAAAAAAGAAAAAGAAAAAAAAAGAAAAAAAAAAGAGAGAGCTAGCCTTGTCTCAATAGAAGTAGAGAGAGAGATAGAATCAAATAAAGGAGCAACCTCATCCACCAAACATCCACTTTCTTCCATTACCTTACCATCCATTACATTCCTTCACTCCATTCATTCCATTTTACATCTTGATCTCGTATGATGAGTCTCTTCCGTGGTCCAAGATCTTGTTCTTTCTTAACTAAGACAACATATGCATTGCTAGTATGCTATTCCTTGACATACCTACTTAAGCTCCACATAAAGCCTTATTAGAGGTAGGATGTTTTTGAAAGGCAAACATATGTTGTGCCTTGGTGAGGATTCATACACTATTTGAGTGACTTGAGGGAAATCATTTGAGGAACATTAAGATTTCTTTTGAAAAACTTATCAAAAACCTCTGGCATGAAACTTGCTAAAAGAATGAGAAAAGTAGATGCTCTAGTCAAAACTGTTCTGTCTTCCAACATCCCAAGACTAAGTTAATGCCATAAGCCCCATGAGTGCTAGAGTAATATTGGTGTGTTAGCATTGCTAATTTTTCCATTCAAGGATAAGTTCTTTGTTGTGCACTTAGTATTATGGAGATGTTAACTTAGTGATAACACATGATCCACTGATGCTAAGTCTTATTGTTTGCTCGGGACGAGCAAAGGTTAAGCTTGGGGGATCTTGTTGACGGCATTTAGACCCTGTTTTCATCTCATGAAAGCCGTCAACATTTGTCACAATCCAGAGCTACACCCAGCAAAGAAGTAGTGACATAGGTAAATTTCACTTGGTTCCACTTGTACATGTCATTATTTGGATGCAGGTGCAGACGACTACAAATCAAGCACGAACAAGCTTAAATGAAGAAAATGTGACAAAACTCCAAATGAGCTGGAAACACACTCCATGACACGTGGGGACAATGGTGCAACAAGGCCGGTGGGCCCACTCCGACCCGGACCACGGTCGGCCGACCGGGACCCGGTAGGTCCCACTGCGCGACCGGTCCCACCGACCTTGGGATGCTTCTAGAAGGTGACACATGTCACCAGGGGATTGGACCCCTGGTCGACCGACCTGGCAAGTGGGCCAACCAAAGGTCGGTTGGCCTCCCACCGACATGCTGAAGCCTCCCGGAGCTGACACGTGGCAAATGGGTGAAGAACCCCGGTCGGCCGACCGGGTGTTTGGGCCCATCTTGGGTCGGTTGTCCCAAACCGACCTCAGGAGCACATCCTGGCCCTCCATTCAAGTCGGTTGTGAAGTCGGTCGATCCAACGGTGCATGGTGAAGATCACGCGGATCGCTGACGTGGCGTTTCCTTAGCCCCTACTCCACCTAGGGCTATAAATACCCCCTCACTCCCTCATTTGTAAGACATCAAGGAGAAGCCTCTTGAGAGCCATATAAAGCTATGTAGTCCACTATAGTAGTAGTAGTAGTGTGCGAGTTAGAGTGAGTCGAGCGAAGCTCGGGGTCTCCGGAGTCGTCTTCTGGAGAGTCTGGTATGTCTTCCTCTTATTATAGTAAGATTCTGAGTATTTAATATATATATTATTCTTGCTTTGCTTTCCTCTGAGTAGTGCTGGTATTTACTTTCTGCCTTAGTTATCGTAAGTATACATCCTTTCTGCTGGCACATTGCTCTCTCCTGAGCGGGCGTATGTCAGGCTCTTGAGTGAAGTGCTCTAGGCCCTTGTCTAGGTTTAGAGTAGTAGAGATAGTGTAGGCGCGGTGTCTAGACTAGATCTGCCGGTGTGAACGTCTGGCTGCACCCAGGAACGCCCACAAGTGTAGTGTGACAGCCTTCCGTTGGGACCTTGGAGTTCTCCTGAGCGTGTTGTTAGGTTAGATTGTAGGCCTGCATTGGTGGCCGCTTCAGGGGGTGTTATTTAGCCACCTGTTTCGTCCGTCGACCGCAGCAGAAAGTTAGAGTTAGTTCTCACGTATACTTAGGATAGCTGGGTCAGGATCTAAACGCTAGGACTAATTCATGGAAGTAAGCCAAGACCCATTAGGAATCTTACACTCACTCGTTGTCCTCTCACCTAGCTGCTATTCCATTAGTTACCCCTTAGACTCTCTTACCAACTCCTTGATCCATCCTTCCTATCCACTTAGTTCATCCCACTAGCACTAGTGATACTAGATGATAGACATCTGGATCTCCTTTCCCTATTGACTCCTAGCTACGGCTTTCCCTTGGGAGAAATATAAATCGACAACCTTGGAATACTCCTTGGTGAAATGCTACAGCGGTAGATTCTGTGCGCTTGCGGAATATCCAATAGATATAGAATTACCCCTCCTGGCATCTCTAGCGTTGCTGCCATATTTCTGGTGGTTGTGCTAAGAAATGCCAACAGTTAGGTGTTTACCTCTCACCTGTCTTGCTTCTCGAAGCAAGACGGTGCATGAACGGTTGTTGAGGTGAACTAGACATTGTCAAGTTCCACCTTAAAGGTTCATTCTGACCTAAACTCGTTCAAGGAAGGAGGCTTTGCTCTAGTTATCAAAGAAGCCATGACCCAAAAGATCATCTATGACTATTCTACACCGTTAGCTGACTATGTCACTACGGGTTCGCAGCTTAGCTTGGGGATGCAACTTTTGAGTCTGTGCTTATCAATATGGTGCAAGCCAACCCGTTTGTGGGAAGCCACACGGGAACGCCAATGCCCATCTCCAATACTTCCTGTAGGTGTGTGGGACTTCTATCGTTAGAATCTCTCCACAAAAGCCATCTGTCTTCACCTTTTTCCCATTCTCACTATTGGAAAAGGCGAAGCGGTAGTTTTAAACCAACAGAGAAGAAGTCACCGTCAAGAGAAACCCTTCTCATCATTAGTGACGGAACGACTCCATCACTCATAATCCAATCATAGAATATGAGTGATGACTTGATCCAAGGATGTCGTTCAATCCTTTTGTGAATCTTTGTGCTTCATTTTCCAACTTCCATTTTCCACTTTAGTAAGTCTTGGTTTGGTTGTGCTTCTTGAGGTGCTTCCATAGGCCCTTTAAATTAAGTGTGGTGCTTAGGTTAATTTGCCTACCTTAATTAGATAAGACATGGAGTCAAGTTTGATTAATTGAACCAAAAAAAATTACTAGTGTAGACATTGGTTGTATGTCTAGACTAACCCCTGCAGGAAGTTCAAAATCCATGAGGGTAAGTCTTTGAGAGAAATTCACAAATGCGTTGAACATTGAATGAAACCTTGATCAAGAAGAGAATGAAGATCTCGAAGGTTTGGCAAAGTGCAATCATCCCCATCCATCTCCAGGATGGAATGGTGCACATTCAAGCTCAATCGTCAATGGAGAGGTCCTGCTCTATGGACCTAAAACATGGAGCCCTCGCTGATAAGGTATGTCAGTAGTTATCTCATATTTACTTTCTGCATTTCAATTTTGCATTTCCCTTTTCAACTGCATGTTTGCTTTCACAACTGCATATTTTATTCCAACAAAATAAGTTAGACTTAGGTAATAAAACTTGAGAAGAGTGAGTAGAGAAAAGTTGAGCTGGTGGAGCCAGCATAGCCAGGTCGACCGACCTGTCTTATGGGGTCCACCACCTCTCTCTTCACTCTGGCTAGAAGCAGGGATCCAAGGAGTAGCATAGGATGCTCTGGGGCTCCAAAGCCCAGGTCAACCGACCTGGACTTGGTGCCTCCAGGCACCCTGCTGTCTCCCAATAATGATAACCATGGATCCTATGCCCACCACACTAGCCAGAATTCGAGGAGAGATGGTCCATTGCTCATGACTTTAGCTTAGGATGTCACTTTAAGCATCTTGGATGCTTTAGGGAGCATACCACCAGCCAAAGCCAGCATAGGGAGTAGCAATGCATGCTTCATGGGAATCACTTTGATGCTTGCCTCCACTCTTGCTTTCTCCTTTTCTCTTTCACCAAACACTAAACATAGGAATCCGATGCAATCTCAACAACTGTGGACCATGACCACCGCCATCCTTGCCAGACAACCTGACTTAGCGTGACTAAGGTGGTTGGGGCAAAAACCTTGGTCGACCGACCAGGTTTATGGTCCAATGTTTGTGAGTTTTTGCAAACACTAGGCTAGATTCCTTGTTAGAGGGAGAGCATGCTTCATAAGGGCCCATGGCCTTGCCCTTTGGGTGGCCTTGCCTTGCCCTTTCACCCCTATAACCAGCATCCCAAGTTGAGCTCAATCCCACATCTCGAGCTCACTTGGGCTTCTCTTTTCTCTTTAGTGTTCCAAGCCTTCTCAAGCTTAGTGTAGTAGTAGCCATAACCAAAAAAAAAGAGAAAACCTTTTGCTTAACCTGCTGAGCAACTTGGGGACCAGGTGGGGCCCATGGCTTAGTCGGCCGACCCAGCCTTGGTGCCACCCACCTGCCAACTTTGCCCCCCTGCTTTGCCACGCCATGTTCATGACTTGCTCAAGGTAAAATCTTAAAATCATGATATGTATAGCTTCATAGGCTTACTCAAACATCTAGATGAAGCTAGCTTGGCAAATTCTGCAGCTTTAAGCAAACAACTTTTGGTGCACTTAGTTGGCTTGTGTTTGAGAGTGTCGCCAGAGCTTGGGGGAGACCAACCATGGGTCTTGTGGGGATATGACCCCCATATACTCTCACGGATATCCTTGGGCCTCACCACCGAAGGCGGCCCAGTCCAAGACGAAGATGTGCGGCACACGACGTGCACCGCACGGTTTAGTATTAGTACGAAATTGGCTACTCTACTTGTAACTTTGTCCCTTCGGCATATATAAGGAGGGGCAGAGGTCCTTTAGCAGACAACTAAACTCAACTCAATACGGAGCAGATCTCTACGGTCTCTCTTGTAACCCAAACCTCCGTGGTTTGGGATCTTGTACTCAGGTACTTGATCATACAGCATAACACAAGAAGCAGGACGTAGGGTATTACGTTTCCGAGCGGCTTGAACCTGGGTAAACCTTGTTGTCCCTGGTTTGTCTTGTTTCTCGAACGTCCAGATCGCAGATCGTAACACGCCCTTAACGAAACTCACCGCCGTGGGATACCCCGTGGTGGACTGCCGGTTATCCGTAATCGACAGTGGCGCGCCAGGTAGGGGGTGGAGTTTTCAATCTCAAGGCGATCCAGATGGTTTTTTCTTCCCTGCTTCCATGGAGTTCGAGGCGGCGCCGACCGCCGGAGCCGTGGAGGCGGTGCGGATCGATTCTGTACCAACATCCTTGACCACATCGCCAACAAGTTCGATCTCGAGGCCGGCCCTGAGATCAGCCGCTCAAGTAACTCGTTGGCCGCTTCCTCTACCGGGGAAGGCACTTCTACTAACCAATGTCGTCGGCGCAGCCACGCTGCCCGCGCAGATCGACCGTGCCGATCAGATTCATATCTGGCCGCGGTTCGATCACAAAAAGTTTTAGATCCATGTGGTCGAGCCAAGGCTCCCGCTCGATGTGCACACGGTGGCTCTGCCTCTCGCTGGGCACGATGGCCACATCCGCCGACTCGATGCGTCGTTAACCATACGGCCCTAGGCTGCAGAGTTTGGCGGCACCGTACGTGCACCAACTAAGATCCGAAGACAAATCCAAGACGTATCTCATGCATATATTGTATCTCATGCATATATGGCAAGCAAACCAATCAACATGGGAAGGAGCCGCCCAAGTACGTCGTCGTTATCTCGAGCGATCGGCATGTCGTCCGATCAACAAGCAAGGATCCATGCCGAAGCAAGCAGCCATATCGATCCATATCTACGTACAAGACTTCGTGGCCAGCGCACCGTGCAGCAAGCCTTCAGGGTCCAGGCTCGATCAATGACGTAATGATCTATACCACCATGCAAGGCTAACTTGCATGTACAGGCATATGTACGCATACACCGTATGCATGTATGAGGCCGCACATGTCGACAACGGACAACGAGCTAAGTCTAATTAAAAGCATTCTATAGTGTATATGCTTCTACATATATCTAGTTTTTTCTCGCAGCTGGATCCATCGACATCTAGCTAGATCCATCGACATCTATCTGCTCGGACACGACGATCACGCTTTGCCGACATGCTGACCACCTCGAGTCATCGGCAGGCCTTCTGAGCACACGCTACGCTCATGCCGTGGTTGCCGTCAACATGCCTATCTACTCGGCTACGACGACGCTTCTACTCGGCCTCGACGACAGCACGTCTCAATGACAAGCTAAGTTTCTTCAAGATTTAATAAAATTTTTTCTTAAATCTTTTTCCTGTTATAGTTGTGATCCGTGCACCAATCTATCATACATGCGCCCTGCATAAGTCACAATTAAACTTTGTTTCCTGCCCACCGAGAACGGCTTGACAAGGCCCTGCTTCGATCCTCTTACGATGTGTTACAGCTCCGCGCTACATGGCACTAGGAGATTCGGCAGTCGCTCTCTAATAGGTACTTAGGATCGTACCTAGTGTTCCCGGCGTACCGCGCTGTTCACTAGTGCGTCCCTTTGTCACCTTGACGAGTTAGCTTGCTTCGAGGGTGGGGGCAAAACTTAATTGTCGACATAATTTTTTGCAAACCAAAGTTTTGCATATTTCAGCACAGTATACATGTTTTCACCCGCTTAACATGTCTACTTCAACCATTGATTGTTTGCACATCATATACTACCGCTCTTCATGTTTATTTTTCAGGGACATGGTTCGGTTGCCGAGCATACTTCATACGCTTGGGGACTCGATCGAGGATCATCGTCTAGATGGTCATACCACCTGGCACTCGGACTTTACGTCCATCCAGTTGGTCCGACGGCTCGGTGCCATGCACCACACAGCCTCGCCTTCGTCCTCGGCTCGGTGCCACGCACCGTGAAGTATCGTCTCCTACCGTGCTGCTCGGGGACTCATCATCATCGTCTCGGCTCGGTGCCATGCACCACACAGCCTCGCCTTCGTCCTCGGCTCGGTGCCACGCACCGTGAAGTCTCGTCTCCGACCGTGCTGCTCGGGGACTCATCATCATCGTCTCGGCTCGGTGCCATGCACCACACAGCCTCGCCTTCGTCCTCGGCTCGGTGCCACGCACCGTGACTTGGTCCCGGAGGACAAAATTGCTGCCCAGCAGCTGGTCCGCAGAGCCAAGGCCCCTTAATTCTGGGGACTGCCCAAACAGTCCTTCAGTGGTCCTTGGCGCTCCTCGTGGGCCTCATTTTTTATTCTGGGGACTGCCCAGCCAGTCCTTCAGTGGTCCTTTTTTACGCATGCCTATGTCCTTGGTCCTTGATTCTGTTTCCTAAGCAGAGGGCCGTAGGTATCATGATTGGATTTTTTCTTAAAAGTTCAATATAACATATACTATCTTCCATCGAACTTGGGGACTACGTGTGTTGACACAAAATGTGGCGCACTGCGTCTCACACACAGCAAGCCGGAAAGCCTAGCTTCAATCGGGTGCCCGGGCGTCTGAATCCGGAAGCGTGCCGCCGATTTGACCTGAAAGTCGACAAGGGATAAAACGGTAAGATCATAACTGGAACATGCTTGGGTGAGACCGACAGCTTCCATCTTTACGGCCCCGAAGCCACTTACGACGACACATAGCTATAGAAGCTATCTGTCAACAGATTGCAATTCATTCGGCTAAAGTAACATAACAGATGTAAACAGAATGAACTTGCCGAATACGGTAAATGAAGACATGTTTGAACAAGATTAAATCATTAAAGCATATCAAACTATATCTCAGGTTTAAAGCATCACCAAGCACTAATAACTAAAGATAAGTAACTTATAAATGTAAATCTACTAAATAACACATGCATAGGCTACTCCAACTAGTCTGCCGCACGTCTAGCCTTCATAAACCCGTCGAGCATAAACCCAAGCAAGCTAATCCACCGCATGATACCACTCACTATGAATTTACACCACTCCTTACTACTAGATCAATCCACCGCATGATACAATCTAACAATAAAGAGCTAAAAGCACGTAATTACCTAACAGATCTATAAATACTCGCTACATGTATAAGCATAACCGTATCGGCAAGATTGCCGAATCGGGGTCCATGAAGAAGGAACAAACAAGTAACATGTAAAAGAAAGCTATCGACTAAACCGATCTCTAGTCCACCGGATGACTAGCTCTAGAGTAACCCAAAGACCTACATCTCGCCGCACGGTACCGGTCCCGTCAAGGCTTATCTACATCTAACGTGAATGAACCCACAACACGTGACAATCTAGATCGATCTAATTCGGCTATATGAAATTGATCTACTTGATATCGAATAAACATGAGATTATGACCAAAAACCGAAAAGAGCATCAATCTAGATTGGGCAAAAGAGTGTTGCAAATAAATAAACATTAAATAAAACATGCAACACGTGATAACTTAATGAATCTATTAGATCTTGCCAAATCTAAGAGAGCCGATAACTATCTTTACTCATGTCTTAATCCGCCGCACGATACAAGGCACAAGCAAAAACTTCCCATCATTAAGCTTAAATCCGCCACACGATACTAAGCAAAACGGATGAGACTACTTGCATCATAATCTAAATCCGCCGCACGATACTAGACATGATAGCAAGGTTGCCGGGACTTACGGAGGTCGACGGATCGATTGGCCCTCTCGAAGAACTCGACGACACGACTAAAGGACTCGAAGGGTGGCACGTAGCCGGTTGTATTGAATTGGTTGTGAACCCCTATTACAATGGTCGAGGGTTTATATTTATACCCCGACAACATGAGTCCTAAGCATTTACGAACCTGTCTAAACAAAATTGGAAAGATACAAATATGCTAACTCTAACCATAATCGGAGTCCTTGACTATCACGACTCCTTCCCTTTCTGGTCAGCTTCCTCTTTCCTTCTTTCGCCTTCAAACGAAGCCGTTACCGACCGCTTGATCATTTGCCGAACATACGGAAATTAGCCGACCGCATATTCATTTGCCGAATCGCTCTCTCTGCTGCTCGTAGGCCCACCTGTCATATCCTTGACCAAATTCTGGTGTTAACACATGCCCCCTCAATTTCGAGATAAAAGGGTTTTATTTCGAAATTGACTGCCAGCGCCTTTCGCCTAGGTCAGCACCATCGACGCCCGCAGCCCGCCACTTGAGATCCGTGCTTGCCGCTTGTCTTCAATGGCGACGGAGACTCCAACCGGCTCCATCATGGCAACAGAACTCAAGAGGAGCTTCTAGAGGTAACCCTACTTGCTTTTACCCATTCGGCAATTTTCTTGAATCGGTTCCCGATGTGTTCTTGATTCATCCGCTTCACTTTTACTAAAGGAAATGAAGAATGAGATTTTGATCTCCAATCTTGCTCATCCCGGATCATTTTTTCTTGGCCCACGGGGAGATTCCAATCCGAGGGAATTTATTGAAAAAGAGACTTTGAGGATCCCATTTAAATCTAGGATTGCCCCCTCAAATAGATGGCCGAACACTTTCAAAACTTGGCCCCTTCCCTCAATCACAGGATGGCGTGATTGGTACCGTAGGATGCAGTCCAGGAATAGTGATTTCTGGGAATCACAAGATATTCAACACTGCTTGGAGCTCTCTTTAGCTGATATGCCAAGAAATGACTCTCTCCTGATAGCTGCTTCCCACTTCTGGTCTGATGCCATCAATGCTTTCATCTTTGGTCACGGTCCAATGTCGATCACTCTGTCAGACATCTTCATGATGACTGGTTTAAACATCACCAAGCCAACGTACCCATTCAAATTTAAAGGCACCAGTGCACAGAGGTCAGTCAAACCAGGAGGAGGTTGGGCCAAGTATATTCAGACTTATGCTTCAACTGGCACTGTGTCTGATAAAGAGTATAGGGCTTTCATGAACATGTGGTTGTGCAGATTCATCTTCTGTGGCAAATCCAATGAACCCACTTTGAATCATATAGTGATGGCTGAAGAATGATGCATCAGATCACTGTTCAAATGCGTGGTCAGGGTGAAATCTCCTGTGTCAATGGCCCGTGGTGGCTTGTCCAAATGTGGTTGCAACTGTATATGCATCAGATAGTTTCAGTTGACCTCCATAACCTGAATTTTCCTTCAATCAACTATGCTTAAGGTGAGGATCCCGATATAAATCTTGTCGACATATGGGAAGCCGCATCTTCCATTGTCATTGATCTAGACCTTGGCCACCTTTTTAAGATCTTCTACAAGGGATTCAACCACGTAATCTGGTTTCCCTACGGAGAGAATGAAAATTTAACTCTCCCCGTAGATTTAGCTATGAGTCAATGCTGCATAGATGATGATTCCAGGGATATTTTTAATTCTTTCATCGGGCCCTGTGCTCTACCAAAGAGAATTTCATCACGGCCGGCCGATAAGTTCAACTTATGAATTTTACAACCCAAACATGGTTGCCAGGCAGCTCGGACTTGGTCAATTGCCCCCAAGGCCATATTTTTCAAGCATCATCGGACCCGGGAGTCATTGCTGAATATTACTAAGGCCAACAAAGTTTTCAATCTTGGATGTAAGCTTCCGGTATATGAACCTAATCCCCGGTGATAATTGAAGCTGCTCATCCCTCATTCACTCTTTGGTGGCAAGAATGGCATTCTCACATTTTTAGAGCACAAGTCCATCCTCTATGCCAAGTTTTAATGCCTTCATTCATTTCGATGATGAGGTACACTCTTATAGCTACCTTTCATTTCATGTCTCTGCTTTGTTTCTAAACATCTTTTTGAACAGGACAATGCTCCTCCAAGTCCTTCGAGGGTTCAATACCGGCAACCCGGCCCTAATGCTGCTCGAGGCATGATGCTCCAAGTTTAGCAGCTTTTAACAAAACACCTGCGATGACACAAGGTGCTCCTGAAGGACCTTAAAAGAAAAACTCCTTCCTCCCCCATCAAGGACACTGCCATCCCCAAGAAAACAAGATCAAAGAAAGCTAAGCCACTCCCTCAGGTACGAATGCTTTTGATCCCTTATTTTCCATCTGCAAATGTATTTGCATTTATCACTTTCTTTCAACAGGTACAGGCCAACCCTCAAAGTCCTGGCAGGGTAGTGATCTTGGAAAACTCTCCCGGAGCCTCTACTGGTCAAGCAAACGCCAATGAGCCTACTAGCAGTCTTGGTATGCATCAGGCAGATGACCAAACAGGTGAACAAGGAGAAGCAGCAGAAGAAATTCCTTCTCATCAGGTTGATGAACAAATAGAAACGGAAACAGACATTCCTCTTCATCAGCCAGGAGAAGCAACAGAAAAATTCTTCTTCAAGATGTACCGGATTCAACTCCTTCAGCAATTCAAGATATATCAACAAGTCATGACACTGCTATCCATGAAGCAGCAACTGTATCAGTTACTCAAAGTCTTGATGCTACTCAGGAAGCTATTGATCAAGTTTTTGCCGAAGAGGTATTATCTTGATCTTTCTCAGTCATTCCCTATCTGAATTAAGTCATTCGGCTAATAAATCTTCCTTCTTATTACCGGGTACTTGCTCTTCAACAGCCAGCTTTTCCCTTATTGCCAAGAATTTGCCGAAGATGATGAGGAAGTTTCTTCTAATCGGCAATTATCGTCGGTCAATTAATCTCATTCTTGGAAAAGGACATTGTTGACAATTTGACAAGATAAGGGAGATATAATTGGCCAAAAGCTCATCCCGATCTTAAGGATGCCATAAACGCCTTCTCGACATTCCCTATCTGTTAAGTCATTCGGCTAATAAATCTTCCTTCTTATTACCGAATTGCTCTTCAACAAGATTTTCCTTATTCTTGAAGAATTTGCCGAAGATGATGAGGAAGTTTCTTCTAATCGGCAATTATCGTCGAAAGTCGCCAATAATCTCATTATTGGAAAAGGACATTGTTGACAAATCTGACAAGATAAGGGAGATAGCAACCAATTGGCCAAAAGCTCCCTCCCGATCTTAAGGATGCCATAAACGCCTTGTCTCACCTTGATGACTATTTTGCCGTTGTCAAAAGAGCTCACAAGAATATGTCCACCAAAACCGATCTTTTGGAGAAAAGTAAGGCAACCAAGGAACAAGCAGTCAAGGAGCTCTACTCGACATCAAGTCAACCGAGCACCTCTTGAGCACCTTAGAACCGGAGCCGCAGTCATGAGAGAAGAAAGAACCAAACTTGAAGCTCAACTAGCTCAATTGAATGCTAACATTCAATCCCATGAAACCAAGCTCGCAAATACTCGCCATCCCTTGATTCGGCTAAGTCCAAATACAATCGGTCATCAAGGAGACACGACAAATTAAAAGCAAACTGTCCAACATCCAAGATTCGAAGAAGAGGACCAAAAAGCTCTTGATGAAGTCAACCGAATCAAGACCGATGCTCTTGAATATCATCACCTCTTTTCTAAATGTATAGATGCTTGGTTTGTACTTGAAGATGTAGACATTTAGGGCTGGACCTGTCATACTTGAAAACAATTCCCTTTCTCGAGAAAATAGATAATCTTCATTTTTCTCTTTTCTTCTCTGCTTCTGTTGCTATTCGGCTCTTCCAATCACGATTGTACTCATTGATGTGTGTATCAACCGAACGTAATCAACTTGCTCTGTCCCAAGTGTATTCTTTTAGCCGAATGGCCCTCATCGCTTATTTAGCCGACCGAACGCATGGCAACCGAATCGCCGCAGTGATGGGCTTGGCCCAACTCAACATCGGCCCATAGGTGCGAAAAACCCTATCTTGTCGCTTGGCTTTCCCGTAGTCTCGCCACGGCTCCCATCATTCATAAATAGGACCAAATCGGCTCCCACCATCATCACATCCAAACTCAAGCGGTTGCTATCATCTCTTCCACTTCCTCTTCCATCCCAATCTTAAAAAAACCCTCACCACCACCGATGGCAAGCGGCGGCGATCGTGGCAAGCGTCCTGCCCAGGACGAGGCGGAGGGAAGCAGCAATCGGCGCCGGCGGTGAGATCTTCAACCTTTTGAGTTGTGCTGCTCGATTGTTTTTACCCGATCCGAGTTTCGCCCTTGCGGTTGTTTATTCTCTTGATTTGTTTCGGGGTCGTCGGGAACACCGGCGACTACGTCGCCAATTTCGGAGGCACGCCGCCTCGGCCCGCGCTCGGCCTCTCGCTCGCTCGCCGCCGCGCTCCCATGGCGGACGCGGCGGAGGAAGCAACCGCGGCGGCCGCCGCCTGCAGTAAGGAGACAACTTCTCCATCTCGTTTGTGGTTTCTTCTTATCTAGCCGATCTTGATTGCACCTTGTTCGTAGAACGGCGAGGATCAGCACTGGCCAATGGCGTTTCTTGGCGCCGGCCGCGGCGTTCGACGCACCTGCCCCCGCGTCGGCTCCGGCTCCAGCTCCGGCTCCTGCTCCTGCTTCGGCGCCAGCTTCTGCCTCGGCCTCATCGGGGTCCTCTTCTTCGTACCGCCCTATATGGGATAGGAATGATGAAGAGATCCCGGCGTACACCCGCTACGACGCCGACGCATACCACCGCGAGAGGGACGAGGCACGGGAGCTTCTTGGTGAAGAAACCAAGAAGTTCGGGATCGCCCAACTGGAATGGGGGGATACCTGTCGGCAGATGACCGAGACCATCACCAGTATCGTTCTTCCAACATTGCTTCGATTCCCGTTCTTCCCAATTTGTTTGCTCACTAGTCTGTCTTGTTTTCTATCTTTGCAGACCTCTCCAATGAGCTTAACCGCCCGAAGGTGGCGCGACGGCGGCGGCCAACCACGTGAACGCTCAGGGGGCGACCGTGGCAGATCGCCTTGAGGCGGTTCCTGGTCAGATTGATCAGGTTGCGCTCCACGGCGTGCGCCTCGGCACCGCGCTCGGCCTGGCGGGGATGTCGTCCTGGACCGGGGACGACTATGCTCCCATGCCGGTCGGCTTCCGGGGTGGGCTTCCCCATGAGGTCGACGGCATTGAGGGCCTCCTGGTGGAGTACGACGACCACGCCGACGCCATGGCCAACGCCACCAACCCGGAGTCCGTCCTCAACAAGCTCTTCACTGAGGAAGAGGAGTAGCTTGTATTAGGGCTGGCGCGGGTTGTAATACAAAACTTTTAAATGAAGAATGTTGACCGTCTCCTTGATCTTGTCTGTCTTTGCTGCAATGGTGTTCCAGCAATTGCATTTATTTTTGCGAATTTCCTTCACTCCTTAGTTAGAACTCGATTGCAACATCCTTCTCGAACGAAATTTTTCCCGAACGCATGACGTTGTCTTAGCCGATTAGATCTCGGCACTGCTCCACGACTTGACATTTTGTAGCATAGCTCTTCAATTCCCTTTATCTTCTCCCGATAAACCTACCGAGAGATAGATAAAACTGTTCATTTATATTCTAAAAAATTTGGCTAAAGGCGATACAACCGCATCGGCTATTTTGTTCAAGACGATACACACGATATCGGCTATTTTTGCACTAGAGGCGATACAATAATATCGGCTATTTTTCTCCAACCTTCTTTCCTTTGTTCAAGGCGATTTTTATTCAATCGGCTATACCACATTTACGTCATAGTCACAATTAAGATCCAACTTCGACACTTGGATAAAACTTCTTAAGGTACCTCGCCATTGATGGCTCTAGTAAGTTCTTCTCCAAATAGCGTTTTCAATATATACGCATTACCAGTGCACAACCGACAACCCGAAAAGGTCCTTCCCAATTTGGTGACCATTTGCCAAATGTCTTGTCCTTTGTGCCAATTGGCAATATCGTTTTCCAAACCAATTCTCCTTCGCAAATTGCTTAACTTTAACTTTCTTGTTGTAGTATTTGGCAACGCGCATTTTATTCTTCTCAATGTTTTCCAAAGCTTTAAGACGAATCAAATGCAAATCTTCCAATTCATCCATCATCAAATCCTTATAATCTTTATCCGTCAAATCCTTTTGCAATTCAACTCTCCTTGATCCCGATTGCAATTCCCAAGGCATCACAAAGATTATGTCCATAAACTAACTCATATGGAGATGCTTGTGTGGATCCATGGCAAGCCATTCGGTAAGCCCATAATGCTTCATTAAGGACCAAATGCCACTTTCTTGGCTTCTCATTGATCTTCTTCTCGGATGATTTTGATCATGATTTTATTTGATGCCTCTCGCTTGGCCATTGGCTTGTGCATAATAAGGAGAAGAATTATATAGTCTTATCCCCATGCTTTCGGCAAAGTCACAAAACTCAAGAAGTGAACCGAGTCCCCGATCGGTTGTAATGGTCTCGGGATCCCAAACCTATGAATTATATGCTCTTTGACAAAACCGATCATATTTTCCGATGTGACTGTTTTCAAAGGGATAGCTTCAACCCACTTGGTAAAATAATCGGTAGCTAATAATACAAACTTGTGTCCTTTCTTGGATGGAGGATTAATCTGTCCAATTAAATCTATGCCCCATCCTCTAAACGGCCATGGTTTGATTATTGGGTTCGAGAAAAGCGAGAGTGCTCTTTGAACATTACCAAATATCCGACAATCTCGACACCCTTTGTAATATTCAAAGCAATCCTCCAACATAGTCGGCCAAAAGTACCCCGTCCTTCGATTATCCACTTCATTCGGTAGGCCGACGATGTGCACCACAAGCTCCTTCATGAACTTCAAACATAATCTTCTTAGCCTCTTCTTGACTCAAGCACTTGAGCAACACTCCATCTATAGACTTGTGGTACAACCGATCATCAAGAAGTACGAATTTAAGGGCCTTATACCCGAGCCTTCGGGAAACTTTTTGAGATGGGTCTTTCGATAACCGATAATGTCACTTCTCCAGTCATCATTTATCTCGATCAAAATTGAAAGCACCTTCTTCTATTGCATAGACTTCATGATTTTCCCGATATCCGAGCGGCTTGAGCTAATCTATTTGCTTCTCCATTGTGCTCTCGGGTATATGATGCAAAGTCACTACTTGAAAAGCTCTTCAAAAGTTCCCGACATTGCTCGTGATATTCTTGCAATATATCGTTTTTGCATTCATATTGCCCCGTCAATTGATTGATCACCAATTCGGAGTCACCAAATATTTCAACAAAAAATTTTCTTTACTTCTATTAACAAAAAGCCCTTTAAGCAAAGCCTCATACTCGCTTGATTGTTAGTGACAGGATATTCAATTGAAAAAGCAAACTCAAATGTCTTTCCACGTGGGGATACCAAAAGAATACCAAAGCACCACCACCTTTGTCACATGATGATCCATCAAAAAATAATGCCCATGGGGCAATGTTAACCATATCAACGAGATAAATCACGATGTTGAGTAATAAAATCGGCAATTACCCGTCCTTTCACCGCTTTTGCCGACTCATACTTTAAATTAAACTCGACGGTGCTAATACCCATTTGCCGATTCTTCCATTCAAAATCGGCATTGACAACATGTGTTTAATTACATCAAAACTAGATATCACCACACATTTGGCATTTAACAAATAGTGCCAAAATTTGGTGCATGAGTAATAAACACACAAACGAGTTTTTCTATAGCCGAATACCTTGTTTCAGGGATCTAGCGCTTTTGGCTAAGGTAAGCTATTACCCTCTCTTTTCCATCAAACTCTTGCATAAGGGCCGACCCTATTGTTAGGCTATCGGCCGCCACATAGAGTTTGAAAGGCTTCTCAAGTTGTGGAGGTACCAACACCGGTGGTGCCTTCATATATTGCTTGATCTCATCAAAAGCCTTTTGCTTTGTATGTCACCCCAGACAAATTTCGATCCTTCTTGAGCTTCAACAATGGAGAGAAAGGCAATACTCTTTCGATAAATTGGATATGAATCTTCTCACGAAATTGATCTTGCCCAAGAACGATTGCAACTCGTAAGGTTAGTTGGGGGCACAATTTTGTCTATTGCTTCCATGCTCTTTTTCCCAACTTCTATCCCTCCTTTGTGGATCAAGAACCCCAAGAACTCACCAAACTCGAGACTCCAAAAGCACACTTATTTGGATTCATCTTTAAACCATGTTTCCTTGTGCACTCCAAAGTCTTCCTTAAATCAGCTAAATGTTCTTCATGGTTTCGGATTTGACCACCACATCATCAATGTAAATTTCTACAATCTTGCCGATTAACTCATGAAAGATATAATTCATGGCTCTCTCGATAAGTTGCACCAAGATTTTTCAATCCAAATGTCATCACTATCCATTCAAATAATCCAATATGACCAGGACATCCGAATGCGCTTTTTGCAATATCTTCAACTGCCATGAAAATCGATTGTAGCCGCATTGCCATCCATAAAGCCGATGACTTCATACCCCGCCGCATCCACTAGTAAATCGGCAACGGCATTGGGTAACCATCCATGGGAGTAGCTTTGTTGAGATCTCTGAAATCTATGCATACTCTCATCTTTCCATTCTTTTTGTATACAGGTACTATGTTTGAAATCCACTCTGCATACCTGCATGGCCGAATAAAGTTTGCTTCAATCAGTCTTTCAACTTCTTTCTTTACATCGGCCAATACCTCCTCTTTATAAATTTTTCGTGGAGGTTGTTTGAAGGGACGAAACCCAGGTTTTATAGGCAACTTATGCTCAACAATTGATCGATCCAAACCAGGCATCTCTGTAATCCCAAGCAAAACAATCTTTAAACTCTTTCAAGAACTCTACTAATTTCAACTTATATTCTCGGGTCTAAATTTGCACCGATATACATCGGCCTTGACTTCGTGCTATCACCAACATCGATCTCTTCTAACTTGTCGGCCGACATGAAACCACGACCCGGTTTGCCTTTGTTGCCATCGATTGGATTGCCCATTAAAAGTTACCGTCGAGCCGACGCTTGGATCGGCCGTTGATCTCTGTCGAACACATTGACAGGGACCTTCTTTCCATTTCTTACCCAAAAGGCAGTCTTGTCCATCATATTCCCAATAAGCGAGGCTCGGAAGTGGCAACACTCACCGAATCATCGGCTTGAACAACCTCTACATCATCTCCTATCCACCGAATAAGAATTTGATGCATAGTTGATGGTACACAAAGCAATTAGCATGGATCCAATCTCTTCCCGAAGCATGCTATATGCCCCCTTGCCATCAATGACAAAGAAAGTAGTGATCAAAGTCTTGGATCCAATCATCGTTCCACATGTACTTGCTCCACGAGTATCGAAGCATTGCCGACAAAATCTCTAAGGATCATGTCACCTCGCAACAAATCCTCACTTGTCATACCAAGCTTTCGAAAGTAGCATAGGGCATAATATTGATAGCAGCCCCTCCATCAACAAGCATCTTGGTTAAAGGTTTGCCATTGACATATCCCTTCGGTATAATGGTTTCAGATGACGGTTTTTAACTGGCTTGTCAAAGATTGCTTGCCGAGTCAACACAAGTTGAGCCATCAGGTCTCGGCATTCAGTTTCATCAAAGTCTGAGTATACTTCATCTTGAACTTCTTGATCTTCAGGAGCTCTAAACTCCAATGGGATAAAGAACACCATGTTAATATCGGCCGAAGGACCCCGTCCATCATCTTTTTTCTTAGGACGCCACACCGGTTTCTTTTCGGCTAATTCTCGCTTCACTCTTGATTCCTCAAACGCCGAACTCTTCTCTTCCTCGTTTTCCGCAAACCGGGAGGGCACCATTGTCCTCTTTGCCACCCGTATGAGCTTTCCTCTCGCATTATGAACATCGCTATGAGCCCAAGCTTGATCTCGCAAATCTTTTCCTCGATGTCCATCAAAATTATTCATTTTTATGCGCCGATCGTCCTCGGAATCCTTATTCCAAGTCTATCATGGACGGGACGGTTGACTCGTGATTGCCTATACTCCGAATATTGATCACCGCATTCGGGGCAATTGTTTTTAGCAGCAACTTCAAGCCTTCATTCCAACAAGAAATCCGAAGAAGGAACAGTTCCAATGTGACCGCTCTTGCTCCCTCATGTGCTCTTCCCTGTTCTCTTCGGCGCACTTCTCGCTTCATATCTTCGACGCTCCGCCATGAATCTGCGTTCCTCTTCAATGTACCGCTTGCTCCTCATCATACTCCATCTTCTTTTCCTCTCGCCACTTTTCAACAAGTGTTGTGTCAGTAACTTTGCGCTTTGGCTCGGCGTGTATTCGGCAATTTCCTTAGCCGCATCCGAAGTTTGACCCTTCTCTATTCGGCTATTTCGAACCGTACTTGTTGCACTTCTTCCTTGGTAACTTGCCGATCGGGGTCAACAAGACCACTCTCCTTGGCTCTTTCGGAAGTCGAACCTTCATCTTTCCCTTTTCCTTGGATTCACTGGCATCAACCATGCCTATAGAGAAAGAGACCATGTTCGAGGAACGGGTTTTTGTCTACTTTCATCTTGCCATCAAATCTCAAGTGTCCATCTTGAATAGCTTTCGAATCTTTACTCGAACACTCGGCAATCATTGATATGATGAGAACTCCGTATCATGAAACCCACAAGTACTTTTTATCCTTTACCCCTTCAGTGGCGCAAAGATAGGATGTCCTTCGCAGCTTGATGCGTCCCTCTTGAATCGATACAAAAAGAGCTTATCTCATTTTACGACATCAAAATCATAAGATCCCTTTTGTTCTTCACCCATCGATGACTCGACCAAAGTAGGCTCTTTTGTCCAGTTCAACTCTCGCAGCAGCTACTTCATCTTCATCTTCATATTCGATGCTTCTTCTAGAAATCCCCGATACATGTCAATAGTTGCACTTGTTCTTCCGAAAACGAGCATCTCTTCTCGAACCCTTGGGCTTGATTGCTCATTGCTTTGTCAACTTTTGTGCAAGCTGTCCAAGGTCTTCAAACTCCATGCCAAATAGCTTGTCTCTCGATATGTGGCAAAGATGCCTGCAATGACCAATTGTGCGAGTTGATCATCGGGAATAGTCGAGAATAGCACATGTTCTTCGCTTCTCGAATCTACGAAGATACTCCATTGGTGTCTCGCAGTCTTCATCCTCATAGCCCAAAGATCAACCATCTTCTTCTCATTGGTTCCCGTATAAAAGTATGCATGGAACTTTTGCTCCAATTTCGCCCATGTACCAATGGAATTAGCCGGCCGCGATGCAAACCACGTGAAAGCCGGCCCCGTCGTCGAGACATAGGAAAATATCTAATCCTCCAAGCTTCATCGTAGTAGCGCTTTCTCCAAGTTGCATCGATATCTGCGATATGCTCAATGGTACGTGTCATCCCGACCAGAGAACTTGGTCAAATCCGTCGGTGGCTTAACCCTTGGTGGAAGAGCTATCCTATTGTACCACTCTGGGAAAGGAGATTTGTATGCATATGTCTGATGCTTTGGTTTCAGGCCGAATTGATTCTGCATCATATCAGCCATTCTGCTTAGGAGGACATCATTTGCATCTTGCGCTCCCTGTCTCCTAGAAGGTACTCCCGATGCACTCCTCGTATCCCGGATTCGGCAAAGCACTCGCAGCACCGTAATCGCAAATTCACTGTACCCATCTCCATAGATACTCTTCGCAATCTATTTGCCACCGGGGAGATCTTGTAAGCGATGCGGGTATATCTCGTTGTTGCACCAAAAGTTACTTGACCATGAGTTTGCTGCTCGGTCACGGGAGGCTTTTCCTTTTCATCATAAGCAGCCCCGTCCTTGCTAGTGCCGATCATCTCTCCTCCTCCAAGTGACTTCCCGAAGATTGCCGAGTGTTAAAGAACACCGGTCCACCAAGCTCTCCAAATTTTTCTTCAAAGCGCTTGTCAACCGCTGGACCAAAAGTATCAACCATGATTTTGCGGAAGGTGCCCAAAAAAGCCGTGTTTATGATTCAACATGGTATCTCCCACGACTTTGTAGATGACTTGAACTACCCTCTCGCATCTCCTCTTCGTCGAATATCGATCGACCACGAGAAGAACTCGTGGCAATGATTGCTTGACGATCACTCGCCACTCTTGTTTTTGGAGAAAGACATCAAACACTTCGCGATACGTTCCATTGCCTTCTCCACCATCCGGCGTTGCTCGGCCGCAGTTCGTCCATGGTCACGTTCGAACGTGACTATTGTCAATCTCCGATCCCATCCTAGACGAGAAGTGGTCCCACCGGGCGTGCCAAAAAGTGTGTTGACACAAAATGTGGCGCACCGCATCTCACACACAAAGCAAGCCGGAAAGCCTAGCTTCAATCGGGTGCCCGGCGTCGAATCCGGAAGCGTGCCGCGATTTGACCTCGAAAGTCGACAAGGGATAAAACGGTAAGATCATAACTGGAACATGCTGGGTGAGACCAGACAGTTCCATCTTTACGGCCCTGAAGCCACTTACGACGACACATAGCTATAGAAGCTATCTGTCAACAGATTGCAGTTCATTCGGCTAAAGTAACATAACAGATGTAAACAGAATGAACTGCCGAATGTGTGTAAATGAAGACATGTTTGAACAAGATTAAATCATTAAAGCATATCAAACTATATCTCAGGTTTAAAGCATCACCAAGCACTAATAACTAAAGATAAGTAACTTATAAATGTAAATCTACTAAATAACACATGCATAGGCTACTCCAACTAGTCTGCCGCACGTCTAGCCTTCATAAACCCGTCGAGCATAAACCCAAGCAAGCTAATCCACCGCATGATACCACTCACTATGAATTTACACCACTCCTTACTACTAGATCAATCCACCGCATGATACAATCTAACAATAAAGAGCTAAAAGCACGTAATTACCTAACAGATCTATAAATACTCGCTACATGTATAAGCATAACCGTATCGGCAAGATTGCCGAATCGGGGTCCATGAAGAAGGAACAAACAAGTAACATGTAAAAGAAAGCTATCGATTAAACCGATCTCTAGTCCACCGGATGACTAGCTCTAGAGTAACCCAAAGACCTCGCATCTGCCGCACGGTATTCGGTCCCGTCAAGGCTTATCTACATCTAACGTGAATGAACCCACAACACGTGACAATCTAGATCGATCTAATTCGGCTATATGAAATTGATCTACTTGATATCGAATAAACATGAGATTATGACCAAAAAGCCGAAAAGAGCATCAATCTAGATTGGGCAAAAGAGTGTTGCAAATAAATAAACATTAAATAAAACATGCAACACGTGATAACTTAATGAATCTATTAGATCTTGCCAAATCTAAGAGAGCCGATAACTATCTTTACTCATGTCTTAATCCGCCGCACGATACAAGGCACAAGCAAAAACTTCCCATCATTAAGCTTAAATCCGCCGCACGATACTAAGCAAAACGGATGAGACTACTTGCATCATAATCTAAATCCGCCGCACGATACTAGACATGATAGCAAGGTTGCGGGACTTACGGAGGTCGACGGATCGATTGGCCCTCTCGAAGAACTCGACGACACGACTAAAGGACTCGAAGGGTGGCACGTAGCCGGTTGTATTGAATTGGTTGTGAACCCCTATTACAATGGTCGAGGGTTTATATTTATACCCCGGATTAACATGAGTCCTAAGCATTTACGAACCGTCTAAACAAAATTGGAAAGATACAAATATGCTAACTCTAACCATAATCGGAGTCCTTGACTATCACGACTCCTTCCCTTTCTGGTCAGCTTCCTCTTTCCTTCTTTTGCCTTCAAACGAAGCCGTTACCGACCGCTTGATCATTTGCCGAACATACGGAAATTAGCCGACCGCATATTCATTTGCCGAATCGCTCTCTCTGCTCTCGTAGGCCCACCTGTCATATCCTTGACCAAATTCTGGTGTTAACAACGTGGGCCCACGTCACCTCACGGTGACTTAGGGCCTATGTATCTTTGATGTTCTGGTTGATTTCCCTACTTTGGCTCATATTGCGCACTTTGCGTGACATTTCTATCACGTGTCAACGTGGGCCCACGTCTCGGGACGTGAAAAGTTTTTTCTTTTTCTCGAGCATCATGCATCTTTCGACGATCATCTTCCTTGACAAGCGGTGGTCACGCGACTTACGAACTGCTCGGTCAACACTACGTGGTCGCATCATAGCGTCGGCACTACGTGGTCGGCATCACGGTTGGTCGGCACTACGTGGTCGATCACGGTGGTCGGCACTACGTGGTCAGCATCATAACTGGTCAGCTACGTGATCAGCACCATAGCTGGTTGGCACTACGTGGTCAGCGACTTCACTGCTTGGCACCACGTGGTCATCGACATCACTGGTTGGCATTACTGCATCCACACTGCTCGGTACAGGTCAAGACGGCGACTCCGTCAAGATACATGGTGCTCGGGGACTAGCTGTGGGGATATGACCCCCATATACCCTCACGGATATCCTTGGGCCTCACCACCGAAGGTGGCCCAGTCCAAGACGAAGACGTGCGGCACACGACGTGCACCGCACAGTTTAGTATTAGTACCAAATTGGCTACTCTACTTGTAACTTTGTCCCTTCGGCATATATAAGGAGGGGCAGAGGTCCTTTAGCAGACAACTAAACTCAACTCAATACGGAGTAGATCTCTACGGTCTCTCTTGTAACCCAAACCTCTGTGGTTTGGGATCTTGTACTCAGGTACTTGATCATACAGCATAACACAAGAAGCAGGACGTAGGGTATTACGCTTCCGAGTGGCCTGAACCTGGGTAAACCTTGTTGTCCCTGGTTTGTCTTGTTTCTCGAACGTCTAGATCGCAGATCGTAACACGCCCTTACCGAAACTCACCGCCGTGGGATACCCCATGGTGGACTGCCGGTTATCCGTAATCGACAGGTCGGCCGACCCAGTGATTGGGCCTACCTCCTTCCAGCCTCTGGTATGTGTGATCATATAGCTATAGGATGAGTGCTACAAGAAAAGGAAGACATGGAACTATCAACTTACATCCTAGGAACTAGACTCCCTCACTCTCACCTCTTGCTTTAGCCAAGAAGATGAAGAAACTCACCATCCCATTTAGCTAAGCAATAGTGCTTAAGCCACTAAGCCAATAATAGCCTTGAGAGCTTCTTGCACCAAGGCTTTGAGCTGGTAGATCGCCAAAGGTAGGGGTCAGCCGATCCCACCATTGAGCCTACTCATGCTTCTTTCACTTTGGCTAGATGTGTAGACTTAGAAACAACACTTGGATGCTCAAGGTATTTCCAAGTGTGGGTCGGCCGACCCACACATGAACCCCATTGGCTCCCTGTTGTCTCCTACTCACCTCGCAATCCTATACACACTATGCTAGCCAAACATTGAAAGAAGTGGTCCCTTGGTCCATCACTCTAAGCATTAGATACCCCTCTTCACCTTGGGACCAGACCACCAGCTCACATCTACAAAGTGGTCAATGAGGCATGCTTGAGTGCCCCCATGGTCCATGGGAATCACTCGAGCTATGTCTCCACTTTTGCCAATCACCTTCTATCGTTCACCAAGCACTAGACTAGGGAATCACTGAAATATCACTACCTCTGATTCACACCTAGCCTTCACTCTCCTGAAACTCATGGCAAAAGGTTGAGAGTGTTGAGAGGCCAAGATTGGGGGATGGCCGACCCCCACTTTGTGCCAATTCAGAGATGGATTCATCAGGATCCCCTGCTCATAGTCCAATAGAACATTTAGTTATGCTTAGGGGAGATTAGCCTACCTTAGCTCTGGGACTTCACCATTTGCCCTTCTCCCCCTGTGAACAACCTTGCAGTGTGAGCCCAAATCCACACTCAAAATCATCTTGAGCTCACATTGCCTTCTCTTCTCTCTCTAAGCTTAGGATAAGTAGAAGCTTGTCTTTGCCGTCTTCCTTATCCTCACTAATTTCAAGAAGGGGGATGCCACGAGCATGCTCCCAAAAGAGAGAAAGGGAGATGTTTTGGGAGTGCACCCAACATAGAGTGACCTCCATTCACTTCCCACTTTGGCACAAAGCAAGGGGAGGAGCATCCTGGGTCAGTCAACCCAGGAGGTAGGCAGCCAGCATATGGGTTGTGATCTACTCATCCTACCAATGCTCATGGTGGTGCTGTTCTTTTGAATCAGAGGAGTTGCATGGGTCGGCCGACCTGTGGTGTGGCCACCCAGCACCCTCGCTCTATCACACAGCCATCCACAATCTTGCTGCTAAATCCACACTTTAAGGTCTCCAAGGGTCCAAGTCGACCGACCCATAAAGTTGGTCACCAGCACCCTTGCTCACTTACTCTCCTCCCTATGTAAACACATTTACGTTGTGAGCCCTTCTTCTAGTGGCAATAGAGTCTGCCTTGCTCAAAGAGCAAGTGTGGTGTGTGTCACTACTCACTAGCACACCTTGCTGTGGGAGTGACTATAGCCCGCAAGGACCACTAACACTTGGGAGGACTAATGCTAATGCTAATCTTTGTTTCCTAGTGTGTCCTTGTGTTGTCTCACCTTTTGCAGCTAAGAGAAGAAGTTGTTCTCTCCAATAAATGCCTTGTGCACCTCCACTGAGAGAAAGAGTGTCCAAGGGCCGCCTCATATCCGGCCCTCTTGGACCACACAGGCAAGAAGCCAAAGTGTTGCAGGAACAAGTAGACCCTGCAGGTGAAAGTGTAGACGAAGACGACGAGGTAAAGTCCATGGACATTGTTGGCGGTCCTTATCGACACTACTTAACCACCAACTTAAAATGAAAAAGGGAGAAATACATGTTCTTATACGCATATACTTGTGCTATTAACCGAATTCCACTTGTACCTGGAGTTTAGCAACGTTTACAAGAAATACACCAAGTACAGGGAATTTTACACAGAAAAGACGCTTTCCGGCAAAGCGTAAAAGAGGCACAAGAAGGAGACAGGCCCAACCAGAGCAGAAATGGGCCAAAACACCACACCACCTCGACACACCTGACAGAAGAGGCCCACTGGCCAAGGTCGGTTGGGGGACGGCTCCAACCTGGCGCGCTCGCGCCAGGGGCGTGCTCGCGCCCCCAGCCTGGCAGGTATGCCCTGCTTCCTGGAGGCGGTACATTAATTGCAGAGGAGGGCGGTGCGCAGGTGTTCCTGCCATATCTAGCTCCAAACCGACCTGCTCAAGATATAAAAGGGGAGAATCAAGCTTTTCCAAAACACACATTTATTTGAGCCATTCTCCTCTACTCTTGTTCTTTAGCCTAGTCTAGTAGCTTAGGAGCTAGGTTGAGCTATCAAGGAGGGCTTGTCTCCTAGGAAGAAGATTCAACACTTGGTAATCTTTATGGAGTGTTCTTCCTATTTCAAGTTCTTGTTCTTATTATGTAGCCTTGTTCATGAACTAGAGTATAGTTGCGTTCTTGCTAAACCTGATTCATATGAACTAGACCAAAGTTCTTATGATCATTGCTTAGCATGTTCTTCGTTGTTCTTCGTTGTTCATATGCTTTATAGGATTAGAGGTCCTGATGAGAATGGAGTAACGGTTCGTCGTTCCTTCGGGTTTGCCTATGTTCTCGCTCATCCATCCGTAGGGTGGGAGTCCGCGGGGAATGTAGGTAGTTCTCTAATATGCGGACGTGGTGTCCGGATACAAGAGAGCCTTCGGATATGACGGCATGCCACGGTTGAGGGGTAGGCAGCAGGTGGTGACAGCCCTGTCCGTCCCTCGTAATCCCCCACGTTCGCATGTCGTGTAGGAGTTTGTAAATGCCTCTATCGGCTGGCAGACCAGCTACGGGGGTCTCCTTGTTAGTTTAGGCTTTGACCCATCTCTAACCCTGTAGACTATATGACTTAGCTGTTCATGACATTGCTATGTATGACCTACCTGCTCCGCTTAGATTCATTCTTTATTCGTTCATTCGTTTATTCTTTCTTTTATACTTTATCTTTGAGTTTGGCCAAATGTGTGTCCACTATCTTGCAAAACCATTATACTTACCCCTGTATAGTACTAGAGTCACATTTGTGAAGTCAAGTATCCATATCCATGTTTAGACACCTCTACACCATGCCTTCCTACGGGAAATATAAATAACGATACCCTGAGAATACTCCCCGGATGAAATGCTACAATGATAGATCCGTGCGCTTGCGGATAATATCTTTAGAACACGACTATCACCTGGCGTTTCTTGGCGTGACCACTGGGATGTAACAATTCTAGTGATTGAGTTAAGAAATGACAAAAGCATTTCTCCGCGCCGTTGTTGGGGAAGGCATTGGTTGAAAAGAATCTAGCATAAACATGGATATGAATTGACTTCATTAGAAATGGACATAGTCTATGCGAGCTAACTTTCATGTTTTCGTCTTTGTGGATGAAAACAGGATAGTGCAGACCGTTCATTTGCCGAATTTTGATACGAATCCGAGAGCGCTCCGCCGACAACAACCAAGATACCATCCACACCATCAAAGATGGCCCAGAAGTCAATCCGCGAGTTCTCAGCTCCCGTTGTTGCCCATGTGCCCACGGGGCCCATTGTCAACGCAGCGGAAAAGAACTTTGAGCTCAGGACTGGACTCATCACGATGGTGCAATCCAGTCAATTCTCTGGACTACCCAATGAGGATGCAAATGCTCATTTGCAACGCTTCATGGAGCTCTGTGACACGGTCATCATAAAGGACATATCTGCTGATGTCATCAGGCTCCGTCTGTTTCCCTTCTCCCTCTCAGGGAAGGCAAAGCAGTGGTTCTACAAGGATAGAGAAGCGGTGAGCACGTGGAACAAGTGTTCCACGGCATTCCTCGCCAAATTCTTTCCCATGGGCAAAACAAATGCCCTAAGAGGAAGAATTACCAATTTCCAGCAAACGCAGCACGAACCCATCCCTGAAGCGTGGGAGAGACTCCAAGATTACATTCAAGATTGCCCTCATCACGGGATGGAGGAGTGGCTGGTGCTCCAGAACTTCTACAATGGGTTAACACCCATGTCAAAAGGGCACCTTGATGCCGCTGCTGGAGGAGCATTCCTATCACTCATAGTTGACAAAGCGACGGCTTTAGTCAACAAAATGGTGGAAAACCAAGCTTGGGGGAAGATAGGACCCCAACCAAGCAACAGAAGGGCATGCACACAGTCAAAGAAACTGATATGCTTGCCGCTAAGATAGAGCTACTCCTCAAGAAGATGGAGGAACGTACCACAGCTAGCACATCTGACTCCGTCAAAACCATGGACTCTCGCATGACTTGCGAAGTCTGTGGTAATGTTGGCCACTCGGGAGGTGATTGCCCCGAGACCCGTGAAGAAGCAGCATACATCAACAACGGGTTCCGCCAACAACAAGGAGGAAACAGTGGCTATTCTCAACCACCATTCCAAGGTAATTCGAATTATAACTCCAATTATAATTTGAATCAGCCTTCGTTCAAAGACCTAGTCCTTTGGGAAAGCCAAGATCAATGAAAACCTGACCAAAAAGATGCTTGACAATGATAAAATTCTTGGAAGCATCAATGATAAGATAGAAGGCTTATTTTCTGCTGTTAGAGATCAGCTGGGCTTCAACAAAATGATAGAAACCCAGTTAGCCCAGATAGCTGCATCTCTCCCAAACAGTAGTGGCTCAGGAGGAATACCCGGGCAACCCGAGATCTCACTTGAAACAGGTAACATGATCTCGACATGGCTTGGTAAGTCATGTCCCAGTTGGGGTTCTGTCTTGGAAAAGAAGGGAGATCCTGGCCGATCGACTATCTCCATCGCAATAGGCCCGCACACCAATGATAATGCCTATTGCGACCTCGGGGCAAGTGTCAACATGATGTCTAAAGCAACATATGAGAAAGTGTTGGGAGGACCTCTGTCCCCTCCAGCATTTATGATGCGAGATGGCGACGGACTATCACACAGGCCAAGGGGATAGCAAAAGATATCCTAATTAGGATCCAAGATGAGTACGTCCCAAAGGATTTTGTCATCCTCAACACGGGGGACACGAGGGAAGGACCACTCATTCTCGGCCGACCATTCCTCTTCACCACCAAGGCAAGACTATATGTCGGGAAAGGAGTAGCCACACTTCAAGCAAAAGGTGATCAACCTTCGATTTAATGGCTATCCTAAGCCGGCAGAAGAAAATAAGAACCTGCCAAGAAAACGGCAACCCAAGACTAAGGCAAAGAAATCTGGACCCATTTCTCCCGGGCCAGATGAATCATCAAGTCAACATTGATGAGGGAGGAAGTCCCGCTCAACGGACTTAAAAATTGGTGAGCCCCGGCGACAAAACCGGCAGCTTATCTCGAAAAAAAAAAAACTTTCTTTATTTATAAAATATTTATTTATTTTAAAAAGTATTTTCTTTTTGCACTCACTTTTTAGTGAGCAAATAAAATAAAATTTATTTTCAAAACTTTTTATCCCAAAAATTCTGAAAATAAGTTAGTTAGAAGGAATAAATTTTTCTGTTATTAAAAAATATTTTAAAAATAATTTTTGAAAATTTGTTTTTGATCAAAATTTGTTGGAAATTCAAAATTTGGATTTGGGCCAGGACAACAACCCCCAACGGCCACATTCTTGAAATGGCCGTTGGGAGCGACCTGCCAAAGGGGGGGCAGCAGGCGGGCCCGGCCTGGGGCGCGCGCGCCGAGGGCGCGGCCGCGCCAGCTGAGGCAGCTCTGCCCTGCTGCCAGCGCCCAACATCTAGGAGCCGTTGCTCCGACCCCGATGGCCGGGTTTTTGGCCTATAAATAGGAGAGGAGACGGCGGTGGAGCTCCACCCCTCTCACACTCACTCACTTTCACTCCTCTCACTTCCCCACTTCATTCTTCAAGCAATTTTTTCAATATCTTTTGAGTAGAGCAAGTAGCAAGAGCACTCTTGGGTGTAGAAGTTCATTCTCTACTAACCCTTCATACCCAAGAAGCTCTCTCTACTCTTGAGCCATGGCAGGAATCGGGAGCTTGCTTAGGAGACGCTCCAAGCGTCACCTCGGCGAGACAAGCTCTCAAGTTCCCGAGGCCCCGTGGAAGAGAAGCAGCCCGAGGAGGTTGAAGGAGCCGGAGAGGAAGAGGTGGCGCCGGAGGCACCACAAGAGCAAGTCATGAATGAGGAGGACAAGCTGTACGTCGACCTGGAAGAAGGTCGGGAGATGCAAGCCTACTTCCACCTCAAGGATCGCCTTTTCCTCCACACTCAAGTCTACGACTCCAACCTCCTCCGCCGCATAGGTATGGATGATGAATTCGATCTTGTGTGGAGGTCTGTTGGTTGGGAGGATGTTGAACCCGTGGAGGAACAAGGTTCACGCCTCCTAACCATACAGTTCCTCAGCACTTTGCAAGAAACCGACGATGGTGTTATTTTTCACTTGTTCAACGAGGAGCATGAGCTTACTTGGAAGGAACTTAGTGTTCATTTGGGTTTTAATCGAAGATGCTTCCTCGACCTTGATTTTGCCACCATCGGTTTTGATCGAAACCAGTTTTGGGAAGAGATTTCTGGGAGGGTTGAGTTACGATCTTTCAAACCCCAGAACACCCAAATCCATCATCCCACCTTGAGATTTATGCATCGTTGGATGTCCATGGTTTTCTTCCCCACTAGTGTTGTTAGATGGGTGCGCATAGCCGAACTTAAGTTGCTCTATGCCATTGTCAAGAAAATCAAGGTATCTCCCGTGAGGGAGATCGTTCGTCATTGGCAAGACATAGTTCGCAACAAGTATCCAGTTTTGTGCACCTCTCTTGTCACTCGTGTTGCCACCGCTATGGGTATCTTAGAGGGTGAGGTTGTTGATTACATTCCTATTCCTCGACCCATCTGTGATTTGACCACTTTGATCCAAGGGCACACGTTGACCACCCATGGCACAAAGGATGAGCTTTTCTTCTTTTTCCCTGGCTACGAAAATAGGATCCGGTTACCTAACCCGGATTACTATTTGCGTAATTGCCAGTCACTAACCTTTGTGCTCAAGACTGCTGAAGATATTCACAGGGAAGAACTCACTAGGAGGACACGACGAGGCAGAGCGAAGGACGAAGCAGGCCCCAGTTACTCGTAGCCCGAGCAGCACCAAGGATGGACCCCCTACCACGACTACATGGGGTACGCTCCACAGGGCAGTAGGAGCTGGGACCAGTTTGTACCTCCCGCGCCAACCACAGATGCATGGGCCGAGGTGGGCATGGACGAGTGGGAGCGCCAAAGGCAGCAGTACGAAGATGTTCCACCACCAGTCCAGCCATGACACAATCCTGAGATAGAAGCCCTCGGCACCCGCATCGGACGGAGTCAGTAGATCCGACAGTGAAATACAAAGACTCTCTCACTTCCTTTGTGCGGAGACCCACGATTGGCGTGCACATATGGATCAAAGGTGGGACGGCTTGAGTGCACGGATGCAAGACGACCGTGCTCAATATGAGGAATTCTGGAGGTTCATGGGATATCACCCTGGACAGTGAGCTTCATGCTAGCTTGGGGGAGGACCCCCAAAGGTACCTTGCATTGCATATTTATTTTCCAAGTAAATCTTATTTTTTCTTTAGCATGTTTAATTCCTGTTCTTATGCATACAAAAAAAAAATATTTTCATTTTCCTGTGCCTCTTAGTATGTGCTATAAAAATGTGTAGTTCATCCTTGTTGAAATGATGAGGTTGCTCTGTCTCTTGTTTCTTTATACCCTAGTTATAAACATGTTTTCTCTAGATTTGGGTTTATCGGCTAGAAATGTCTCATCTTGAAAAACTTGTTTTAGTGGGAGCACTTGTTTTCTCTTATCTAAGTTATTGCGGGGTATGATATAGTGCTATAGCCACCGCTATGATTTTGCTCTAGAGTACGACTTGATTTTCGGAGATTTTATTTAAAAAAATGATCAAAAACAAAAAGTTCCTCAATGATTGTGAAATACCCACCAGAGCCATTTGATTTATCTGTAGTGCAAAACCTTCATACGCTGCTTGTTCGTACATTGAGTTCGGTCGGATTGTTACCGATGCGAGATTATGACCTTACACCCACGATTGAGATTCACTTGCACCCACTAAATAAACGACGACTCTTACACTGAGAGTCGCGCACAACATGCACCCCTTTCCATCCGCCAACTATTACATTGAGAGTTGCGCACCACCTTTCCACCAAATAAAAATGCCGATACTTATCCTAAGGATCGCGCATTCATTAGCCACCAAAAATTGCTCCTTGCATTTTTTCATCACGACGTCTCTCTCCATTTTCATTAATCATCAGAGATGGGCTATTCATTCATTCGAAAAAACAAAGAAAAGGAAGAAAGGTAGGATAGTGCAATAATTCAACGGGAAAATCTTTAGATCCCCGTTCAAGAGAAAAAAAAAAAAAAAAAAGAAGTTGTTTCATTCATAGCCCATACTCTTCCTTTATCATCATCATCATTCAAATAAAAGAGAGACATAATGCATGGAGTACACAAAAACATCCAAAAGTTAGGAACCATCTTTCCATCCCACACACTTGCACATCTCAATCAAGGTGTATGGCTTAATCTCCGTAAGGTTCGATCCTTGACCTTACAATATATGTGATACAAGTATGCCCACTTACATACCTACCCAAAACTCCACTCTCAGCTTACTAGTGGTAGGAAAAAGGCAACATCTCAAAATGCCTTTGGTGAGGTTGCTATACACATTGAGCGATCGAGAGAATCATTTGAGGAACTTAGGTCTTCTTTTATAAAAAATTTCAAAACCTCTGGAAGAATGGTCAAGCTTTGGACAAATGATAAGCAAAGGCTGTGGTGCTGTTCTGCCTTGCAATCGTCCAAGACTTGGGAGCCAAAAAGCCCCAGTGGAGCGAGATAATAAAAGGGTGGATAGAAATACCGGTTTATTCAAATTCAGTGGAGAACATGCATATAACTATGGTATATTAGAAATACGATCGGCATAGAAGCAACCCCTGATCAACAACCCAAAAAGCCCAACTTTGCTCGGGACGAGCAAAGGGTAAGCTTGGGGGATCTTGTTGGCGATCCTTATCGACACTTTTTAACCGCCAACTTAAGATGAAAAAGGGAGAAATACATGTTCTTATAGGCATATACTTGTGCTATTAACCGAATTCCACTTGTACCTGGAGTTTAGCAACATTTATAGGAAATACACCAAGTACAGGGAATTTTACACAGAAAAGACGCTTTTCGGCAAAGCGTACAAGAGGCACAAGAAGGAGACAGGCCCAACCAGAGCAAAAATGGGCCAAAACACCACACCACCTCGACACACCTGACAGAAGAGGCCCACCGGCCAAGGTCGGTTGGGGGGCGGCTCCAACCTGGCGCGCTCGCGCCCCCCAGCCTGACAAGTGGGCCCTGCTTCCTCGAGGCAGTACATTAATTGCAGAGGAGGGCGGTGTGCAGGTGTTCCTGCCATATCTAGCTCCAAACCGACCTGCTCAAGATATAAAAGGGGAGAATCAAGCTTTTCCAAAACACACATTCATTTGAGCCATTCTCCTCTACTCTTGTTCTTTAGCCTAGTCTAGTAGCTTAGGAGCTAGGTTGAGCTATCAAGGAGGGCTTGTCTCCTAGGAAGAAGATTCAACACTTGGTAATCTTTATGGAGTGTTCTTCCTATTTCAAGTTCTTGTTCTTATTATGTAGCCTTGTTCATGAACTAGAGTATAGTTGCGTTCTTGCTAAACCTGATTCATATGAACTAGACCAAAGTTCTTATGATCATTGCTTAGCATGTTCTTCGTTGTTCATATGCTTTATAGGATTAGAGGTCCTGATGAGAATGGAGTAACGGTTCATCGTTCCTTCGGGTTTGCCTATGTTCTCGCTCGTCCATCCGTAGGGTGGGAGTCCGCGGGGAATGTAGGTAGTTCTCTAATATGCGGACGTGGTGTCCGGATACGAGAGAGCCTTCAAATATGACGGCATGCCACGGTTGAGGGGTAGGCAGCAGGTGGTGACAGCCCTGTCCGTCCCTCGTAATCCCCCACGTCCGCATGCCGTGTAGGAGTTCGTAAATGCCTCTATCGGTTGGTAGACCAGCTACGGGGGTCTCCCTGTTACTTTAGGCTCTGACCCATCTCTAACCCTGTAGACTATATGACTTAGTTGTTCATGACATTGCTATGTATGACCTACCTGCTCCGCTTAGATTCATTCTTTATTCGTTCATTCGTTTATTCTTTCTTTTATACTTTATCTTTGAGTTTGGCCAAATGTGTGTCCACTATCTTGCAAAACCATTATATTTACCCCTGTATAGTACTAGAGTCACATTTCGATGATGTGAAGTCAAGTATCCATATCCATGTTTAGACACCTCTACACCATGCCTTCCTACAGGAAATATAAATAACGATACCCTGAGAATACTCTCCGGGTGAAATGCTACAATGATAGATCCGTGCGCTTGCGGATAATATCTTTAAAACACAACTATCACCTGGTGTTTCTTGGTGTGACCACTGGGATGTAACAATTCTAGTAATTGCGTTAAGAAATGCCAACAGACATCCTAGTTCCATATGGAGACCTGTGCAGATCACACTCAAAGAGTGTGAATTCCTTACCAATGGGGTAGAGAGAGGCGCCATCAAAAGATGGACATGGACGACCTCATCGACAACACTAGCTTGGCTCAACAAAATGCCCAACCTCTACAACTATACAAGATGAGCAAAAGCCAAGCTTGGGGGAGATCCTCTCCCCCACTAAGGTACGTTTATCTAAGGTATGTCTTCTATCTTGCATTTTCCTTTATTTACTTTATTGCTTTATAAATAAAATAAAAGTTTGATTATAATAAAAAGGCTTATCTATATCATGCTTCATGAGTGCTCTTCTTCATATGGAAATGATTGCTAAATTGCTAGTTAAGGTTTCTCTAATGCTTGTTTACAACTTAGCACTTCTCTAAGTATGGATTACTTGTCACTCTTAACCATCATGAACTTGATCACTTAGTGGGTTGCAAGTGCTAAAACAAAGTCTAAGTTGTTGTGAGATACGAGATAGTTAAGATAAGAGCTCTATACTATTGTTCTAAGCACGCATGATTGCCAGAGAATTTAATTCGAAAATGAATAAAAACTTAATTGTTCCTCAATGGTGTTGAATTTCCTACCACAACCATATACACTTGATATCAAAAAGCATTCTACATAAGCTACTTGCTTGCATTGAGTTTGGTTAAGACTTGTAGAACCTGTGTTAGAGGTTTGTCATGGTCCTAAGATCAAGATCCACATACCACTAAATGTGCTGCTTCTAATCCAGAAGTACGCAACCATGCTACTCCTACCCTGGGAGTACGCATCTTACCTCCATCATTATGCTACTCCTACCCTGGGAGTACGCATCTTACCATCATCATTATGCTACTCCTACCCTGGGAGCACGCATCATCATACCACCATTCTTGTGCTGCTTCTACAATGGAAGTACGCACCTCTACATTTACCATTTCCATCATATAGGTTGCTCCATGTTCCATAGTTAGAGATCCTCTCTCAAAGTTATCAATTATTAGGTGAGACACATCCCAAAAAGGCTAGGCATCTATTCCTTAGATAGATAAAAAAAAGAGAAAAAGAGAAAGAAAGAAAAAAACAGAGGAAAAAAAGAGAGCTAGCCTTGTCTCAATAGAAGTAGAGAGAGATAGAATCAAATAAAGGAGCAACCTCATCCACCATACATCCACCTTTCTTCCATTACCTTACCATCCATTACATTCCTTCACTCCATTCATTCCATTTTACATCTTGATCCGGGGGTATGATGAGTCTCTTCTGTGGTCCAAGATCTTGTTCTTTCTTAACTAAGACAACATATGCATTGCTAGTATGCTATTCCTTGACATACCTACTTAAGCTCCACATAAAGCCTTATTAGAGGTAGAATGTTTTTTGAAAGGCAAACACATGATGTGCCTTGGTGAGGATTCATACACCACTTGAGTGACTTGAGAGAAACCATTTGAGGAACATTAAGACTTCTTTTGAAAACTTATCAAAAACCTCTGGCATGAAACTTGCTAAAAGAATGAGAAAAGTAGATGCTCTAGTCAAAGTTGTTCTGTCTTCCAACATCCCAAGACTAAGTTAATGCCATAAGCCCCATGAGTGCTAGAGTAATATTGGTGTGTTAGTATTGCTAATTTTTCCATTCAAAGAGAAGCTCTTTGTTGTGCACTTAGTATTATTGAGATGTTAACTTAGTGATAACACATGATCCACTAATGCTAAGTCTTATTGTTTGCTCAGGACGAGCAAAGGTTAAGTTTGGGGGATCTTGTTGACGGCAATTATACCCTGTTTTCACCCCATGAAAAGCCGTCAACAATGGTTGAGTTCGGAGATAACACCATGCCAATGAGTAGTAACATAGGTACAATTGACTTGGTTCTAGATGTACGTGTCATTATTTGGGTGCAGGTACAAACAGGCACTTTTCAGTGTTCGGAAGCTACAAATGGAGGTAGAACAACCAACCAAGATGGCCAATGACCAAACCAACTCCACATTCATCAATGTCATAACATCTGGAGACAGCGTGCAAAAGATGAGCACAAAGGTCAGGTCGACCGACCTGACATTTGTGGGTCCAATACCACCATTGTGTTTAGAATTGCATGGTGAAACTACCTGCAAAAGATGGCCCTTTGATTCCACCAAAGGCAGGTCGACCGACCAAGGTTTGGGGCCATCTCGGACACCGCGAACACCGGAGACGTCGGGGAAGACAAGGTGGTGGGTCAACCCCCCAATGGGCCAGTCGGCCGACCACCCTTTGGTGGGATGCCACCCGTCCCGACTCACCACCGACCTCAGGAGCTTCTAGAAGGCTGGTGGGACCCACATGTCAGCCAAAGCCTGGTCGGCCGACCTGACATGTGGGTCCACCAAAGGTCGGTTGGCCTCCCACCGACTTCCTGCATGTCCTCTGCCCACAAACGTCCATTCCAAGTCGGTTTGATCCAAGGGTGGAGAAGGCATGTCACGCGGATCGATGACGTGGCGGTGGAGTAGCCCCTACTCCACCTCCCACTATAAATACCCCCTCACTCTCTCCCATTCAAGACATCAAGGAGAAGTGTAAGGTCCTAGATGGCTAGAGGGGGATGAATAGCATATAAAAATTTCTACAAACTCACTAAGCAAACTTCGTTAGATACACAAACGGCGGAAAGCAAGTTTTGCTTAGCCTACTAGATGTTGCAAGCCTCCTATCCAAACAATTCTAGTAGGTGATCACTAGCACACACAATAGCTACCACTAGTGATCAAGAGTTCTACCCACGGGATTTAGTGTACACAAGAAGTGGTTCCCGACCGACCACACAAGCAATTCTACCCACGGGATTTAGTCTACACAAGAAGTGGTTCCCGACCAACCACACAAGCAATTCTACTTTGCAAGAATGTAATCAAAGTAATATGAGAGGATAGGAGCTTGTTATACCGACGCGTAGAGTCGTGGTTGCCAATCACCAAGAGATGAACAATCAATCAATCGGCAACACACAATCGGAGACCAATCACCGGGAACAAAGATGAACACAATTGTTTTTGTTCACCCGGTGTTCACTTGGGCACCGCCAAGCTAGTCACCGGTTGTGTCGACCAACACCTAGATGGTTCTTTGGTGTGACCCTCAAGTCACTAGCCCCTCAAGGCTCGCCCCGCAAGGCACCGCAAGACACCACTCTCAAGCGACACGCGCAATCCACTAGGATGCTCTTCGTGATCCCCACGAGGTGAGCTCAAACCTCTCACAAATCAACCGAAGGTGGCCAAGAACAATCACCTTCTCTTGCCAACGCCTCCAACAATCTCCAAGCCGGCTAGGAGCGGTACTCTCCAAGAGTAACAAGAAATCCATCGGCTAAACCACCCACAAGTGCCACTAGAATGCTCTCAAGCAATGCAATGCACTAGGTGATCTCTCAATCTCAAATTGGATGAGCAACAAGCAAGAGAGATGAGAGGGAGAGTGTTTCTTCAGCTCAAAGTATGAATGAATGAGTTGGGAGAGCCAAGAGAGGGAGCCAAGCCCGGCCACCCATCTATTTATAAGCCCAACATTTCAAACTAGCCGTTACCCCCTCGGGGACGCAAATTCACTGCGCCGGACGCGTCTGCCGCAGACCGCCGGACGCGTCCGGCGCCACCTCCCGCACGCGCGAGCCAGTTGACCGTTGGCGCCTCGGCCAATCGCGAGCAGCCACGTCGGCGTCCGGCGCTGCGTCCGGCGCTCGCCGCTGCGCGTCCGGCGCCGGCGTCCGACTGACCGGCCGAAACTCAGAAGTTTCTGGTCCGCGTCCGCTGGCCGCCGGACGCGACGCTCCGCGTCCGCCGCCTTCAACTCGCCAGCCAGCACCATGCCGTGGCCCAGTACGCGCCGGACTCAGCACAGTGATCGCGCCGCGTCCGCCGCCTGCGTCCGGCCCGCGTCCGGCGCTCAGCATCGCAGAGCCACCAGCCCGAGCCGAGCCAACATGCGCAGCCCTGCGCGTCCGGCGCTGCAAAAACTCCGTTTTTCAGCCCGTCGTGACGCCAACTTCTCAGACATGCTATCCAACAAGTATACCAACTTGATCAACAGAAATAGCATGATTTCAACCAAATTTTGCATCCGGCGCAATAGAAAATATGCATCCATTTTTCCCGAAAGAGAGGGACCCAAAGACCTCTCTACCCTGCAAACCACAGCGCGCCCAAACGCCACCTTTGTAAATGTGCCAACACCACCAAGTGTACATCTCCATGTGCTTGTGCGTTAGCTTTTCACAATCATTTCCCAAAGGTTAGGTTAGCTCACTAGGCCCTACATGCAATGCACTTCATGAATTCACCTAGTGGCACCCGTGCGTCGAATAGCCGATAAGACTTCCCTCTTAATAGTGTGGCTATTGATCCTAAACCACTCACACCCTCTATGGTGTCTTGAGTGCAAAACAAAATGGCCCTATTGGTTATACCTTTGCCTTGAGCCCATTTTGTTCTTCCAAATGATATGAACGCTTCACACCATCATGTGACCGTCTCGATCCATCGATCTTGACTTCACTTGCCCTTCACCGTGCATCGGTCCATCGGCGCCTAGTCTTGCCCGAGCTTCACCATCGCATGGTCCTTCACTCCGAAGCCTCGACTAGCCCTTCACCTTCAACACCGGTCCATGGAGCCAAGCATCGTCTTGATCTTCATCTTTGATCACATGACATGTGTCATGCTTCATATGCAATAAGCTCATCATGTGGACAACCTTTCTCTAAATCAACCACTTAGATAAACAAGGTTAGTCCTAGGTTTCATCAATTAGCCAAAACCAAACTAGGGACTTTCAAGAAGCCTCTTGAGAGCCATGTGAAGTTATGTAGTCCACTATAGTAGTAGTAGTAGTAGTGTGGGAGTTAGAGTGGGTCGAGCGAAGCTCGAAGTCTCCGGAATCGTCTTCTGGAGAATCTGGTATGTCTTCCTCTTGTAAGACTTTCATACTTTTCCTTTACTTTTCTAAGTATTTACTTTCAGTACTTACTTAGTGCATTATTACTCTAGTAGTAGTATTGTAGTGTTCTAGTCTATCTGGTAATATTAGTTCACTAGATAAGTTAGTCTTGTCTGCTTGGTTGTTTCCACTGCCTTGTTTGTAACAGACTCGAGCTTAGGTTAAGACGTATATTTAGCTTAAGTTGTAGGCGTTAGTGTGAGCGTGGTGCTCAGACTAAACCTACCGGTGGTTATTCGCCTCACTGATTGGTTTAGTTACCATTCAAACTCCTGACATATATTAGCGGGAGCGGGTCGTGACAGGACGCCGACTCCCAGTTGGTTCTATTTGCGTTGGGTAGGTCGATAGGTGCCCCGTAAATTAAGGTATCGCTGGGATAGGGGATGAACCCTCCTATTTGAAAGTGATATCACCAGCAACCAGGGAATACAAGATTAGTGGCTTTAGTGTATCTCCATTACTAGATTAGAATAGTTCACGGAAGTAGAGTTAGAGTCATAGGAGTCTTATACTCACTCGTTGTCCTCCCACCTAGCTATCACTCTACCTCATAAACCCTCTACCCAGCTCCTTGATCCACCCTTCCTATACACTCCGTTAATCCCTCTTCCACTAGTGACGCTAGACTAGAGACACCTGGATCTTCTCCTCCTATTAACTCCTAGCTACTGCTTACCCTTGGGAGAAATATAAATTGACAACCTTGGAAAACTCCTCGGTGAAATGCTACAGCGGTACATTCTGTGCGCTTGCGGAATATCCAATAGATATAGAATTACCCCTCCTGGCATCTCTGGCGTTGCTACCATACTTCTGGCAGTTGCGCTAAGAAATGCCAACAGTGACCTAACTTGAAATAGAGAGAGTATACCAGTAATGCTTTGGTGGTTTGCTTGTAATTTTGACCGTTCTCAAGCAAAACATGAGAAATATTGGCTAGGCCGGATCCTAAAAGCGGTAAGACATGTTGTGCTGGAGTTATGCTAGAAAAAATCTGCTTCAGTCTATGTGAGACCTGTTCCAGCACTTGTCGTGTGTGATTGATTTTTGTGTCAACACATTTTTTGTGACTCCGCTAGAAGCAATTTTTTTGGCTTTACTTTGTAGCTAAATCTCTCTGCCCTAGTTATATTCTCTGCCCTAGCTAAATCTCTGTTTCATCTAGCCAAAAGGCTAACCCTATCTAGTTTTGACCTATTGCAAACACATGCCTTTTCCATAGCCATTGTGTAGCAGTTTTCATGCTGAGTGATTGTTAACATGGCAACACAAAGAGTGTGTGTTCTACTAACCGATGGCTCGCGGTTTTCGTGTCAAACAATGGTGTCTCTTGGCTTGTGGTGTTTGTAGGTGTCGAGCTTGGAGATGGTGGTCGACGGTGCGATGAAGGTCAAGTAGGGCGTGCCATGCTGACGGACCGGGTGTGATGAAGGGCAGACATGAGGCTTGAACCGAGGGACCTTGAAGCCGGGCGGCTAGCCGTGGTGGCTGATAACTAGGACATCGACAAGAGCAAGTGTACACGACGGGGGACGCGTACGGGCTACGCTACTCGCGTACGGTTTGGTGGTTTGTCCTCAAAACCATCAGCGACAATTTGATGGTTTCGCCCTCAAAAACATCGGCGGCGGGTTTCGCGGGTTTGCGCCTCAAAACCCGGGAGGTCCTGTGCGGATGGACAACACGTGGCGGCATCTGGGAGATCGCGTGGAAACGAGGCTACCGGTGAGGAGGCGCGGTGGCCGTCGGATCAAGTGAAGCCTGAGTTGGACACTTATGCCCCTGGCTAAGTGGTTAAACTCTTCATGTATCCAAGGGCAAAAATGGAATATGTAATATGCACCATAAATAAGGATGAGGGGCTCCCTTCCCTCTCAGTTGTGTCATTTGCATTTTTATTTTAGGGTTTCTTCCTCTAGCTGTTTGGTGAGAGAGAGGTTTGCAAATCTTCGATTTATACTCGAACCAGGTGTGGCAAGCAGAGCACCGAGTCTCTGTCGTTTCCTCTGGTATTAAACACCTGTGTCCGTGATTTCTATGAAGAATTTCTTGTTCTTCCCGAGTTCCTTTTTCCCCCTCTAGTTCTCGGTGTGATTTCTTCATTTTGAGACCATTTGAGCTCGCTCTTTTTTGCATTGGATCGATCTATGACATAAGTGTGATGATTCCACCGAAGGAAATCTGTTGATTCCACATGAGATCAAAGATCCACGCATTTTGGTCTCCAGGTGTGCAAGAACGCTTTTCTCCGCCCCCTTCTTGATTTCTCCCTCTTCTCTTCGAATTGCCCAGTGATCTCCTAGAGTTAGGCCCTCCACTGCATAAGCAACAACTCTACCAAATTTGGTTGCAAAGGGATTCGATTTGAGAGAGATCGGGGCGAACCTTGGCCGAGGTGATTTTCGGGCGATTCTGTTTCTGGGCGCGCGGACAGTCCGACCTGGTAGGCGCGGACAGTCCGGCCATCGGGGTCGAGCAGAACCAGTTTCTGTTTTGACTTTTGGCCAGCCAGAAGTTTGCCCGCGGACTGTCCGAGGGTCATTCCTATCTTGGTGTCCAGATGACCTGTTTTTCAGTTTGGAGTTCTCTACCTTGAACCGCGGAGAGTCCTAGTCTAAACCACGAACAGTCCGAGGTTCATTTTTTTGACTGTGTCTAGAATCTGTCCAGAACAGTTCTATTCGCAAGTTTTGCCCTCGCACAGTCTGGGCCACCCTCGCGGACAGTCCGCCGTTGGTGTGAGGGTTTGTGTCCAGAACCTGTCCCGAACTGTCTATTCTTCGGTTTCTTACCCGCGGACTGTCCGGCCTGAGAACTGCGGACTGTCCGCCAGTGACCTTTTTCGGTGTCCTGGCTCAGTCATTCGCAGTTGTGTTTTTCAATTTGCGTCGTTGGATAGTCCGCGAGTGTGCTGTTGGAGCCTTTTCTCCAGGTTTGTGTTCGTTCGACCTCTGATTGCTTTATCATTTCTTCCGCTACTCTTGTGGTGATCCGCTATGTTCCGTGGGAACATCCACCCTCTCAATAGGGTTGGGATCACCACCAGCTTGTGTAAAGATTCTTGGGGTGCTTTGTCGAGCCGAGGACCAAAAGTTTTAAAAGAAATTTTGAGGCTCCTATTCACCCCCGCTCTGGTCGCCATTCACCGGTCCTTCACCTATTGTGATCCTGTTTGTCGGAGGGCAACGTGTTGCTATTGTAAAAAAAAACAGCAAGGTGGTCGAATTCGGAGTACCAAGGTGTTGTACCGTACTACTATAACTACCAGAAGGTACAACTTGCAAACACACCATATGTTTCGTGTTGTTATTTTGAAAGTTTCATGAATTCTCAAGTTGATGTTGCTAGTCATAAAGATAGTAGATATATTGCATCGGCTAATACTTATGTTGTTAATAATATTCATCATACACATCACAATTATGGAAGTTATGGTCAAGGGCCAATGTGTCAACTTTTTTTTTTGAGTTTTAATGTTGCTAGCAACATACAACATGCATATCATTATTATCGACTACAAATTCATAAATATGTGGTTCCACCACAAAATGTGTCAATGAACGAGAGAATTTACTTTGATGATACTAACTATTTAGGCAAATACACTTAATTTATAGCAACATATGTATGCAAATGTTCTTTTGCCAAGAAAGGTCCTATTATCAAGATTGCCTCCAAATTCCAAGTCTCATGAGTGGAACTGGCAATGGAATAGATCTTATATAGCAGTGATATATTCTTCTTTTGAGCAGCCAATTCCTATGTCGTATGGAGCACAACCAACCAGTTTCCATCCATACTCATATTGGGCTGGTTTGATCAAAAGGCACATATTCCACCATATATTTGTGCCATGTTACATAGAGTATATACAGCTCCTAGATATGTAAAGACTTTTGATGAAAGGAGCTCAACATAAGAAGAAGGCTGTAAAGCATGTTTACCATACGAAGATACATGGAGAGTTCGCATATGAATTCAACTAGTAAAAGCCAATTACAATGATGAAAATCTAGATATTTTTATGCATTGAGAAAAAAATATTAGATAGGATTAAAATTGGCGGCATCATCAATAATGGCTTGGCTTCTGCAAATGTTAGAAGAAAAATTGAAGGTAATGTTTATGATTTGTTTAATAAGTGTTTTATGGAATGAAAATTGTTATAAACATCTTATTATAGTTATATTAGATGGCACATCTTTTTACCATCATCCCAGGCTACTAAAGTGACACGTACGACCGGGCCTGATAGTAACACTGAAGATCAACGAGGAATGCAATGTATAGCTAGATTATTTACTCAGGAGAGGAGACGCAGGCACAGAACCTTATTTATAGCATATTGCATTCTTTTCTCTTTTTACAGGTTTATTTATAGCATAATATTGCATTCTTTTCTCCTTTTGGCTGTAACCATGAGTCCGTTCTCCATCTGTAGAAGGATCGATAACTTGGGCTTGATGCTCTGTCCTTCCAAGACCTCCACATCAAAGTTCCACAGCACTGCGGCAACAATAGTCTTCATCTCCATGATGGCGATGTCCTTGCCCAGACACATCCTCGGCCCTGAGTTAAAAGCCAAAAATTTGCAAGATGGCACATACTGTAGCCTGGTTCCATCCTCGGAGAGCCACCTCTCGGGTCTGAACTCATGTCAATCCTTGCCCCACACACTCTCCATTCTACCCAGAGCATAGATGGAGACCAGGATGGCTTCATCATGGCGCACCCGATGACCGCTTGGCAGAATGTCATCGGCCATGGCATTCTTGCGCTCGATTGGGCCTGGCGGGTACAACCTCAGGGACTCAAACAAGGTTGCTTGAAGGTAAGCCAGAGGTTTTGTCTCTGCTGACTCAAACACAACCATCTTGCCAGGATCAGTGGTGGCGATGCGAGAGGCGATCGGCGCTAGTTCCTTGCGAATGCTGAAGACGACGCCTGGGTTTTTTGAGAGGCTGTAGAAGAGCCATGGAAGCGCTGTGCCGATGGTGTCCCGCCCACCGATCATGTAGTTGAGAAGCGTCTTGCGCAACATGTTGCCATCGCTGCATTCAGGGTCAGTGATGTAGTGAGAAAGGATGTCGATGGGCGTCACCTTGTCATTTACTTCCCCATCATTATCGAGCTTCTTTGCAGCATTCCTCTTCTCCATCATCTCCATGACAAATTCATGTAGCACCGTATGTGCAGCCGCGAGCCTCCTCTCCGGACCGATATTTAACCATCTCATCATTTTCCAGCAAGAAGACGACACGAGTTGACGGAACAAGGCAACCTCCATCACCGTGTTCATGGCATCCGCGACATGCATGGATGGCAATGGCATGTCAGGGGACAAGCAGCCAGGGTCCACGCCGAAGACCGGTGTGGCAGTCTGGTCGAACACCAACCTCCCGATCAATTCCTGCAAGTCGAACGGAGTCCCTGTGCTCGCCATTCGGGCCAAGAACGGGAGGAGGCCCTTGGCCACTTTGCCGTGGCAACAGGTGACCATCAACGAAACGATCTCCGGGTTGCTCAGAATGCTCTGGGTCTTGGCCCTCTGCTGCCGGCAGGCCTCACCATCTACAGTCAAGAGCGTGTTGCTCACGATGTCGAAGACTTCAGCAAACGACTCTCCCTTCAGGTAGTTGGCATGGTTTGTGGTGAAGATGTGCTGGACATTTGTTGGGTCACTGGTCACGAAGAATCGCGCGCTGCTTGGACCATCCTGCACCTTGAAGTTGCACCCTGATGCAGCAAGGACGGCAGTGAGGTAGTCATGGATGTTGCGGAGATTGGCTATGAATGAAGGGAGGATTCCAAATATTGGCCAGTCTATGGGGAACAAGGGGTTCTCGTATCCTCTTGACTTTATGTACAAGTAGAATGATACAACTAGAACTAGTACTGTGGAGATGAAAAGATATAGGAAGATGAGCAACGCCATAGTTGGAATATACTCACTTGTATATGCGGTGCCTATATGCTGAAGTGAAATCAATAGGAGGTAGTTTATATAGCTTCGATTCTATTGCTAATTAAAGGAAAGCAACTACCAACATCTATCTATGCACAATAAATCTTCCAAAGGACTACTACCAGAAACACACCTATAGATATGGCGTTTTGCATATGCATGTTCGCACGAGAAACATGTGAGAATTTAGACACCATGTGGTTCTCTCTTACCTTTTTACTAACCAACCTCTTACAGGTAATAGCAACTAATTTGAATGAGGGTTTGTTGGATAACAATGAAACATGGATTGGATGACCATGGTTTTTTACTACCGCAAAAATAGTCTAGTATATATTTGTTGATGCAAAGATCGGTCACACACAAGTTAGGGCTAGATCGCCCGGGTCTCCATGGACAAAAGAACACATCAAAGATCACACTTACGTGGTGAAACAGAGAGGTTTACCAGAAAACCATCAAAAGATAACCAATCGCGTTTATGTGATGATGAACATCTATTTCTAGGCAAACTAGCAAATGTGTCATCGAAAATCTTGCCCGGGATGAGAGGGACCCATGGGCACGAGGAATAGTCCTAGTTACAACCTTGGTAACCATTACAACCTAGACTAAAGGGTGGAATTAGTCCCTGTTTGTATGAGAAACCGGGACTAAAGGTCGAGTCCTCCTTTTAGTCATGGTTGCAATTTTGAAACCGGAACTAAATACTTTTTGCCCTTCGACGAAAGGTCATTTCTGTACTAGTGTGCTGATGTATTTGTTTAGAGCCTGCTTAAGAATGGTATTTCAGTTAATCCAATGTACAAGTTCCTTGTCAATAGTGGGATCAAAGTTTCACAAATAATTTGGAAATTAAAGATACCTTTGAAGATAAAAACCTTCCTTTGGTTCTTTGGAAAACGGGTAATTCTTGCAAAAGATATTTATTAAAGAGAAATTGGAATGGGATATGACTTGTTTTTGTAGTGAGCCAAAAACCATCCAACACATCTTTGAATTCACTTATGCTAAATTTGTGTGGAGAACAGTTCATATGGCATTAGAACATCCAAAGCTTATTTAATAGCGGGTATCCAAGAAGAGATAAAACTTTCATATCCTTTTTACTGACAGGTGTAGCAGAGCAACTATTGGTCCATATGGCTAAGAAAGAATGAAACTATATTTAACAAATGTCGACACAAAACTCTTTTGCAACTTCTTTTTAGGGATACATTGGCTTCGATTCTGGGTGTTGACGCTCAAAAATGGCTAAAGGAGGTCAACGCACCGACGGACGGTGAGACGGGCGACTTCGGCGCGAGAAACACATGCCGGACGCGGCCCAGGGCCATGTCGGACGTGGCCCAGAGGACCCTGCGCGGTCACCGAGCGCCCGACGCGCGACCCGGGGAGCGCCGGACGCTCCCCAGAGAGGTCCCCACGGGCTTGGGGCGTCAGATGCCGGGCGCCGGACGCGGGCAGGCACGCACGCACGCGCGTTTGGCCACGCGTCGGACGCGTCCGGCGCACGTCGGACGTGGCATAGAGAGGCCCGCGTGCGGCCCGAGTGCCGGACGCGTCCGACGCATGTCGAGCGTGACCGACTCCGACCCAGGTCGCGTTTTTGGGAAGTTTGACGTGGGAAACTTGATGTACGAGTTTTGGAGAGGTTTTCTATTGGGATAATATATATGAGAGGATCACGGCCGATTGATCCCATCCAATCAATCGAACACATACCAACTCGATCAAACATCGATCAAGTCTATCTTCTTCTACCTCTAGCCCTAATTGCTCTCTAAACCCATCTACTTGTTGTCCGGCGTCTCTCTCCGCGAGTTTCCCGGCAATCCTAGGCGCCATCCGCTGGTTCCTTGGAGATCCCCTACGTGCATCCTCCCGACGAGTCTTCCCGGAGGTTGTTCTAGGGTTTTCATGGCCATCGACGAGCTCTACATCGGCTTATTGATCTCTAGATCGGTTTGCCGGTCACGCTACGTTGCCGCTGCGTTGCAGGTCGCTTCGAGCTACCTCTAGGGTGTCCAAAGCCCACGTACCCAGTGTGTTGGCCTAATTCTAGCGACAACATACTTTTTGGCCACTCCGTTGGGGAAGGCAAAGCACCGACTCCAATATCCATTTACCGACATGGGGAGCAGCCAAGATGGATCTTCGATCGAGAACGAAGGTCATGCTGAGGTGCACCCCAAGAATATCATATGCCCTCAGATCATGGATGAGCTTCCAAATAAGCTTCGCGGCAAGCTTCAAACCCAACTTGATGCCGTTTGCAAGGCTTTCTTTGAGAGTTGCGGCAAGGGGCGGAAGGACAAGGTGAAGCAATACCAAGAGCTTGACTACGCCGGGGTGCTAGCATCATCATCTTCAGGAGCCAAGGTAAAATCTGATGATCAACTCAAATTTGATGATGATTCGTACCCTACACATGCTGATTATGCTGCTATGCTAGATGGTCATAAAAAGGTTGTAGATAATAATTTAGCTACTGCAGTAAATATGATCATGGCTAGATTTGATAAGTTAGAAGGAAAAATAGCCGATTCGGATGAATCAAATGTTGAAGAAGTAGAGTATGAATATGGCATGCCTCCTAACTTTTATGACAATCGAGCCCTTTATGCAAAAGTAAATAGAGGCAAATCGATCTTCAAAACACAAAAAACAAGTAAGACCGATTCTGCTAATCCTAAGCCTATGGTTACCTTTGCTGAAAATTAGGGTCATTCTAATCGAACTGAATCTCGACAAACGAGTAAGCATTCGGCGGGAGATGCAATAGTCCTAAACCCACCGAAGTCACCTAGCGCTATCCCTCAACAAAGTAGCTCTATAACAGCCCCTTCTACCGATTATACAGACACATTTAATCGGTTTAAGGAATATTTGTCTAAATCTCTTGAGGAAACTCTAGGTGTATCACTTAGGCATAGCAAGACAACCTACCACAAACCCTACCCTACTCATTTTGATTTCTTGAAAGCTCCAGAGGGTTGGAAAGTGCCTGAATTTCAGAAATTTAGTGGTAGTGATAATAAGACTTCTATGGAGCATGTGAGCATGTTTTTAGCTCAGTGTTGACGGTTGTTAACCATCAATTTTATATGTCAACCAGAGAGAGAAAGAGGAGCATAATCTGATCACCACCATAGATTTAGGGTTTAAACTAACAAATTCCATGAGTTTAGGTGAATATGTGTTTTTGCAGGGGATTATCAGAAAAACCATCCAAGAAGGCCCACATGTCGGATTTATATAGAGACAATAAGCATCCGGGTAAAAAAGAACAATCTGGAAGACTCGGGAAGGCAACCCCTGGAAGCGGAGCCCCACCTGGCATAGGCCAGGGGCGGCTGCCTCCACCCTAGGGGCGGCCGCCTCCACCCTGCAGCCAATCAGGGGGAGTTTCGCGGATCCTACCTCCACCGACTTTGAGGAGCAATAAAAATCGTCCATTTAGGTCGATTCGATCCGACGACTGTGGTGCCTCCGAGAGGGCTATATATTCAGGGCCCCTCCCCCTGGTTGAAACCCTAATTCATTCTAGAATTCATTATTCAGAGGCAGCCACCAGCAGAGCCAGGGTTTAGAGAGATCTCTCCACCAGAGAATTAGAATAGCTACTCTAGTTCTTCAAGTTCTACTTAGGTTTAGACTAGATAGAGGAAGAATCGGGCGCCTGTGCTCGGAATTCCGGATCTTCATCATCAAGAATTTGGTATTATATTGTATCTATTCTTGTGACCTTATTCTAATATCATTATGTTTCTATTTATTATGTTCCTAATTTATTCTAGTTCTACATTTGATATGGTTATGAATGATAATAAGTTCATGTATATGTTTGCAAAGCGCTTAGCTCTCTTCGTGGGAGGGTTAGGTGGTAGATTTCATGTGAGCATGGTGCTTAGATGTTGTTTACCTGCAAATGCACCCTATTGGCCGGGTCGTGTGGTAGATCGCGGAAGTGACAGTTCCGTTGAGTCCTTTGTATTCCATACCCCGTTGGTAGGTCTAGCAGAACTAAAGTTGCGTAGGAAGTCCTGCTATGTCTTGGCTTGTTATAGCAATGATTCTTATACATAGATGAAGAGTCTTTTGTGCTATAAGTGATAGTGTAGCGTTAGAGTAGATGAATGATTAGAACCTACCTAGAAATTCTATTTCTTGTACTAATCAGACGTCAACCTACCTTTTGTTGAGTAGTCTATCTCTAATCTCTGTGTGATTTATTCTCTATGCTTTATAATTCATATCCCTTATTTATCATGGTTTACCCCTCTGCCAAACTATGTGACTGTGCAATCTCACTCATAAGTAGTCATGTTTAGCAAGTTTATCTCATTGTTTAAGTTCTTAGTTACTTCCCTTGAGCTAAATATAAATTACGATACCTGGAATACTTCCCGGTGAAGTGCTACGATGGTGTATTATCTGTTCACTTGCGGATCCCATATTTATTTACTAAAGGAGCAGTTTCTATATTAACACTTCTGGCGCCATGCTAGGGATGACAACTTAGCGTGAGTGGTATTAGAAGTGTCAACACTCAGCTAGGAGAAGCATGTGCCTTTGATTACATGAAAGTACGTTGTTTTCCTTTATCTCTTATCGGCACTGCTTTTGCTTGGTTTACTTCATTGCCTGCATGCACTATTGGTTCTTAGGCTCAATTAGAGGAGAAGTTTCATAGTCATTGGGGTCCAAGAAACTAGATTGTCACATCTTACATCGATTTGTCAAGGGCGTGATGAGCTTGTCCTTGATTTCTTTAAGAGATGTAGAGAGATTAAGAACCGATGTTTTCAATTGATGATCTCTGAAAGGGATTTGGTTGATCTTTGCTTTAATGGTTTACATTCTAGGATTCGTGAGAAACTTGAGAATGTGCAGTTTAATAATTTCAACTACCTCGTTGAGAAGGTCGTTTACTGGGAATCGCGCCTTAAAGAGTCTTGCGAGTCATATAAAACTCATCATTTGAACACGCATACTTTTGATGTTGTTTTAGATTGTTCGGATGATGATAGCCATGAGTGCAATGTTGCTGAAATTAGATGGCCAGCAGAGAATAAACATGTTCCTTGCCCTTCCCTCAAGCCGATTCAAAAGAATTGGAATGAGGAAGTTAAATATACTTTTGATGTTTCTAAATGTGACCGTATTTTCGATGAATTACTCAAAATCGGACACATTAGAATTAATTATACTATGTCTTCTGCAGATGAGATTAAGAAGAGAGCTTATTGCAAATATCATAATTCTTATTCTCATGCGACTAATGATTGCAATTACTTTCGTCAACAGATACAATCGGCCCTTAATGAGGGACGATTGAGTCTTGCAGAGATGGAGATCAAGCGGAACCCTTCCCTACCAAAACAATTGAGGCGAGGGCTCTAGCCGTTTTGATTCATCCCGACCAAGCCGATGGAGCTAAAGGCACGAATGTCATCATCGACGAACCACGTCCTGCACCAAATGTTCAAAAGAATTCGGGGCGACATGTGGTGGTAGAAAAGGATCAAGAGGGCAAGAATAAGCTCATAATCACCGCTAAATCAGCGGAAGCATTCGAAGGCAAAGATTGTATGAAATCCAGGCGGCGCGATAACGGCCGGCCCGGCTGACCCCCCGGTCGGCCAAGCCGACCCATCTAGCACGGTAAAGGTGGCGCCCAAGGGTGCCCCGACGAGCAGTGACCCTGGTACTTCTAAGTCGGTCAAACCGATTGATGCAACCGGTCAAACCAGCTCCCAACCTCCCGAAGGCTCCATTTCTTCCGGCATTCATGTGACCTGCACATTCATTCCACACAAGCCGGAGGTGGGAGTTTGGAAGGAGAAAGAGCAAAAAATCAAGAAACCCGTGGTGAAGCCACTTTGTACTTTAGATCGGCTTATGGCGAAGCACAAGCAACAAAAGGCCGATTCCGAGAATCGGTCAATAAAAAAGAGAGAGTCTACGCCTCCTAAACGTGAAGATGAAGACAAGAGGCAAAAGGCTATGACTCTATCAGTTGGTTCTTCTTCACAGGTTGCTCGTGCTCGTCCATCTCATTGGGGACCGCCAGTTGCTCCAGCTCCACCTGTCCTACCCTTGCCGCAGTGGGGCGCCCAAGGCGTGTGGGTGTCGTATCCTAATGCTACATCTGTGCATCAAAGGGGTGGAGGTGCTACTGGATATCAAGTGAATCCTTCCATCTTTAGCCGGTTGCTTCAACCATCGGGTTTTAACGGAAGGAGGCAAGAGCTTCTACCCAATGTTCAATCTTCACAGGGGAGGGGAAAGACATCCATGCAACAAGCTTATATTCCCAAGAAGATTGAAGCTCGAAAGAAGGTGGAGGCAACTAAGGAGGTTGCCCCAGAGCAAGTTCCTGCACCACAGTCATCATCGGGTCAATGCCGGCTCTGGTAGTTGCCGACAATGAACCGATTGTGATTGATAGCAAAATTCCACCAAACAAGCAAGATGAGAACATGAAGGAAGTTGCTGGAGAAGAGAAGAAAGAGAAGCTGCCAAGGGATCCAAAATATACCGAACCCAAGTGGTGCCCACCTAACTTGGACAAGACCCAGAAGCGGAAGTTGCAGCGCGCACGGGCCAGAAATTGAAGAAGCAAGCTCTTGAGAATCATCAAGAGGGTTTGTCGAAGAAGGACGATGGTGGCGCTGCGAAGCAAACGCCGGCTATGCCGACTTTGGAGCCGGCTAAGCCGGTGGAGTTGGCCCAACCAGTGGCGATGGATGATTTGACCAAGCCGATTGAAGAATCGGCCAAGTCAGTGGATGGTAGTCTGGTTGTTCCAGAAATTGTTGAATCGGTTGTGGCTCCTTCCGAGGTGACGGAACCAATTCTGGCAATTTCCAAGGATCTTAGGGAGGACCCCAAAGAATTTGCTGCTGTGGTTGCCAATGCTATAGGTATGGAAGCTCCGGTGGAACAACATGATGAGATGGTGGATTATGAGCCATCTCAGGAACGGATCAATGTGGTGTATCTATCTTTGGATTACTACATGATTCATCATGATGAAGAGGAGCCACCAGCAGCGGAGTTGGTATTTGTAGTGGAGGATGGTGTGTTCAAGAAGCCCAGAACTCGAGTGGATCACCTTCGGCATCTCAACTTGAGAGGTCACATCAATGGGACTCCGGTGCACAGCATGCTAGTAGACAGCGGTGCGATTATCAACGTTATGCCTTACACATTGTTCCGCAAGCTTGGGATCAAGGAGGAGGAGTTGATCAGGACCAACATGACCATCATGGGAGTTGGCGGAGATGCTCCAATTCCAGCTAACGGAATTGCTAACGTTGAGTTAACCATCGGGAGCAAGACCTTGGCTACTGCTTTCTTCATTGCCGACATCAAGGGAAGCTACAATGTGATACTTGGGCGTGACTGGATATATGCCAATGAGTGTGTGCCTTCCAGTCTACACCAGTTTCTCATCCAGTGGGTCGGCAATGCTGTTGAGATTGTCCATGCGGATTCATCGGCTGAAGTTGTTGTTGCCGATTCATCCGAACCCGGGGGGCATGGCGCCTTTGGTTGATTATCAGGTAGAGATCTTTCTACTTTTGATTATGTTATGCTAAGGGCGGTTTTGCTCCTATATCTCTCAAGCCAATTGACAATCGGCTTAATACAATTATTTAATGGATAATCGTGAATGGTTAAAGCGTCGTTTAGATCAATATCGGGCTGAAAAGACCGATAATTGTGAAGCTATTGATGACTTTGATGATCTCAATAAGTTGGGCCAAGGTTTCACATCGGCCGACCCTTTAGAACAAGTTGATATTGGGGATGGCACTACGCCGCGACCGACGTTTGTGAATCAAAACTTGAGAGCCGATTATTGTAACACCCTAAAAATCATTTTCAGAAATAGTAATTAAATGTGCTTATTTTATTTTCGTTTATCATGAATCACATAGGCTAAGTATTATTTTTATAAATATTAAAATCAACTATAAGGCCTAGGAACACTTTTGTTGCATTCATGCTGGTGCATATTATTTTTGGTTGATTGTAGGAATAGTGTTGAGTGGTTTGAATTCAAACTTCATTTGAATTTGAGCAAGTTTGCTAAAACCGAAAAAAGAAAAGCCTTTTCTTTTCTCCTTTATCCTCTCTCTCTCTTTCAGCCACAACCAAAGCCGGCCCACCCTTCTCTCTCTCCCTTTTCTTTTTTTCGCGCGCGCGCAGAAGCCCGGCAAGCGGCCCAGGGCCACGGCCATTCGGCTTGCCCGGTCAGCTCCCCAGCCCGCACCCGACTTGGGCCGCTCGGCCCAGCTAGCCCGCCAAGGCAGCCGCGCCAGCGCCGCCCCTCTCCCGCTGCCAGCCCGGCCCCGCCTGTCGGCGCGCTCGGCCCCGCTCGCCGCTCGACCCCACCCGGCAGCGACCCGCGCCCCTTCCCCTACCTCCCGGCCGGTTGGACGCGCGCCGCCGCCGCCGTCCGTTTCCCCTCGTGGAAACCGCCGCGCGAGTGGCCATGATGGCCACTCCACTTGCCGCCCGCGCCCGATGACGGACCCGCGCCCCTTCGCCGCCCTCCCGGCCCAATAAAGCGGAGGCCAAGCCCCCGCCGAGCTCCTCCTTTCCCTGCTCGCGAATCGCCGCCCGGTCGCCATCGCCGGCGACCCTTCGTCATCTCCGCTGCGCCGACGACCTTCGGAAGGTGGAGCCGCGTCCGCCTAGCGCATCCCCGTGCCCTTCCTCTCTCTCTTGCGCGAGCTGGACCTCACCGGCGCTCTCTTTCTCTCTCCACAGGAACCGCCGGCGTCGCCCTTGCCGTGGTGAGCCCTCCGCCGGAGCCGAGCCCCTTGCCGAGTCCGCCGCCGCCTCCGCGTCGCCCCGGTGCATCCCGCGTCGCGAGCCGAGGCCGGGAACGCCGTTCCAGCTGCCCGCCGGCGAGCTCGGGCCGCTCCCATGGCGCGCCGCCGCGTCAAGCCGCCGTCGGTCCATGGTGGACCGGTGGACCGAGCCGTGCGCACGGTCCACGGCCGAGTCCACGGGGCCGCCCAATCGCGCAGCGCCACGTCGCCGCCGCGTCGCCGCCGCGTCAGCGCCGCGTGCGCAGCCTCGCCCAACCGCGCCGCGCCACGTGTCGCCATGTCGGCCTCACCGCCGACAGCCGCCGCCGCTTTTGCGCTTAAGCCCCTGCAGATTGTAGAAATCCCGATGAAGTCCGGTCCAGTGCTGAAAGCCTTTATTTTAGGCCCTGTCTTTAGCAGTTTTGACCCCGATTTCTCTGGTTTTTGTGCCCAGAGTCCAGAGCCGAGTTGTAGCTGTTGCAAGCTCTCTGTTTTTAGTCTCCTAATTATTTTAGGCAACAGTAATAGATCATAGACCTTTAGAAAAATATATTTAATTTATGAAAATGTTCATGCAACTAGTTTTATTCATAACTTTATATTTATAGGTCCGATTAGCGTGATTCAAACGTCTATGTGCTCATAGAAACGTGAAGATTAGTTTTATATTTGTTTCTTTATATGTTTCTATTTCATGGTGCAATGTTCTAATAGAGTTATATCTTTTCTTGCATGTGATGATTGTATGGATGTCTTGATTGGTGATCTTTGGTCATGCGTATAGAGGGTGACGTGTTTGAGGAGCAGGATTTCCGGAGCAGTACCAGGACCAAGTTGGTGAGCAAGGCAAGTATAGCCTATGGTTTCCTTGTTACCTAGCAATTTATTAATCACTTTATCATTTTGCATGTGTCTTAATTTGATTAACCCTAAGGACATGCCTAGAACACCTGGTTTATATATCCTTGTTACCTATGGGGGTTTTGCATAGTAGAAGGTTAAGTGTTGCTACGCGCTCTATGTTGCTTAATGTTAAAGTGATTAATGGATCTATGGAACAAGTTTAAAAGATGCTTTTGAACCAAGGGGGCTAGAGTATGGGTCTTTACTCTAGTTGCTCTCCATAAGGACTTTTACTAAAAGCGGCAACCCAGGACATCCGTGCATCCTTGAGAATCAAAGTGGGAACGGTCTTAGTCATATAACTAGTTTTTCTCTAGCTTGTTAGTGGTTACCGAATTCGTTCGGCGCAAGAGGGGGACTAGGTTGCATGATGGCTCTTTGCTGTCAAGATGTGTCTTTGGCTGCGGTCACTTGGTGTGCCATTCTTGAAGGGGGGGCTCCATTCGCCTAGATGCTTGAAACCTCGCGGCTACTAACTGGTTAGGGTAATTAGTGAAAGACTTCGTAGTGAGACCCCGCCGACTTACCTTGGAAGTGGGTCAAGAGGCCGATCACCTCGGGCAAAAGGGAATCACGACTCAAGGTGAAAGTGTACACCTCTGCGCAGAGTTTGATCAAACGATATATCGCCGTGCTCACGGACACGAGCGGCTGGATCCTTTCGTTTAGCCGATATGTGGTTGGTTGGGGGATATCTTTAATATTGATGTTAATAATTACTTTTCACATGGTTATGGGTTTTCTCACTAAACTAGTAACTCAGGTTTAATAATAAAATATGACCAACTAAAATGCTGACCGCTTAAACCTATGTCTAACCTTTTGAGCCTTGCATACCCCATAGTTATACTTGCTGAGCATGGTGAGCTGACGCTTGTTGTATCACCAATGAAAATCCCGGATGGGTAACGATGGAGGTGGTTATGAGGAGTACTCTGGTGATGACCAGGACTACTGAGGAGGGCGTACCACCAGTCGGTGTCCCCGTGGGATGAAGTTTTTATAGCTTTTCTACGTATCCGCTGTAATAAAAGCCGTTGGTTATGATGTGATGATTATGTCATGAACATGTCCCAGTGATGTAATAAAGTTTATAACGTTGTTCGTGCTATGATATCTTTGTATTAAGTGTGTATATGTGGTTTGGGACTTCCTGGGCCCACATATACTTGCTCCTCTATTTTATTTTAAACAGGGTGTTACAAAAGTGGTATCAAAGCCGAACTGACTGTAGGACGCCTCACCTTTGGTAGAACTGGACACCCCTTTAAGGATTAATTGTGAAATTTTATTGCTTTTTGTATTTTACAAATTTTCTGGTACACTACTCTTGTTCTTTGTAAAATTTACTTATATCTAACTCATATTTAAAATTTTATAGATGGCTCGCTCACGACAGACTGCACGGAAGTCAACTGGAGGTCGTGCTCCCATTCGTACTAAGTACCTTCACCCTGAGCTCCAGGAGGAGGAGGACCCTGAGCAGCCTGAGCAGCAGGTTGGGGCTGATGACTCAGGGGACTCGAGCGACAGCGACTCTGACAGCTCCGACAGCTCTCGCACCCGCTCGGACGAGGAGCCAGACGAGGAGCCATACGAGGAGCCAGACGAGGAGCCATACGAGGACCAGGCTGAGGACCAGGACGGGGACGAGGGTGGCGATGAGCCACTTGAGTACCACGTCGGAGACGAGGGTGAGGACAAGAAGCCACGCTCAAGATGGACCCGGAGACTTTGACTACCGACTTCACCGACAACTTCTACCACCCGAAGCTCTTTGAGCTTGTTCGGTGGAGTACAACCCGGTTCTCCCGTGGGTGGAATATCGCAGCAGGAAGTTCTCACACCCGGAGTACACCACCTACTACGTGACGAAGGCTTTCGTGAAGACTTGGTGCGACGAAGAACGCGCATGGAAGGTTCGCACCGTCCATCGCGCCCTGAGCCACACCTACACCAAGGAGTTTGGTGTTGAGGACGCTGCGAGGCAGGCTTACTTCGCCCACCGCGAGGTGATGTTCCCGACTGTGCAGGAGGACGACGACCGCTACTATCCACGTCGTCGCACTAGGGAGTCTGGCTGCAGGGTGGCCAAGTTGCAGGAGGGTGAGAGTGCTAGACTGACTAAGACTGTGCAACTTGCTGCATCTCTCAACAGTAGCTTGGATCGCTCTTTGCTTGACCAGAGGTGTCTGTGGAATGAGGTTGAAAAGCTTCAGAACAAGGTTGATGACATGCAGCGTCAGTTACAGGGAGAAGAGCCACAGGAGCCATCTCCATCAGCCCTCGCATTTGATGGCGCCATTAGCACTCCCCGCAAGAGGCACCACCTGGACTGCACCTGCACCGACACCATCATTGAGCCATAGGAGTTTCCCCTTCCTATGCCTAGAGGAACGATAATAATGCGAAGTTGTGTCCGTCGAGTCAGTTGTGTCAGTTGAGTCATCGAGTCTGTGAAACATTGAGTTAATAATGTGCCTACATGCTTGTTATGATGCTATATTATGAGTTGGATCTTTGCATGATTGTGATGAGTTGTGGGGCCTGTCCACAACCATCTCGTACAACTTAATGTAAGGCATAAGGTTAATGAAAAAAATAGATGGGTTCCTCTTTATCTTGTTTCTAGAATCTGTCTTTCCTGAGTTATCCATCTTTCTCTGTTCATATCTCAAAATCTATGAATCCTAAAATCATGAAAATTTTATGGAAGAAACTAGATCTCATTATCTGACCAAAGCAACTGGAATCATGTTAATATCTATTATATTCTGGGAGAAATGGCCGATTCAATTTGGTATAACTATGCTGTCAGAGTTCTGAAACAGATCTGCTTGTTGTCAGTTTTCGTCATTTCTAACTGTTGAATCTGAAAATATGTTCAAAATGAAAGATTTTGAGTTTTTCATAAGCTTTCCAGAAAGGTAAATTTCATGGTCAGATGATAAACAGAGAGGAAGTTATGATAGTATTACTGTACTGCTGTCTATGCATTTCGCCAGAAAATTCAGAATGTTCAGACTCTGTATCTTATTTCTGTCTTTGGCTATACATTGTCTACCTGTTATCACATTGATCTTTATCCAGCAGCATATGGTTCATGGATACGTAAAGCTCATGTGGTGTATCTATGTGTGTCACAGATGGTTGAAACCAGGTCTGGTGCTGGTGGATCAGCTCAGCCACCTCCACCACCGGAGCAACTCATGATGAGGCAAACACAGATTATGCAGCAGATGGCGCAAACCATTCAGAACCAACAGAACAATCCTCAGCAATTCCAGCCAGCTCGTGACAAGAGGAGCGAGTTTCTGAAGGGCCACCCGCCTACTTTTGATCATTCTCCAAATCCACTTGAAGCTGATGATTGGCTGCGTGCTGTGGAACGACAGCTTGACATAGCACAATGTGATGATCGTCAAAAGGTCCTTTATGCAGCAGGACAGCTACAAGGGGCAGCTCTTGACTGGTGGGAATCATTCCAGAACACTCATCCTAATGCCAATCAAATTACTTGGCAAGAGTTCAGAGACAATTTTCGCTCTCATCATGTGCCATCAGGCACAATGAGGCTTAAAAGGAAGGAGTTTCTTGCACTGAAACAGAGGGGAATGTCTGTCCCTGAGTACAGAGACAAGTTTACTCAACTTTCCCGCTATGCACCTCATGATGTGGAAAATGATCTTGACAAGCAGGAGTTGTTCATGGAGGGTTTGAATGATGATCTGCAGTATCAGTTACTCTCACAAACTTTTGATAACTGTCAGCAGCTCATTGACAAGGCTATTGTGATTGAAAATAAGAAGAATGATATTGAGGCAAGAAAGCGAAAGTTCCAGAACCATCAGCAAGGCAGCAGCAGTAGACCACGCTTTTCTCAGGGTCAGAACAATCAGCAGAGGTTCCATCAAGGGCAGTCCAACATGGCTAATCGCAATCAGTTTCAGCAGAGAACTTATCAGCAGCAGCAGGGACAGGGACAGTACCGTGCACAGACTCCTCGTCAGGTGCAAGCTGGTAATACTCCAATGAAGACCAATGCACCCAACACTCCTAATACTGCAAACAAGAACATATGCTATATTTGTGGGGAACCAGGACACATTTCTTATAATTGTCCTAAGAAAGCAACTCAAGGCCCTCAGGGACAGCCAGGCAATCAGAAGGTGAATGCTCACACTCCAAGCAAACAAGGGCGCCATAATTATGTTCGAGGAAAGGTGAATCATGTGACTTCGGAGTCAGCTCAGGATGCGCTTGATGTGGTGATCGGTACGTTCCCAGTCAACTCCCATTCCGCTTCAATCTTGTTTGATTCAGGTGCATCACATTCCTTTATATCTGCAAATTTTGTGAAGAAACATACTTTGCTCATGCACGCTGCAAAGAACACTATGTTAGTTAGTTCACCTGGTGGTGAGATGAAGGCAACTTTGATGTGTCCTAAAGTTAAGTTTGTCCTAAGGGGGTAGAATTCATAGCTGATCTTATGGTCTTGGACTCATCCGGAATCGACGTAATTTTGGGAATGAACTGGCTGTCGCTACATGAGGTTGTGATCTATTGTGCTACCAGAACTGTACAACTGAAAACTGATACGGGGAAAAGAATTGAGTTTGAGGTAGGGACTGGTTTGGAAGCTGGTCAAGTGAATCAAATGAAGGGTGCAGCTATCACTGATATTCCAATTGTAAAAGAATTCCCAGATGTTTTTCCTGACGACTTACCAGGTATGCCACCTGAACGTGATGTTGAATTTATAATTGAGCTTTTACCTGGCACAAGACCAATAGCAAAAAGGCCTTATAGAATGGGGTAGCAGAACTAGAAGAGCTTAAGAAACAAATAAAAGAACTGCAAGACAAGGGTTATATACGTCCTAGCTCCTCACCTTGGGGTGCTCCTGTTTTGTTTGTTGAGAAAAAGGATGGTTCACGAGAATGTGCATAGATTACAGATCACCGAATGAGGTAACAATTAAGAACAAATATCCGTTACCAAGAATTGATGATTTGTTTGATCAGTTAAGGGGTTCATGTGTATTTTCCAAGATTGATCTTCGGTCCGGGTATCATCGGTTGAGGATCTGCAATTCGACATTCCAAAAACAGCTTTCACCACTCGCTATGGACTGTACGAGTTTACAGTTATGTCTTTTGGGCTGACGAATGCACCAGCATACTTCATGTACCTGATGAATAATGTCTTTATGGAATATCTTGACAAGTTTGTAGTGGTGTTCATAGATGATATTCTTGTGTACTCCAAGAATGAAGAAGAACATGAGGAACACTTGAGGCTTGTGCTACAGAAACTCAGAGAACAGCAACTTTATGCCAAGTTGAGTAAATGTGAATTTTGGTTGAAAGAGGTGTCCTTCCTTGGACACGTTATTTCAAATGGTGGGGTTGCAGTGGACCCAAAGAAGGTTCAGGATGTGTTGAGTTGGAATCCACCAAAGGATGTGAGCGAGATTCGAAGTTTTCTCGGTATGGCAGGATACTATCGCAGATTTATAGAAGGGTTCTCGAAGCTTGCAAAACCAATGACAGCTTTGCTTGAGAAAAATGCCAAGTTTGTATGGTCAGCTGAGTGCCAAGCCAGTTTTGAAGAGTTAAAAAGGAGGTTAACTACAGCACCAGTTCTAGTGTTGCCGAGATATCACTAAGAGTTTTTCTATATATTGTGATGCATCCAGACTAGGTTTGGGTTGTGTTCTTATGCAAGAAGGCGGGTTGTTGCATATGCATCCAGCAGTTGAGAAAACATGAGTTAAATTATCCAACACATGATTTAGAGTTGGCAATTTGTGGTGCACGCTTTGAAAATATGGAGACACTATTTGATAGGCCATAAGTGTGAGATTTACACGACCATAAAAGCTTAAAGTATATATTCACTCAGTCCGACTTGAATTTGAGGCAACGCAGATGGCTAGAATTAATCAAAGATTATGATCTAGAGGTACACTATCACCCCGGAAAAGCAAATGTGGTGGCGATGCTCTTAGTCGAAAAAGTCATGTGCATATGGCTTATGTGTCCCAATTACCAAAGGAGCTGTGCGAAGAGTTTGCACTTTTAAATTTGTCTATTGTGGCTAATACCATGGAGCTGGAAGTGGAGCCTACTCTTGAACGTGAGATTCGCAAAGGACGGTTGGAGGATGAGAAAATAAAGGAAATTGCTGAGAATGTCGTAATAGGAAAAGCTCCTAAGTTTCACCTAGATGAACATGGGACAAAGTGTGGTGTGGAAAAAGGATCTGTGTGCCTGATTCCAAATCCATCAAGGACATGATACTAAGAGAAGCTCATGACTCATCTTACTCTATACATCCAGGAAGCACTAAAATGTATCTTGATCTAAGAGAGAGATATTGGTGGTATGGAATGAAAAGAGACGTAGCAGAATATGTAGCTGTATGTGATACATGTCAGAGAGTCAAGGCTGAGCACCAAAGACCTGCAGGATTACTCCAACCAATGAAGATTCCTGAATGGAAATGGGAAGAAGTGGGAATGGATTTTATAGTGGGTTTACCTCGCACTCAAAAGGGGTATGACTCAATATGGGTAATTGTGGATCGGTTAACCAAAGTAGCTCATTTCTTACCTGTGAAAACGACATACACAGGAGCAAAGTTAGCTGAACTGTACATGGAAAGGATTGTATGTCTGCATGGGGTTCCTAAGAAGATTGTTTCTGATAGAGGGACTCAGTTTACCTCAAATTTTTGGCATAAAGTACATGAGAATTTGGGTACTAAATTGACTTTCAGTTCTGCATATCATCCTCAGACAGATGGACAAACAGAAAGAACAAATCAAATCCTAGAAGACATGTTGAGAGCATGTGCACTACAACATGGAACAAGTTGGGATAAAAGTTTACCATATGCAGAATTCTCTTATAACAACAGCCATCAAAAGAGTTTGAAAATGTCACCTTTTGAGGCATTGTATGGCAGAGGGTGCAGGACACCACTATTCTCGATCAAGCGGGTGAACGACAAGTGTTTGGTCCGATTTATTGAAAGAGGCGAGAAGCAAGTGCAAACAATTAGAGAGAATTTGAGGATAGCACAGTCAAGGCGGAAGAGTTATGCGATACTAGAAGAAGGGATCTAGAGTTTAAAGTGGGTGATCACGTTTATCTCAAAGTGTCACCTATGAAGGGAATGAGGAGGTTCAATGTTAAGGGGAAGTTGTCACCAAGGTATGTGGGTCCTTTCAAGATTCTTGACAGAAGAGGAGAGGTAGCATATCAGCTTGAGTTACCACAGAATATGTCAGGAGTACACGATGTGTTCCATGTGTCACAGCTTAAGAAATGTTTACGTGTGCCTGAGGTGGAACAATTGCCTTTGGAAGAGGTTGCTATTAAAGAAGATCTCACATATACCGAGTATCCTATCAAGATATTGGAAGTGGCAGAAAGAATCACTCGAAGTAGAATAATCAGGATGTGTAAAGTTCAGTGGAGCAGGCATTCTGAAGAAGAGGCAACATGGGAAAGAGAGGAAGATCTAAAATCTGAGCATCCCCATCTCTTTCAATCTTCCGAATCTCGAGGACGAGATTCATCTTAAGGGGGGTAGGTTTGTAACACCCTAAAAATCATTTTCAGAAATAGTAATTAAATGTGCTTATTTTATTTTCGTTTATCATGAATCACATAGGCTAAGTATTATTTTTATAAATATTAAAATCAACTATAAGGCCTAGGAACACTTTTGTTGCATTCATGCTGGTGCATATTATTTTTGGTTGATTGTAGGAATAGTGTTGAGTGGTTTGAATTCAAACTTCATTTGAATTTGAGCAAGTTTGCTAAAACCGAGAAAAAGAAAAGCCTTTTCTTTTCTCCTTTATCCTCTCTCTCTCTTTCAGTCCACAGCCAAAGCCGGCCCCCCTTCTCTCTCTCCCTTTTCTTTTTTCGCGCGCGCAGTAGCCCAAATAAGCGGCCCGAGCCACGGCCTGTTCGGCTTGCCCTCGGTCAGCCCCCGCCCGCACCCGACTTGGGCCGCTCGGCCCAGCTAGCCCGCCAAGGCAGCCGCGCCAGCGCCGCCCCTCTCCCGCTGCCAGCCCGGCCCCGCCTGTCGGCGCGCTCGGCCCCGCCTGCCGCTCGACCCCACCTGGCAGCGACCCCGCGCCCCTTCCCCTACCTCCAGCCGGTTGGACGCGCCGCCGCCGCCGTCCGTTTCCCCTCAGTGGAAACCGCCGCGCGAGTGGCCATGATGGCCACTCCACTTGCCGCCCGCGCCCTGATGACGGACCCGCGCCCCTTCGCCGCCCCTCCCCAGCCCTATAAAGCGGAGGCCAAGCCCCCGCCGAGCTCCTCCTTTCCCTGCTCGCGAATCGCCGCCCGGTCGCCATCGCCGGCGACCCTTCGTCATCTCCGCTGCGCCGACGACCTTCGGAAGGTGGAGCCGCGTCCGCCTAGCGCATCCCCGTGCCCTTCCTCTCTCTCTTGCGCGAGCCGACCTCACCGGCGCTCTCTTTCTCTCCCACAGAACCGCCGGCGTCGCCCTTGCCGTGGTGAGCCCTCCGCCGGAGCCGAGCCCCTTGCCGAGTCCGCCGCCGCCTCCGCGTCGCCCCGGTGCATCCCGCGTCGCGAGCCGAGGCCGGGAACGCCGTTCCAGCCGCCCGCCGGCGAGCTCGGGCCGCTCCCATGGCGCGCCGCCGCGTCAAGCCGCCGTCGGTCCATGGTGGACCGGTGGACCGAGCCGTGCGCACGGTCCACGGCCGAGTCCACGGGGCCGCCCAATCGCGCAGCGCCACGTCGCCGCCGCGTCAGCGCCGCGTCGCCGCCGCGTCAGCGCCGCGTGCGCAGCCTCGCCCAACCGCGCCGCGCCACGTGTCGCCATGTCGGCCTCACCGCCGACAGCCGCCGCCGCTTTTGCGCTTAAGCCCCTGCAGATTGTAGAAATCCCGATGAAGTCCGGTCCAGTGCTGAAAGCCTTTATTTTAGGCCCTGTCTTTAGCAGTTTTGACCCCGATTTCTCTGGTTTTTGTGCCCAGAGTCCAGAGCCGAGTTGTAGCTGTTGCAAGCTCTCTGTTTTTAGTCTCCTAATTATTTTAGGCAACAGTAATAGATCATAGACCTTTAGAAAAATATATTTAATTTATGAAAATGTTCATGCAACTAGTTTTATTCATAACTTTATATTTATAGGTCCGATTAGCGTGATTCAAACGTCTATGTGCTCATAGAAACGTGAAGATTAGTTTTATATTTGTTTCTTTATATGTTTCTATTTCATGGTGCAATGTTCTAATAGAGTTATATCTTTTCTTGCATGTGATGATTGTATGGATGTCTTGATTGGTGATCTTTGGTCATGCGTATAGAGGGTGACGTGTTTGAGGAGCAGGATTTCCAGGAGCAGTACCAGGACCAAGTTGGTGAGCAAGGCAAGTATAGCCTATGGTTTCCTTGTTACCTAGCAATTTATTAATCACTTTATCATTTTGCATGTGTCTTAATTTGATTAACCCTAAGGACATGCCTAGAACACCTGGTTTATATATCCTTGTTACCTATGGGGGGTTTTGCATAGTAGAAGGTTAAGTGTTGCTACGCGCTCTATGTTGCTTAATGTTAAAGTGATTAATGGATCTATGGAACAAGTTTAAAAGATGCTTTTGAACCAAGGGGGCTAGAGTATGGGTCTTTACTCTAGTTGCTCTCCATAAGGACTTTTACTAAAAGCGGCAACCCAGGACATCCGTGCATCCTTGAGAATCAAAGTGGGAACGGTCTTAGTCATATAACTAGTTTTTCTCTAGCTTGTTAGTGGTTACCGAATTCGTTCGGCGCAAGAGGGGGGACTAGGTTGCATGATGGCTCTTTGCCTGTCAAGATGTGTGCTGGGCTGCGGTCACTTGGTGTGCCATTCTTGAAGGGGGGCTCCATTCGCCTAGATGCTGAAACCTCGCGGCTACTAACTGGTTAGGGTAATTAGTGAAAGACTTCGTAGTGAGACCCTGCCGACTTACCTTGGAAGTGGGTCAAGAGGCTGATCACCTCGGGCAAAAGGGAATCACGACTCAAGGTGAAAGTGTACACCTCTGCGCAGAGTTTGATCAAACTGATATATCAGCCGTGCTCACGGACACGAGCGGCTGGATCCTTTCTGTTTAGCCGGATATGTGGTTGGTTGGGGGATATCTTTAATATTGATGTTAATAATTACTTTTCACATGGTTATGGGTTTTCTCACTAAACTAGTAACTCGGGTTTAATAATAAAATATGACCAACTAAAATGCTGACCGCTTAAACCTATGTCTAACCTTTTGAGCCTTGCATACCCCATAGTTATACTTGCTTGAGCATGGTGAGCGACGCTTGTTGTATCACCAATGAAAATCCCGGATGGGTAACGAGATGGAGGTGGTTATGAGGAGTACTCGGTGATGACCAGGACTGCGAGGAGGGCGTACCACCAGTCGGTGTCCCCGTGGGATGAAGTTTTTATAGCTTTTCTACGTATCCGCTGTAATAAAAGCCGTTGGTTATGATGTGATGATTATGTCATGAACATGTCCCAGTGATGTAATAAAGTTTATAACGTTGTTCGTGCTATGATATCTTTGTATTAAGTGTGTATATGTGGTTTGGGACTTCCTGGGCCCACATATACTTGCTCCTCTGTTTTATTTTAAACAGGGTGTTACAATTATAAAGCTAAATTAATCGTGCTCCCCAAAGAATATGTTGATTGTTTTGCATGGAACTACACTGAAATGCCGGGGTTGAGCCGAGATCTTGTTGAGCATCAACTCACCATCAAAGATGGATTCAAGCCTATCAAGCAACATCCAAGGCACTTCAATTCAGCCATTCATGACCGAATAAAGGAGGAGATCAATAGGTTGTTGCAAGCTGAATTCGTGCGTCCATGCCAATACACAGAGTGGGTCTCTAATATTGTGTCCGTTGAGAAGAAGGACAGCAGCAAGATTAGAGTATGTGTTGATTTCAGAGATTTGAATAGAGCCACTCCCAAAGATGAATACCCTATGCCTATAGCCGATATGTTGATCAATGATGCTTTGGGGCATAAGATGATTAGCTTTCTTGATGGTAATACGGGATACAATTAGATTTTCATGGCGGAAGAAGATACATTAAAGACGGCTTTCATTTATTCCAGTTTTGTTGGCTTATTTGAGTGGATTGTGATGAACTTTGGGTTGAAGAATGTAGGTGCAACTTATCAAAGAGCAATGAATTTGATTTTTCATGATCTAATTTGGGTGATTATGGAGGTTTATATTGATGATATTGTGATTAAATTGGCTACCCATAAATCTCACTTAGCCGATTTGCGTCTTGCTTTTGAGAGGATGCGCCGCTATGGTTTGAATATGAATCCACTCAAGTGTGCCTTTGGAGTATCGGCTGGAAAGTTTCTAGGTTTCATCATTCATGATAAACACATAGAGGTTGATCCCAAGAGGATTGAGAAGATCAAGAAAGCTGAGCCGCCCACATGCAAGAAAGATGTGCAGAAATTCTTAGGGAAGGTCAACTACTTGAGAAGGTTTATTGCTAATCTATCCGGGAAGATTACTCCCATACTCAAGTTGAAGGATGAATCTGAATTTGCTTGGGGGACAAAGCAACAAGAAGCATTCGACAAGATAAAGGAATATCTATCATCACTGCTGGTTCTTCGTGCACCTAGAAGAGGAGTGCCTTTCAAATTATATATTGCTGCCGAAGAGAAGGTCATTGGTGCTTAGATGGCTCAAGAAGATGAAGGGAAGGAGTATGTTATTGCTTATATTGGCCATTGTCTTCTTGATTCCGAGACAAGGTATGCCCATATTGAAAAATTATGCTTATCACTGTACTTTGCATGTCATAAGATGAGACATTATTTGCTGTCAAGTACATGTGTTGTAGCATGCCAGACCGATGTCATCAAGCACATGTTGCATCAGCCAATCCTTAGTGGGAGGCTAGGCAAGTGGGCATACTCTTTAATTGATTATGATTTGATCTTTGAGCCATTGCGAGCAATCAAGGGTCAAGTGCTTGCTGATTTTATTGTTGAGCATAGCATAAATCTTGATGATGAAATTAGTTACATTACAATTGCCCCATGGAAGCTATATTTTGATGGATTGGTATGCAACAACGGTCAAGGTGTTGGCATTGTTTCAATTTCTCCTAGTGGCCTTGTGACCGAGATGTCTAGCCGATTAGATTTTTATTGCACTAACAATCAAGCCGAATATCAAGCTTTGTTATTCGGATTGATCATGTTAACTTTCATGGGTGTGCAACATGTTGAGGCTTATGGTGATTCATTGCTAGTAGTGCAACAAGTTAATGGATAATTCCAATGTTTAGATGGATCACTTCGGTCTTGCCATGATACTTGTCTTGGTCTTATTTCCAAACTTGCTGAATTTAAGATTCGACATATTTCTTTTTTTTTTTTGACCTGAACGGTCGGGGAGTCCCCGACCTTTTTTTTAATTAAATGAAAGAATAAGGGAGTTACAAAGAGTTCCTTTACAAGGCCTCAGGCCTAAAGAAAAATAAAGTTACAAAATGTTGTCTCGCCATTCTAGAAGTCTTGCTTGCTTAGTGTTCTTGGCCTTCAAACACACGAGGTCCAGTTCAAATCTGAAGATTCTTTTCCAGTTAACCAGGTCTGCACTTCTGTGATAAAAATGAGCCCATTTCTGCTCAGCCAAATGCTCCAGCACGCTGTGATCATGATTTCTCTGAAGATGCTAGAACCAAACTTCTATCTTGCATCAACCAGCATTTTAGGAGGGGGAAGTGAGGTATCCCAAGAAATTCCAAGATTGTTCCAACAGATTTGACTGAATTGGCAATGGAAGAAAAGGTGCAAAGAGGTCTCAATGCTATTTGAATTGCAGAGGACACAGGCTGGGTCATCTATCTACATGTTCTTTCTGAGGAGCAAATCTCTGGTGTTCAGTCTATCTCGTAGAAGCAGCCAGAAGAAGAAGAGGTGCTTGCCTAGATTGCTAGCTGACCACATCCAAGAGAAAAGAGGGGAAGCCTCATATACTCCATGTAAATGTTTGTAGGATTTCTTGCCGCTGTAAATCCCAGAACCCCAACAATAATTCTAGACATGAGAATCAAAAGGCTAACATGCTAGCTCAACAAGCATCTGGCTTTGATGTTGGTAAGTGTAACTTTCATATACAAAATAAGCCGATGCATGAAGGCATCAATTTTATTTGTGGGGGAACAAGTGAATTGGCTCAGCCGACTTTGACAGTCGGATTAACCAATTCTTCTGAGGCATATGCCACTGATGATGTTCCAAATCGGTCTAATTCAGATTCTAGTGATCCTAGTACCGATTCGGAGGATTGGAGGACTCCCTTGATAAGTTTTCTGCAAGATCCTAATACTAAAGTTGACAAGAGCATACGACGGATAGTGTTGAAGTATATAATGCAACATGATGAACTGTATAGAAGAACAGCCAACGGCTTGTTGCTTAAGTGTTTAGGATCCGATCAAGCAAGAGTGGCTATGGGAGAGGTCCATGAAGGTGTTTGTGGTACGCATCAATCGGCTCACAAGATGAAGTGGTTATTAAGAAGGGCTGGTTTCTATTGGCCTACTATGGTTGCCGATTGGTTTCGTTACTACAAAGGTTGTGAAGAATGCCAACAGTTTGGGAATATTCAGATGGCGCCCACTTTGGAGCTCCATCCTATTATGCAGTCGTGGACATTCAGAGGTTGGGTGCTTGACTTCATTGGCCAAATACATCCCCCAACTTCAAAGGGACACAGGTTCGTCTTGGTTGCCACTGATTATTTCATTAAGTGGTGCGAGGCGGTTCCTTTGAATAATATGACACATACGGAGGTGATAGAGTTTATTATAGAACATATTATTCATAGATTCAGCATTCCCCAAACATTACATACGGATTTTTATTGCTAAAGAAATGAGGGCTTTTGCCGAATCCTATAGAATAAAGATTGTTAATTCATCTCCATACTATGCTCAAGTTAATGGCCAAGTTGAAGCTAGTAACAAGACTTTGATCAAGCTCATCAAAAAGAAGATTGAAGAGACTCCAAGGAGGTGACATGAAGTCTTGTCAGAAGCTTTGTGGGCATATCGCATATCAAAGCATGGCACTACAAAAGTTACTCCTTTTGAATTGGTCTATGGTCAAGAAGCTATGTTGCCCGTTGAAGTGAACTTGAGTGCATTTAGATTTGCTAGGCAGAATGACTTATCCGCTGTGGTGTACCATGATCTCAAGATGGACAACATAGATGAAGTGACCGACAAGAGGTTGAAAGCTCTAAAGGAGATTGAAAAGGACAAGATGTTGCAAGGGCTTATAATAAGAAGGTGAGAAGCAAATCTTTCCAAGTAGAAGATTTAGTGTGGAAAACCATACTCGCTATTGGATCGAAGAGTAATCAATTTGGTAAATGGTCTCCTAATTGGAAGGGTCCTCTAAGAGTGACCAAGGTAATACGCGGGAATTCCTATGTGCTAGAGACAATGAAGAAGAAGCGTCTCGACAAAGCAATCAATGGGAGGTATCTTAAAAAATACTTCCTAAGTCTTTGACAAGAAGCCTAGTGCTCTTCCAAATAATGGCCGATACATGTATCGCCCTTAGAACAAAAATGGCCGATGTATACATCGCCCTTAGTCACCGACTAGCCGACGTGATGGGTATTGTTGCTAGTTGGTTGTAGGTCAAGGAGTGTTTTCAGGATCATCGACAAATTCACCTGAAAACAGAGGGGGCATGTGTTGATGCTCAAAAATGGCTAAAGGAGGTCAACGCACCGACGGACGGCAAGACGGGCGACTTCGGCGCGAGAAACACGCGCCGGACACGGCCCACGGCCACGTCGGACTTGCGCCGGACGCGGCCCAGAGGACCCTGCGCGGTCACCGAGCGCCGGACGCGTGACCCGGGGAGTGCCGGACGCGGCCGTCAAGCGTCGGACGCTCCCCAGAGAGGTCCGCGCGGGCTTGGGGGCGTCGGACGTCGGGCGCCGGACACGCCCTCTCGGCGCCGGATGCGCCAGCAGCGCCGGACGCTGGCAGGCACGCACGCGCGCGCTTGGCCACACCTCGGACGCGGCACAAAGAGGCCCGCGCGCGGCCCGAGCGCCGGACGTGCCCCTGGAAGCGTCGGACGTGTCAGGCGCGACCGACTCCGACCCAAGTCGCGTTTTTGGGAAGTTTTGACGTGGAAAACTTGATGTACGAGTTTTGGAGAGGTTTCCTATTGGGATAAGACCATCCCCTCTATATATATGAGAGGATCACGGCCGATTGATCCCATCCAATCAATCGAACGCATATCAACTCGATCAAACATCGATCATGTCTGTCTTCTTCTACCTCTAGCCCTAATTGTTGTCTAAACCCATCTACTTGTTGTCCGGCGTCTCTCTCCGCGAGTTTCCCGGCAATCCTAGGCGCCATCTGGTTCCTTAGGGATCCCCTACGTGCATCCTCCCGACGGGTCTTCCCGGAGGTTGTTCTAGAGTTTTCACGGCCGTCAACGAGCTCTACATCGGCTTATCGATCTCTAGATCGGTTTGCCGGTCATGCTACGTTGCCGCTGCGTTGCAGGTCGCTTCGAGCTACCTCTAGGGCGTCCAAAGCCTAGGTACCCGGTGTGTTGGCCTAATTCTAGCGTCTACACTGGGCTTAGTTCCAGTGGTGTAAGGAGCAAAGGAAATTGGTGTTGGAGGCATATTGCAAGTAAGAGAATGTGGCTATGTGTTTCTTCACGTCTCGGATGGCCCTTTATTTCAAGAATTGAGTTTTGAGTCAGTTTTGTTTTGTAAACTCAGTCCTCTTATTGCTGTGGTTATTCAGTAATAGTTCTTCCTGTCTCTAGGGGATTGAAGTCGGAATTTGTTCCATTGTCTTAATCCGATCTACTATCTTATTCAGGTTTTCTTTTACATTGATACAGATGACCCATCAGCATGTGCAGTTGACTACAGTTGTATGGCATTTCCGACAGTATGGCCTTGTTTGACTACTGTTGATGGGCCATCTGTATGCGAGAGTATAGGTTGATGGACTAGTATGCTTCAATTCTAATTAGATCACTTTAAATTGGAGTCTCATTCTCTTTTAATAGGGGTATTGCCCAAGAAAATTTGATGACAGGCAAATAATTAAATAAGAGAGAGATGGAATGAAGTCTAGTTAAAACCAGATGGACATTGTTTCCAAGTATGAATGTGCTGTAAAGAGCATAGTAAACACAAAAGTTAAAACTGTATGCATGGTAGAATGTTGTTAGTTCAACTATAGAGAAAATCCTATTTTCTGATGTGACATACTTGGAGACAAGAAAATAAAACTATGCATTGAGATTGGCCTTATATAACATGAACAATTGTCTCTTTTTTCATTCAATCAAATACTAGAAATTCTTAATACAAGCTTTCCATAATACAAAATAAACTTCTATGAGTAGAATCTGCTTGTTGCAGACAGATCTAACATATATGATTATGCCACATACATCTTTGCTGAAAACTTCACTCACTTCCTCTCATTCTTGGAGTAGAATCTCAGGACCACATAGAAGACGAGTCGGTAGAGCACGCCCCAGGCTAGGAGAATTGCAACATCTATCCAGAGGTTATCAATTTGTATGTCCATGGTGGTGAGCACATCTTGGCCTACCAGGGGGCAATTCGGTGAGGTGGCATTCAGGTTACTGACTTGCCCCAGAGGTCCAGGTGAAAGTTGATTTTGTGTGCCAACATAGCAATGGCCTCCTTTGAACTCATTCACAAGCATTGCCTCAAATGGATATTTTATCGCGGAGATATAGTGGAGCCATCTCCATGCCATAGGGATCTTCGTCCGCTTCAGGAAGAAGCCACAAGTGATGAAGAAGAGCGCCGTTGTCGCAATCACGACAGCATATCCAGTGATGTAGCTTGGAACAAGTGCACTGACCAGCATCACATATGCATTGGTTGTTATAAGTGATGCAAATAAGATGATCCAGAAGTTAACCAGGCTGCTTTGTAAATGGAGCATGTACTTTGTGATGACTGCAAAGGTGAAGCCCTGAATGGCAAAGAACGGGAGATAGACGATTAGAGAGGATATCACGTAGGATGATGCACGGTAAGCATTGTGGGACCTCTCACGAATGAAGATAAAGCGCTCCTGGATGAATGTGGGAACAGCGTCGTTGGAAGAGAAGAAGACAAGGCAGACTGCAAAGATGTAGAAGTTGAGGAGGCGATTGATGGTTGTGAAGTTGGAATCGCTGAGCCGGTGGAACAGCGTGGAAAGAATGAGTGCCATAACTGTGAGGACAATCTCCCTGGAGAGGAATAGCTCCGGCGTGCGCACCACATTGAGAGCAGTACGCCATGAAAGCACAGCGACCTCCCTGAGCCATGGATTAGCAAACTTGGGGCCATTCTCAGGAGCATCCAGTGGCTCCAGCTCAAGCTGGTACTCATGGTAGCTTGGTTCCTCTGGCTTGAAAACTGGTTCTTGGGGGGATTGAGGAGGAGCTGCATGTTGTGGCGTAGCGAAACGGCTGCGCTGCTGATAGCTCGACATTGGGGTCCTAGCTGGCGTTCGAGCAGGAGTAGTCCATGTAGGCTTACGTTGGGGCGTCCCTGTGACACCATGGTAAACCCAGACTGAGAAATCCTTGTAAAACTGTGATGCAAGCCTTGGATGGTAGGTTGAGGTTCCGGTATGCAAGGGTGTGTGCGACTTTCTCTCAAGAGAGTTGTCGAATTCTTCCTCCTCGTCATCGATGTTGTAGGACTCGAAGTTTGAGAAGGTATTAGCATGAGGTGTTCCGGTTGTGACCGAGAACTGGTTGCTCTTGAGCTGCATCTGTCGGAACTGCACTGATTTCTGGTGTGGTGTTCTTGGTGTCTTGGGTACTGGTGTCTTGGCAGCTTCATCAGGTTTGCTGCCATCCCTCTGGTAGGCAACTAGAGGATCGAGTCCAAGTGTTGATTCGTCGTACTCCTTGATAACATCCAGGAGGTACTCGATGCTGTTCTCACCATCAGGTACAGGTCGGCCAAATCCGGCAAGGTGTGCAGGAAGTGTTATAGGACTTCCTAGATAGATCAGCCTTCCTCTGTATGCATCAAGTGTATTAGGTAGTTAGAATAATGTCATGAGAAGTACTTATTGTAGTACACAACTGATGAGTAATTAAATGTGTTTTTTGTCTGTAATTACCTTGCAAGGATGACTATTCTGTCAAGAAGCATCTGAATCCTGAAAGATGGCTGATGAATTGTCATTAGCACAATGCTTCCACCCTTTGCAATATCTTTCACTTTCTCTACCACGCTGTATGCACTGGTGGAGTCAAGGCCAGAGGTGGGTTCATCAAGAAACAGCAGAGATGGCTTATGGATTATGTCAGTGCCAATCGACACCCTACGGCGTTCCCCTCCAGAGACACCTCGTATCCCTTCGTCCCCAATGTATGTGTGAGCAGTTGTCTGTTATTTTGACATTCAGAGCTTAATCAAAATTGTGAATCATATTCTCAAATCAAATTACTGAGAAACAAATGGAATTATATTTTTCAGCTACTATTGATCAGATTTGGAAAGATAATGGGCACTATATGAAGTCGATAGTGACTATATGTTGGGACACTAGATTGACTTCAGATTACCATTCATCAGTTTGTCAATACGTGAGAAGTACCGCAAAACAATATACGATGAAAAATATGACGTTGTGTAATTTCTAATCAGTATAAGGTTCAGAAGATTAGCTTAGCTCCTGAAACCATGGTCATGGCTGGCAACTTTTTGGCAAATTGGTATTAGAGGTTTTTAGTTTGATGAGTGGACAACGAACGAAATGCTATATCCTTCAAAATTTTCTTTATTAAACAAAAAAAAATGCTAGAGCAGAGGACAAAAGAGGGTGTAACCTGTAAACCCAGTTGTTCAATGAGCTCCCAGACCCGATTGAGCTTCTCAGCCCTGGAGAGAGATGGAGGCAGGCGGACCTCGGCCGCAAACCTCAGTGTCTCCAACACCGTGAGCATCGGGAACAGCTGGTCATCTTGCATCACGTAGGATGAAATCTGCTTCATGTAGCTCGTCGTCACCTGCATGAATCATCATCAGAAACCGTCTTCAGTTCATCGATTCATCGATCTTCAGGTCTCAATACAACACGCAATGAAACACAGAACATTGTCACTGTGTCAGTTAGTGCTCTTACGTACCGATCGGCCGTCGATGCTGACGGAGCCCTCGAGGCTTCCCTTGGCGATCCTGCCGGCGAGCGCGTCGAGGAACGTGGACTTGCCGGCGCCGCTGGGCCCAAGGATGGCGGTGACCTGGCCGCGGAGGGCCTGGCCGGAGATGTCGTTGAGCAGGTACACCTCCTTCTTGACCTTCACGCCGTCCTTCTTCTGCTTCTTGATGACGCTGTAGGACAGCTCCTTGAACTCCAGCCCCTGCCCGGGGAAGTTGACCACCTTCTCCCCCGGGACCGGCACCGGCCGCACGGGGCCACCGCGGTGGTGGTGTTGCTGCGGCTGCTGCCTCCCGCGCGCGTCCCCCGCGGCGTCGAGGAGGCTCTCGAGGCTCTTCTTTGCCTGCCACGCTGGCATCTCTGCAGCTGTCGTCGTAGTCCTCCGAGCGTCGCCCGCCGCCCGTTCCGTGGCATGGTGGTGCGTGGCATGCTCCCTCTCGCCCCGCTCCGTGCGGTGGCCGCCGGCCGGCCTCTCTGCGCGTTCCCTGCGGTCGGCCCGCTCCGCGCGGTGCCCGGCTGGCCGCTCTGCCCGCTCCGCGCGATGACCACCGGCCGGCATCTCGGCCCGCTCCACGCGGTGCCCGGCTGGGCGCTCCGCGCGGTGACCACCGCCAGCCGGCATCTCGGCCGCCGCTCTGTGGCCTCCGTTGCCATGCTCCCGGCCGGGCCTCCGAGCGCCCGCCGTCACCTCGTGCTGCTGCTGCTGCTGGCGATGCATGCTTTTGCTAGCTTAGCCTGCAGCTGCACCTCTGCTACTGCTACTACGCTCTCATCTTATAGGGGTTAGTATATATTATACATTTATTTATTTATATTGGCGCTACGCACGTAGCTTTCCCTGCGAACAAGGAGGTTTCTGAGTCTGCTATGTGGCGTTGGGTCGTGCACGAACCCAGCCAAAAATGGGGCGTTTTGTCTGGTAATTGCAGCATTGGAAGTGATGTTTCCGCTGGCATTGGTTTTGCAGGAGCCTCTTTGGTGCATTGCTCCGGGTCGTTGGGATCTGCAACAATGTGCTTGGCCGCTTCTGGTTTTGTAACACTAGTGCTACAGCTTGGATTTGATTTTACTCTAGAGACAGTGAGACACACGCATGGCATGGATTTTTTTTTTTTTTTCTTTTTGTTTCTAGAAAGGTTGCATCACTCATTGACGACGTACACAAACATTTGGTGCTTATAACATCCTACATTCAAACAGGAACAAACTGCGGGAAGGTTGGCAAGCAACGCAATCACTCGGCCTAGCCGATACATGAGCCACGCCACTAGAACGAAAATTTCGCGTGTATAAGCGGGCGCGGAGCTTATCTCAATAGTCTTGCATGTCGTATTTAGAATTTTTTTTTTTTTGAAAATTTACACATCAATAGTACCAAGCTAGTGTGCATTGTCCCAAAATTTAAAATTCAAACAACTTTTATAAAAATTCATATGAAAAAAAAACAAATTTCATCCACTGGAGGACAAAATTCAGAATGGGTGAAAATTTTTTCATATGATTTTTTACAAAAGTTGTTTGAATCTCAAATGTTTGGAAAATGCCCATCTAATTTGGTACTATTAGTGTGTAATGTTTTAAAAAAATTTAAAACTTCTAAGTGTGACATGCAAAAGTATTGAGATAAGCTCCGCGGCCGCTTATACACGTGAAGGTGCATTTCACGTCACGCCACATCTTGCATGAATAAAAGAGAACGAAACAAGTTGCTCGCTCAAAAACTTGGTATATATATAAGCAACAATTAAGACCTGTAATCGAGTTATACCTTTTCGGAAGCATCCACTTCTAAAATCATCATCAAGCAAAACAGCAAGACTACAACATGCAAGTCAAGTAGGAGAAACGATATCTAATTCGGTTTCTGTTGAGGTAGGTGTTTGGGTGCTTTAGGAAGCGTGTGGGCCTAACTCATTATTCCACCCAGGTAAACAAACATGAGAAAGTTGCTAATAATACTATGTAACAAGACTTTGCCCATTTAATCGTCTATACCAGCCGTTACGTATACCAGCCGTCTATGAGAAAAACAAATTAGAGACAGCTCCTTTAATCGTCTCAAACAGGTCAGAGACAGGTTGTAGCTGCTCAAGCGGTCGTTTAGATAGAGACATTGCGTCGTACGAGCCGTCTCTTTTTTAATACCTTTAAGACGGTTATTTCTCCGTCACTAATATGGCAAAGATGCATATTTTGAGACGCGAGGTGTAGCTGTCACTAACAGCTCTGACCAGCCGTCCAGATTTGCAACTCTAAACCTTCATCAAAATGAGAAAAAAAACGTATAGCACATCAAAGAACCAGTGTTGCTACAAAACCTCCAGAGTAGTGATGCAATGGAAAGACTGACGTCAGCACAATAGGCACCTCCGGAACCTCCCCATATGGTCCTGCACCACCAACTAGCTCGCTCAACTTGATGACAAAGAAAAGATTGATGCATGCATCCACAATAAGGGAAACCAAACCGGTCCTGTTTTAAATTATATTTAGAAAATATGGCATCCACATTTTTATTTCCCACATCACTGGTATACATATATTTTCAACGTCAATTCTAAACCCCCTATTACCGTGGTCCACAAGCTCAATATTTTAACGACGAGGCGGCGGCGCTTCTAGAATGCTATAATATGTAAGTGTTGTCTATATAACAAGTTTGTTAGAAGATGACCCCCCCCCCAATCATTGTTCATAATGTTGCTCTGCCTTGCTATCTTCTTATATTGTTCTATTAGCTATAATCACAAGAAATGTGCAGCTCCATGAAGATACATGTTAAGTAACTTTTTGACCGAATCGGTCGGGGAGACCCGATCTACTTTTTTTTGGCTTTTCAATTGAATGAAAGAATACAGGTTGGTTTACAATTTGTATTTACATGACCTTCAGGTCAAAAAAGAAACTGATACATGTTAAGTAACTAATTCAAACTACTATAAACCACCCACATCTCTATTGTAATCATAAGACAAGACAATTGCATCACGTGTAAAGCCGAAGAGAACTTGAACAAAAATACTTAATTTGAATGATGCCTCCTGCTACCCAATAAATACAAACTTAATATATAAGCAACTCACAGTGAGTTACATTAGCCTAGTTCACCACGATGATGTTTTACCACCTTTTATTTTGTCTTTATAAAACATCTTGTTTATGCATGGTTCATTAAGCATGCATCACTGCATACCATTTAAGTACAATTAATGGTGGATTTGTGCATGAAGTAAAGGGCATGGGAGTTAAACTTAAAGACGATATGTGGTGACCTAGTCCTGATGGTTAATCCTGTCCTCAAGATGAAGCAATACTAACTTAGTATAATATAAGTTACCCGAGCAAGTCCCAGTGCATGACCCACTATATTATTGTGCATTAGGTTATAAGAGTTGTATAGAACCCACCTGCATAAGCATAATATCCTTATCCTATGAGTCTTATTACTAGCATGATATGTTCTGTGTAGTTGCCATGCTCAGGACTCGATAGTAAGTGAGTAACTTGTTGTACTCACAACAGGTATTATATTACTATTACTATGATTAACATATCGGAACATGGAGGGCAATAACCTAAGACTAGGCGAGAAATGGTGGATGGTGAGGCAATAGGGCTTGGCCCTGGCCGGGTGCAATAGTCCGGCCTATATGTCATTTAAGGACCATTTGTTGCCTGCGCACAATGAACTGAGAGATGTTCATCTAGCTTCTCCTTGTGTTCAAGGCCCCCCTCCCGAGGAGAGTCGTGTAGTACAAGATTGGGTTCGTAGAGTGTTATCGGCACATGATTACTAGCTTGGCAGTGACACCTTCTAGCTTGAATCCTAGTCATCACGGTTCATCATCTTCACCGCACATTGTCATGTTTGAGGCATGGGAGGCAGCTAAAGGCTATCTCCTTGGATTATAGGGCACCGGCAACGCAGTTAGCCATTCCATTTCCTGAGGCGCCCTCCAATGCCTTACAGTCGGGTGTCGTACACGACACAAGTAGAGGGGATCGTCCGGATCCTTTGCGCGAGGGGGTCGGGGTCATCTATGTCCTTCCGTCCTCGGGAACAAAGCTTCCTTTTATTCGCCCAACCCCTTTACCTGAGAGGTCGGGTGAATCAGAACTTCCCCAGGGTCGGAAGACCTGATTCCCTCGACATCGGATGTCCTCCCATGGGATTACCCTCATTTGGCGTCTGAGGAGCCGCATGCCTCTCGATCTTGAGCTGGTCGTTCGCGGGTGTAAGGTCCTAGATGGCTAGAGGGGGTGAACAGCCAATAAAAATTTCTACAAACCACTAGGCAAACTTGATTAGTAAAGCAAATGGTGTAATCGCGAGTTTTGCCTAGCCTAGATGGTGAGCAAGCCTCCTATTGACAATTCTAGATATGTTATGATCTCTATGTCACACAAAGGCTATGTTGCTACTGTTGGCGCTCCTTATTGCATGCTTTTCACCGCCAACTTGTTATGAAAATAGTCACCAAAACTTAGTAATAGGGTTTTGAACTAATCATTTCCTCGAGTTTTGGTGTTTTCATTGTTTGACAGAGCTAAATACAAAAACATACCAATTTGGATCAAAAGTGGAGAAAGCCCAAAACCCGGACTAGTTCCATCTTGGACTGCACGAGTAGACCCGGGTAATCGGGCCATATCTCACTCATACGAACTCCGATTGAGGCAAACGACCCGGCCACGCGAAGCTAACGACGAGGCCCACGTGCCTGCAAAAGCTGAGGCCCAGCAGAGCCACCCTTGGCGTGGCCGCGCCAAGGGAGCGAGCGCGCCCGTGTGGGAACCGATCGGACCCAGCTTCGTTTGGAAGGTGCCATGGCGGTTCCAAGGTGTTTCCATGTTTAGCTACGCCGAACCGACCTCTCCACACTATAAGAGGGGAAAATGAAGCATTTCTCAAAGACACACCACATTAGAGCCTCTCTCCCTCCACTTGTATCTTCTTCTTTAGTAGTTTTAGTTATGTAGTGGAGCAAGGCAAGCCTCGTTGGAGAGCTTGAACCTCTAGGAGGATCTCGGTATGAGCAATATCAAGGTCTCTCTTATTTGTTCTTGTTCTTATATGTTCTTGTTCTAGATGCTCTTGTTCTAGATGTTCTTGTTCTAGTTCTTAGATGTTCTTGTTCTTAGTATAGTTATGTTGTAGAACTAGAGCATAGTTCTTATGATATGATCTTATCATATGAACTAGAATATAGTTTACATGTTTTGATCTTATCATATAGAACCTAATGTTTGACATCAGTGCATGCATGTTTAGATCTAGAGCTAGGTTGTGATGTAGAGATCTATCTTGATTTAGTCTTGGTCAATGTTGGTTTACGGGATCTCCGTTCGACCGAATGCTCTAGTCATTATATGTGGCTAGAGTAGTGACCTCTAGCATAGACGTGGTGTCTGGGCTAGGAGTTACCTGAGTTTGCGCCCAACCCCATGGATAGTTGTGGTAGCCCCGGGGGTGACAGCTCTGACCAGGCCCTTGTATTCCACCACGTTCGGGTTGGTGTTTCGTAGAGCTTTGGCTGCCTGACCCCGGTTTCCCCTTCCTAGTCTTTTCGAGAACCGGAAAGGAACAGCTGCTCCGAAGTAAGTTGACAGTGACCAGGCTATGTTAACATAGAATCTCTCTAACCAGCATGTGTTTGTGTGATCGTCCGTTGTCTTGACTTAGCTGCCTGCTCCAGTTTAGTTTTTTCTTTATTCTTTCTTTTACCTTTATCCTTGAGTTTGGCTTAAGTGTCTGCGCCAAGTTATCAAATACCTATCTTGTTTTACCCCTGTTATGAACTTTGGTCTACTATGCAATCTTGTTATCTTGTCCATGTCCAAGTTAGACTCTTTTATACCATGCCTTCCTTTGGGAAAATATAAATAACGATACCCTGAATACTTCCGGGTGAAATGCTACAACAGTATTTCCGTGCGCTTGTGGACCTGTTCTGTAAACGTTACAGAATACCAACCGGCGTTTCTTGGCGTTATTGCTAATTCTAGTGATGACATTAAGAAATGCCAACAAGCATTTCTGGCGCCGTTGCCGAGGAAGGCACTGGTTAAAAGAATTTATTAGGACATGTTCATGATATCTTGCTTGTGTTGTAGCCATTGTTCACAACAGAAAAAAAAAGTATATTTTCTTTATATTTTATAAAACTAGCTTATAAAAACTATTTGTTTTGTTATCTAATAATATTTTGTTTTGAAAAAAATATTTATACAAGAATATTTTTTATAAAACTATTTTCAAAAGAAAAGTATAATTTATTTTAAAACTTGGTTTGTTTTCAAAGTTTTGCATGAAGCATGTTTTGATTTGAGTATGATGGATGCATCATCATATCTCATGGGTGTTTTAATTTAAGCATGGAGCTTAGATTAAATTGCCTACTCTGATTAAACGACATGTTTAATCATTGTTTTGAAACTGCTAAATGTGATCTTTGAATAATAAAACTAAGCCAAAAAAAGAGGCTTTTTCTTTGGAAAAAAAAACAAAATCTCCTTGTTGGGACAAGTTCTTTAGCCATGATGGAAGCCAACCATAGCTTCACGCTATAAACTTCGTCCCAGCTTGGACGGTCAAGCTTATGACCATAAAGCAAGCACTGCCGGAGATACCCCGGATTATCTTAAAAAAAACTTATTTTATTCTTTATCAATTTTGTTGTGTTTGCTATCATTATCTTCATAAAAAAATCTTTTCTTTTCAAATAAAAGTAAGGGCATGTTGCCAAGTTAGTATGCACCTTCGGGTATTCTTGTCGCTAACCATTCCAGGTTAAGATCAAGAAGAGTACGGGTCATATGGCACTTGAAAACATGGAGCAACATCAACTACAACCTATGATGCTCTTGGGGTGGAACACAATTACAAGGAGACCTGACCCAATACACTTGACTTTTATACAAAAGTACAAGTGTGGGGGAGGACAGTGAGAATACCAAGTTCCACTCACACCAAGAGTCATCCAAAAAAAAAGAGATAGTAGATGATGTTAGCTTTACCTTGAAAAAAAGGAAAAGAAAGATAGTAAAAAAAAGAGATGAAAAAAAGAAATAAACAAAAAAAAAGAGAGTTGAAAAAAAAGATGAAAAAAGGGGTAAGAAAATAAAACAAAAAAAGGAGAAGGAAGGGAGCACCACAACACATCATGGATTGGTGGAGGAGTTTGCACACAACTCGGTTTGATCACTTTCTCCCCACCCGTTTATATACATGCTCCCGATTTTATCATGTCCATTCCCGCAAAGCATTTTCAAACACTTAGATTTAATTTTTGAAAGTAAATATGAGTATAGCTTTCGAGATTGGACTGCATAATTGTTAGACCTTGCATATCCTTCATGCTTGTGGGAGAAATATCTTTAGGAAAAACATTTTGACTAAGTTGTTGTGAAGTGAGATATGGTTTTGGCATAATTGTCCTCCCTTTTCTATCGAAGTACTTGGAGAATTTTATTTTGATAAAATACCAAAATTATAGTTTCACATACTCCTCAATGGTTGAAAATACCTACCAAGGCCAAATACGACATGCTTATCAACAAGTTTACAAAACCTTTTTGTCGTATGCTTCTTACCGATTGTTGGGCCTTGTCACGGTTTGAACCTAACCTAAATTTGGGTCTTACACATATGGTTGAGATTCACTTGCACCCACCAAATAATTGCCGACTCTCACACTGAGAGTCGCGCACAACATGCACCCCTTTCGCCCAGAATGCCAATTCTTACACCAAGAATTGCGCACCATTCGACCAAATAAAAGTGCCGACCCTTTCCCTGAGGATCGCGCACCCCTCTTTTAGATTTCCAAAAATTCTCCATGCATTCCATCATGACATCTCTCTCTCCTTCATCCTTTTCCAGGCAATAAGTTATGGGCATTGTTCTTAGTTGAAAAAAAAAAGAGAGAAAGAAAAAAAAGAAGGAGAAATAAGTTTTAGATATTCCAATCTTGTAGACAAACGGGAAATCTTAGATCCCTGTTCAAAGAAAAAAAAGAAAGAAGAAAAAAGAAAGAAAAAAAAGAAAGAAAAAAAAGAGAGAGAAAAAAACAACAACACAATTTTAGTTACTGTTTGATAGCCCATATTTCTTTATCTCTTCATCCACCAATAAAAGAGAGTTTGTCATGATGCATGGAGACCCAAAAATACCACAAAGTTAGGAATCATTACTCATCCATTTCACACACTTGCACATCTCAACCTAGTGTATGGCTTTAACCTTAACCTAGTTCAGATTTTGACTCGGCTACACACGATCGGTAAGTAAGTCATTCCTTGTATGCCTACCCAAAACTCCACTCACAGCTCTAGTGGTAGGGCATGAAAGAAGGCAGTCTCAAAATGCCTTTGGTGAGGTAATTATACACTTTGAGCGATTCGAGGGCACCATTTGAGGAGTACATGTGAACTATGCTTTATTTGAAAAAAATCTCATAAAAACTCCAAGTCACTGAGATATGAAAATGGGATGAGATGGCTATGTTTCAGAGCCGTTCCACTTCTCAACCGCTCAAGGAGAATTGTTAGACACTCCACATATCCCACGGTATGAGGTATGTTTTGGAATGACCTTTATGTCGTTTCATTTCTTGAAACAGCTATGTTCATGTTTATTTTTTTCCTAGCCTTTGCTCGGGACGAGCAAAGAATAAGTGTGGGGGAACTTGTTGGCGCTCCTTATTGCATGCTTTTCACCGCCAACTTGTTATGAAAATAGTCACCAAAACTTAGTAATAGGGTTTTGAACTAATCATTTCCACGAGTTTTGGTGTTTCCATTGTTTGGCAGAGCTAAATACAAAAACATACCAATTTGGATCAAAAGTGGAGAAAGCCCAAAACCCGGACTAGTTCCATCTTGGACTGCACGAGTAGACCCGGGTAATCGGGCCATATCTCACTCATACGAACTCCGATTGAGGAAAACGACCCGGCCATGCGAAGCTAACGACGAGGCCCACGTGCCTGCAAAAGCTGAGGCCCAGCAGAGCCACCCTTGGTGCGGCCGCGCCAAGGGAGCGAGCGCGCCCGCGCGGGAACCGTTCGGACCCAGCTTCGTTTGGAAGGTGCTATGGCGGTTCCTTATGGCGGTTCCAGGGTGTTTCCATGTTTAGCTACGCCGAACCGACCTCTCCACACTATAAGAGGGGAAAATGAAGCATTTCTCAAAGACACACCACATTAGAGCCTCTCTCCCTCCACTTGTATCTTCTTCTTTAGTAGTTTTAGTTATGTAGTGGAGCAAGGCAAGCCTCGTTGGAGAGCTTGAACCTCTAGGAGGATCTCGGTATGAGCAATATCAAGGTCTCTCTTATTTGTTCTTGTTCTCATATGTTCTTGTTCTAGATGCTCTTGTTCTAGATGTTCTTGTTCTAGTTCTTAGATGTTCTTGTTGTAGTTCTTAGATGTTCTTGTTCTTAGTATAGTTATGTTGTAGAACTAGAGCATAGTTCTTATGATATGATCTTATCATATGAACTAGAATATAGTTTACATGTTTTGATCTTATCATATAGAACCTAATGTTTGACATCAGTGCATGCATGTTTAGATCTAGAGCTAGGTTGTGATGTAGAGATCTATCTTGATTTAGTTTTGGTCAATGTTGGTTTATGGGATCTCCGTTCGACCGAATGCTCTAGTCATTATATGTGGCTAGAGTAGTGACCTCTAGCATAGACGTGGTGTCTGGGCTAGGGAGTTACCTGAGTTTGTGCCCAACCCCACGGATAGTTGTGGTAGCCCCGGGGGTGACAGCTCCGACCAGGCCTTTGTATTCCACCACGTTCGGGTTGGTGTTTCGCAGAGCTTTGGCTGCCTGACCCCGGTTACCCCTTCCCAGTCTTTTCGAGAACCGGAAAGGAACAATGCTCAAGTAAGTTGACAAGGACTGGCTATGTTAACATAGAATCTCTCTAACCAGCATGTGTTTGTGTGATCGTCCGTTGTCTTGACTTAGCTGCCTGCTCCAGTTTAGGTTTTTCTTTATTCTTTTTTTACCTTTATCCTTGAGTTTGGCTTAAGTGTGTGTGTCAAGTTATCAAATACCTATCTTGTTTTACCCCTGTTATAAACTTTGGTCTACTATGCAATCTTGTTATCTTGTCCATGTCCAAGTTAGACTCTTTTATACCATGCCTTCCTTTGAGAAAATATAAATAACGATACCCTGAATACTTCCGAGTGAAATGCTACAACGGTATTTCCGTGCGCTTGCGGACCTGTTCTGTAAACGTTACAGAATACCAACCGGCTTTTTTTGGCGTTGTTGCTAATTCTAGTGATGACATTAAAAAATGCCAACAGCTACTTTCTACACTATTGAGCTAGCAAGAAAACTAATTCTACACAAGCTACACAAGATATGCTAGAAAGTAAATACAGGATAAGATGGTGTTCTTATACCGACGGTGAAGAGTAGATGTTTCCAATCACCAAGATGAAGAACAATCAATCACAATCAGAGTACGACGCATATAAAACCTTATTTTACAGCCTGTCGACGATGCTATCTTCTTCATACATGCTAGCCAACAAGTATACCAACTTTGCAAATGCGCCAACACCACCAAGTGTACATCACCATGTGCTTGTGTGCTAGCATTTTCACAATCATTTCAAAGGTTTTCCAATTAGCTCACTAGGCCCTACATGTAATGCAATTCATGAATTCACCTAGTGGCACCCGTGTGTTGAATAATCGATAAGACTTCCCCTCTTAATAGTTCGGCTATCGATCCTAAACCACTCACACCCTCTATGGTGTCTTGAGTGCAAAACAAAATGGTCCTATGGTTATACCTTTTCCTTGAGCCCATTTAGTTTCTCCAAATAATATGATCCGCTTCATATCATCACGTGACCGTCTCAATCCATCGACCTTGACTTCACTTGCTCTTGCATCGGTCCGTCAGCGCCAAGTCTTGCTCAAGCTTCACCATCGCAGGGCCTTCGCTTCGAAGCCTCGACTTGCCCTTCACCTTCACAACTGGTCCATCGAGCCAAGTCTCATCTCGGTCTTCACCATCTTGGTCACATGAGTCAATATCATGTCTCATATTCAACGAGTTCCACTCATTCCATCATGACCACCTTTATCTAAAACATCCACTTTGATACAAAGGTTAGTCCTAGGTTTCATCAATTATACAAAACCAATCTAGGGACTTTTAGTGGGCCTTAGCTCTCTTTCCTTAGCGGATCATAACTTAGAGCTATGATACTTTAAGATGGACCACAGGTTTGTCGGAACGCCTTTTCTAATAGTTGAGGGAAAAAATTCCCCAACACTAGGCTAGTGGGTCCAGGGTCCCATGGCAAGTCGGGTCAATTCAAGCCTTTTGTATGAGCATGCGTGTGCTTGGATTTTCCCATCTAGATATACATCGATTGCAATTGCCACACTCCTTAGATATAGACACTGCTTGCCATTATCTAGCATCGTAGCTGATGCAACAGAACATGGAGGATGATGGACTTGGATACTCCAATTGCTTACTACATGCTTGAAAGTAGATCAGGATGTTTACCTAAAATGGTTATCTAATCATCCTAATCATGACTGCTAAAACTTCAAACATAAGGATGCACTATTCTTGAGAGTCAGGACACTACTCCCTCCTAGTTAGGTAAGTCTAGTGGAATATTGTGTACTCAGGGTTTTATTCCTCTTGTTATAGATAATAGGTGAGTAATAAAGCTAACTCATACTATGTGTAGATACCTCCTAGTGGGTTAGCAAGAATTTTTTTATCACTCTAACCATAGTCGTAGTTTTGATCTTTTATCTCAATTTTCAACCTATGCTTTCTTATTGAAAAGTGTTTAACTTGTGCTGCTTTTGTACACTTGACTTGTATTCCACTGCTTATGAAACTTGTTTTGTAATAACTCTAAGATTGTAATTATATGATGTAAGAAATGGTTTTTGCATTTTTAAGTTTTGTCTCCTCACTTATGATCCTGATGAAAACAGGGATGGTTTTGAGTTCTCCTATTGAGTGTGCTCGATGAAGCATCGGGTTTGACTTGGTCTCTTAGGCACTGGCTAGTTCAGGAGCTTTATAGTCGCTTTAATGAAACAAGCTCTCAGATAATCATTTCATGATTTTAGTATGGAGAGTTTGATAAACCTAGCAAATTTACATCCTAGTGATGTTAGCTTTGGAGATCTGAGGGATCTTGGCCACCACCTTGGCCTTCTACATTGTTGATGTGAGATCGAAGACAATCGAATCTCCAACATAAATATTGTCGGTGAGCTTTCGCAAAAAAATGTTGGAGACAAGAAAGATCACTGTTATCCATTGGTTTATTGACATTTATAATGGTGGAAAGAATAGTTTTGGGATAAAGATTATGAAAACATCTCTCACTAACCGCATGTGAATACACACTTGTTGTGCGGACAAAGTACTATAAAGCTCCTGAACTAGCTAGCCATTGAGGATTTTTGTTGTTGATGTACATTATTTTGCTTGTTTGAGGATTTTTTTTGCGAATGAATTAATGTTTTTCTTTAGGTCATTGAGGATTTTTGTTGGTTGAGGACTTTTATTGTTGATGTACATTATTTTGCTTGTTTTAAATTATATATGTTAAAATTATGGCTGTAGTGCTATTAAGTTACGCCGTTGATTTATAGCCTGCTGTGGAGTCAAAGTCAATGGCCATGAGGTCGCGTGTGAGGCGTGACTAGAGCAACACGGCATGTCGCCTTTTGGACGCTGAGCGGCCACACCACCTAACCTGTTCCGTGTATCATGGAATGTTAGGTACAAGCGTTGCCGGTGCCGGAGTTCCCCACGAAGCTAAGGCTGCACGGACGCGGGACGCCCTCCCGTTTCCTGTCCGTGCTGATTCAAAGCTCCTCACCTAGCACCTGGTAAGCTTCTGCGGGAGCGCCTGGTAAGCTTCTGCGGGTTGGGATATCTCCTTCTGAGTGGGGTTCTGTTTTTGGCCATTCTTCTGTAATACAATATATGCAGATTAATTTGTTCGTAAGAGTTTTGAAAGATTATAGAGTAGACTGGTGTTGAGATTCTTCCAGCTGTGCTGTGTTACACTTGAGCAGTTTTGCTCTCACAGCGATACGCTAATGGGTACGCTAAGTAGTGGTGTTTCGACCAAAAAGACCAGGCGTTATTATCTTGCTAATCTCCTTGCACTTTGTTTGTATTGCTTAATGTTATATACATCTCTGTGATTTTTCCAGGAGTTCTATCCAGATACCGTCAGCAATCACTTCCTGGTGTTCAAGAACAACCGCGCGCGGCTCGAGCTCATTATTGCCCTTCAGCTCTGACTGGGGGCGATTCAGAGCTGTGCGGCCATGGCGGGAGTAGCGGGACTACTCACGTCGGCTTTAGTGAAGATCGTGGGCGATAAGCTGGGTTCCACCATCGGCCAGCAAGCCAATTTGGTGTGGAACTTCAGCCGCGACCTGGAGGGCATGAAAGACACCATGGAATCCATGGCGGCAGTGCTCAAGGACGCCGAGAGGAGGTCAATTAGGGAGGATTCAGTGCGCCTGTGGCTGAAGCGCCTCAAGAACGCCGCCTTGGACATCTCTGACATGTTGGACGAATTTGAAGTCAACTCTCAACTAACTCACGGAAAGGTATGATCAGAACTATGCCAATGCAATGAGATAGTCTATTTGGGATAAGGTGAGATGGGATTTTATCGTCTTTATTTGGGATAAGGTGAGATGGGATTTTATCGTCTTGCTTTTGGGCACGTTTAGTTCCCTCTGCTGCTGCTATGGCCATGGTGGGGTGGATGGATCCGGTTTCGTCCGGCATTCTGGAAACGGGAACGAGGCCGGTAAGCAGGCAAAGCCGCGGAGGTTGAGAACTAGGGATGGCCATAGCGGCCACCGAAAAATTTTAATATTTGGGACTCAATTCGCGCGCCTCTCAAGATTTAGGACTCAATTCGCAGGCCTTTCAAGAAAAGGGATCGAGCACGCGAATTGCTTCAAGATTTAGAATTCCAGGCCTTTTCTCATGTTTTGTCATTTTGTTTAATCTTTTGACCTCTCTTGGCCACCTAAAAGGACCAAACTGCCCCTAGGCTCAATAGAACATACCTGGGCACTGTACGTTGGCTCCTTAACACACAATATGAACAAGACACACAGATGCTTATATATTCATAAAAATAAAGGAGTCATTATAAGCAAATCTGACCATACTAAGACACACAGGTTTCCTGGGAACTAAAAACCATACAAAGCCAAAAGAAGCATTCTGGTGCGTACAAGTTTTCGTGGGCAACACAAAACAACCATTGTTTCCTGGAAACTTACAACCATAGAACCATACAGTCAACAGGGCCAAAAGCACCTTCAGGTGAATAAAGTTTTGCTAAGAACTTAGAACACAAAAGAGACCATATAATTGTTCGTCGATTGTTCAGCAAAAGACTGTTTGTCCCCTTCCTTGGAGTGAGCTTTTTCTTCAGTCCTAACCGACGCCTTGCTGGAGATTTAGTGGGAGTGGCAACAATATTCAATGCCTCTTCTCCGGAGTGGCAACTTGTAGTGATTTGGTTTGACCCTCCTACCTCCACCATTGCTAAAAGTGATTGCCTAAAAATAGAAGGAAATGTCTAGCTTGTTGGGTGTTCATGAAAACTGAAAATGTACAGCTGAAGTCTTTTGTACAGTTCATAGAGGTACCTTCTTGTCACAGGACCTCTGCTCTCTCATCCTCTGCTCTAAGGCCAAGAAACTCATAAATTGTATCCTCATCAATCACAGGCATAGGTGCACCAATCTGATCAACATTTAGAGGAGTTATCTGCAGACTGTCCCAGTCGATTTCTGTGGGTTTGTCAACAACATTGACAACCAAAAGCATCTTCCTTTCACTCTTTCTTTCAGCGAAAGCAAGTGACAGATCTGTATCATTCAGCAGCTTCCTTTCTCCAACTCCACTCATGACAAATTCAGATACTACCAGCTCCTGGTCGCTGCCCCATTTTATCCTAGCTGCCAAATCCTTTTCTAGCATGTCTAAAGTATAATATTGACAGTCCACAGTCCATTCATCATAATTTTGCAGCACATCAACAAAGGAGCCATATCAAGCTTTGCTGCAAACTCGGAAAAGTGAACACACAGCCTAAAAGCAGCTTCCCCATTGATTCTACCGTGTACCAACAAAACAAATAAAAGAGACACATGATAAGCTTGTGCCCCCAAAGTCTACAAGCTATGAAATAGACACAAACATAAGAGGAGATCGAGGATTGGGCCTTACCCTGGAGGGATATCAAAGGGGATCATGGTCTCATCGACTGGAGAGCGGCGCCGAGCCTCTTCTTGTGTCCAGCCGAAAGCCTAGCACCTGCTGGATCTTGTGGGCGGAAGATGGGGTCCTCGGTAGAGGAAGCTCGGGGAGGGGTGGGGATGGGGAGGGCGGCGGAGGGGCGAAGGGCGTGCTCCGTGGTGGAGCACCGGCGGAGGGGCGGCCGACGGCGGACCGGCGGCGTCGCCGTCCGTCCTGCGTCCTTTCGGTCGCGACGAAGAGGAGACGGAGCGAGACTTTCTCGTACAGGAGAAAAGGAACGAGAGCAATATGTGTATAGGCAAGGGTACTTTTGTCTTTTAGAAAAAAGGAGAGGTGAAAATATTTTAGAAAAAGGAGAAATAACGAAAAAGGCCTGGAATCCTAAATCTTGAAGCAATTCGCGTGCTCGATCCCTTTTCTTGAAAGGCCTACGAATTGAGTCCCAAATCTTGAGAGGCGCGCGAATTGAGTCCCAAATATTGAAATTTCTCACGGCCACCAAGAGCTTGTTTTTTTTTTTTCTTGAGCTCCTTTTATCATAACTATAAGCTTTCAATTATCTTGTAGGCGGTGGGGATTTTCTCATGTCTTGGCATTGCACCCAAGATCAGCATGGCAAGTAAAATGAGGAAGATGCGTGATCAACTGAGGAAAATCAAAGAGGATCACCTGAATTTCAAATTCGAGTGTTACCATAGGATTGACATGGACCATCATTTTACAGACAGAGAAACGACATCCAAGGTCAATGAAGCAGGCATCCTCGGGAGAGACGGAGAAAGAAAGAGAGTCATAAAATTGTTATCTGCAAGCAATGATAAAGAAGGCCCTATAATTCTTCCTATCTTTGGGCTTGGTGGCATTGGCAAGACGACATTGGCACAACTAGTTTTCAATGATATTTATTTCAAGGGTTATGACCATCGCGTATGGGTTTATGTGTCCCAAGTCTTTGACTTGAGAAAAATAGGTAACACCATAATGTCTCAAGTATTAAAACAAGGGAGACATAATGGAGATAGTAAGGAGTTCATATACCAGCGCCTTCAAGAATTACTAGATGATAAGAAGACACTTATTATTTTAGATGACCTTTGGGAGACAGATGACTCTCAGTTGAATGAGTTGAAGCTTATGCTTAATATTAGCAGTAAGATGAAAGTCTTAGTAACAACACGCAACGAAGAAATAGCAAATAGAATTTGCACCATTAGTCCTTGCAGGCTTAGTCCCTTGAACAATACCATTTGTTGGGATATTATCAAAAAAAATATTAACTTTGAATCTAGAGAGGACAGACAGCAGTTAAAGCAGATTGGTCTGGTGATTGCAAGTAAGTGCGGAGGTGTGCCATTAGCAGCTCAAGCACTGGGGTTCATGTTATCCAAAATGAATCTTAAGCAATGGGAAGAAGTTAGCAATAGTGATATATGGAATGAACCATTTGCAGAAAATTCAGTACTGCCATCCTTGAAGTTAACTTACATTGCTATGCCACCATATTTGAGGTTATGCTTTGCCTATTTTGCCATATTTCCAAGAGGCCACATTATTGCCAAAGATAATCTGATTCACCAATGGATTGCACTTGATTTCATCAATTCATCAAATATGTTTTCCATCATACAGCTTGGTGAGAAGTATGTGGGGCAGCTCTTAGGCATGTCTTTCCTTCAGCATTCCAAGTTGCCAACGGTAAGCTATACACTTCCTCAATAGTGAAGTTAATTCTTTTTCTTTGAACTTCTGTGTCCTGAATCATCAAAGTATCAAAGAATTTTTATCAAAATATCCTTATGATTCTTTTAGGTAGTATAATGAGAAGTATCTGGGTGCAGCTTGAACACTTGATTTTCGCATGCACATTGAATAGCAGTGTATATATTATGGATGTTTCGCATTGAAAGATACATTTTATTTCCATGGCAGAACAGTTCATTTCATTAATTATTTTTTTGAGCGAAAAATACAGCTGCAGCCTGGGGCCCCACTATAAGTTCATTTAATTAGTTGTTCCCACATTTCAGTTTCTTTGGCAACATATACAATCTGACCTAAGCGAGCTAGTTGGGCCAGAATAAATAAGGATGCATGCCCTGAATTACATAATATTTTTTTTGACAAGTAATTACGTAATATTTGTTTGGTCCAAACGTATACATCAATCCCATTGTTTTTTTTGACCAAAAAAGACTGTGGGGGAGGTCCCCACAGTTAGGATCAATTTTCATTAATTTAAAAAAGGTGGTACAGAGTTCTTACTTACATGATTAACTGAAAGCATCAAGCCAATGACAAAATGATGATCGAAGATCATCACTAAACCTAACCGACTGAAGTAGACTTTGATTCTTAAAGTGAGCTAGCCAAATACTTGGTGAAGGATCGCGCCGTTGAAAAACTTTATCATTCCTAAGCTTCCAAAGTTCCCAAGCCGCTATCAGAGTTGCCTCGACGAAGAAAGGAATGTTGTGGGTTGATCTTGCATGGTTAAACCTGTCCATAATCTCCATTGTCATGTCCCAAGTTATGCCAATGCGTTGCCAATGTTCTTGAGAAAACGGGCACTAAAAGAACAAATGCTCCAGGGTCTCCCTGGTCCCCATGTTGCACATGACATAATCAATTGTACCCTGTATGTTCAGACGTCTTCTCTGCAGCATATCTTTAGTGTTGAGTCTATCCACCAATATGAGCCATGCAAAGAATTTCACTCTAGGTGTGCATTTGGATTTCCAAATGATTTTGAAAAGTGGATGTACTTGGATACCTTTGAAAGCATAGTTGTAGAATCTCTTGGATGTATATTTGCTTCCCTAGATGGGATTCCATTTATCAAATTCTGCTACATCTTGTGTCACCTGCAGGAGTGTCTCTTGCAAATCTTGCAGCTCCTGGAAAGCTTCCTCAGATAGAGGCAACATGAAAATTGAGTCTAAGTCTTCTGCTTGCATAATTTCATAAACTGATGCACCATCAGTTTTTGAGTAAGATGCCAGTCTTGGATACTTGCAGGCCAGGATCTCATTTGTCCACAAATCATCCCAAAAGCAGACAGTATTCCCTTCCCCAATCTGACATTTTGCAATTCCCCTGAACAGCAGGTTTAGTCTTAGGACATCCTTCCACCAAAAGGAGCCTATTTCCCTAGCAGCATGTGGCACTTTGGAGGTATAATATTTGCTCCAGATCATTCTGACCCATGGTATATTTTCCCCGTTGTAGAACTTTGCTCAGGTGCTTGATCAGCAAGGCATCATTTTGCAGCTTAGGTTAATTATTCCTAGCCCTCCTTTTTCCTTTGGCAGCAAGCAACCGGCCATGCCACCGATTCCCACCCTTTTTCTTGACTGAATTTCCCCTCCATAGGCATTGCCTTCTAGCTCTATCAATGTTTTCAATAACCCCTTTTGGTAGCTTGATAGTGCACATAGCATAAGTTGTTATTGGTGTTATTGAGGAGTTGATCATCTGCAATCTACCACTATAAGTCAACCATGTTGAGCATGCTGAAAGCCTTCTTTCCACCCTGTCCATCATTGGTGTTAGATCTTCAATTCTTGGCTTTGTAGTCCCCATGGGTAAGCCTAGATAGGTAAATGGCATAGCCCCAATGTCACATCCCAGTGTGGCTGCTAGGATGTCCAATTGCTGGGGGTCTACATTGATAGGATACATATGTGACTTAGCATAATTTATTTTCAGTCCTGTTGAAGTTGTAAACCTCTGCAGCAAGTTCTTGAGAAAAATCAACTGGTTGCTATCTGCTTGCAGGAACAACAATGTATCATCGGCATACTGAACCACTGGGAAATCTTCTCCAGGTTGAGGCAGTGGCGTCACAAGATGATTCATTGATTCAGCATCATTAATGATAACCTGCGAATTCTACCGCTAGCACAAATAAGAGTGGTGATAAGGGATCTCCCCGCCTCACTCCTCTCTTACACTTGAAGAACTTCCTGTGCATGCCATTTAGCAGATGGATGATGACGCTGATGATAAGATTCTTTTGACCCATTGTATCCATTTGTTGGGCAAACCTAGGTGTGTCATTACTTGTAGGATGGTGGAATGTTCTATGGTGTCAAAGGCCTTCTCGAAGTCAAGCTTCAATATGATGATTGGTCTCTTTGATTGGTGGCACTGGTGAATGAATTCAAAACCCCAAGCCAAACAATCTTGGATGGTTCTACTTCTGATGAACCCATATTGGTTTTGATGGACTAGTCTCAATATCACTAGCTGTAGCCTGTCTGCTAATATTTTGGTGATGAGCTTGAGTGAGATATTCATGAGAGAAATTGGCCTGAAATCATTTACTGATTCTGGATTTTCTTTCTTTGGAACCAGAGTTATAAAGGAACTGTTTATGCTTCCCAAGTCTACCAGGTCATCATAGAAATCATTGATGAGGTCATAGAAATCTTGTTTGACTATGTGCCAACATTTCTTCAGAAAAAGGCCATTAAAACCATCTGGGCCTGGTGCTTTATCTGATGGCATTCTTCTGACAATCTGATCAACTTCTTCACTGCAGATGGGGGCTGACAGGCTTTCCAATTCATGTACTGGCTGAATTAGCTGTGCAAGGTCAAACAACATGGTTGGTGCTGAGCTGCATCCCATTCTGTTCCTGTACGAGGTCCAAAGCAGACCTGCTTTCTGCATGATCAGAGATCATTGCTCCCTGATCATTTTGAAGCCGAGAAATGGTATTTCTTCCGTAGGAGATGGTTGCCATACCATGGAAGAACTTTGTACACTCATCCCCAAGCTTTATTCTGTTCACGGTATCTATTCTTCCAAAATGTTTTTGTATTTGAGCAAACAACAAGCAATTTTACTTTGTGTCTTCATCCGCCTCTTTACTATTAATCTGAAATTTGCCTCCGGGTTAAGCGAGCCCTGTTGTCCTCTACCGTATCAATCAATTCAATTGCTTTATTACAGTTTGAGATGAGGAGGTTGAGGTTGGAGAAGTGTTTACTCCATTGTTTCAAACTTTGTGTCTAAGTGCTTTGAACTTTGCGGTTACATTTTTTGCCTTGTCCTCAGATCTTTTACCAAAACCAAACCGTCGAGCTCCGGCTTGCATTGAGGTTGGAGAAGTGTTTACTCCATCGTTTTCGTCCGCTTGCATTGACAATCAATGAAATCTTCTCTTTCAGCCCAGTAATTCTCAAAACGGAATATGTTTGCCTTTGGTATCTTTGTACCAATTGAAATCTTGCATGGTATATGATCAGAGGTAATTTTGGCTAGGGGAAGCACTTCTGTCTTTGGATACTCAATTGTCCAGTTTACTGAAGTGAAGAACCAATCGAGTTGCTCCAGCAGAGGATCACTTTGCATATTTGACCATGTAAATGATCTACCTTGGATTGGTAATTCCACCAAACCAAGGTGCCCAATGGCTTCATTGAAGATAAAGGTGTCATGCAGATTTCCCCCCTCTTTATTTCTGTTAGCTAGTGATCTGTAGAAGTTGAAATCTCCTAGGAAAAGCCAGTTCTCATCATCATCTATTTCATGTTCCTTGAACCAAGAGATAAATTCACTTCTGGCTGGTTCTTCGCAGGGGTCCATAGACTCGTTGTCATTTTCCATGATTCTCTAGTGTGCATGGATTTGAAAAGGACAGTGATACCATACTGCCTTTTATCTAAGACAAGACCTTTGAAAATGGAGCTATTCCAAACTACTAGGATACCACCCGAGGCACCAATCGAGGGAATAAAATCAAAGCTCATCAAAACGTCTAGCAAAGAAATTTTCTCGATATAACTCATGTCAAAAGAAGCTCTTTTCATTTCCCGAAGGCAAATAACAGCACAAACTTGATTTCCTCTATTTTATTTCTTACGCATCCCATTTCCCTATGCATTGGAACCCCGATGTTCCAACACAAAATATTCCACTCTTGGTTGTTATTCATTAAGTAACCAGCTAAGAAATGGGAACACTAGTACCACCAGGGTCACTAGTTTTAGTAAAGTTTCAGACTTGTAAAGAGGCAAGTCATGAGGAGCATAAATAAAATGTGGTCCTTGGGTGATGCTGAGACAGAACCATGCTGCTATAGTGCTGCTGCCATTGTCCACTAGAGATAACTGCCATGACTGACCAATGCAACTCAGACTGAAAAACATTCTTGTACAAGCATACACATTGATAGAGCAGTGTACCGAAATAGCTGATATAACGATATAAGTGACATAAACCGAGCGATTCTTGACAGATCGACATGACCGACATAACCAGCCTCAACATCGAGGCTAACAAAGCCAAAACTGAGGACAACACTGATAAGGGCATTGTTCAAAAGCCAAAGAACATTGTTCGAGACCAAACTCTAGAGACTAAAATAAAAGACAGATATCTAAGCAAAGAGGCTCCTCCACCCATGCTTGTACTGTCCACCACTCCCTCTCGCTTCTTTATTCTTCTTCTTCATTTTCTTCAGGTTCTTGGAGTGTTGGTGCCTGAAATAGCACCTCTTCGGTGAGATCCCTAGGATCCACTCCACATGCAATTCCCCAGCTTCTTAAAGTTTCAGCAGAGATAGGTTTGGTCTCACATGTTGCTTCATCAACTTCTACTGCCCATTGCTTGACTCTCTTGGATGGTTCCTTGGCAATGCTGACTTGGCGAACACCCTCCTTTCCTGTGGAGAGTCTTGTGCTGCGCCGAACATGAGATTGGATAAGGGGTGTGCGTGAATCAGAGAAGGAGATAGAGTTTGGCAATTGCACACCCTTTCTTTTGTTTTGGCCAGAGGTATCCTGAGCTGCATGACTTGAGGTGGACTGGGCTTCATCTTGGGCTGGCCCAACAGCTGCATCTTCAATTTCCATGTCCTCCACCATGAAGTCACTTGGTAGGAACAGAGGTTCCACTGGGCTCTTTCCTTTGTCTGGGCCGGGCACAATTAGATCATGTTCAAATTCAATATGTGTGGCCTGGACAGAAGCCGATCATCTTCTTGCACAAGTTGCACAGGCTGTGTCTCTCCTTGGATGGCTGGTGCTTCCTGGACTATGCCATTCTGATCAACAATGAGGACCACAGGTGCAGGTGTGTCTTTTTCTTTCTGTAACTTCTCCAATTTGGCTTCTTTGACAGCCCTAATGAACCATGGCAGAATCTCCAAAGCTACTGCTGACTTGGTAGCTTTATAAGGAATCAATTCATGGCCTTAGGCTGCTATAGGTTGGGTGGTTGCTGCTATCCGAGGAATGCCTTGGCTTGTATAATTTCTTGACCGGAGCGTAGCCGGAGCTGGGTACCCCTCTTCTATGGAAAATTGCCAGGTGCCACAAAGGCTTCTGACTGCATTGAACCTGGCTTTGGCTTCAGCTGCTGATGAAGATTCAGCTGTAGAGGTGGCATCAGTAGAGGAACTCTCATCAGACACATTGAGGACATCTTCAAGAGCAATGTCCGCCCATTTGCTCTGAGAAATTTTAGTGTTGAACCGTAGGGATTCAGGTCAAGCATGTCCTGAGGGAACAAGGGATGTTCTGGTACTCCTGGAACTGGCACAGCACCATTGTCATTCACAAAGACTGCAGGATCCCAAGCAGGCCATCCATCATTTTCTTCTTCTTCTTCATCAGCTTGCATTGGGTCATCATTATCATTAACATTGTCCTGATCCATGGCATTTGCAGCTTGCTGAGCTAAACCTGCATTGCCAACTGCATTTGCTTGATTTGCATAATGGTTCACAATCTGATCCACTGGATTGGGATGGGGATTGCCACCAAAGAAGCCCAAGTTTGGAGCAGCACCTTGCTGTTCAAGCTCCCAATTAGGATCCTGTGGATTTGGCCCCATCACTACAGGGCCATGCTCTGGATGTGCCTCTCCATCAAATGGCACCGGATCTTCATCTCCGGGAAAAGCATCTGGAAAATGCCCAATGAGGATGTAGACAGGGACTGACCAGGAGCGTCCCATACCTCCAATCATGGTACCTCGGGACACAACAAGACTTCTAGGAACTCTATCAGGGCTGAGAAGGAGAACTTGGGCCAGGATTCTGGTTTTGTTATCATCTCTGTACCATTCAAGCAGCCTACCATATGGGGCTACCGCAGCATGGATGAACAAGTCCTTTTGAAAATCCAATGGAAAAGCGAGGAACATGATCCAGCAGACCCTAGTGTAGGTGCATGAGCGAGAGTTGATTCCTTCATCATGCCTGACTACTTGCACCGTGTGATTTTGCCCCAGAAAATAAGGTGAGTTTCTGACCAATCTCTCTCTTTGAGCAACATTACGGAGCCTAATCAATCCTAGACCCAGGGGTGACAAATATGCAGATTCAATACGAACTCTCTGCTGCTCCTCAAGAAAGGTACTGACCATATCAAGTGCCTGACGAAGATGAAGGGCATCTTGCTGTATCGGCATTGGGTTGAGGGAGACGATGGCATAATCTTCATGTTCTCTCGTCGGCTCGCCACCCAGAGCCAACCGACCACGAGCTGGTCGATTCCACCCATGCTCCACATTGAGTCCAGCAACCGCGAAGAGCTGGGGATTGACGGGGAAGTTTGCCATCACGCCGTGAGGAGGATCTGCGGTGGCGGCGGCGTTGGGGGTTGGAGATGTATTCTGTGTGTTGGGGTTTTCTTCGTCTGCACTCGGAGGAGACGACGAGGTGGGAAGGGTGCACTGTTCAACCAATGTGGAAGGCGAGGGGGTCGAGGAATCCGGGATTTTCTGTTGAGAAATAATTTCCTTTTCTCCTCCTGAATTTTCACCAGGATTCGGTGCAACACAATCATTGAGACTAGCAGCTTCTGCACTGTTCGGAATTGGGTTCTTGGGCCTCCACAAAATGGCCGACTCAGCTTGAGTGGACTAGGCTTTGGGCATCCAAACCCAGATAGGCTTCGGCCTGCGAGAGCATGATCTGGCAATGTGTCCTAGTCCATGACATCTAGTGCACCTAATCCTTGACTTGCAGGCCCATCTTGTGTGATCGGAGGACAGTAACGGACGCAAAAACGGGCCGAGAAATCAGCTCCCTATTTGAATTTGAATTTGAAGGCAACGGCTTTTGTTCTGATGGCGCCGAAAAAGACGCCTTGTTCTTCGCTTCAGGGAGGAACACCTTGGTTGTTTTAGATCGGGCAAAAACTAATCTGGGAGGGGACGAGCTGGGGTCTACTTGACTAGTGAAAGGACCAAAGGAGATGGAGATGCTGGACTGCTTTGGCGAACAATGAACCACGAGGCTTGGCGAAATGCACTTTTTCACAGATTCGACTTTTTCAACTCTCTTTTAGCTGATTTGGAGAGGACTTTGGTCCATTCCTTTTCCCCGCTCTAACTCCCATTTTCTCTTTTCTCTTTCCCAGTGTGAGGGGTGCCATTGTTCCGTAGATGGAAGTAAACATCAAAGGAATTCGTAATGACACGCCTCAACTTATAGATTTGGAAGCCAACAACTTTAGAGAAAACTGAGAAACGAAAGTGGTTGTTGCTAAGGAATTTCACATGAAAACCTTCAGCAGTTCCACCGAGACAGGATTGCAACGCTAGAGCAACTGAATCTTCCGTCAAACGGAACAAGAATCTTCGAAACGTGGCAAGGAGAACAAAGGATCCATCTCGGTGGGAAGAGGATGGTGTACCGGCGACTTGAGGAGGCGACGAACTTCATCTTGAAAGACCAGCCCTCGATCAAAATCGAGGTTGGCGGCCCGATCCGAGGAGGATGCCATGGCCACCAACAGCCGATCACCGGAGCGGCACCGACGTAGGAGTCACCGACGTGGATCATGGTTGATGGAGACGGTGGGGGTGGCGGCGGTGGGGGTGGTGGCGGCGGGGGGGGAGGGGGTGCGGGAGAGGAGAGCTCATGTTCCTCTTTTACATCAATCCCATTGTTGTAACTAGTTAACAACATTTTCCCATGAAGTAATAATTTTTCTTGTCTTATACCATATAATTACCTTGGAGTTTTCTATATGTATATATCTATATATACCTGATTTTTTTTTCTCGAACACGCAGGAGAGCTAGCGTATCATTATATTAATAGAAGGAAAAAAGTAGTCTTACAGAGACAAAGAACCCCAAACACACACACCCACTAGACCAATGAAGCTAAATCACCGGAGGAGAGTTCAGCCTCCTCCTTGGCCAGGTACAGGACCGAGTTAACATTTGGGACTGCTCCATTGAAAACACAGTCATTTCTGTGCCGCCAAATGCTCTAGGCTCCTAGGATGACCGTAGAATTCAGACCCCCTCTTAGGTCATCTTGGACAAAGACCATCAATCTTTCTCCACCAAGCTTTTCAAAATTCGATCAGCAGGTGTTGGGGCAAGGGTTGCAGCACTAAAAGAGAGAGGAAGGAGAACCAAAATATTCTTGAAAACACACAGCCCACAAGAAGGTGATGAAGATCTTCCTCAAGCCGGTCACACAGACGCACATTTCTAGATGAGGAGGCTCCGTTTGCTAACTGTCTGCAGTCCAAGCACCCGTTATGGGCCACCAACCACATAAAAAATCTGCATTTCGGGGCGCCCAAGTTTTCCAAATTCTCTCGAAGGGTTCAAAAGAGATGGCTCCAAGAAACAGGGGCATTGTAGGCGCTCTTTGCCGTGTAATCGGCCTAAAGAAAAAGCCTCCGACATGTTTGTCGTGGGATGCTCTCATTCAACTCCACCCTAGATAAGAGATCCCGAGATGGAAATACGAGATAGAGCAAATGCACCAACTTCTCCCCGTATGTCCTCTATCCACCTATTCTCGGAAGGGCCTCACTAACAAGACGTTTACTCACTCGCCTTTTAGGAACCGATCAAAAACAAGAGGAGCAATCTCCTGGACTCCTTGACCATCCACCATTTGTCCTTCCGAACAAGGTGTTAGCTCCACTTCCCACTTCCGTACGAACCGCGACCGAGATCAGCCCAGCCGACCTCCTTCATCGACCTGGACCGGCAAATTTGCCCAAGGTTTGTTTGGAACACTCCTCTGCAGCCAAGGCCATCTTGCTTTCAAGGCAATCCCCAATGTTTTGAGATCGTTATTCCCGCCCCGCCTAAATCCCGAGGCCGACAGACCTTGGGCCGTGCAATAAGACAATGACCCCCGTTTGCTTCTTTTCTTCCCTTCCATAGGAAGGACCTTCTAATCTTATCGATGGCTTTGAGAGCCCAAGGCGGAAGATCAATTGCCATAGCCACATAGATTAGGATACCTGTAAGCACAAATTGCACATGAATCACCCTACCAGCACGTGTCATCAAATCTGCCTTCCACCCCGGAAGCTGTTCAGCAACTTTATCTGAGGACACATGGTTTTTACCATAACCATTGTGTGGACCTTTGTGTGATGAGTGATTGTCAACATGCCAACACAAGGCGTGTGTGTTCTTACTAACCGATGGCACGCGGATACGTGTCAAACAATGGTGTCTCTTGGCTCATGTTGTCTCGCAGTGTCGAGCTCGGAGACGGTGGTCGACGGTCGGTGAAGATCAAGTAGGGCGTGTCGTGGCCGATGGACCGGGTGCGGTGAAGGGCGGACGTGAGGCTTGGATCGAGGGACCTGAGGACCGGGCGGCCAGCCGTGGTGGCCGATACTGGGACATCGACGAGCGCAAGTGTACACGGCGGGGACGCGTACGGGCTACGCTACTCGCGGAGGGTTTGGTGGTTTCGCCTCAAAACCATCGGCGGCGGGTTTCCCGGTTTGCGCCTCAAAACCGGGGCGGAGGTCCCGATGCGGACGGACGACACGTGGCGGCATCGGGGAGATTGCTTGGAAGCAAGGCTACCGGTGAGGAGGCGCGGTGGCCGTCGGATCAAGTGAAGCTCGAGTTGGACCCTTATGCCCCGGCTAAGTGGTGTGGCTCTTCATGTATCCAAGGGCACGAAGGAATGTAAGATAGACTCGCCCCTATAAATAAAGGATGAGGTCTCCCTTCCCCTCACCTCTTCCATTTCCATTCCTCATTTTAGGATTTCCTTCCTCTAGGCTGGCCGTGTGAGAGAGAGTCCGCAAGTCTTTGACTTGTACTCGAACCAAGGTGCGTGGCAAGCGGATCGCCGAGAATCCGTTGTTTCCTCCTAGGTTTAATCATGTGTCTCGTGATTCTTGAGTTGATTTTGTGTTCATGGATCTTTTGGTCTCGATTTTCGTTGGATCTTTAGTTGTTGTTGTTCTTCCTGTATGTGCTTGCTGGACCGAACATCGAGCTTAAAGAGCCCCGCCATAGCAAAGACAGCAGCAGCCTTGCAACTCTTGCGGACACCCCCTTTCGATTTGTTCTTCTCGCATTGGAAGCTCGCAAGATATTCTTTGTGAGAGGCCGAAAAGCGATCGCGAGCAACCGTGCTCCGCGCCGATTGTGCTACGGCAAAGATCATCGCATCTTGCCTCGGAGTCCCATTCGCCGGCTTGAACCGAAGCACGAGCGGTAGTTTTCAGCAGTCCCTTTCTTGTTTGATTCGTGTTTCTTCGTTCCGGATCTTGGGTAAGTGGATCTCGGCCGGCGATGCTCAAGGCTGGAATCTTTGATTCGCTAGTTAAGTGCTCGCTTTCTTGGCAAATTTATTCAACATGTGCGGGTGTTGTTCACGACTTCCGGATCGAGGCAGCCGCCGCGGTGTTCCTCTTATTTCAGCAGCGTGCGTGTCCTGTTCAAATTTGCATCGAGTCTGAACTTCTAGCACCAGGTGAGCAGACCCACCGATGCTCCCTCTTCTCGATTGCTTGGTTCTCTCGTTCTTTGCATCTGATTCAGTTTGCTCGGTAGCAAGGCCCGACGGAGAGCAGCTTCGTGGATGTGCGTGTGATCTATTTATTTTGGGAAAGGCACTAGCTTTCTTGCTTCAAAACTGTAGTTTGCTCGGTCCTATCTTTTAGTTCGATAGCAAGCAGCAGTGTTTGCGATTGGGTGCCTTCGTGCTCCAGAAAGGTTGTTTATTGCAAGTGTGCTTGTCTCGAGAGAGAAGTAGTTTTTGTTCCGGTTACTTTTATCGGGAACCAAGTAACTTGTTCACGTGAATTACCAAGAGCTTTGATAGGCTATTTAAACAAGTAGTAAATTACTTCATGGTGGTTTTCACGATGTGCAAGATGACTACTTCTAGTAAGCTCGAATTTTTATCTAGTTTGACACAAGCGAAAGAACATTTTTCTGCAGAATTTCTGGTGAATTTTCACCGGCACATTTCTCTATTTGCGCACAACTTTGCAATTCGTGCTCCGATTCGCATTTCGTCTTTGTGTTGGGTTTGTATCGCTCCAAAGAATTTATCTAGATATTCTCGTCACCGGTTGACCTGAGTATTTTAGATTTGGAGAATTTGCATGTTTTGGGTTGAACTCGGGACAATGGCTTAAATATTTCGAAAGAAAATTTGAGGCTCCCATTCACCCCCCCTCTGGTCGCCGTTTCCGGTCCTTCAATTGGTATCGGAGCCGGTTAAGGATCACTTCACCTTAATCGGTCCGTGATCCCCGAAGGCGACATCATGGAGAACCGTGGACTTGGAAAGCCACCGCACTTCGATGGCAAGAACTATCCCTATTGGAAGATCCGCATGTCGGCGCATCTCCAAGGGATTGATTCGCGTGTTTGGGAGATCTGTGAGAATGCGGACTACGTGGTACTTGCTGCCCGTGTTGACCAAGCACGGATCGACCAACACAAGGCGAACAACACCGCGGAACCTGTCTTGTTTTCTGCTCTTTCTATGGAGGAATTTGAGCGTGTTTCTGATTGTACCACTGCTCGAGAGATCTGGTCTAGACTGCAGAAATACCATGAGGGTACTGCCCATGTCAAGACCAGACTCTATGAGACACACAAGAGAGAGTATGAGAACTTTGTTCAAACCAATGGTGAATCTATTGATTCTTTGTTCACTCGCTTTCAAACCATCGTGAACAAGATGAGGGCAAACAACCCTCAGATGCCCTATGACGATCATCAGAGAGCGCTTAAGCTTCTATATGCTCTAGATCGAAGGGTTTGGGAAGTAAAGGTCTCGGCGATCATTGAATCGCCCGGCTATGAGACTCTCACTGTGGATGAGCTGTTCAGTAAGCTCAAGTCCACCGAGATTGACCACCAGACGCAAGCGAGGATCGAAATCCGTCTCGCCCCTACCATGGCTTTGGTCTCGTGCGGGAGGTTCAAGTTCTTTGACTAACCCTTCACAGCTGTCTTTTGCCTTGTCTTCTCTCGGTCTCGGCTACGAGGAGCGAGATGGAGGCTCTTGGGGACGACGAGCTCGCCTTGGTGATTAGCCGGTTCTCACGGTTTCACAACAACCGTTTGAATCGCCGGCGTGGCATCACCAAGCAAGGATGCTTCGGTGTGGAGATCCCGACCACTACGTCGCCAACCGTCCCAAGGCCGACAAGAACCACTACAACAACAAGAACGACTACAGCAAGCGCAAGGACAAGCACGAGTCTTCCACACCCAAGTACAAGTACAAGTACAAGTACAAGTACAAGTACAAGGGAAGATTCGACAAGGAGGCGGTCAAGAAGAAGTTCCCGGAGAAGCAAGAGGCGAAGCGGCCGAGCCTTCCTCGCATCCCCGCCGATCTCGACGACGACTCCGACAACGGCTCACCCCCAAGTGATGATGAGGCCGAGCAAAAGGTCGAGAACAAGTTCAACGGGCGTGCTTCTTCGGCCGACTCCAAGCTTGGAGGCTCTTTGCACCATGGCGCTCGACGAGTCTACCCCAAGCATTGAGAAGAACGATGACACCGAGCCTGAGGTAGAACAAAATCTCGAGTCCCTTGCTGCTGAGGTTGATAACTTGACTACCACTTTGCTTAGTCAAGATGCTTTGCTTAAGCGTGCTGCTCGTGAGAGAAAAGATTTCAAGGCTAAGTGGGAGCTTGCTGTCAAAGAGCTAGAGTCTGTTAGGGAGCCTGTGCACATCTCTGATGAGTCTGAGTGTGATGCTTGTGCCATTCATATGGCGAACCTAGCTGATGTGCGGTCCAAGTATGTGGCTTTGGTAGATGAGCTTGATGAGGTTAAGGCTAAGTCTCGTCTCTGTGAATCCTTGCAAATCTTGTGATGAGTGAAGTCGAGCTAGGTGAGAAAATGACTAGGATTGCCATGCTAGAGAAAACTAGTCAAGTTTCTAGATGTGCTTGTTGTGAAGCTTTGGAACTAGAACTAGACTCTTGTAGGCATGACAAGAAAAGGGCCGAAGAAGAAATCACAAATCTTCGGTCCATGCTCGCTTGGTTGTCTTGCGGTGAACCGCAGCTTGGCATGATGATGAGTCGGTTCAAGAGGGAACGACACAACGGGATTAGGCTTTGCTATAGGTGGGAAGGGTGAAAATGTTTTTGGTAAGGTTGGTGAACACGGTGGTATGAGTGCATCGAGAAATCCACCAAGCCTTCCACTACTCCCAAGTTGATCAAAATCACTCCACCTCACCCTAACAAGCCCAAAGTGTGAAAGATGGTGTGTTTGAGGAACCTCCCAAAGCTTCACCTCCAAAACAAGTGTGGACTCCCAAGCCAAACCACCTAAGGAACCCACTTGACACACTTCCCGACATCTCTATTAAACCCTCCAAAGAACAAGCAAATCCAAAGAGTGACCCATACCCATGAGAGAGTGAGTAAACCACCACCCAAGAGAGAGGTGTATCACTGTGATTATTGTCACCATGATGGTCACTTGTTTGAGTTTTGCCTTCGGAGGAAGAGAGATGAGCGGCATGAGTATGAGCTTTTCCATAACTCTACTCATGGTGTGTTTGCTCCACGTTTCCGAGGCACAAGTGCTAGGCCAAGAGGTGCAACACCTCAAGGACCTAGGCCTCAAGGTGTGAGACCACGAGGTGGTCATGCCCGCGGGGTTCGGGTTTTGCTTATGACCTTGGATCTCGTGACCGTGGCTTTCGGTCTTACAGATGAGCGGACCACGTTTTTCTCATCGTGGTGATCGCTCTACTCATATGGGACATGGCATGCATGATGCTTTTGCTAACACCTCTCGTGGGCAAATGAGCCAACACCGGTTTTCTCCTCGCCTTACTAACCCCGGTGTTGGATCATTTGCTCATCCCATGTCTCGCTATTGATGCAGGATGAAGGAAGGGCCGGAGAACACGTGGCTAGTTGATTCCGTTGCTCTCGACACATGACCGGGAACTCAAAATGGTTCTCCGGCCTCACCCAAATGAAGTGTAGTGAATACATTACATTTGGGGATAACAAAGAAGGGTAAAGTGCTTTCACGTGGGTCCATCCGTCCGAATGAGAACTTTGTGCTTAAGGATGTGGCCTTGGTTTCAAATTTCTGTTTCTCGGCTTCTTGATGACGGTTTTGAGGTTCGGTTTAAGCCAAGACTTTGTCGTGTTCTTGATGCTCGGGAGAACCTCGTTTGCAAGATTGTGCCTTTCGGGAAAGTGTTTCGTGCTGATTTTTCTCGCTCATTTGGTCTTTCCCGCTTTTTGATGGCAAACTCCTCCTCGAGCTTTGGAAGTGGCACCGCAGACTTGGTCACTTGAGTTTCGACTTGCTTGCAAGATTGAGCTCACTTGATCTAATTCGGGTTTGCCCAAGCTCAAGTTTGAGAAGGATCTTGTTTGTCATCCGTGCCGTCACGGAAGATGATTGCAGCTTCTCATCCTCCCGTGAACCAAGTGATGACCAAGGGGCCCGGCGAGCTTTTACATATGGACACCGTAGGTCCACTCGGGTCCGGCGATGGTGGAAAGTGGTACGTGTTGGTGGTGGTTGATGACTTTTCTCGCTATTCGTGGGTCTTTTTCATGGAGAGCAAAGATGAGGTATTTACTCATGTTCATGACTTGATCTTAAGGTTGCAAAATGAGTTACCAAAGCATGCCATGCGAGCTATTCGCGATGACAATGGCACCGAATTCAAGAATACTCATTTTGAGACTTTTTGCTCTTCCATAGGTCTTGAACATCAGTTTTCCTCGCCGTATGTCCCACAACAAAATGGAATTGTTGAACGCAAGAATCGGACCCTTGTTGAGATGGCCAGGACGATGCTTGATGAGCATAGGACTCCTAGGCGCTATTGGGCCGAAGCGATCAACACGGCTTGTTATGTTTCAAATCGCATCTTCCTTCGAGCTTTTACAAAGAAGACTTCTTATGAGTTGCGGTTTGACCGCTTGCCCAAAGTGAGCCATTTTCGGGTGTTTGGTCAAGTGCTTTATCTTGAAGAAGGGAAACTTAGACAAATTTGAATCGAGATCTTCTCGACGGGATTTTTCTTGGTTATGCATCTCATTCGCAAGCTTATCGAGTACTTAACCTTGAAACTAACCGTGTCATGGAGACTTGTGAAGTCACCTTCGACGAGACCGCACCTTGTTCCTCCCCGTCTTTGAAAGTGCGAGGTGATGAGGAGATGAACAAGAGCATTTTTGTGGAGGAGGAGCGGGGCGATGCCGATTGGGGTGATCCCGAGCCGACTCCACCAACCGCCCCATTGACCTGCGACGACTACTTCGGTTGACGGCCCCACCGCTACATCCTCCACCACATGGGGACCGTACGACCAGGCTCCTCAGCTTGTTCCAGCTGCACCTGAGGGAGCTCCAGCTGCTGTTGAGGGGGAGGCGTCTTCATCAAGAGAAGCACCGCGACACATTCAGCATCGCCATCCTCCTTCAACCATGATCGGTAACATAAATGAGCGGGTCACTCACAACAGATCTTATGAGATTTCGCACTTTGCACATTCTGCTTTTGTTGCAAATTTCGAACCCAAAGAAGTGGTTGAGGCATTAACCGATCCAGATTGGGTAAATGCCATGCGTGAGGAGCTTGAGAACTTTGAGAGAAACCAAGTGTGGGTTTTAGTGCCACCTCCACCTCGGTGTCATCCCATAGGAACCAAGTGGGTGTTCAAGAACAAGCAGAGTGAGGATGGGGTTGTGGTGAGAAACAAGGCTAGGTTGGTTGCTCAGGGGTACTGTCAGAAAGAGGGGATAGATTATGAGGAAACTTTTGCACCTGTTGCCCGTTTAGAAGCCATTAGGATCTTCCTAGCCTATGCAGCTTCGAAAGGGTTCAAGCTGTATCAAATGGATGTAAAGAGCGCTTTTCTGAATGTGTACATAGATGAGGAAGTGTATGTGAGGCAACCCCCAGGCTTTGAAAATCCCAAGCATCCCGACCATGTTTTTAAACTCCACAAAGCCCTATATGGTCTCAAACAAGCCCCAAGAGCGTGGTATGAGCGACTGAAGTCCTTTTTGCTGGGCAAGGGTTTTACCATGGGGTCGGTTGACAAAACATTGTTTCTCCTCAAGCATGGCGGTGACACTCTCTTGGTGCAGATTTATGTCGATGACATCATTTTTGGTGGTTCGTCACATGCTCTTGTTGCAAAGTTTTCGAGATATGATGAGCGGGAGTTCGAGATGAGCATGATGGGTGAGCCGACGTTCTTTCTCGGTTTGCAAATCAAGCAAACTCGAGAAGGGACATTTGTACATCAAGGCAAGTACACGAAGGATCTTCTCGAAGCGCTTCGACATGGGTGATGCCAAGCCACTTCAAACTCCCATGTCGACCACGACGCCTTGGATGCCGATCTAGAAGGAGAAGTCGTGGACCGAGAAGAGTACCGCAGCATGATCGGGTCATTCTTTGCACGACGGCGACAAGGCCCGACATCCGGTTCGCCGTCGCTTTGCGCACGCTTCCGGTCTTCACCGCGCACTTCGCATCGGGCAGTGTCAAACGCATCTTACGGTACCTTCGCTTCACTCCCGAGCTTGGTCTATGGTACTCGACCTCTTCATCTCTTTCTCTTTCGGGTTATTCGATGCGATTATGCGGGTGATCGAATTAAAAGAAAGTCCACTTCGGGAACTTGTGAGTTTTTGGGTTCGTCGTTGATCTCTTGGTCTTCTCACAAAAGCTTCTATTTCCCAATCCACTTGTGAGGCCGAGTATGTCGCTGGCTGCGCGTGTTCTTCTCGGTTGCTTTGGGTGGTCAAGCTACCTTGAGAGACTATGGGTTGAACTTTAGGAAAGTGCCTCTTTTCGGACAAAGACTAGTGCCATTAGCGTTGCTAAGAACCCAAGACTCCACTCAAAAACCAAGCACATTGAGATCCGATATCACTTCTTGAGAGATCACCAAGAGAAAGGAGACATAGACCTTCACTGTGAGAACCCATGAACAAACTTGCGATATCTTCACAAAGCCCCTCGATCAAACCCAGTTTGCCCACTTGAGAGCGGAGTTGGGCATTTGCTACCCTTTTTAGAGTAGGGTAGCTGTATTTTGATGTATAGTATGATCTTTGGCTTTCTTCTTTGCTTTTGTTTCTTTGGCTTTACATGTGTATCATATTGCATATCATCTTGTATCATATTACCTTTATTGAGCTTCATGACTATAGCGCTTTGATTACATTCATGCTATTGCTAGTATGTCTTGTGTATGTCACTTGGAGCTTGCGGCTTAGGCTTCTTCGATCACTTGTTATATGTTATGAGCTAAGCCTGTTTTATAAATGTGAATCGCTTAAATCTTGATGCAACTCGAAAATTGTTCACCTTTGAGATGGCAACTAGCATGTGTAGGTTTTGTGAGAACCTTGTTGCTTTCATGTGTATGCTTGAGTTGCTATGTCTCATGTTTCTTGAGTCATCCACTTAGCTCGGATCTCTTGATAATCTTGTGCTAAAACTTGATGTCTAAGCTAAGAAATGATGAAAAGTTTTGAGTTGGATCTTTTCTCGTCCCACGGCGATGTCACGAGATTGCTTCTCATTCATTCGAGTGAGATGAACTTGGGCATTGTAGTGCTAGTCCACAACCACTCGTGACGAGATAGCTTCCCACTTGCACTAAGGGATGAACTCGGCGTGGTTGAAAAACATGATAAAAACAATCTTTACGGCGGGCGCTTTTGATCCTCTCGTTCACACATGTCTAAATGAAACCTTGCTAACTACCGTTTTAACTCGATCAATATTGTAGTTACAAGTGTTGTTAAGTGTATCTTTGAGACATGATGTGTGACCGTTATATGGGGTAGTTCACTCTTGTATACATGTGTTAGCACTTGTTTGATCTCCGCTTATATGTGCTAGGTGCTATTTTTTTTGGTGAACACCTTTTATAAAATGCCCAACACCCGATCAAATTCTTATGTTTCATACTCCGTACCACTTGATCAGCTTGAGCATTGGTTTTGTCTTGTGCCATTTGCTATACACTTGTCATACTTGCTAGATCATCCATGTACTCAAATTGCTATACTTGTGAAGCTCGTCATTTTGCATTTCTTTCATGGCATGATTTGAGGGGAGTTGCGCTCTTTTGATCCAATCTTGATAAGTGCATGTGCCAACAAGGGGGAGAAACATCCACAAACCCGAGTTCATTTGTGAGTATGCATTTGTCAAGGGGGAGTTGCACTCCGGTTTGAGCTGTTTTTGCTAGATGTGTTGAGCCGTTGCCTCTTCTTGAGGGTCTAGCTGTTTTTTCAGTGCTCTTTGCTTTGCTAGTGGTGTTGAGCCTTTTGCCTCTTCTTGAGGGCTGTTTTTCAGGTGCTCTTTGCTTTGCTAGTGGTGTTGAGCCTTTTGCCTCTTCTTGAGGGCTAGCTTTGGTTGTCTTGGTCGCGTCGAGCCGTTTGCCCATGTCTTTGGGGACCAAGTTGTGACTTTGCTTTGCTCATTGCAAATGACCTGTTTTCTGCTTGTCTTTGGCTCTTGGTCATTTGGATGGGTTGTCTCTGGTTTGTGTTGGTGTTGACAATGCACTCATCAAGGGGGAGATTGAGGACACATGGTTTTTACCATAACCATTGTGTGGACCTTTGTGTGATGAGTGATTGTCAACATGCCAACACAAGGCGTGTGTGTTCTTACTAACCGATGGCACGCGGATACGTGTCAAACAATGGTGTCTCTTGGCTCATGTTGTCTGCGGGTGTCGAGCTCGGAGACGGTGGTCGACGGTCGGTGAAGATCAAGTAGGGCGTGTCGTGGCCGATGGACCGGGTGCGGTGAAGGGCGGACGTGAGGCTTGGATCGAGGACCTGAGGACCGGCGGCCGCCCGTGGTGGCCGACAGCTGGGACATCGACGAGCGCAAGTGTACACGGCGGGGACGCGTACGGGCTACGCTACTCGCGGAGGGTTTGGTGGTTTCGCCTCAAAACCATCGGCGGCGGGTTTCCCCTGGTTTGCGCCTCAAAACCGGGGCGGAGGTCCCGATGCGGACGGACGACACGTGGCGGCATCGGGGAGATTGCTTGGAAGCAAGGCTACCGGTGAGGAGGCGCGGTGGCCGTCGGATCAAGTGAAGCCCGAGTTGGACCCTTATGCCCCGGCTAAGTGGTGTGGCTCTTCATGTATCCAAGGGCACAGAAGGAATGTAAGATAGACCTGCCCTATAAATAAAGGATGAGGGTCTCCCTTCCCCCTCACCTCTTCCATTTCCATTCCTCATTTTAGGATTTCCCTTCCTCTAGCTGCTGCGTGAGAGAGAGGTCTGCAAGTCTTTGACTTGTACTTGAACCAGTGTGCGTGGCAAGCGGATCGCCGAGAATCCGCTGTTTCCTCCGGGTTTAATCATGTGTCTGTGATTCTTGAGTTGATTTTGTGTTCATGGATCTTTTGGTCTGATTTTCGTTTGATCTTTAGTTGTTCGGCTGTTCTTCCTGTATGTGCTTTCTGGACCGAACATCAGGCTTAAAGAGCCCCGGCCACAGCAGTAGACAGGCAGCCTTGCAACTCTTGCAGTACACCCCCTTTCGATTTGTTCTTCTGCCGCTGGAAGCTCTGCCAGCATATTCTTTGTGAGAGGCCGAGAAGCAGTACTGCGAGCAACTGTGCTCCAGCGCCGATTGTGCTACGAAAAGCAGCATCTGCATCTTGCCTCTGGAGTCCCATTCGCTGGCTTGAACTGAAGCACGAGCAGTAGTTTTCAGCAGGTCCCTTTCTTGTTTGGTTCGTGTTTCTTCGTTCTGGATCTTGGGTAAGTGGATCTCGGCCAGCGATGCCTGAAGGCTGGAATCTTTGATTCGCTAGTTAAGTGCTCTGCTTTCTTGGCAAATTTATTCATCGTGTGCAGGTGTTGTTCACTGACTTCCAGATCGAGGGCAGCCGCCGGCCAGTGTTCCTCTTATTTCAGCAGCGTGCGTGTCCTGTTCAAATTTGCATCGAGTCTGAACTTCTAGCACCAGGTGAGCAGACCCACCAGATGCTCCCTCTTCTCGATTGCTGGTTCTCTGTTCTTTGCATCTGATTCAGTTTGCTCAGTAGCAAGGCCTGACGGAGAGAAGCTTCTGTGGATGTGCGTGTGATCTATTTATTTTGGGAAAGGCACTAGCTTTCTTGCTTCAGTAAACTGTAGTTTGCTCTGGTCCTATCTTTTAGTTCTGATAGCAAGCAGCAGTGTTTGCGATTGGGTGCCTTCGTGCTCCAGAAAGGTTGTTTATTGCAAGTGTGCTTGTCTCGAGAGAGAAGTAGTTTTTGTTCCGGTTACTTTTATCAGGAACCAAGTAACTTGTTCACGTGAATTACCAAGAGCTTTGATAGGCTATTTAAACAAGTAGTAAATTACTTCATGGTGGTTTTCACGATGTGCAAGATGACTACTTCTAGTAAGCTCTGAATTTTTATCTAGTTTGACACAAGCGAAAGAACATTTTTCTGCAGAATTTCTGGTGAATTTTCACTGGCACAGATTTCTCTATTTGCGCACAACTTTGCAATTCGTGCTCCGATTCGCATTTCGTCTGTTGTGTTGGGTTTGTATCGCTCCAAAGAATTTATCTAGATATTCTCGTCACCGGTTGACCTGAGTATTTTAGATTTGGAGAATTTGCATGTTTTGGGTTGAACTCGGGACAATGGCTTAAATATTTCGAAAGAAAATTTGAGGCTCTCATTCACCCCCTCTGGTCGCCGTTTCCGGTCCTTCATTATCAATAATGGGTTGGACCTGCTCCTTGGTCAATTTTCCGATGGACGGGGGCAAACCCGGATACTTGCAAGGGAAATCCAGAATCTCACACGGCAGCAGGTTTTGAATGAGGGTCAGGTCCTCCTCAGCACAGCGTATAGGCAAAACATTGCTTTTCTGAACATTGGTTTTAAGACCCGAGGCTTCCCCAAACAAATGCAGGAGCTGTAAAGATAAGTTTATGTCTGCTGCAAGGGGCTGGATGAAAAGGGCGACATCATCAGCATAAAGAGAGATCCTGTGCTGAATAGGTCTCCTAGATAAGGGCTGAAGCAGCCCGGCATCCGCCGCTCTTGTGAACATCAAATTCAGGACATCCATAACTAGAATGAAGAGCATGGGAGATAGAGGGTCTCCCTGTCTCAGTCCCCTTCTATGCTTTATACTTTCTCCCGGTATGCCATTAAGGAGCACCTGTGAGGATGAAGTAGATAGGAGGCCACTGATTAAGTCACACCAACGAACTCCAAACCCCAGCTTCCTCGAACCTCCAAGAGGAAAGCCCAAGAAACCGAATCGAAAGCTTTGGTGATGTCTAATTTTAGGAGTATTCTCAGGGCAGCTTCGAGAATGCAGGAACTTAACTGTCTGCTGAACCATCATGAAATTGTCCTGGATGAACCTCTTCTTAATGAAGGCACTCTGATTTGGGGAGACCATCTCATCAAGGCGGTCTGCAAGTCTATTAGCCATAATTTTGGTCACAAGCTTGGCAAAGCTGTGAACCAAGCTGATTGGCCTAAAATCCTTAACCTGCACCGCATTTGGCTTTTTGGGGATCAAAGTTATGTAAGCCGAATTCAGTTTGCATAGGTTTCTACAATTACCACTCCAAAGGGACTGTAGCCATTATGTCATTTTTTATAACCGCCCAGCAGCATTTGTAGAATCTACCCGTAAACCCATCGGGTCCCGGGGCCTTATCAGGAGGCAGATCCTTTATGGTATTGAACACCTCTTCCTAAGAGAAAGGCAGATCCAGATTTAATAACTCAAAGCTTGGACAACCAAGAGAATCGAGGTTGATAGCTCTTTCTCTACCATAATATACCTGATTAAACAACATTTTCCCAAGCATTGATCTAATTTGGTGAGTGAAGAACAGAACTCAAGGAATATGAAATGTAGTATGATATTTTTTTCACCTTTTACCGAATCATATGACAGATTTAACATAGTTTATAGAGTCATGTAAAAAAATTCTGATGGATCTCTTGCACTTACTATTTCAGAGTACTGCTCAGAACAGCTCTATGCTCACCATGCATGATCTAGTGTATGACCTTGCAAGATCAGTTATGGATGAAGAGTTGGTGGTCCATAATGCTGAGAAAGTGAGAAGTATGGTGAATAGAAAGTATTGCCGTTATGCATCACTCACAAATTGTTGCAAAGCATTGAATATATCGAGTGCATTACCTGCCAAGTTAAGGGCATTAGTTTTTCAGGATTGCAGAAATCTGGGCATCCATGATGGTTCGTTTTCCTTTGCCAAGTGTTTGCATGTTTTGGACTTGACTGAATCTTCTGTGAGCAAGTTTCCAACATCTGTGGGCCAACTGAAGCAACTCAGGTTTCTTATTGCCCCTGGGATGAAAAATCTGAGTTTTCCAAATAGGTTTACTGGACTGTCAAAACTACAGTACCTGAGCATTCGTGGATCATCGATGATTTCATCAATGCCTGAATCAATTGGCAATCTTAACAATCTTATGTATCTTGATTTGTCAGGTTGTTCTGAAATAGAGAAACTACCAAAATCTCTTGGAAATTTGAAAAACATGGTGCATCTTGATTTATCTGCCTGCTCTGGACTTGTAGCGATAACAAAAGTTTTGTGTGACCTCACCAAACTACAGTACTTAAATTTGTCAAGCTGCTCCAATCTTAGAAGGCTACCACAGGATCTAGGGAATCTGACAGAACTCCAGTATTTATACTTGTGCGGCTGTCTTAAAATTAGTGTATTGCCAAAGTCTCTTGGGAAGCTCATAAATTTGGTGCATCTAGATTTGTCAATGTGCTCCTTTGTGATGCCAGAAGAATTGGGTGGCCTCACCAAACTCAAGTATTTGAATTTATCAGGAGGCCTTAATAGTGAGAGACGAACTAAGAGAAATATTGATTATATCAGCATCCTCACAAACCTTGAGCATCTTGACTTGACTTGGAATTTTTTTCCATCTCTACCGGAGAGCATTGGTAATCTCAAAAAGCTACATACATTGGATCTCTCAGGATGCAGAAATCTCAGTTCCCTACCTAACAGTATAGGCTCAATCGATAGTCTGGAGCTGCTGGTGGTTAACGATTGCTCAAAGAGTTTGAAGGACTACATCAGAAAATCTGGGTTCAGATTTAATCCATTATCCCACTTAGTGGTTCGCCCAAACGATAGTGATTCTGGGAGCAACCTTCATCAGCTTGAGGGTATAAATCCTTCCGAGCTTCAAATAAGCTATCTCGAAAATGTAAAGATTCCAAGAGAGGCAATTGGAATTGAGTTGTGCAATAAAGAAAATCTCTCGAAATTGACACTTCACTGGACTATGGAGGCTGATCCTGTTTTGAGCAAGGATGTCTTGGGAGCACTAGTTCCACCAAATGGTCTTAAGCACTTGGAACTGAACGGATATAGCAGTATAAGCTTTCCAAATTGGTTCATGGATATTACTCACTATCTCCCTATTATTGTTTCCGTTAAGTTGAAGAATCTACTTAGCTGCAGCAGTCTGCCACCACTTGGGCAGTTACCAAACCTCAAAGAGTTGCATCTTGAAAGGTTGAGCAGCATTGCAAAAATCGGTGGGGATTTCTGTGGCCGCAAACGAGCATTCCTTCAGCTATCAAAATTTACCTTGTCAAAGATGGAAAGACTGGAAGAATGGACGACGACATATAATGAGGATGGTACAGAGGAGTTCATGTGCCCTGTGCTCGATGAGCTAGTTATAAGCAATTGCCCGAGATTGAGGTTAAAACCATGCCCACCTATATTTCGCAGATGGACAATCTCTCACAGTGATGAGGTGCTTAATTCAGGAGATGAAGATGACAAATCCAGCCATTTCAACTCCTCCAAACCACGAACCAGGTTGGTAATTTGGAGCAAAAGTTATTATTGTGGGTGGAGGCTGCTTGGCCACTTGCCTACGCTCCAAGAGCTGGAAATCAAACGTCCAAGTCAGATGACCAGCTTGCCAGAGAGCATGCGACAGCTGGCCTCCCTTCGTTTCCTGGAGTTGGACAAGTGTAACAACATATCATTGTTGCCAGAATGGCTTGGAGACCTCAAATCTCTCGAAACGCTCCGCATTTTGGGATGTGGGAAGATCAAGTCCATGCCACCATCTGTACAACAACTCACCAAGCTCCAGAAGCTACTTATTACGGGGAACCCTGACCTTAAACAGTGGTGTGAATCTGAGGAGAACAAGAGCAAACTTGCCCACGTGAAGGATATTGTAAGTTATTCGAGTTACACCAACATGCTGTGTGATGTCTACTCCCTCCGTGTTTTTGCGTGTGTATGACGTTTGCACAAGAAAAACAAAAACAAAATATAGTCACCTAGCAGTTATAAACAAAAGTTAACTAGTAAGGTGATCGGTAGACATAGCATGCCGTGCCTTGTTTTACACTGTTTCCGAAGGGTTGTAAATATGTTAAGATTTTACATATCATATTAGTACCTTTAATTTACAAATTCATAAAAGTATGGGAAGGCTGAATATGCTGTTGCTAACTAAATTTGTACTATTGTATTAGACATGTTTTGATATTATAACTATATGTGTTTGAACTATGGTTTTAAATAGTAGCCTAAGCCATTTAGCGACGGTCTCCTCTATGAGCTATAAAAAAACTGTAGCAGGATATAATAGTGCTTATAGAAATGCATCAAAATTTGCAATCAATTGTACATAGAAACATGGAACTAATGAAATTTCATGAACATAAATATTCAAATACACGCCCAAGGGCTCTAGGAGAACATGTTAGGAGGGTCACTAATTCATAGTCATTCGATAAATGAACATACTCACGACTATAATCAACATTCATTTTCATTTAACATTTAAACAATCAACAACTCAATAAGTGTTACTTCACTACATCATTCATGTAAGTAAAGAACATAACAAGGCATAGACTCTAGTCATGTAAAGCAAATAATGAATATTTGCCTCTATTGTGATTAGCGTGCGCTAAAACAATTTTACTGATGAAAACCAAATAGTGGTGTTTAACAGAGTTAAGTCGTCACTAGCTGCTATAGCGTAACAGCCGACAATATCATAGTGGTAGGTCGTCTAAAATTGCTATTTAGAACCATGGTGAGATCTTCCTTTTGCAATTTCAAGCTGGGATTTTCTTTGTTAACTGCAATAGTTTTTTTTTTAAGTCACCGGGGGGAGAGAATCCACACCTGAATATATATTAATTGCTCAGAGCCGAATGGCTACAAGTTTGCCAAATTACATCATTGTGGACACTGTTTTTTCTATGTACCTATTACATAGAATTTGTGAGAACACCGGCCCTTATTTCTGCAGCCGCAGCATCTTTCTTTAGCAGCCTTATCCTCCATAGTTGCGCATCTGCCGCACATGCTGCCAGAACCTGCGTATTAGTTGCGTACAGTTAACTGCAATAGTTTTTTTCTCGAACACGACTTCACGTGTCATTTTCATTAAGTAGAAGGGGGCTGAAAGCATGGCAAATACAACACGACACAACACAGTACAGAACCACGGAGAAAGTGGTTCAAACAAACACGACAAACAAAGAAGAGAACGTGCCTTCCACCACGCCGAACAACGCAACCTCGCGAAGCAAAGCGCAGTAGGGCCGGTAGGGCGGGTCGGGGGGTGCCAAAACGGAGCCTTCAGGAAGGGGATGACGCCCGTGGGTGCCAACTCCATTCGATCCCGAAGCCACTCCGACAGCAGTGGTCGTCGAGCAGCGTAGACGACGCCTTCAAGAAGGGGATGTCGTTGGCTCGCCACCGTCGCCGGTCCGGGGCACAAAGCCACAAGACTTGGTTTTCACTGCGCTGTCGTGAACCGCTGCTGCAGACGTTGACGCCGCTGGATGTCTTCGTGTTGCCCGCCTCCGGTGCCGAAACTGAGCCAGACTGGGACGGAGCGGACGTGGTGGAGGAGCGCTGGCGCGTGGACATCGCCGGAGCGGCCGTGGTCCACCGCCCACCGCACGAGCAGGTGGGGGGACCGAACGGCTGTCGGTCATCGCAGCTGCGCTCACCCTGAGCGCAGGCACGAGGGCGCCGCCATAGCGGCCATAGCCCGCCGCCCACCGCTGGAGAAGGGGGTGGGGGGGCAGGGCACGCCTGCGGGGGCATAGGCCCCAATGCCACCGCCAAGGGCGCGGAGAGGCCGAGGAAGGCCCGGGTGGCCGTCCTGCTGCCCACCCCCAAGAGGTGAGTCGGACTGCCGCCGGCACGCTCCCTCCAAAGGCCCCGACCTGCCGCCACCGCACGGTGCGCACGCGAGAAGTCAGGCCCAGGCCGCCGCCATGGGCGCAGGAGAGCCGGAGAGGGCCGCCCGCAACCCTAGGCTCCACCCCGCCGCCACCACGAGGCGCAGCCCGGCGAGCCGCCTCGTCGCCTGAAATGGCCGCGGGAGGCCTAGATCCGACGAGGCGAGGCGAGCCGGACACCGCCAGCGGCCACCAACCCCAGCCGGACCCACCACCGCCGCAAGAGATGGTGCGCGCGCAGAGGGACTACCCTAGGGCCACCTCCACAGCGCAGGCTAGCCTAGGGGAGGCCAGTCGACCGTCCTGCCATCCATCCCGACAAGGGAGTGGGCCGGAGCAGCCGGCGGCGGCCTCAACCCTAGGTGGCGCTCGCCGTCGCCACAGGGTCCCCGACGCCCGATCCAGCCATGGAGAGGCCAGATCAGCCTCCCCGCTGGTCGGCGGCCGCCAGCGCCAGAGAGGAAACGGGGGGGGAGAAGAAGGGGAAGGCCGGGGGAGGGGACGCGAGAGAGACGTGTGCCCCCTGCGCCGGCCGCGCCGCCGGCATGGAGGAGTGGCGGCGGCGGCCCGGCCGACGAGGAGTTGAGGGGGATCTAGGGCGTGGCGGCGGGGGCCCCGGGTCGCCGTCCCGGAGGGGGAGGACGCGAGGGAGGAGAAAATTTTTATGATATTAAAGGGGAATGTGGGGTTTTCTTTCTAAAATATTGTTTCAGTAAATATCTGAATCTAACCTATAGGCTTTTGTTTAGACTATGATGGATCTTTCGCCCCACTTTACAGTTTGCAATATAGTACTCTTACAGTCTTACCTCAATTCATTGTAAGGGTCGTCTTCGTTGGTTCTTCCACATTCTCTCATTTTTTTGCGAACATGCCTAAAAGGCCCTTGTTTGGTTTTGATAATTGAGTGACAACTTAGGTGGACTATTCAAACCGCCCCCCCCCCCCCCCCCCTAGTCCGCCATCTCGACCTTACAATTGTTAGGTTTCATGCACCAACCAAGTGAACCCAAAAGCTTAAGCGATTGGGAAGAGGTGGGCAATCCACTAATACTTCACAACACTCTCACTCACATGCAGCCACAACAAGGCGCAAATGTGGAAATAAAGAAGAGAGTGGAGGACTTAAAAGATGCCTCTACCAGGACTCGAACTCGAGACCTCTGGCTTTGATACCCACCAACCAAGTGAACCCAAAAGCTTAAGCGATTGGGAAGAGGTGGGCAATCCACTAATACTTCACAACAACAATGCCACATTCTCTTGTTACTCTTTTCATCATGCTCATGCACAAGTTGGTTGTTTATTCTTCCAAGCCGGTCTCATTCTGTTCTCAATTCAGTAAACCAAAAGTTTACCTCCTCAATAAGTGTCAACCATTGCTTATGTTGCCCCAAGCCAAATTTAGTTCTCCATGGTTCTCATGGTGCCTTTTCCATTTGTGACTTGTAGATTTATGTCCTCTCAGTTAGCCTCCTATGATGCTTAACAGTTAACACAAAGGAAAAAGAAGTGAGACTACAGTTTAGACAAATAGATTCTTATCTTCTACAGAGCTTCAATGCCATGAGCTTTTTTTTGTTTTATGTAAATCAATAGTTAGTTCTAAGCTAAAATATTTTCATACACAGCTTGTAGGTTCTTGTTTGCCCAATTTTCCAATGCTTGCATCTTGTGTCCCCAGTACATATATCTTCTCAGGAGAGGACGCCCCCACCTAAATTTCACTAAAGTAAAATAAGCGTTGTACAGATGTGTAAGCCAAAGAGGTCAAGGAAGAAATTAAAAAAAAAACAAAAAAGAAGGAAGAGGAAAACATAAGATAAGAAAACAATTAGGGAAAAGAAGAAGAAAGAAGTAAAAAAATAAGAAGAGCTCTCCCAACAAGCCCTTAGATTATCATAGATTAGATTTCTCTAAAAGGCATATATTAAACTAAGGAGGGAGTATATTTGTACTTGAAGTTATGTATGCTTCTGTTCTTTCAACTGTTTCACTTATCTGCACTTGATGGCCCTTTGACTCTTTTCACATATAGAGAGAGATTCCTCTATTTTTCTACTTGAAATACAAATATAAGGCAGCAGACCAAGCGAAATATGACTCATTTGCTTATGTCTGTCATATGTATTACTCCTAGTAAGTAAACACAGCTAAATAACTTCAGGCATTCCCACTTCCGTTTACTTTCATGTGATAATTACTCTAAATTGACTTTCTGCACTTGATAAAAACAGAGTATATGTATTGTGTTACAGTACAGAATGTCAGGATACCTCAGTCCAATGCTAGCAAAATTTGTTTGTTCTGTTTATGCAATTGTTTAGAAATTATCTGTTGAATCCTAGAATACTAGAATTCCTTTGCCACAAAATAAAACAATGGTTAATCGGATGATGAATTTGTTGACTCTGCAGAGCTATATCTTCTGCAACTATCGGATCTGTTCCCCTTACCATCCGGAGGTGGCGATAGATCAGGAGCTTGGGAGCTGAGAGTTGGTGCATCATTGCACGTCTTGCACAACAGAGTAAACATGTATGGTAACAATGAGCTGGAAAATAATAATCATATTGAACTAATGCAAGCTACATGGAAGTGAAAATATGCTTTAAGTGAATTTCATATGTAATCCACTGCAATTACTGCTATATTACAAGACTGGAGAGTGGAGAATATGCACTTAGCACAGTGGTAAGGAAGTTGTGTGACCTTATAGGTCAGGAGTCCAACTCCCAGTTCTCAACAGAAAAATGTCATTTCTTGTGCTATTTATGGCCAGGTTGGTTGCCTTTTCTTGATTGCTATTTATTACCAGATTGACCTTGTGGCCGAGGAACATGAATAACAATTTTTTGTCTTCGCAAAAAAAAAAGAATAACAATTGTTTGGAAAAATGGAAAGATAGAGAATAAACTAAGTGCCTGCAAACTTGGTTATTTGTTTGAGATAAATGCAGCAATCAGTCAACAATCACACACACAGCTGTTGAGTCGCTTGGAATAGAGTAGAACTAATATATGCAGCTCAATTTTAGCTAGAACATTTAATTGTATCAGTCAAGAAATCTGGATTGATCATATTAATAAACTAGGTGAATACCCGCGCGTTGCCGCGGGATTTAGAGATGAAATGATTGAACGATAAATACTAAAGAAGTAGATTATTTTATCATACTTTTCCTAAAAAATATGAAGCTAAAAGTCTGCCTGCAGATACATGTAGAATATTTAAACATCAATATGAAAACAAAGAACGAACGAAAAAAATGAGAGAAAATGATTGAATTGCCTTATCTTGTGTGCACGATAGGTTGGCTTGCTCAATTTCTCTGTGTTGTTTCGATAACCTTGCCTTCCCTTTGTGAGGAAATAAAAAAGAAAACGAAAAGATGATACTGACCCACAACTCACGCCACCAGTGTCCATCGCTTGGCTTCGGCCTTCTTTTGCGACGGAGTGCCTCTGTGGACTTCACATAGATTAATAGATATCATATCCTACCAAAAAAAGTCGATTCTCCAATATCTACTCGATCAGTTCATCTCGTGATAGCGGTCTCCTGCATCTGGTGGCCGGTTGAAGGCAGCTAACCGGCCAGCCATGGGCGTGACGGGCAGCAGCATCGAAAGGACTGGGAGAGGCAGCCAAGCAGGAAGCCGATGGGGTGTTGGCGTCGAGACACAGACTCATCGTGCACTGCACTTCTCTGGCTCTTCCGTCTCTTATAAGCACTGCGAGGAACGTTGAGGTTTATGGTAGCTCTTGCCTCTTGGGAAGGCAAAGTGGACCGGACAAGGGAAGGCCAAGTGGAGAAAGCATGACTCTTCAGTTCGTTTACAGGGGAAGAGACAAAAGTGGAGCAAGGCTGATCGTAATAATTGTGAGAAGTGGATGATGTGGCTTAAGAAGAGGCTAGAGAAATAGGTTAGTGGACATTAGTTTTATAGGAGTTTAAGATTTAAGATATAGCACGGCTGTGACAATTGGATTCAGACGGACAGAGAAAATACCAGTTAGTCAAGATGAAATGGTATTCTTGAAATTATTTAGAGAACTCAATTGATTTAAAACGCACAACCATCCAATTCCTAATAGTACTGCTATAGTGCTATCCATACCAAATATGCAGAAACGCCCTTCATTATCACCATTAGAAGAAAGTTCTAATCCATCCAAAATTGAAACAATAAACAACAGTGTAAAGGTATGCTAGAGTGGTCGCTGCAGCAGCAGCCGAGCCTGGACACCACAAATGCACAATCACTTTCAGAAGCCTGGACAAACAAACATTTAGCAATTCAGTTGGCCAAAAATTAAGGGGAAGCCAAACGCGGTGCGAGGCAATTAGAGGAGCGGTCTCATTTTATTTAGCGCTGACGATATATTTTGAGTACTTTTAGGAGCAGAGAAGAGATTAGGAGTAGAGATTGGACTAGTACCTTGGCGCGCGCTTTCGCGCGCCCCTATTGGTTTGCATGAGGATTTGAATTTGGTTTGTTAGCGGTAATGGTTGATTTTAGTTAATCGGATTGATACAGGATGAGTGCTTGTGTTGAAACTGATCTTATATTGAATAGATAGTTGTAATGGCAGCACGGATGGAGATATGGATGTTCTGCATAGTATTGTGGATACAGAGGATATTAATTAGGTAGCGGTCCCTAAGAACTTGGTTATCTGTCCTGAAGCAGTCAGCTAATGAAATATGAATTGGTGTATACAGAGTACTGAAAGGCACAAATATAACCAGCCTAATACAGCATGATTTTAATATTACATAACTAAGTGAACCATTATACAGTGTGGAGGTGGCAGTCTGGTAACATGGAATTCATCGTTCATTGCCTTTTGAAGTCTCTGGGAAGATATCATGACTGGTGGTGTGGAAACTGTCTTGACAACGTCTTCTAACTGAATGGTTCCAAGCATGATGTTATCTTGGTCAATAATTGTGACATTTGGGTAGTGATAGGTATTCATCGTTCTTGAGGGGGATTCTATTTCTTCCTGTAAAAAGAGCTATGCTAATTAGGTTTAGTAAGAATAAGAACAGGGTACCAAAAAGCTTCAGAGGATATGTGTATATATGCAAAGCTTTATGGTACAAAAAAGAGGTTTTGTATCAGCTACTGACCAAGTCGTAAGGGAACAAGCTGGTTGCATAGCTTCATGTTCCGTTTGATAGGAAAACCTGCCCAAAGCGCCTCATTTCTAATCTGCAAAAGGGCTCTGTATTGTTACAAATCTATTTCAGAAAATCCAATCCAATGGTTGATGGAGGCTAATTAATTTTATTTGTGTGCAAGATCATATGGAACCAAGCTTAAAAAAATCATAATAGAACCAATTGAGGGAATCAATAGTCCTTTCTGATAAAACTCTGTCCACTTGATTCTGATGTAGGTTCAGAGCTTGCTGACCCTGTCCATTTGAGATATTTGGTATGTATACCCAGCTCGAGCGGATGTTTCTCAGAGTGGGTGTCTCTGTTTCTAATTTGGGTGAGATGTAGTATAGCTGAAAGTGTAAACAGGAAATGTATGAAAGTCTAGAAATATGTGCTCATGGATCTGACAATCGTAGAGTATTTAGTAGCATACCTTGTTTTTTCAGAATATCCTGATAATCTATGTACATTGTTGTAATACTCTTCTAAGGCAAGATGATCCGATGGAGCACATAGGTTACCTGAATTTGAAATATAAGTCGCTGCCTCATAGAATTAATAATTAAACAATTTTTTTTGTTATAAATTTGCAGCGACAGCATATTGCTAGGCAAGTGTGCAAACTTCAGCAACGCATATGTAGGCATATGTTATGCTAGGCAAGAGCATTTTGATGCAAAGTTTTGTCTGGTCAACAAAGAATAGACAGATATCTATCTCAATTCTTTTCACACATCCATACAAGAGTCAACTTAGATATATGTAGCATATATTGAGATGCCAAATAAACTGATGCATTCAGATATGCATAATATTTTTGATTCTGGCCATGCTCTATTATTAGAGATCTTGGTAAGCAAAACAAGGGAACTGCTGCATGAACAGGGCACTCAAATCCAAAACATGGTATGCAGGGATGAACTAAACACAACAGAAATAGAAGTTGGTATTCGCATGCCAGATGTGAAGCATGCAGCCTATGAAGTTTTATTTTTGACAGCATCAGAGGTAGGCAGAGGTGGTGATTTTTTGACATAAGAGATACTTATAACAGCCAGTAAACAAAATTATGGAAAAGGTATTCATACTTTTGGGTAGCCGAGATTTGGACTTGGCAAGTGGGATGGATGCTGGACAATTAAGCAACATCTAGTTCAGCTTTATGCTATTCCTTGTTTGGTGGCTGCAAGCAAAGCAAATTGCCAAACTGAAACCTTTGCATAACATGACTTGAGAAAATGTGTCTGAGCCGGAGGTAGGCAACTGACCTACGTACATGCCTCGGCATACACACAATGCAAGCTTCAAAGGCGTAGGCAAGTCAAAAAGATAATATGGTCATCGTGCTAGAAGCCGAATAGACTTAATTTGGACATGCACTCTACAGGAGAGAAATAGATACTAAAGTTAGTACCTCAAATAATGTACTGTGAGGCACATATACATGATGCAGAAGCACAAAGAAGAGTCACAAAAACCGATCGAACTGATCTTTGAAATTAGGTGAATCCCTCACCTTTTTTAAGTGCCTGAGAAATTCAAACCTGCAACAAGACAATTAAAAATTAAGGCCATCAATAAGATCAATGTAGTTCAATTTCAGCCAAGCTCAGACCTTGCATTTCAGCCATTTATGATGAAACAACTGCATCTGGAATGAAGCAAAATTGTGGGGACCTGGAACAAAAAATGTGAATTTCTTAGCTATAGCACAAGGAACCAAAAATATGAGAAAGTTTTTTTATGTTTTTCTTAGCTGCACATGGAACTAAAAATATGAATTTCTTAGCACTAATCTTGTTTCCTTCCTGCACATGGAACATTTTTTCCCTAGCCTCCCTGAGCATCAATTCATTTTGGATGCACGAATACAAATTAAGCTATCCAATTTTTTGGATATGACTTCTTACCATCAAGATTTGTTACAGAACATTATAGGCACTGAAGCAAGTACTTATTATTTTATGAAAGGAGCATTTGAACGTTTGTACTTTAACATGTCCCATAATCAGTTTGAAAATGGGCCAGTCACTTGGCCATGAACCACTATCTGCATTAACAGGTTCTCGTAAGTCAATGCATAGAAAATTGTTTTCAAAAGGCCTTGAACAAAGTAGTCGCAATGGGATTGCTGAAGAAAACATGGATTACATGGATTACCTCTTTCAGAAGCTTAGAGTATTGACTGAATATGTGGATGACTTCTTTTGTTGAGGTAACCATGACAGACAAATATAATATGAGGATGCACGCCAGAAGCTGCTACCTGGTCAAGTTGTTGTATCGAACAAACAAATAGAGTGCAATTTAGGCAATAGAAAATGTAAGGGGGAAATCAGCTTGCACAGGAACATAATTTCTATGTTGCTCGAAAGTGATTACAAATAAGGAAATGGGTTCGTTAGCCTGAGCATAAATCTGGTGAGAATAGAAAACACATGGGACGTCCATCTTTCCTTCCTCGACGATGCTACAGCCAATGGCACCAGAAAAAGGATAATCCAGCAAGAGGTGATATCCGTATTGATTTTTTTTTTTTTTTTTTGGCATTAGAATGAATAAAATCTTCTTGACATCAACTTGGGCAGCTTGAGAAAAGGCACTTAAACTAAAATTGTCGGTGCACTTAAACCAAGGTTGTTAACAGGGGCAAGAGGCAATGCACATTTATCTAACCCTGGCCATGGATATTTGTGCACTTAATTACTTACATATATTTTTCTGTCAGCTCTAATGCTCGGTAGACCTTTTTTTTCTCTCAAAACAACTTTTGGAGGGATACTGAACCTCAATGCAGAACTAAAAAGGTTCATGCCTTTGTAATCATAGTCATTTGTAAAAAAAAAATCTTATAGCCTGTAGATACATACCTTGAATTCACTAAAGGTGAGAAAATCCATTTAGCTATTAGCTCCCAGCCTGCAAAAGTAAAACTAAAGAGAAAGAAAACAAACATTAGTTGTCTTTGGTCTAACTAAACTTGATTGAAGGAAAAGAGATAATTCATCTTTAACTAAGCACACCACTTAATTTGTCATTTTCAGTTCTCTAATATTAGCAGGATGTATTGCTTATAGAAGGCCATTGGCATATCCGCATTTACATATATGTCCAGAAATGAAGAGAGAAATCATGACAAACTAATCTATCAGCAGCTTTAACAATGAGATCAGCAAACACCATTGTCGGGGACTATAATTAGGGGGGTCATTAACCTGGGTGATGAGATGAACAGTACCGTCATTGTCTTCCCCTAAATCCTATTTAAAAAACCAATCCAGCACTCACCTCGAGCTGTATCGGGTCGGCCCACGAACGGGCTCCAACGGCCCAAGCCAACCAAAACCAACAGGCCAAGCCAACCACGAGACCCCTCGAAAGGGAATTACGTAAACCCCTCGAACGAACGGGGCATCTCGAGCGGACCGGCCACCCCTCAAAAAATCTCTCAGACATCCGTGCAGGAGCATTTAATGCCTCCAACCACTTCTTGCCTAACTCCATGACTACAGCATCAGTCACAGTGAGCAAGGTACCTATCCCATCGCTTTACCGCCCATACCCTACGATCCAGGATGCTCAGTGGCACTATTGCACCATGCTGAACACTGTATCCTGTACAACACCCCCTCGGAACGCGTCCACTGTACATTTGACCCGGATTTCCCGTGGCTCAGTCACGTCATCCCGGATGCCTACCCCTCGAATCATACCCCTCGAAGCGGTTGATAACCGCTCAGGTAATGATGGCAGCTGGGAAGCGCACGTCGCCTGCAGTGACCCATCTCTCCCACCTCAACGACCGTACGCAGGATTCCAGGAGAAGGACGGACAGGCCATCATCGCCCATGCCGCTACAGGCTCGGACCGGACCAAAGCAGGCCTCTACAGTCTCGACGACGCGATCCACGCCCATACCTCGACGTCATCACTACCTCTGCCCTATCTACTGTGTACACCCGGACCTCCCTTTGGCCTATAAAAAGGGACGCCGGGGTTTAGTGCAGGGCACGGCACAACACATCGACACACTCACGCTTTCGCTTTCATCCGTGAAGTCTCAGGACTGCCTTGTACTCACCCCTGTACGAGCACTTAGGTGCAAGATAATACAAGTCTTCTCCCCCCGCTGGACGTAGGGCTTTCTTTTGCCCGAACCAGGATAAAACCTTGTGTCCATCTTGCATCACCATCCGGACTAGGGAGCACGCTTAGAAATTTACTTGTTGGTGTGATACCCCCCGGGGTACGAAACACCGACAGTTGGCGCGCCAGGTAGGGGTAGCGCGTGTCACTAACGATTTCCTGTTTTTCTTTCGGATTGCAGATTCCGCTTCTTCGCTTCCGCGTGCTACGATCACCTGGTTTGGGAGCTTGGAGTTCGTGTCGCTTGGCTCAGGCCACGACATAACTCTACTCTCGGTCGATGACTCGAGCGGAGGCCGCAGCACGCCCCCACATTCAGGAAGGGCGCTGCGCCGATCACTCCCCGGCGTCGGATGCGGGTCTCCCTGCTAGGAACCTGTCCAACTCACGCCCGGGGGCGGGTAACGAGTCGGCGGACCTCTACAAGGACGCTGATTTCCCCTTCGCTATGCGCACGTCAAGAGAGCCCGATGAGGCCCCCCGGCACGCGCGCCTAACCTGCCTGCCGCACGGGATCCACGAAGCCCGTCGACAGCTTCTGCTCGGCCTCACCAACGCCACCACAACGTACTCTGTGGTGGTACACGCCACCATGGGCACGCACGGGGACGGCTCGGGGGCTCTCCTGTGCGCCGCAGGCCCGAGGAACTACACCCACGGTACCATGCGACGACCGCTCGAGGAGAAGCCATGCTGGGAGCCGCGCGCCTTCTACTCCGGCGCCTTCGACCTCGACCTCGACCACTACGACGTATGGTGAAGCCGGGAACTCACGGGCTGGCGGACAGCAGGGGCCCTACCCTCGCCAACACATGAAGCGTCAAAAGCAGCTATGTCACTCTTATCTCTAGGCCTCGAGGCCTCGTACATTTCCGTATTTATGTACAATTATCGCATTACGAATGAATAAAAAGTCCACGACCCTAGTACTTTTATTTTTCATTCGTAACTTTAGGCAGATTCGATTCTGCCCCTTGACGCCTCTCTTCCTTCTACTCCTCAAAGTACGCTTCACGACAGAGTAGGAAACGTGCTAGAGGCTTTCAAGGGTCGAGGGCTGCCAAGCCGGGACCTCTCCTACGCCCCCGGGCTAAGGTACTCCCACTTGCTCCCCCCCTCGAGGGACTCAAGCGCGCGTCCAACGCTCACGTCAAGAAGCAGAACAGTCAGGCCAGCAGAAGTAAGAGCGGCTCGAGAAATAAAAGCGACTAGGAAGCATCCAGATGCATTTTAGTTCATCTCTATTCCCGATTCGTAACTATAAGACTTGGCTCGCAGGCCACCCCGTCATCACCAAGCTCCAGCAGGGAGAACGTTGTCCTCAAGCTTCTGCGCCAGCCTCGCCCCGAGCGCCTCGCCGAACGACGTCAGCCTCTTCTCTGCCGTCCAGTGTTCCTGCCACGGATCCTCCGTGACCTGTTGTCCGACCGACAGCTTAAACCGCTCCTCCATCGTCGTCGGTATGGATGTGATGAAGTCGCTCCCCTGCTCCGCCTTGATGCCAAGATAGCAGGAGAGCACGTCGAGATCGCTTGTCTTGAATCAAGCTGTCGTACTGCGCTTGAACGCGGCGATGTCCACCGCCCGTGCCCCCTTGTCGTCGTACACCTCGACGATGTCCGGTTCCTTCCCCCGTCGTTGGGTGTACAGGGCGCGCCCCTTCCGCACCACCTTCCGCCACTTCGCGTCGTGCTCCGTGACTGCGAACGTGGCCAGCTCCTCTGCCAAAGTTCCTCGAGACGGGGTCGTTCGAAGCGGAGAGTTTCCGTCGTTCGATCCCCCTGCGCGACCAAGGCTTCCGGCCTCGCGCGATGGACACGTCCCGTGCACTCGAGCCACCCACGGTCGAGATCCTGTGGCCCAGGATCGCAGCTCCTCGTACGTGCAAGGCCTGCTAGCCCGCGGTCGAGGGTCCTCCAACGGTCAAGAGAGGTCTTGCGATCCAGACCCTGTACGCGGTCGAGGCCGAGGTCGAGGCTCGACGCGCGTCCGAGACCCACGCAGTCGAGGCCTCCAAGCGAACGGTCGAGGCCGTCCTCCGCGTGGTCGAGGCCGAGCGGACGCGCTCGAGGCTCCTCCCTCGGTGGGACGTACTGGTTCGGCGGTCGGGATGGCTCGACCGACCGCCAAAACTCTCAGCGGACGGGGTCAAGTCCTTCCGTGAATCGCTCGAAACGAGCCGTCCTGCGGTCGAGCCCTACGGCACGGTGTCAAAGCCTCCCATTCTGGTCGTGGCCCAGGCCACCCGACCAGCACTCGGGATCGAGGTCCTGGATGCGTGGCTCGACACTACATGCTTGCGTATGTTTTTATACACGTGTATACGTAGACATGCCTCATGCATGTGTACGTATATATGATGTCTTGCACTTGCATCTTGCTGCTTGCTAGCTAACTTCCGTTGCTACTTTGCCATCTCCGCATATATATATGTGCAAGCATGTATACGTGATTTTAAAGAAAAATAGATATATAAAAAACCTTCCATCTTCAACGTCTCGAAGAAGCAGCAACAGGTAGACCAAACAACTGCAGCTCGGGAGCGGCCATTTCTCCGGGGCTGGGAGAGCTCTAGCTCGCTTTCGCAGCAGTAGAACTCCACTGCAGCCAGGTACGCGTGTTCTGAGCTGTGTTCCCTACCAGCTACGAATATAAATGGTGCCCCATGCAGGTTCGAGACCATACTCGAGGCCGTATTCCAGGCCGTGCTCGAGGCCCCTGGCCATACGCGGTCGAGGAAACGCCTGTCTGCGGTCGAGGATGCTCGCCCGTACGCTGTCGAGGCTGCTCGCCCGTACGAGGTCTTGGCCTCGAACCCATCTGCTCGCCCGTACGCTCACCTGTACGCGGTCGAGGCTGCTCGCCCGCACGCAGTCTCGGCCTCGAACCCGTTTGCTCGCCCGTACGTTCGCCCGAACAGACGTTCCCTTCCACTATAAGGTAACATGGGACAACGGTCCCACCGTGCAGTCTCGAGGGAGCGAAGGCTGACCCACGAACGGGTTCGAACAGCCGTCCTCGAGCAATCGAGTCAGGGGCGACCTAGTGGGGAGCCAACACGAGGCCACGCTCGAGAACGAACTCTCGAGGCCCCCATGGACGTATCCAAGGCCAAATACAATGCAACCAAGGAATCCCTCGATGGGAGGCAGTCAAGCCGCCGGCCTCCGTCGAACGAGGCCGGTACCCTGGTCGCTATGTATAGTGCTTCTATGAGAGTGCTTCCGAGCCTCGTAGTCGTCTCCCCTCGAGAGGGAACGAACTCTCACTTGGATTTTCCCGTTATCAGCTCACCGAAGACGTCGAGGCTTGTCCGATCGCGGATAGCACGGCGCTCTTCACCCCACGGTCCGAGCGCAAGGGCTCGTGGGAAGAACGCCACGAAGTAGCAAAGCACCAGCCACACGGGGCTCGGGGGCTCGACTACATACGGCACCCCTTGACGAAAGAGGATAAAAAACGATCGAAGACCGAAGGCTCCAAGCCACCCTCGACAGGTGCTACAACTCTAGTTAAGTTAGACCCATCGAGAAACACGAGAGTTTAGCCCCTAGAGGAGTCCTACTCACTCCCCTAGGGCCTCGGGGCTACCCCGCGGGGACGCTCGCCCCCCCACGGAGAAGTAAAAACCAAAACTCCTCGAAACAAAATCACCTGCAAACTCGGGTACTTCAACTCCACTTCACGTTAATGAACCCCCACGAAAACTCACGATCGACCCCTTGCATGAGTCCTTACACTCAAACAAGGGCTCGGGGGCTCTTGTCGGGGACTATAATTAGGGGGTCATTAACCTGGTGATGAGATGAACAAGTACCGTCATTGTCTTCCCCTAAATCCTATTTAAAAACCAATCCAAAGACTCACCTCGAGCTGTATCGGGTCGGCCCACGAACGGGCTCCAACGGCCCAAGCCAACCAAAACCAACAGCCCAAGCCAACCACGAGACCCCTCGAAAGGGAATTACGTAAACCCCTCGAATGAACGGGGCATCTCGAGCGGACCGGCCACCCCTCAAAAAATCTCTCAGACATCCGTACAGGAGCATTTAATGCCTCCAACCACTTCCTGCATAACTCCATGACTACAGCATCAGTCACAGTGAGCAAGGTACCTATCCCATCAGCTTTTACCGCCCATACCCTACGATCCAGGATGCTCAGTGGCACTATTGCACCATGCTGAACACTGTATCCTGTACAACACCCCCTCGGAACGCGTCCACTGTACATTTGACCCGGATTTCCCGTGGCTCGATCACGTCATCCCGGATGCCTACCCCTCGAATCATACCCCTCGAAGCGGTTGATAACCGCTCAGGTAATGATGGCAGCTGGGAAGCGCACGTCGCCTGCAGTGACCCATCTCTCCCACCTCAACGACCGTACGCAGGATTCCAGGAGAAGGACGGACAGGCCATCATCGCCCATGCCGCTACAGGCTCGGACCGGACCAAAGCAGGCCTCTACAGTCTCGACGACGCGATCCACGCCCATACCTCGACGTCATCACTACCTCTGCCCTATCTACTGTGTACACCCGGACCTCCCTTTGGCCTATAAAAAGGGACGCCGGGGTTTAGTGCAGGGCACGGCACAACACATCGACACACTCACGCTTTCGCTTTCATCCGTGAAGTCTCGGGATCTGCCTTGTACTCACTCACCCCGTACGAGCACTTAGGTGCAAGATAATACAAGTCTTCTCCCCCCGCTGGACGCAGGGCTTTCTTTTGCCCGAACCAGGATAAAACCTTGTGTCCATCTTGCATCACCATCCGGACTAGGGAGCACGCTTAGAAATTTACTTGTTGGTGTGATACCCCCCGGGGTACGAAACACCGACAACCATTTAGCTACATTACAGTACAATAGTGTAATCATGTTGTTGGATATTGTATATCAGGGAAGAAAACTTCCATAGTTGATTGGATAAGGTTATAAACTATTATATGATGCTTCTCTCTCTCTTTTTTTTTGTCGCAACCCTTGTTTCCCCATGTATGGTTCTTTATCTTAATACATCTGTATGCTCAGATTTAACTGTAAGTGGTTCACTGCTCACTGCTCTGAATGCCAGTTTCTCATTTAGGTAGATCTTTGCAACAACCAGTTAGATAACATACTTACTATGACAGAGTTGCAACAGTCTGAGCTCCAACTTCAACAGCTTGTGCAACAACCTACAAGAATGTGCAACTAAAATTATTTTTTGGTCAGAATCCACATGACTTCATCCACGGATCGACCCAACAAAATCACCAGGAAGTACCTGAGAGCCGCCGCGCCGAGGGCCGGCGACCGACGACCTAGCTCTAACCCTAACCCTAACCCTAGCCGCCGTAGCCCTAACCCTAACCCTAACCTAGGGGCCACCATGAACATTACCTGCGAGGAGCTACGCGGGGAGGAGATGTGGAGACCGATAGAGAGGGAGAGGGGAGAGGTCCGGCCGGCGGCGGCGCTGTGCCACCCGCCCCGCTGCCACCGCACCACCCGCGCGCTCGCGCCGCCCCGCCGCCGCGGCAGCGTGCCGGTCGCGCCGCCAAGCCACGCAGGAGGAGGAGGTGGTGGTGGAGGAGGACGGCGCGAGGAGGACGGCCACCGCCGCCGCCGCTCGCCGCGTGCGCCGGCGCCGTCGCGGTCGCCCCGCTCGCGTCGCGATGGGAGTTGGGAGGAGAGGAAAAGTTACGGGAGGGAGAGCCGAGGCCGGCCTCTTTTTTTTTTTTTTTTTTTTTTTTTTTAGAAGTGGAAGCTAGGAGAGGAGAAGCTGAAGCCCTATATTTATTGACTTGGTTAGATTCTATGAGAAGCCGAAGCTGGGAGTTGGAAGCCGGGTAAAAGGTAAGAGAAGCCGGTAGAAGCCGTTCTTCGGTTGGAACAGATTCTGCAGATCATAGCCGTCCATTCGCGATCGGACGGTTCGAATTAAAACTGATGACGTGTATACCGGCTCCTTCCTAGGAGCCGGTCATCTTTATCTCTGTTAAACTAGTAACATGGCGCGCGCTTCCGCGCGCCCGTGCAAGCGTATATGGAGGCAATTTCAACAAATTTTCGTATGCCATACATTTGTATTAGATATTACATAAGCCCAAACATAGAAGAGCTTGAGTTAGATTATATATACAATACTGGGGGCATCCATGTACGTATATTTTGGGTAACATCCACATCATAACAAGGCATGGTTTTAATACAAGGAAAGATAATCCAGGTTGCATCACATGACAACGGAGTCTGAACATAGAGTGACTACATACATGTTGCATCACAGGATGACAGTCTGAAAATAGAGTGCTAAATAGAAGTAGATTACACTGCTAGTATGGTGGCATATGGAAGGTAGCTTTATACAGAGAATGCAAGGCACCGTGCGTAGGCACATTAGCTTGGCAGTGCTGGTTGTTTCCTGGTGTAGGTTGCTTAGGCCTGGAGTCGATGTCATCATGGTTGATTTCTCAATCTGGGTATTCATAATATTTTATTAGAGAGTTTGAGGCTCAAAATATTGTTTAATATGCATAGGTTTGAAAAGCAAGTAGTGTATCTGAAACAGGTGGGTTGCAGATGCAGTACTTCGTTGTCCAATGACAAATAGTTGTCCCTAATTTTCTCGTAGAAAATATTCAGCTGAAGAAACACCTAACATACAGGCCTGCAAAAAAAGGAAGTATGTCAGCATGTGAATGGAGTAAAAATACACTACTTTGCCTTTTCCTCATAAAAAACATTCAGGAAAAGAACTATTGAAAAACCAGGACCAAAACATTTTATAAATGTCATTGGCATTCGAATTCTACAGAGCATTGCAGGTACAATGGCTGTGTATGATGAATGCTCGAACAGCTTTAGACGAGAACATGTATGTCATGACATCAAACCTCATGTAAAATTGCAACAACATTAAGTCTCATCTTGTTTAAACCAATGAGGAAAATGTTCAAATGGAACATGTGGAGGCATGTGTAAACTGAGAGACAGTCCATGGGATTGACCGAACTAAAACCTGTAGAATTAGATATCTATTAACTGTACCACATGCAATGGACAATGGGAACAACAACCTGTCAGAACAATGGGAAGGATATCTATTATAAATAGAGGATTCATAAATGGCTCTAAATCAATCAACCGTGCCACATGCGATAGATATAGGCCATGGGTAGGCCTATGGGTGTCATAATAAAGAAAGAAATTCCTCACAATGTTTAGTACCCTCCCATGTGTGTCCCACATTCTACAAATTTCAAGGAAAATTCATAGGTTCCCCAAAATAGACACCGATCAAATTGACGGCACTCGCAATGGAGTATCCCCAGTGAGATCATGGAAGCCATATGACACCTTAAATTATTGAAATGAGCTATGTAGATAAGTAGGTCATAAAAGTTGAATTTTCATTGGATCAAAAAGGTACTCCCATTCATCATCAACATTTCTTTAGGCACATAGGATGGATGTAACGGCAACAATCAATAATGATAAACACAGTGAACTTATCCAATTAAGATGTGAATGGAGGTACAAAAATTAGAAAATGTGTTGTTTGTCATAACTTGTGTGGTCTACAATTTGAGACAGGTGGTATAAGAGATGATGTGCCTCCATGATAAGTCCAGTTAATGGACATATTGAACATCAACGAATTTAGGCATAGATAAATAGAAGTGATTACTTAAAACTATGAACCATGGACAATGTGAGTAATTTTTTCAAGCAAGGTAAAACACTGAAACCCACAAAAACATGCGGGGGAACATGAAACTAACGTCCCATTTTGTATTGTAAAAGAGCACAAATGTAATTGGAGAAATTAGAGAAACCACATTGAACAACCGCTAGATTGACAACAGAAGGAAGCAGAAAATCAGAGCAAAATCCACATAGGTTCGTAAACCTTCCTCTGATCAATGCTTAAACCTTCCTTTGACAACAGAAGCAGTGTTATCTGAGTATAAAAATTCCAGTAGATGTCGTGAACAGGATTTCGAATTGCATATTTAACATTTAACTACTCTCTTCACATGGCAAGTTCCGCACCAGCCTGTACAACATAAGCATACCCAAATAAGACAAAATATTTAACTTCCAGCAGCAGTGTTTGTCCATGTTACCTGATTACGTCCCCTAATTTTTTTTCATCTAGTATAGCAGTATAAAAAAACAATTTTAAATGTTTCACAGTAAGACACACAGACCGGCCATTTGATGACAAACACCGCATGCCTAGCAAATTTTAAGTCATTCAAGAAGCATACTGCATTTGACTATTATTAATAGGTTTTCTAAAATGGTTCATGGGTTCTCGATGGAATCTACCTGATGCAGCGTGTCAAATTGTAATAATTCGTCGCTCACAAGAAATGGTATTTGTTACTTACATGTCCCTCCTGGTTATCCCTGGTGCGTAACCCCCACATAAGATGGAAACAAAGGTCTTACATAGAATCGAATTAGAACCTAGGTAGAGACATAGAATGGATACCTGAAGTGAACATTTCTTCATAATCTCAAACTGATTCTGAGGAAGCTTGTTCCAGCTTTAAAAGTTGCTGAAAAACTGAAAAGAACAGGGAAGAAAGTACCAATTAGCTAGGAACTTCAAGGTTTCAGATAGCAGTCATAATCTGGCTGTAGTCGGAGGGCTTGATTGTGGCTACAGAAACACCATTTAGTGTATCTATGAAGAGAACAATCCTTGGAGGGTTGATTTGCATGAAGTTTTGATGGTTGTAGAACAGCTGGACTTCATATAACCATGACAACTTGGTCGGTGTTAGCTGTTTCATCCCAACCTGTAAAGGGTAACCATGAAACTTGTTCAGTGTTGGCTATTTCAGTAGCATGAAAACTATGGACAAATAATAGCTATAGAAAAGATAACCATAAAAGTTTCTCACTGATCGCTATTTTGTTACCACTAAAACTATAGGAAAACAATAGTTATGAAAGAGCTGCTCTTTTTAGAACCTTGACAAGGCACTTATAATGGAATACATTTTTTAGTCTTGTGTACGGTAAGCAAAAGCTTAAGAAATACTATAGAATGGGAATACACTTCAAAAGAAGACTATTGTATAGGGAAATAGAGGAAGTCAGTTTAGGATTTCCTATATATGTAAACTGTAAATTATGTTTGTGCTGTGTAGGATAGTATGACAATAAAGCATTGTTAGAGGAGGCCAAATGACATTGCTAGTAAGACAAGAGCATGGCCATTTTTTTCTAGTTGAAGTGCAAATTAATCTACCCAAGACTAATGCATTTTAGCTCTGTCCAGTGTCCACAACACATCAAACTTATTTAGTGTTCGTGGTCAACAAGATGACAGCCTTATAGGAACACCATAGGACCTCAACAATTCCAGATCTAAGAATATACAAGATATCAATTACTTGGTCTATCTAAATGTTCTAAATTGCAAAATTATGCACAATTAAAGAAAATCAAGTGAGCATGTAAGGAATACTGTAATTTAGTAACAGCTGAAGTGAACTAATGCTTTCCATAAAAGAGGTATGCTTATCCAATAGGTAAAAGACAAATAGGTTGGTTATGAAATACTACAGTAAAAAGAAGACAATGCTTATTAGCCAATAATGGACATAATCAAGCTACATGGTCAATTGTGTAAGGAGAAAAGAAACATATTTAACTGTGGAACATGAAATTTACAACTGAAACACAATGAATGTTGTAACCTAGCAGATACGATGGCTGAACAGTACGTAGAGAACTAACCTTAAATTTCATCGTAGCAGTTGAATGGAGTCTACAAAATAAGTCCTTTTTGGCTTGCTTATTTTGAGAAAACAAAAGAAAATAGCAGATATAAAGCAGAACTAAGTTGCACTGAAGAGAAATCGCAATATGGCTGTCAATTTATTTTGTGAGCTCACATATTTGTTCTTGTCGTCACAACCTGGACAGTAGAAAGTAGCAAGCCAAAACTACAGACATGGCATTTTCCTCGGCCCGGCCATGCATACTGGTCGGAGCAGGCCAGCTGGGAATGGGCGGCGCAGCCGCTGGCAATGAAGGTCGCAGGACCCCGGGCCGTCGTCGATGGGGCCAAGCCCTAACCTAGACCATTGCGACCGCCTCGACATAGTAACCCTAACCCTAACCCTAGGGGACATCATGAACATCACCTGCAAGGGAGCTGCGCGGGGAGACGTGGAGCCGGAGAGAGAGAGGGAGAGGGGAGGGGGCTGCCAGCGCCGGCGGCAGCGCCGCGCCACCCGCGCGCCCGCTCCGCTCCACCCCTGCCTTGCCGCCCCGCCGCTGCCGCGCCGCCACGCCGCTGTCACGCCTCCCCGCCGCCGCGCCGTGCCGTCCTCCCACGCCGGAGGAGGAAGTGGTGGAGGAGGAGGACGGCCGCCGTCGCTGCCGCACGCCGCGTGCGCCCGGGGCCATCGCGGCCGCACCTGCTCGCGTTGCGACGGGAATCGGGAGGAGGGAGAGGAAAAAGTGACGGGAGAGAGAGGGGGGGTAGAGAAAAGAAGAATTTGGGAAAGAGAAGCAGAAGCTGGTATACATATTTAGTTGGCCGGATTCAGAGAGAAGCGCAGCAGAAGCTGAGGAGAAGGGATAGAAACTAAATAGCTTCTGGAAGCAGATTCGGGTAAAATCTGGAATCAGTAAATCTTGTCCATTCACCTAAAGATCTAACGGTGGTTGATTTTCGGGTGATGTGGCATAGCCCCGCTCTTGAGGAGCTGTCCACACACATATTGTTTTAATTAGAGAAGGTACAGAGTTGGCACCAGGCGCCGTCGTTGTCCCCTCGCTCGCTCTCCGTCTCCTCCCTTTCTGTTGGAGTGCCTGCTCGCCGGCCGACGCCGCCTGCTAATTGCCGCGTCCGGGGGCCGCGTTGCGGCGCCGGGGCGTCTCCTGCTGTGGCGCAGCGGATCCTCGCCGCACCCCTCCTCGGAAAGGCGTGCGCGGCGCCGTCGGGTGTCGAGCGGAGCCAGGGCAGCAGGTCGGTCGTTCGTGCGCCTTCCACTCAGGTCAGGTGAGGCGGCTGGTCTTCTTCAGCTCAAGCTTAGATCACTCCTTCAGGGTAGGGTAGTTCTGTGACTCCGCAAAATCTGGAGCTCGGATTGCCCCCATTAATTTGATACATTTCTTGGTACCTGCTGCTGTTAGCGGGCGCTGATACTGTTTCGTCTTCCTCGATCCGTGCCTAGTTTCCATCTTCTGAGAAACCGTCGCAACAGTGCTCCCATAATCCTGGAGCTGGCGTTACCTTTTAGTACATCGTGCAAGAAAGCCAAGAATTTACACATCCAGGCTCTTGGTTTCCTGCTTTGAAGTGAAGGGATTAAATAGCAGTATTTCATCTACCCATGGAACTTGTAGCCGATTGTTGGAGCGACAGAGCTGTAGTGATACTCCGTGCTGGTCAATTGGATACGAATTCCTAGTTCTTCTCTTCTCTGGAAACCTTCTTTATTGATATTTATATTGAACTAATTACTAATTGCAGGGTAGTACTATGTAGCAGCTGCATTTCTTTGCTAGTATTGAGCACCTTTTCCACGTCATTTTCTTGATTACTATTCGTACTTTTTATGATGGTAGATTCTATTTCGCCTGCTCCCACCCCATACTCTTTATTTAACTTGTTTACTACTTTTGAGATTCCTTGTTTGTGGCACATGATTGATGCTTGTTTGGTCACACGGCCAGTAATATGCTACTCTTAGGAGGTGTATCCTTCATCTTTCTTTAATGGAACCTTGGTCCGCTGCATTTGTAGGCTTATAACTTCCTTGTGGTGTTTGCCTGAAAAGTGGGGGAAAGATACGTGGTGGAAGATGAGATCAGTGGCATGGTCACTTCGCCAGCTTCGCCGTTTCACCCAGCACCATGCAGAGAGGCACTCACCAGCCACCAGATTGATCAGGCAGCAGAATGCTTTAATCATGTGCAGTTCGACAACTCGTTCACTGAGCAGGTTATGTCGTAATGGTGAAACTAGCCGATTTGCAAGCCCTGCCATGGAGTTGATGAGGTCCATGTTCTCCACTCTAGCAGCTGATTCAACCAAAGGTTCACTTATCATTTCTCTTTATGTGTGGTACCTTTCTATCTTCTATTTTTTGGGGGCATTTGAATCAACTTATTTGCTTTCTTCAACTTTGCTGTAGATATTAGAAGAGGTGGTCCGATGGTGGAATACGAGAGGAGAATAGTGTCAGGAGAGCTAGTAGATGGCGACAGCTTTCAGGTATTGTTCTGGTCCTTGACCAAAAGTTTCATTTCTTGGATAGCTTCCATCAATGCTGTGGAACAAAAGTTTTCTCGCCTATTTACTGGCTCATGCAGGTTGATACAATTCAACAATTACAAAGGCTCTATGAGGAGTTGATTGAGAATGAAGAAGACTGCCAGTTCGACAGATATAAGTCATCTGAGAAATCAGGACGGTAAGAGCAGTTTTAGTGCACTGAGGTGACATCTTCTGTATATAGTGCATTATCTTAACCTTAGTCTTTAATATCGAAGGAGTCGATGGCTATGGTCCCGTCTCATTACTCAGTCTTCTACCTATGCTCCAGTTAAGGGGCTTTACCTCTATGGTGGTGTCGGTACAGGGAAGACGATGCTTATGGACCTGTTCTATGAACAACTGTAAGTCTATCAGTTCTAGCTTCTAGGATCTCTGTTACACCACTTTATGGTAACCATGTTATGGATCGTCATTGTGTAAATGCTGCTTGAATTCTGCTAGAACTTCTTCAGTAATCCTAGTCCATTACCAAGTAGTTTGTGAATATATTAATTGCTCTTCTGGTAAATCAGTCTGTATAAGTGATTCTATGACAACTGTTGTGGCAACTATTCACATTCTAAGGGCCAAAATTCTTTCTTTTTCATTCTTTTTAGTTCATGTGCAATTGTAAATTAACAGAACACATTGCAAAGATAACGAATGCATTAGTACAATATACACATCATTGTTGTCAAAATATTTGAAGCCCAGTGGCATGTGAGTGAGAAGAAGGTATCTGGCTAGCAAAAGTAAAATGGCATCATCTTTTATTAATCTCATTTTAACTTGTTGCTCTGATACTATAAACCTAACATTGAAATTTTCTAGACATATAGTTGACCTGTACTCCGAAAACTTGGCACATTGACATTTTTATCTATGAAGAGCTTTTGGAATTTAGTAGTATGGTAGTTGTAGTTTTACCTGCAGGCCCTGTTTGGATTGGAATTGAATTCATTGTAATAAATTATAGTTAGGCACATATTTGAGATAGGCTATATAATTTTTGTAACTTTAATTAAGTTGGAGAGTACAAACATAGCATCGTGATCTATAGAATCCATATTTCCAACTCCCATCCTATGAATTTGAGATAGGCTTATATCTGAACTTTAGAAAGTTGTGGAATCTCAAATTCCAAGCCAAGGGATCCAAATGGGCTCGTAATGTAATTCCATGCCACTCGGTGCTTCATACACAGAGTTAGAGCAAGTACCTGTAGCCTATATTTGAGAATTCTCTGTGCTTAACTTTGATTTTTATCTGCTTAGGAGAAACATGTTAGATAATTGGTCGTACAGGTATGTATCAAATATGTTTGTTCACATATAAACTATACCTCGGTTTATTTCGTTATAGGTAGAAAACCATATAGAAGAAATAGACTTGAAATCAGAATAGTTCACAGTTAGTTGCAGTCTTAGGCACTCTCTATATAGTGATGATCCTTGCTCATTGCTGAAATCACTACACTTTTACTTAAGAAATTCCCTTGCCTATATTTCTTGAAAATGAGAAGGGCGGGCCTAGTGCAAGCGGTAGAGTCTTGCCGCCTGTGACCAGAAGATCCTGGGTTCGAGTCGCGGTCTCCTCACATTGCACAGGTGAGAGTAAGGCTTGCCACTGACACCCTTCCCCAGACCCTGCACAGAGCGGGAGCTCTCTGCACTGGGTATGCCCTTTATATTTCTTGAAAATGAATTGTTCTGGTTTACTGAAGGTAGATTTATTATCATGATCTGTACCAGGAATAACCTTCTGCAGTCTGTTGGTTAAAAGCTTTTCTAGAACCTATGTGCAAAACTAGGTTAAGAAATTGGCATGAAATCATTCAATGTGATTATACATCTTAGTCACTATATCATAACTGAATCATTTATGTAATTTTTTAGGCTTTATGATCTTGGGATTGATCATGAAGTTTACAAGTCTTCTCCGATTATATCTCAGCACATTCTGTAGAACATATCACAAAATCTACAAGATGCAGGGGCTATTCCAATTTGTGAACTCCCAGGATAAATTACTTGGATGAAAGATAAGCAAATAGACAAAATTTGTGCCTGATGCCTTTGCAGTTCTCTAATTTTTACATGGAACCGTAGTGCCTGTGGCCAACAGATATCCTGTCATATTTCTCTTGTTGATGGATAAACTGGAAAGAATGAAATGCTGGCATATCTTTCTTGTCATTTTATACATTCAGCAAGATAGTTTTGTTCTCTTGAAACAACAGAGTTTGCATACAAATCTCATGGCTTTTTACAATAATATTTAGACAAAAAGTTGGTACTTGCACGAATTCTTCACATAAGATAACTGATATTATTGTGTCTTGGCAGGCCATCTAACTGGAGAAAAAAACGTATTCACTTTCATGATTTCATGTTGAACGTACATAGCCATCTTCAGGTAATTTGTTTATATGTGCAAACTGCCTTGAAGTGCCCTGCTCCGAGCTTTAGGAAGATATGATAATCATTGTCATGATACTTGTCTATATGCAGATGCATAAAGGTGTTTCAGATCCACTTGATGTTGTAGCAGCTGAGATTTCAGATGAGGCCATCATATTATGTCTTGATGAGTTTATGGTACACTTTTCTGAGGTTATATATTCCAACAATGTCCCGCTATATGTGTTTGTAACAAGCCCAACTATACTGCACAGGTAACTGATGTTGCTGATGCTATGATTCTGAACCGGTTGTTTAGACAATTGTTCAGCAAAGGCGTTGTATGTGGCTACTATTTTCTTCCATTTTCTTATGGGGACTAATTACTCAGGTTATCTATACAATACACCAAATTTTGACATGGATTTATTTGCATGTCTTGCGCTCAGATTCTTGTTTCGACTTCTAACCGCGCTCCAGATAAGCTTTATGAAGGTGGCTTACAAAGGGACCTTTTCTTACCATTTATTGACACCTTGAAAGTACGGGTGGTTTCACATTTATCACTTTCTCTGCATTGTCAATCGAAGTTTAATATGCTAGTATGGTGGTGTGTATTTTGTGGACCATTACAGGAAAGGTGCATTGTGCACCCTATTGGATCTGCAGTGGACTATCGCCAAATGGGTTCTGTATGTTACCAACTTCTGCAAGCTACTACTAGTCCTTGGTTTCTTCCTCCTTTCCTTATCTAGTTATCTGATATCTTTGAACTGATATCTGGGCAGGCTGAGCAAGGTTTCTATTTCGTCGGAAAACATTACAGTACACTTCTGAAACAGAGGCTCCAGTCTTTAATTGGAGATGAAGAACCCAGCCCACAAACTGTTGAAGTAATTATGGGAAGGAAATTACCGGTATGGACGTATTGTAGAAGCATTCAAAAGCAACCCACTAAAACACATTACTCTTTATATATTACTTAAACATGACTTTGCAGGTTCCCCTTGGAGCAAATGGTTGTGCGTATTTTCCTTTCGAAGATCTTTGTGATAAACCTTTAGGCGCAGCAGATTATTTTGGACTCTTTAGTAAGTATATTGCTGCAATGTAATTTCTAGTATTTGGATTATGAAATTTACTCTTGACATAACCTAACTGATAACCAAACGTTTGCTGTGCAGAAAAATTTCACACCCTGGCACTTGATGGTGTTCCAAAGTTTGGGTCTAGTAACAGAACATCAGCTTATCGGTTCGTCACACTGATTGATGTATGATCCTTATTGTGTCACATTTTATATTATGTTGAAGTTTGTCTTGGTTTCAGTATGATCAGACAATGTTTTGTTTTTCTATATTTCAACTGAAGACACCTCAAAACTAACATTCGGTGTTGTTATAAGGAGGTTTTTATCATAGATTAGATTTGATTACAGCAGTGTCATACTTAAAAATTATACTTGAATATAAACAACAAAAATGCATTTCCCCTCTCCACCAATAGAGTTTGAATATTGCAGCCTACATGTACTTATCATGAAATAATGAATTATTTTTTAGGTTATGTACGAGAACAAAGCAAGGTTGTTATGTACAGCCGAGGCTGGACCGATAGATCTGTTTCAGAATATCGTGACTGTTGCTGAAGCACAGAAGGTTTCACCAAGATCTTCGCGCTCACAGAAAAGTGACGATCCTGACCTATGTGTGGACAATGAGCTAGGATTTGCCAAGGATCGTACGATTAGCAGGTATGGAAATTTGTCTTTGCTAATGTATGAGAATCACAATTCACAAATCACAATCTACCCCTTAAGCTCGTATTTAACTTATGCCTTCTGTTATGCCTTGTGCTTTTACAGGTTGACAGAGATCAACAGTAGAGAATATTTGGAGGACTTCGAAATGAGATTGCGGCAACAGCTGCCTAATGGCGGTGATGTTGTACTAGCGTAATATAAACTGAAGGCTTCTGTGCCTCATATTTGAAACTGATGTAGTCACCCCACCTGGCTTACATAGGCAAGTGAGGGAGCGAAGCTTTTCCAATAGTGATGCATGTAAATATGAAATAAAGCTATGTAAGGGCATTTTTGCTTGCAGGTGGCTGATTTCCATATAACGGCTCAACCTATAGGGGAAAAAGGCTAACGGTTTGCTCGTGTTTTGCTATTGTATGTACGGAGTACTAACTTTCCTGACGCATGGTTGACGTAGCATTTTTTTTTTTTTTTGAGGAAAACATGCTTGACGTAGCAGGGAAGCTCTGGTCATTATCGTTGTGTCATGTCTGGAGCAGATCTGCTACGTTTCCAAGGAAACCTGCCTACTCCCTCCATTTTAAATTATTAATTAAATTACAAGACGTTTTCCATTTTAAATTACAGGATGTTTTGGTTTTCTCATAATGTGAATTGAAAAGCAAGCATCTCAAGGAGTCAAGGTATACATTGTTTCTAGAATCATCAGATTTTCGTTTTTATGAAGAATCAACAAAACTAAAAATAAAAAGGGCACACATAGGTATGAAATAAATAGCCGTCAACTACAGATCTTGAAAAAATATAAATAAAAAGAAGGAAATATATTGTTTTTATAATCATAATTGGCTGTATGGTTTCTAAGAGGCAACAACAAGTCACAGCAATTGCATGAAAGGCGTTTGGTCACTGCCTAGAATTTATTCCTTCAACGTTTGGAAACTTGAAACAATGGGATGGACACTAAAAGATGGTTGCCTCAGATAGTGTATGGTTCTACATAAAAGAGAATATTTACACTAGTTCCTTTTTCTAATTTTTGGTGTTGCATCTATAATCTGAAATCTCATCATGCAGCATAGAGGATACTGTGTTGCTTTTTTTTTAGAAACATATGCGTGCATATTGGTAATGGTTTCCGTTCTGCCCCATGGTATGGTGCACCTTGAGCGACAATCTGCTTCTACAAATTGTTTCTTTTGAAACAAGTTTTGTCGTATGTCCTCTGGTCTGAGAAAGCGCAACTTTAGATTTAGAATAATTCAAAGTTTCACAAACTTTCTAAAAAATATCAACTTCTATATCTCAAAATATGTTACTGTAAAATATATTCCATGGTTGATATAAATCAGTTTATCTAGTATCATAAATATAAGTCTTTTTTTAGATTTATCGACCTTAAGATTGTGATTGGCTAAAAAACAAAAGTGCACTCTTTGGGCACCGGAAGATTTTTTGTCATGTTTGACAAGACAATATCAGAAGATCCAAAAGGTTGGTTGGTTAGGTTTTTGTTCGGCCTGGTCGCTGTACAGTACAAACCTTCCCCTAATCCAGCCTAAACAAAAACAAAGCTGCTTGTCTTGTGGACCAGGCTCATTGAGTGGCGTGCACTAGTGCAGATGGCGGTGTGCATTTCCATGACACTTTCCCTATAATAATTCTAGCACCAGTTCATAAGCAGTTTATTTCTCACAGTATGCAATTTAAGGAACCACTTTTAATAATGCCTGAGTATGGCATTCATAAAGTAACGAGCACAAGGTGTAATTCCTCTAGTTTTTACCCTGTTCGATAAGCCGGTTGGTGTTATTTTATTGTGAAGAAAAACATTGTACAATATAAGTCGGGCTAATAAGTTTAAGTGAACAGGGTCATTATGAGTAAATCCATACTAGTTCTACAAGCATTGGTATCACCATCTACAATAAATGTAGCTATATGGTTTTTAAATTTCCAAACTCAACAGCTTAAAAGGTATTCATGCTGATTATATTTTTCAAAATGTATAACCCAAGACTCCTTCGAAAGGACTTCTTTGAGGAACATGTGTGAGTATATGGATAGTATAACAACTAAATTCATATCTGATTTAATACATTGGAAAGAGTCTCTAGACTCTAGTAAGTAATCTGATGTTTTAGTAAATACATATCCAAAAAAGATACACACATGCGGGTGGCACGCCCATCCACATCCTAATCCTATTTCAGAGGTGGTTTTGCCGGACTTCCCCCTCCTCGGCCGTCGTCAATATTCGGACGGTTCACCGGGGCCCCGCCCGCCTCTCTCCCTCTCCAAGGGCCGCCGCGTCCGCCCGCTCCGTCCCCCACCTCGCAGTGCCCTCCCCACCGCCGGCCGGCCACGCCCCGCCCCGATCCAGATCCAGGTACGCATGCATCTCCCCTCCCGCCGCGGGCAACCGCGTCCCTTTCCATTCCTCCCCGTCGGCGGCAGGCGCTGGACGCCTCTGGCATCTGGCATGGAGTGGAGATCCGAACGGGGTTGTACGTTCCCCTTGCAGTCATCTTCGCCTCTTTGGCTGGTTCGGATAGGGGTAGGATGGTGTTGCTTGTTTGTTTCGTTTTGGTCTGCGCCTCTGCGGGATTTCCCCCGTTTCTTTGGTGTGAGCGCTGGAATCCAAACCTTTGCTTGCCATACCGTTTCTGCCGATGTTCATCAGGCGTTATTGATAGATGTTTTCTTGAAACTGAATCAGAATTGACAATTTGGGTCAATGTGAATCGGAATATATGGACGTGTTCTCAGTGCCGATTTATTCTGGAGATAAGCTTGTGGGCTGGATCTTTGAACCATTAGTAGGGAGGAAAGAACTGATTTGGATATTTTTGTTTCAGCCTTCAACACCCAGAGAGAGAAAAAAACCTGCGATTCCATTGCGACAGGGACAACGATAGTGCCGCATTAGGGAGTCGTTTTCATTGCACACTGTCGTTCTGCACTTCCACTTCGGCAATCCCACTGTCAACAAAGGCCGTGCTACCTGAATTTTAGTTGACTTTTTTATTCCCACAATTCAAAAGCTCCGGTCAAGGACATAGATACTGGTGCATTTGACTGATTCCTCTAATTTCTTTCAGGATAGTAGTTGTGGTATTTTTTTTAATGTATATTTTTGGCCTTCGTGCTGTCATGGAAAAAATGTGAGCTTTCGTACTGCCCAATTATCTTACCCAAAAAAAAAAAACACTAGATCATAGGAGAAGACTCCCTTATGTCTTTGAAAATAAGAAGGTGATAGGCTTCGAACCCAATTATCTTATACCCCCTATGTCGTTCAAGGTGCCCTCACTTGTAAAAAAAGTGATATTGGGCTCCAGATTTATTTTGGTATCACATATGTTTTCTATCACATATGTTTTCCAATTTATTGGAGTTTAGAAAGGTGGAAAAGTAGAGAGCATGCATTACCTCTTGTAGTTTATTTAGGGCGCGTTTGGTTGTCGTTTCAGAGCAGCCTAGCCCGTATCCTAGAGCCAGGCGCTGAGCAGCTAGGTTCTGTCCATGCAACCACAGCTTGATTGGTTAGTTTTACTGAAGAACATGGCTCGTCGCAGACTTTGTTTGGTTGGCAGGCTCCGTGCTACCAACCTGCATGTGCGTGACCGAGCAGAGCCAGCCAAAATGCCTGCGCTGCACAGCACCAGCCAGGCTCACGAGAAACGAGTTCTGATTTTGTTTCCCGGGAGCCAGGCCACGGAGGCAGTTTTGCACCGCCGGAGCCAGATCCAGGTAGCCATCTGGGTATCCCACGGGCCTGGTCAAGCCATATCCAAACGCGCCCTACTGAATGAAGTAGCTCTCTCGTCTGTGACATTTAAAGCATGCTGCTGGTGCCAGGAAACTGTATGCTTGGATTGCTTGCTCATGCTTTTTAGTGTGGTGCCTTTTGTGATGAACTGATGTTGCAGCTTACTAGAATATTAGAATTTCAATGTTCCTGGTTCGTTTTGATGTTACTAACTTATTATGCCTAGGAGCCTTGGATTTTCATGTTGCACAATGGGTGATGATGATTCCAGAAATGTTGCTTGTCCATTAATGTTCAGACTTTCTCTTTAATTTTTTTTTTGTGTGACTGACGTGATACAGTAGGTTATAATTCTTTTCCAGAAATGATGATTATTTATCCATTAAGGTTCTGCTGGTATTTTTTACAGTGGAAAGATTTTCTTTTTCTGTTTTTTCATGAACTGGAAAGTGCAGCGAGATCAGGCATCTAGAACAGCAATCATTATTATTTGAAATTCCCGTTCCATTGTGTTTTTTGTTTACTCAAACATCGGTTTGGAGTTGGAGTAACCCGACTCATTCTTATGCCTCTGTTCTCTCCATCACAAAATAGATCCTCTCCTTCCTTAAAGAAATGAACTGAAACTTTCTTAGGCAGATGTTTTTATCTCTTTGTTTTATAGCTCCTTAGGGTTTTTTTTTCTTTTAATATATTATTCTGATTTGAATTTAAGAATGGGGAGAAAATTGTGAATTGTGAAATATGAACTATGCAACATATACTGAAATATATTGGAATATATTGGAATCAGAGAGTGACATGTGTCCCCTTCCAAAAATGGATATAGAACTACCCATATTATCGAATAAGACAGTGCTTGTTTAGTAGAACTGTAAATGATTATCTGCTATGTGGCATGATTTGGGTTCTAGATATGTGCATATCATATTTCCATTAAAATGGAGTTGTATTGCCAGATGTGAAACTTAGTTTATTTGTTTGCTCTGTTTACTGTCTGTTGAGTTCTAGTTGAGTCAGCCAAGTTTATTTGTTTGCTCTGTTTACTGTCTGTTGAGTTCTAGTTGAGTCAGCCAAGTTTCACAGCATTCACTTAGGCAATCTTTCTTGTGAGTGTAGATCTTGAAAATACTTAGCTCATTATTCTTGTCTCTTTTGGACAGGATTCAAAGAAACCAGTACATTACCACCATGGTTCTTGATTCATTATCATCTCCTCACAGGAGGTCCCAAAACACATTCTTCGTGTCATCTGCAAAAAAGCCTCAGTCATCTCGTGATGACAGTTGGTCTGCATTGGTTGAGCGGCACCGGTTCCTCCTGACAACACTTCTTGTGCTTGCCTTCCTGTGCACTATCTATCTGTACTTTGCAGTAACCTTGGGGGCATCAGATGCTTGCACTGGATTGACAGGGGCAGAGAGGATTGAGTGCCAGGCAAGATCAGTGCTGCAACATGGAAAGTTGAAATTCCGCTAATTTTGGAGACTCATTGATGGAAGACCAAATTATTGAGTTTTATATGCACTATGGTCACAGGTCTTATTCTTCATACCATGAATCTGTATATTTTTGGTGGTGGTGGTTTGTATTCATGCTGATGTTATTGGGCCACAAAATTTACTGTACTGGTAGAGGCAAAATCTAATAGTGATAGTGTTGAGGTTGTGAAAACTGGTATACTGGGGTATTCTCAAGTCTACTGGGGTAGGCCTATATCGTTCTTTTACCATGGTGTGCTATGGCACCTGTAATTCGTCCAGGAGATCTTGGTATTGTCTCCCGTGTGACATGTGATTCACAGTTAATTTGATACCGTGCTACCTGAGTACCCTTTGATCCCTAGATAGCAATTAATTTTGCTATTGTTCATCTTAATTTATTAATGATCAACTGTTCACTGAGAAGTCTGTTAATTTTAGTGAATTATTGATGTAAATATGACAACCTGGAGCACGATTGTTTCCAGCTTGTTCTTGTTTTGACCGGTAGATCAGAGTGGTTGGAAAAAATTTCAGTAGACACTGGTTTCATCTTGTAACTTAATTCAACCATGTAGAAAATGAGTTATATTCTTTCAGAGAATCAGCGGCAAAACTGAAAGGTTTAAAGAAAAACAGTGCTCAGAACCTTAGAGCTTCAAGCTCTTGGTGGTTTCTACTGAACTTCATTGCAGAATTTGAACCATTCGAACATACTATGTTCCACATAGCCCAAAATTGTTGTTATAAAATCGAGGACCGGCGAGTGCTTGGAGTTGATAACCAGCTGGTATCTCACCTGATATATGGTTGTTGGACAGATTGAGCGAATCAAGAGCCCTCAGCAGCGAAACTCTTCAAAAAATTTTTACTTTGGTTTTCTTGTCTCATTCTATTTCCAAATTATTTCATAAAATTTTTAGAAGCCTTAAATACATTTCCATGGTTTAAAAACCTTATCATGTATATAAAATATTTTGAAGTAAAAAGATGAAACCATCTAGAAAATCACTGCTTACCAGGTCATCAAGCTAATGTAAACTAGAATAAGTATGCATAGTTGCGGAACTTATTTAGAAATAGTATAGTTGCATCATTGCATCGATGAGATATGTTGTCGACATGAGAAGTTAATAAAAAAAGATAAATACCTTTTTTGTGAAAAAAGATAAATACCATGCTTAAAGAATATTAGATCCAACTATAGGAGATGTGACGGCCAAACAAACGTGAAGATATGTATGCTTTCTATGTTGATTAATAGGTTAAAAATAGAAACTATTCTTAGTGAAAGATGACGTAGCATTTTTGAGGAATGTTGTGACATTTGGTGGAATATGACACATATGCATAGCTTCGAAGTTTAGTGAGGTTTATTTATAATATAGATATAGATAGATGAGCTGAGCTGAGTAAAATGATATCTGTTTTAAAGTTATTATTTTTATTGAAACCTATCCATTTTTAAAGTTTGAGAAGGAAAATGAGACAATGATTCTTTTTTGGTTTCATTAAAAAGCTAAACTAAATTCATTGATTTATTATGAGATTTTTTTAGAAATTGAAAAACATTGTACCTGAGTGAAAGCACATTCCAGGTCACAGGCCCAGCACGGTACGGCCCATCCTACGTCGACCACAAACCGACAAGATAAGCACATCCCGAATCGTGTGGTTCCCGTTTCACCGCGCTAACGGCGCCCCAGCTCCAAAACCAAACGCCGTCACTTGCCCCTCTCACTCCTCCAGCGCACTTCCCTTCGAGATGGTCCTCAAAGCCGCCGTCTCCGTCACCGTCACCCCGCTGCTGCCGTCGCCTCCGCTCCGCAGTCTCCTGCTGCTCTCTTCCCCCTCTCGAGCCCCGCGGCGGCTCGCAGGATCGCGAGGGTTTCCGCGGCGATGGCGGTGCAGCCGGCCGTGGTGGTGGGCGGCGGCCGCGTAGGCCAGGCGCTGCTGTCCATGGGCCCGCCGGGAGGGGACGTCCTCGTGGGCCGCGGCGAGAAGGTGCCCGACGACGCGCCTGGACCGGTACTTGTGTGCACGCGCAACGACGACCTCGACTCCGTGCTCGAGGCCACCCCCAGGTCGCGCTGGCGCGGTACGTGCTCTCCACCACCTCGTCTGCCTGTGCTCTCCTGGCTGATGTGCTTTGGGTGGGCGCTTGCATTTACCAGTTGGAGTTAGCGTTGGTTCTATGCTGCTGCTTGGGTGGCATCGGGCCTTGCATTTTAGGCGAACCGCGCCTGTAATACTGAACAAATTAAGCTGGATTAGCAAAGCTGTTCTGGCTAGGGTAAGTACTAAGTAACAAAACAAAAGAGGCTGGATCCATTTTACAAATGGAAGGTTTAGCAGTTGAGCTAGTGATTATTGATGGATTGGCAAACTCGGAAATTGTGTAACATTTTTTTGTTGTTTCTAAATTCTAACAGTTAGATCCGATGTGCATCCACTCACAAGCACATATTTTGGATAGTGAACATTCCAGAAGAGCTTGTTTGCTGAAATATGCAAGTTTGGTAAATAATCTCTGCCATCAATGTAGTTTGAAGAAACTAACCTCATAGGATAGTCACATTGATATGAATTTGTCACTAGATGAGCATTTATTTTGATTCCGAAGTGTTCTTTCTAGTATGGTTTCGCTTCCAGTCACTTTATCAAAAAGTTATCTGCCATGTTTCTATCTTATGCATGCTAACTAAACCATTTGCATAGTTTTGCTTTATTTCGGGACTTGTGAGCTAATATTGCAGCAGATTTGGTGTTCTTCCAGAATGGAATGTTGGATCCATGGTTCGAGAGCAAGGGCCTAGTGGATGCAAACCAGGTCTTGGCCTACTTCGCTGTATCAAAGCTTGGAGAGCCACCAGTCGATGGGATTACTGATACCAACCCAGAGGGGTTGACTGCTGCATTTGGCAGCTGGGCTCCTGCAGTGGCTGCCCGCCTGCAAAACGGCGGACTTACTTGCCAGGTGAGGTTATGAGCATTTTCTTCAGAAGTTCTGTAATCCATAAATTCTCATGTTGGCCTTTTTCATATTGATTTTATATTACTTTTCATAGTAATGTGCAAGCAACATAGATATTTACTCAAAAGAATTGTTTGGGAAGCCCTTGCAAAAGATTTATTAGACCCTTACGTTGAATTGTGCCAGACAGAACTTAGAATAAATCTGTTTCCTTCCATATGCATTATTTATTTTCATCCTGTCAAAATTTGTTCAAGGCATCAAAATGTTTTCTCCCTATTATAAGATGTGAGTAGTAGGGAAAAGAAGATGTCCATTCTAAAAAAGGGTACCAAAGATAAAGTTTTTGAAAAATCATGGTCTGTGGCTATACATTTGCAGGAACCTCCTTATTTCTGCACACCTAAATTGCACGGATACGGATACGCGTATCGGTATCGGATACGGATACGCGTATCCGATACGGCAAGTTCCAAAAAACCCGATACGCGGATACGTATAATATTTAAAAAAATAAAAATAATAATAATGCAGATCTAAACATAAAACTGAGAACAATAAAACATCACGGTGGAGCCTTGATGTTTGTTGTGTTTGTGGCTGAGATCCTACACTGGCACTAGCACTTCCACTAGCAGCACTGCTCAAATTTGGTGGAGACGCCATCTACAACAAAGCAACAAGAACTCACTAACTAGGGAGAGGAAGAAGTGTGCAGCAAAGAAATCAAGCAGGCCGGGCAGCAAAGAAAGGGATTCGACTCACCGGAAAGGAAGAAGATGACCTGCGGCTGGAGGAGGGGCGAGCCGGGACGCGAGCGAGCCGGGAGGGGTCTGCAGGAGCTGGAGGCCGGCGGGCGGCGCGAGCTCCGGTGGGAGCTGGAGCCTGGAGGCCGGCGGCCCGGCAACCTCCCGGCCGCCCAGGCGGGAGGCCGACGGACGGCGAGCTCCGGTCGCGGAGGGTCGTCTCCGGTGGCCGGCGGGCGGCGAGCTCCGGTCTCGGTCGAACTGGAGGCCGGCGCCCGGCAACCTCCCATCAGTTGGCCGCGGCCCGGAGGAGGGAGGCCGGCGGACGGCGAGCTCCGGTCGCGGAGGGTCATCTCCGGTGGCCGGCGGGGAGCTCGGGTCACGGCGGAGCTGGAGGCCGGCGCGGGGAGCGGCGGTACACACGATGCGGCGCGACGAGCGCGTTCGGGAAGAGACGGAGACGCGGATAAGGCTAGGGCGACGGGTCAGGGGCATATTCGCTCCATCATGGGCTGATGTTGGGCTGGGCCGTATCCAAATTCGCTGATACGCGTGTCCGCGAGCAGATACGTATCGAAATAACGTGTCCGATTTTTCCAAAAATAATAAAATTCCCGATACTCCCCGGATACGTATCCACGGCGTATCCGACACGTATCCGTGTCCGAAACGTGTCGGACACGCGATACGGCAGTTCCTTGGCGTATCCGTGTTTCGTAGCTGCACACTGTATTACATAGTAGGTGTAAGTAATATATTACTCAAATCATGAAAGTTGTGCATTTACTTGTCATAACTGTTAGACAATGGGGTACGGCAGCCTCTAGGATGTTGTCTGGTTCCTATTGCTGGGCCTAGTGCCCATATGCTAGGATAGATAAATTGATCTCGATTAGGCAAGGGTCACCATTGATTGGTTCTACTTCTGTAAACCTTGGGCCATCATAGCCTATATATGTGTAACATCATATCCTCCGTAATCAATCTATTATTCCTTGTGCCTAATCCATCTTAAAATAACATTGTAATAACCATAATGATGAAAATCATCAAAGTCAGTGAGCTCAGGGAGTTATGGTTCATCACCAAAATATCTTCTTGCAGTAGAAATCAAAATATTAGTAATTAGTAATGCACTGTGTTCATGTTTGTCTATTGATGTTCTCATGTAACGGTCCTTGCACTTACTCTTGTTTGCATGTTCAAGTATTTGAAGTATGACCATTTGTAGTAATTGTGTATTTGTGCTGCAACCTACCCCATCAGGTGCTTGAAAAGGAAGCCTTTCAGAAGCAGATGCTAGAGAAGTTGATATGGATTTCAGCTTTCATGCTTGTTGGTGCTCGGCATCCAGGGGCTACTGTTGGTGTGGTGGAAAAAGATTACCGATCTGAGGTTTGTTCTGTCATGAATGTTTTATAATCAGTCCAGATCATTGTCTACCTGTCGTCCAATTATCATTGAGAAGCTAGGATCTTTTTTCAAGAGATTGAATTGCATCGTTATCTTATTAGGTTGCGAACCTGATAGCTGAATTAGCATCAGCTGCGGCTGCAGAGAGAGGGCTCACATTTGACGAAGGCATAGAGGAGCGGCTTTGTGCTTACTCCAGGGCTGTGGCACACTTCCCTACAGCTGTAAAAGAGGCAAGTCCTACTCCTACCAATGATGATCTATTGAGAAGTTAAGCCCAGACAGTATTTATTCCCTGCTAATAGAATATGCTAATTTGAATGGAGCAGTTCAAGTGGAGGAATGGTTGGTTTTACTCCCTCACTGAGAAGGCACTTGCAGCAGGAAAGCCAGATCCTTGCCCACTACACACAGCTTGGCTCAAGGAGATTAAGGTCATATAAGATGTTTTCATGTACATGAGCTTTGTTAGAACTCGCGAAACAAAATTGCTAAGGTCATATAAGATGTTACTTACAGAGAAAATTGCTTGTTCCCCGTATACTTTTTGGTGTCTTGTGTCAAAACAAAATGCCCGAAAGGTATGCAGCCATCGGTGTCGAAAGGTTAAATCAAATTGGTACTAGACATGTCTTAGACCTCATCATAGAGGCCATGGAGTTTCACCTGACAAGATTTGAGCCTGTTTGGCATGGCTTGTACTCTGTGTTTTTTTACATGTCATTTTAGCTTTGTCACAAGTCAAATATTGTATCTTTGACCATCTTTTTTTAAAAAAAATATAGGCTCATGACATGCGATTGATGTTTTTAGGTTCACCATGAGAAATAATTGCATAGTATATGATTCATATGTTGTGAAATAAGAATTTTTGTCCTCGAAGCGCAGGAGAATTGCGTATCATTTCATTAAGGTAGAATATTACACGGGTCAAAGAGACCCAACCCACACACACCACCCCTGGAAATAAGATCTTTTTTAAAATGAATGACCAAAGATAGTAATGTTTGACTTAGGACGAAGCTAATATGACATGTAAAAAGAAATAGAGTGCTTTGGCTTCACCGCTGTTCATGTTGATGTCCTTTTCACACTGTTCATGTTAATGTAAATAAGATTTTTTTAAAAAAAAAATTGTTGACGCCGGAATCCGCCGGATCGGATCAACACACCGGGTAGGTCGGGTCTTGGATGCCCTAGAGGTAGCTCGAAGTGACCTGCAACGCAGCGGCAACGTAGCGTAACCGGCAAAACCGATCTAGAGATCGATTTGCCGATGTAGAGCTCGTTGACGGCCGTGAAAACCCTAGAACCGCCTCCGGAAGACCCGTCGGGAGGAGGCACGTAGGGGATCTCCTAGGAACCAGCGGATGGTGCCTAGGATGCCGGAGAACCTCGCGGAGAGAGACGCCGAACGACAACTAGAGCGGTTGAGAAAAAATTAGGGCTAGAGGCAGAAGAAGATAGATTGATCGATCGTGTTGTGTTTTTGTTCGATTGATTGGATGGGATCAATCGGCCATGATCCTCTCATATATATAGAGGGGGTAGTCTTATCCCGGTGGAAAACAACTCCAACTTGCGTTCTCCAAGTTTCTCACGTAAAATTTTACCAAAGCACAGGGGCGGGGGGGGGGGGGGGGGGTCGTCCTGTCTTTGTGTCCGACGCGCGCCGGACGCGACCTGACACGCGTCCGGCGCTATGTTCTGCGCCTGGTGCCTTGCGACTGAGCGCCGGACGCGTCCGGCGACCGGCCTCCGCGTGGCCTTCTTTGGACCGCGTCTGGCGCCTCTGGATGGCGCGTTCGGCGCCCGTTGTGACACCGGTTTCGCCCGTTCTGCTGGATGTGAAGGCGATAATTTTAATCCCAACCATGTTCAAGGCTTCCATGACTCTTTTGGCCTCAAAATTCCTCTTGAACATCTTTCAGCGTCAACAAAAATGAATGGCCAAAGAGGTGTGATATTGTAGCAGGATTCGGTGAACAAAAAGAACTGCCTTCACCGGCTCTTCATTTTGGGTTGATGGGATTGAGGGTGGAGCAGAGCATATTCATTTTGGATTGGTGAAGATTGAAGGTAGAGCTAGAGCTGCTACCGTACAAGATGGGCCCTCTGAAGGCTGAGGCTCCCACGTTCCTTGACTCTGCCATCAGATTACCCGCACTCGTTATCCTCTATTTCCATTATCTAAAAGAAATATTTCGTTATTGTTTCTTTCCTCTGTACCAATTTCTTCTGCACCCGTTATTCTATATATCCCATATTCTATATCCTGGTCATCAATAGTTTTTACTCAAATCTATCCTACTCATCCCATCTACAACAGCTGATGAGTGGGACCTACGGCCTACCCTTTTATCCTACCCAGGCTCCCCTCTCTCTCTCTCCCTCCTTTCTCTCTCTATCCCGGCCGTTCCCCTCGCTCCCCCTCTCTCTCCCCCCAAGGCGACTTCGACCGCCGCTGCGCCGCCCCCGTCCTCCACCTCCCTCTCCGCTCCGGTGAAGTGCATGAGGCCTCGACAAGCGTGCAGCACCCAGAGCCAGATGAAATAGTTCATGAGGGAGAGGAAGCGCAAGCGTTGTGCAAGCCTGTTGCCGTTGGGCTGCTAGAGTGAGGCAGACTGTCTCAACAGAACGTATGGTCACGATCTAAAATTCTAAATGGCAAACACGTATTGAATGGGAGAATTACATCTGAAACCCTTCATCTACTCAGCAATAGGATATGACAACGCTATTGATAGTGGGCAGCACTGCGGGGCGGAGGTGGGCCGAGAGGCTGGTGGTGTACGCGGTAAGAGCTGAGAGAATGATCAAATGAGACACGACAACCAAATGCTTCATTTGCCACATGGACGCCACGCAATGACAATCTCGTTTCGACGCTTCCGTCTCCCATCATCAATCCTCATCACGGCCTTCGGACTCAGCTTCATCGATCTCCTTTGCGGCCAGCGGCGTCGGGGAAGGAGATTCGACTCTTGTAGACATTGTATTCCGCAGCTTCATCTAATCTCTTGCATAGTCGAGCAGGGCGGCCTGCTGAGAAGGAGGCTAGAGGAATTCATTTTATAGGGAAGATTGGTGAGCTAGCGATTCAAATCCTAATGCATGCGCATAATGGCTGGTGCGTTTTAAATGAGGCTACGTGCCAGTGGTAGACGCCGTCACAATTCGCATGCAAATGCATTAAACTTTGGAGGGTGAGAAGCCAAAGAGGAAGGGCGGCAAACATTAACTTGTTCCTATTATTACAACTGACTGATTTTTATGGGACCCTCTTGATGACATGGTTTAAGGAGATGTAAGAGAATTAGTTAGTGGGGTTTGTTTATATAGGAGGTATAGTTCCTATTATTACAACTAACTGATTTTTATGGGACCCTCTTGATGACATGGTTTAAGGAGATGTAAGAGAATTAGTTAGTGGGGTTTGTTTATATAGGAGGTATAGATTAGATATTATATATTAGATATTAGATTAGATTAGATTAGATTAGATTATATATCGATGATTTTCTTATTTCATAACCTGTCCATTTATTTTTTTCCTTATTTGGTTTTTTTGCTGCCAACAATATTAGCTCATATGAAAGTGCCATCTCAGGAAGGAAATTTCAACTTGGTTACAACTATGAATGTTCAAAATTTTTAACGTCAAATACGGAAGACTGATTTGTTTACGTGCTAGATACATAATTCTTTCATTAAAAGATACATAATTCTTTCATTAATTAAGAAGAGAAGCTGATAATAATATAAAAAGTATTTTACAAACCGGTGGACTCGATAAAAAAACACCCGAACCGACCCGGCGGCGGCTGCTCGCCTGCCTGACCTGACCCACTCGGGCAAATGTAAAGCTGGGGATCCAGAAGTCGAAAGAAACAGCCCAGACAGCCCACGACCGGCCCAGTCTCGTCACAAACGCACGCGCACGTCGCCGTCGCCGTGTAACCCTACCCTAGCCGCCCCCGAAGCTTCCCGTCCTCCTCCTCGCGGCGGCCGCGGGCGGCGCGGCGAGTCGGCGGCCACCCGCCTCCATCTCCTACTCGAGCCTCCCAACCTCACCGCCGCTGCTCGTCTCCTCCCCCTCCGCACCCTAGATCTTCTCCTCGGCGCTCACGAGGACCACTCAATCCCACCTTCACCTCACCGTGCGGGATCTGATCGCGATCGGATCCCCGCTGCCACGGCCGCCTCCCCGGGGGCAGCCCCGGGCCCGACGAGACGGAGGCGAGGGCGGACGACGGAGGGGAGGAGGACGACGAGGCGGGGGAGGGGAAGCCCATGCCGGCCGCCGGGGCCCGCCGCTCCACACGCGTCTTCATGCCCAAGGCGCCCAAGCCGCCGCAATCCCAGGACCAGACCGACCCCGCCACCCGGGTCCTCCGCTCTGGCAAGCGCCTCGCCGCCGACCGGATCCGCTGGGACGCCAAGGAGGCAGCAGCAGCCTTCCACGTCGACGCCAACCACGGCCACGGCCACGGCAACGGCCAGCAGCACCAAAAGGAGGAGGATTGCCCCAAACCGGGATTGCCCCCTCTGACGAAGTCCTTCGGGATCGTGTACAGCAGGAAACGCCGCCGGAGGCAATCCGCCGCCGAGGTCGTCGCCGAGGACGAGGACGGCAGCAGGAGGTTTGGGATAGTATACACCAGGAGGAAGGGCAAGCGATCGAAGGTCAGCCCTTTCCTTGTCCCGCAAGAGCAAGAGCAAGAGTCCCCCTATGACCTCACCGCCGCGATTCCGTGCTCCTCCTCCCGGGAGTTTGCGTCAAGAATTGGCTTCTTGGATGCCCATTTCTCGGCCCTGGTAGATGGTGCCGCCACTCACACCAGGGCTCAGACGCTGGTCATCCTTGTTGATACGTCTTGGCCTGGGAGCTCTCGCCGGTTCCTTGGCCTTCTTCTACCCATGCTGCGGTGGATGCGCTGCAGTAGGCAGCGGGGAAAGTTTCGGAACCTTGCTACTTTCATCTTGTCGGCTGGCCTAGCTGCTGCGTTTGCATCCCATGGGGTGCACTTTGTCAAGCTCCAGCGCCGGAGTGCCGTAAGAATTCTACAGCCTTCATCTGCCCTATGTTTTTAGTTTCTGGTATAATTGGTGTAACATTTGTGCTTCTTCCTGCAGTCTGCATTGTTACATAGGCCTCTTGCCCATTGTGGGTGGTGTGCGCTTCATGGTTCGAAGAAATATGAACCGCTGCTGTCAGTCGATTTCTCAGCACTTCCTTCATACTTTTGGAGCTTGCATTATGCGATGTATCTGCCAGCTATGATTCGGCACAACAGGCTGCTGGATGGGGGATCTGAAGAAATCTATCCTCACACTCCTTTGTATTTGGATTCTGGGCCTCAGAGCAGTGGTTTTGCCACTACTGACATGGGCAGCAATGAACCTTGCAGAGTGGTTCCAAACCTTGAACAAGTGTCTGGACTAGTGGCGCATGGTCTGAGGCTAAAGAAGCATCAAAGGCGGAGGAGAACCATGAGACATCCCAGAAATCGGCGGCGTCTTATATCTAGATTACCTGACAATGGAATTGGGATGAAGCAAACAGAAGTAAAGCTGCAATCAAGTAGGCAAGAACCTCCTGTGGAGCCTGTCCAACCTAAAGCAACATTAGAAATTTCTCTCGATTTTCTTGACAACATGGATGAAAGTGATGTTTCGACTCCCATGGGATCAGCTAGGAGAAAGAGATCTTCTTTGAAGAGCCCTATCGAGAGGATGAATGAAAAGCTGGCCTTGGCTGAGGTGAGACAGAACATAGATTCTGTCCACAGCAAAGCAAACCTTCTAAATATTCAATCTGATAGGTGCTGGAGGGAAGAAGGTGCTGAAGTTATGCTAGAACTATCAGATACCAATAAGTGGTGTATAGTTGTGAAGATACAGGGTCTTACTAGGTACACACTTAAACCTTCAGATATGAGGTCATATGTCGTTAATCGTCATACTCAAGCCTACGTGTGGTCAGTTGATGATGCATGGAAGCTTGAGTTCACGGATAAGTGGGACTGGCTGTTATTCAAAGAGTTGCATGTTGTGGGCCGTGAGCGTAATTCCCAGGGGAAGACAATCCCAATTCCTGGGGTACATGAAGTTTCTTATGGCATGGAAGGGATTGTTACAGATACTTTCTCACGCCCTGTGCCAGAATATATCAGAATGGTGGATGATGAAGTTGGACGAGCTATCTCAAGGGATTCTATTTATGACATGGACTCAGAGGATGAACAATGGCTCATTCAGTTGAATCATGCAGATTCCGATCCAAACAGCTCTCAAAGGAATCATCTCTCTTACGAAGACTTTGAGAGGATAATAAGCATATTTGAAAAGGATGCCTACAACAATCCCCAAGGAAAAAATGATTTGAGTGAGCTTCTTTCCAGATATCCTGCTTTAGGAAAGGATGACAATGTGCATGCTGTGTATGAATATTGGACAAGTAAGAGGTCCAAGAGAGCTGCACCATTGATAAGGGTATTTCAGGTAATTTGAGATTTGTCATACCCATTTGTTATACTATTTCCCGTTTCTATTGTCTAGCCTTGATTATACCATGTACTGATACCAGTTACCTATTACCAAAGCTTAAGTCTTTTTACAGCTATGTCCTGTTGTTTCTCTTTTTGTCAAGCTATCATTCATTGTATATTATCTAATTGATACACTGTTTCAATCTTAGGGTGCACCCATAAGGCGAGGACATCTATCACAGAAGTCTGCCATGAAGCGAAAGAGATCTTTCAAGAGACAAAAAAGCCAAGCCGGTCGTGGAAAGCCTGAAGCTTTATTGCTAGGTAATTACTACTGCATAACAAACCCTGCTGAGCAATACATTTAAATCTGATAATTTACTTAAAAACATTTTAAATCTGATAATAATATGAAAATCCTACCCGGAGACAGATCTTAATCTGTGCCTTCAGTTCTTGCGTTGTGATCCTTATGCACTTGTCAATGAAATACGATATGTCTAATGACATTAAATTGTTGAAGTGGTGGCCACTCTAGTATTTTATCACATCACTATAGTTCTACTGAGGTAGAATAATCTTATTTCATTTGTTTGTGCATTATGATTGACAGATAATGCTGAAGAGGAGGCAGCTTTGCAGAGAGTTGCCCAAGCTGAACGTGCGGCAAAACAGGCTGTAGAAACAGCTATTCGACTACGCAACAGAGCCCAGTCTCTAATGACAAACGCAGAGCTCGCAGCATACAAATCCATCATGGCTCTCAGGATTGCCGAGGCTGCTAGGATATCTGACTCTTCCCGAGATATTGTTTGTACTATCCTCGACTAAAGAAGAATACGGGCTGTTCATTGATTTGTGTGAAGGGCATGGGAATACTCTTTTTTTTCTTCGGTTGCATCATCGCCCAACGCCCATGATATTGGCTTTTTGATAAGCTGTGGGGCTATTTTTCCCCCTCGTGTTAACTTTGTCAAGCCAATTTTGAGGCAAATGCTTGAACTGAAACATGTAATTTCTTGTATAAATGAAAGTAGCTAGCTAGATTTCTGTATCTTATGGGAACTGATGTTCTGTAGAAATGATAAAAGAAAAGGTAAAAAAAACATGAGATGAAGGGAAATCAAACATCTGCCCTTTTTTTCCTACAGTGATACATTTTGCCTACAATGTGCCCCTTTTCTCTGTTTTTGTGTATCGTGTAGTGTCGCTTCTCCAAAACTATTTGCTTTATATTTTGTAAATAATATTTGCCATTGACTAATGTAATTGGGCCATTGAAATTTATGGCCACAGTTATGGAAGTAGTGAAGTAAATGTTAATAATATTTCTGTTGACCCATCACTCATCCTATGCTTATCAGTTATCTCAATTTATTTGTGTGTATTTGCTGCTGTTTATTTGTTTTACTACTGGCGAAGGTTTTTATTGAAAATTTGATTGACATGGTGGACTGAAGCATTTGAGACATTGGTTAAACAGTTGGCAATTATACTTTGGAATCATTGGACAAAAGACCACAGTAAGGCCTTTTTGATTTGTCATCTTTGTTTGCCCATCATCTTCCTGTGTAGAAATACCCCATCATCATTGATTTGATTTCATGTGCTTTTATATATTTGTATATTTGAGTGTCTTTGCTTCTCAGATTATTGCTTTGCTTACTCAGAAGGGAGGTGATATAAAATTTTGGTGATGTAATGTGCCACTTAATATAATTAAGGTATTTACTGAAATATGTGCAGATATTAGGTGTTCCCTTGTTCCAAATTTGAAGTCATTCTGGCTTTTTAGATGCATAGTTTTTTTTAGGTATCTAGACATAATGTATATTTAGTAATGTTACAAAAACTATGTATCATAAAAAAAGTCATAATGATTTACAATTTACCTTGTTAGTAGGATTCATAGGTGGTGTTTGTGTGTGCAAAGGTTACAAAATGTTAATTGTGTTACTAATTTGAAGCTAACTTGTGTGTTTGCTAATTATTGCTTAACTGTGCTTTTTGAAGCTAACTTGTGTGTCCGCTAATTATTGCTTGACTGCTTTTCTATCCATGTGTATTTCTGTTCGTACTTTGTTGCATGTAACAACTGACAAGGATGCATCTATGTATTTTGTATTTTTTGATACATGATTTTTCCCAAGTTATTAGCCATTTTCATTATCAGATATTTTTCATAACCTTGTATATTGTTGACTTTTTTTGCACTGTATTGTTGATCGTAGTTGTGTACTTGTGTTAGTCTGATTCTAACCACTTTAAACGTTACCTAGAAAAAAATGTGCTGGAGAGCTATCTCGGCACTCCATGAGTCTGAACCCAGTAGTACCGAAATTAGGGTCTGGATTGGGGTCTGATAATACCTCAGGACTACATTCTGCGACGTGTTGCTTTCCAAAAAATGCGGGGATGCTAGAATTGTCGTTGTGATCAATCTTGTACTCCCTCTTTTTTAAATTGCAAGTTATTTTGACTTTTTTGATATATGTATTTTACTCTTATGTGCGTCGAGATACATAGCAAAAGGGATGTGCCAAAAAAAAATTAAAATGACTTATAATTTAGAAAGGGACTATAATATCAGTGGGCCGACGGATGACTTGGTGGCATGTTCTGGCCAGACATTTGGGAGTACAATTGTTGATTATAGCGTATTATTCACCTTGTTCTTTGGTGCGGACATTGTTAGCCTGTGGAGCCATATAGTTTTGTTTTAACCGGTCTATTTACCTAGTTTTTGGTGGTACATATGTCTAGGAGCCAATGTTGAGTCTGAGTTGTGAGATGCTGTTTGATTCAATGATGTGTACGGGAATGGTAAGGACGTTAATAATAATGGGTTTCATTGCTAGTTAGGAATGACTTGACAGAGAGAGACTAAAATACTACTCTCTAGTGAGTATGTTGTCGGTAGCTCGGAGCCCGGAATGCAAGCCCGTGAGTGATGCATGGTCCTGCTAGCCAATGAAGAGCGTGGAGTGAAGATAGTGAACATATTAGTTTAGGAAGTCCGCAACAGCAACAGTCGAAGTCGTCGGCTGCCCTCTTCGTTGCATGAATCTAATTCAAAACTTGCCTCTACCAAAACCTTGGCTCGCTTTGAGTTTTAGAATCTGCCGGAGGTTGTCCCAACCCATATTTAACTTGGAAGATAGAGACCGTTGCCCCGATCAAATTTCAGTCTATCACAGCAAACGCTAGGAATCGAATGGGCAGGGAAGGGGGAGTCAATCGTGGTTGTTGTGCAATGGTGGCACTATGTTGGTTGATTCCTGCGAAGGCTAGCTAGGAATATACCACAATATTCCCTGCATATAACACGTTAGTGAGCCCCCACAATCCATTGGATCATGCAATCCACCATGGAGAGTTGCCAACTTGTCACACGAGTTAAGCTTGGCTTGCTAGGTAATCTACCATGAGGTCACATAGACAACGTTGGATCATATGGTGTACTCTAGTAACCTTTCTAACAAGTCATTAAGTCAAGGTAGACTTCCACTGGACGATCCACCATGTGTCACACAGTCACATCCATATATCGCATCAATGGTTGGGCAAAAAGTATAACTTAGTCAACGGGGCAAATCCACTTCACAAACAATACCATAGATGAAACGCCATTGTTAGGTGCATACTTCAACACTTTTTTAGCCTATTTCAAGTCTGATCTCAATCAATCCAACTTTTTTGAGGTCACTGGCTTGAAACCACTTCAATGGAGCCACCTACCATCATCAACTCAACTGTTCGTCTATATGCTCACGCTCTGACTAAAGTTGAATACCATATAGACCCCTGAAAGGTCACAATGGCTAGGGGGGGGGGGGTGTGAATAGCCTAATAAAATTTCTAGCAAGAATACTAGACAACCCAATTAAATAGCAAGGCGGCAAATGTGCAAAGCAATTGCTTCGATTACTCTATGCAAGCCGTCCTATCATGCAAGGCTACTCAAAACAATTTTGCACACAACAACGGTGATCAAGCTACACAACGTTGGTTCACGAAACCAACCAAGCAATTCTACCCACGGGATTTACTCTACACAATGAGTGGTTCCCGACCGACCACAACAAGTAATTCTACTATGCGGAAAGTAAGGAGGTGATGGAAGTTTATACCGCCGCGAAGAGTAGAAGATGGCCAATCACCGTGTAGTAGCCAATCACCTAGAGAGCTCAAGCACAATCACATGGAGGTCGAAGCCTCGGCAATCACAAAACAACACAATGATTTTTACCGAGGTTCACTTGCTTCCCGGCAAGGTACTCCTCGTTGTGGCGATACACTTGCTTGGTGAGTTGCCCGCTCAATTGGCTCGGTGCCAAAGACCCCAATGGGGAGCCGCAATCTCCACACAAGACAAGGATCCACAAGCCACGAGCAATCCACTAGAGTATCCTTTCGCGAACTCCCGCGGGGAAGGATCAAGAACCCCTCACAAGAACCCGGTGTGGCCTCGAACAATCACCAAGTCGAGCTCAACCACCACCCGCTGCTCCAAACCGTCTACGGTGACGGGAATCACCGAAGAGTAACAAGAATCCGCAGCTCACTCGATGAACAAGTGCCTCTAGATGCAACTCTCAATGCAAATCACTTGTTCTCACTCAAATCTCTCTCAAGATTAGCAAAGGAATCAAAGAGATGAGTGGGGAGTGTCTCTCCCGCTCAAAGTATGCTCAAGTGTGTAGAAATGGCGAAGAGAGACTCCCCAAGCCGGCCAGCCCTCTATTTATAGACCCAAGGTCGAAATAGAGCCGTTGCCCTCGGCTGACGACTTCATCAAGCGCCTCTGCCGGCGGACGCGTCCGCCGCTCTCTGCCGCGCCGCAGTCAGCCGACCGTTGGAGTTTGAAGTGGCCACATCATCGTTCGCCGGACGCTGCACAGTGATCCTCCAGCGTCCGTCGCGCGCGTCCGCCGTGCGTCCGACGGGCGAGCCTCGCGAGACGAGCCAACCCAGAAAGTTTCTGGTGCGCGTCCGGCCAGCCGCCAGACGCGCCCAAGCCGCGTCCGGCGCACGCAACGGTGGCCAAGCCACGCGCGCGCCAGCACTCAAGCCGCCGGACGCGTCTCAGCCGAGTCCGGCGCCCTTGCCACCAGCGTCCGGCGCCTTGTGATCGTCATTTCATGCGCCAAACTTGCTCCAAATTGATCCAAATCAATTCCAATTGCCTTGTGCACTAACTCCACCATGTGATGATCCAATCTCAAGCCTTGGAGTTAGTATTTCACTCATGAAATATCGCGCAAGAGTTAGCCCTCTAGTTAGTCTCTCATGCATCATGCAAAGTCACAACTAGAGGCACTTAGGACCGCGAATGAACCGAAGAAACCCCTCTTGATAGTCGGTTATCGATCCTAAATGTGGTCACACTCGCTAAATGTCTCGACCACTAAACCGGAAAGCCCTATCAAGTATACCTTCTCCTTGATCTCCATGGGCCTCCGTCGGAGCTCGATCACTTTACATCCTTCATGTTCATCACCGTGATCACCATGCTCCATCATCCACCGTCACGTGGCTATGTGTCTAACCACACTTAGAGCAAAGCATTAGCAACGTTTGAGTGTCATTAATTACCAAAACCAAACTGGAGCTTTCAATCTCCCCCTTTTTGGTAATTGATGACAACCCCTCGACAAACTCACAAAGATATGGAAATAGAATTCAATATGAAATTGAATTGCTTGCCCAAGACATTTTGATCATGAATCTTGGATTGGACAGTGGTAGCTCCCCCTACATGTGTGCATCAAATGTTTGGTCGATTTTCAAGCACACATGCATAGATAAAACTTGTGTGAGAGTTACCACAACCAAAATGGTACTAAGGTTTATAGAATTGACCTTTGAAGCGTGATACCAATCGGAGTGCGATAGTAAACCTTCCTTAGCACCATGGTGTAGGGTCGAGATGGACTAGAGGGGGGGGGTGAATAGTCCTTCCTAAAAACTTACGCACCGGCTAACCAAAACAAACGCGGAATTAAAACTATCGGTCTAGCCAAGACTAACCCCACTAACTACAACTCTAGTAGCACCTTGTAAAAGATCCTAAACAAGAAGCAAGGTGCTAAACTAGCTAGTGCTCACCTAAACAATTCTAGCTTGCAAGGTCACACAAACCTAAGCAACTAGTACTTTAGCGAACCGGGGAGCACCTACACAATTCTAATGAGCAAAAGCACTAAGCCAAACCTAAGCTCACTAGATGCTCAAGGACAAGGCTACACAAGCCGAACCCAAGAGCGCAATTCACTTAACTACACAAGCTAAGCAAGACACTAAAACTACTTCTAGCTACACAAGCAAGAAGGTGCTCAACTAGCTACACAAGCAAACGAGCACAAGAGCCACTACTCAAGCTAAGCAAGAATGTAACAAATGTAAATGCAAGCTTGAGCTAGAGGGGATGCAAACCACCGCAAAGAGTGGACACATGAAGTCACGGCGGTGGCGAATCACCGGCGTAGAGACCAACCACCTGCACACAATCACAAGGGAGGTCGAAGCCTCACACACAAGCACAAGGAGGTCGAAGCCTCGGCAATCACAAATCGACACACGATTTTTCCCCGGTTCACTTGGTCGCCACCAAGCTACGTCCGGTTGTGGCGATACACCGACTTGGTGATGAGATGGCCGCTCAAGTTGGCTCACCGCCAACAACCCCTCTAGGGAGCCCCAACTCCAATCAACACAAGAACGGGATCCTCCAAGCCACGCTCAACTAGAGTAGCCAATTCGCACTCCGCGGGGAAGGCTCAAGAACCCCTCACAAATCCTCCTTCGGAGCACCGCACAATCTCCACGCGGTGCTTCAACGAAGTCTCTTGCCACCAAGCCGTCTAGGAGGTGGCGACCTCCAAGAGTAACAAGCAAACCGGCTTGCAACACGATCACCTAGTGCCACTCGATGCAAATCTCTCAATGCAACGAACTAGAATCGCTCTCTCACTCGATTGGATGAACTCTATCAAGAACAAGTGAGTAGAGGGCTCTCCAAGCACTCCCAAGCATGGACACAAAGCCCCAAGGTGCTAAGCCACCGGCCAAGGCCGGCCAAGGTCTCTATTTATAGCCCCCATGGGCTAACTAGCCGTTGCCCCCACGGGCGCTCCACAAGCACGCCGGACGCGTCCCGGAGCAAGCCGCGCCGGACGCGTCCGACGCTCCTCCGCGCTCCACGTGTCCGGACCGTTCAAAGCCGACCGTTAAAGCCCCAACGGCTAGCCCGATCGCGCGAAGAAATCTGCGCAACACGCGCCGGACGCTCAACGATACCGCCCAGTCCGGCGCCGCGTCCGGCGTCGTCCGGCGGCCGCCCGCGCTCCGGCTCTGGGAAGTTACGGGTCGGTGTCCGGCCACCGCCGGACGCGCCACCTCTCGAGTCCGGCGCTCGCGGCGCTCCGGCCCGGCCGCCCACGCCCTAGCCACCATGCGCCCCGGACGCGTCCGCCCGCTCGGGCCGCGTCCGACGTCCGCGTCCGGCGCCCGAGAAAACAACGTTTTCCGGCCGCCGCGAACGCCAACTTCTCCAACGATTTGCATCCGGCGCAATAGAAAATAGGCCTCCAATTTTCCAGAAAACGCCGAATCCTGCCTCGCAAGCTCGGCGGGAGGGAGAGAGGGACCCAAACCCAACTCAACCCTGCAAACCAACGCGCGATCAACGCCACCTTTGTAAATGTGCCAACACCACCAAGTGTACATCACCATGTGCATGTGTGTTAGCATTTTCACAATCATTTTTCAAAGGATTTTCTCTTGTTCTCACAGCGCCACTCGATCCTAGCATGTCACAATGTTAGATCGCTCAAGTGGCACTAGATGACCGAGATGCAAACAAGTTTGCCCCTCTTGATAGTACGGCTATCAATCCTAAATCTGGTCATCAACTTCTCTACACTCCTCATGACCGGTGAAATGAAATGCCCTAGGTTATACCTTTGCCTTGCGCATTTCCATCTCCACCGTCTTCCACCGAAGTGCCAATGCAACACATGCACCGACACGATCTCAAGATGATATGATCCACTTCATATCGTCATGCAACCTCTTGGTCCATCGATCTTGATCTCACTTGCTCTTCACCGCCTCATGGTCCATCGGAACCAAGTCTTGCCCGAGCTTCACCATCATGGTCCATCGCTCCCCGCCTTGACTTGTCCTTCACACACCCTCCGGCCTCGAGCCAAGCCTCATCTCGATCTTCACCATCGGTCACATGACTCCATGTCATGTCACATATTCAATGAAGCTCCTTTATCTCACATTCACTGTGGACTAAATCCCCGTGTATTCTCATGATCACACAATTAGTCCACCTAAGTTGTCACTCAATTATCAAAACCAAACAAAGGACCTTTCAATCTCCCCTTTTTGGTAATTGATGACAACTCTACAAAGATATGGAAATAAAGTTCATAAAGGACTTTATGTCACTTATCCAACATTTAAGCTTAATGTTGTGATTTGGATAAGTGTCACAAAGTCAACTTGGTAGTGATAGCTCCCCCTACATGTGTGCTCAAATGGTTTGGTTTCAAACTTGCACACATGCATAGATATGGAAATTCTTGGAAGAGTTATCAATACTAAGTGATGCTAAGGCATATAGGATAAACCTTTGAAGCGTGATACCAATCGGAGTTGCACATTGAATTTCATCCTTAGCACCATCATGTTTAGCTAGAAATCACTTGAAACATCACTAGAAACCTCGTGAGATCAACATTAGAAGCAAGGTTCTAGTACCACATGAAAGGAACACAAGTTTCTAGCTAAACCATCCTATGCATGCTAGTTATCAAATCATCAATCAAAACTATGACTAGCATACACCACACAAGCATTGCATATTGAATTTAAAAACAATGCAAATGCAAGCAAGCACATGAATATGCACATATCAAATGCAATCAATCAAGTTCATGAGCTTGCTCCCCCTACTTGTGTGCTTCTCTTGTCCAAGAACTTTGATCCTCTTCAATGTCATATCAAATGCAATCAATCAAGTTCATGAGCTTGCTCCCCCTACTTGTGTGCTTCTCTTGTCCAAGAACTTTGATCCTCTTCAATGTTGCTCTTCTCGGTCTATGTCCATCTTCTTCGCCCCTTTGTATGCAACTTGCATATCTTTGTACCATTCTCTCCCCCTTTGTCATCAAAGACCATAAAAGGGTCCAAGACCGCTTGTATGATACTTCATGTAAGACAAACTTTTTGATGCAAAGAATTGGAGCTCGGGGTTGATGGTTGATTCTTGAATCTTCCTTTTGATGGACACACCATATGTTGGAATGACACCACTTGTAATCTTCACATGTAGTTGCATGAACCCACTTGTCACTATGCATTGGGCACTCCCCCTTTGTCATAGCACTAAAGATACCACATGTGTAGGTCACTTTCAAGATCTTTGCCTCTAATACCAATGAAGTGGGGCTCCTCCCCTATGACAAAGCATGGGTCACACCAAATGACAATCTTGAGCAAATCTTCATTTGATCACTTAAAGTTGAGGATCCCTTGTGGAACCACCTTGTTGAAATATGCATGAATACCACATTCTTGAACTAGATTGTTTTCATGAGCTTCTTTCTCTTGAACTTGAGCTAACTTGATTTGCACATGAGCTTCCAAGTCCGGTTTGAACCAATGACAAGCTTCTTCACACCTCTCTAGAAGGGTTATCTTGCCAATGTTGTACTTGTAGCTAATGTGCAATCCAAAGTAGATCAAGTACATGGGTTCACTAGCTCATGAACATGTTATATGTTACCACTAGAACAAGTAAGGCATAGAAACAATAGTGGCACCATATAAACATCAAATCCTTTTGATTTTTCATGAATGCTCCTAGATATCATGACTATATGCACTAAACAAGTCCTTAGCAAAATATGTATGCATATGTCAATCAATGTCACCTTTGCTATCTTGGAGTAGAGGATAGTCATGAGATTCCAATTTCATTACTCCAATAGCAATGTGAAGTCCATTCAATAGCTTGGTGAAGCCAATAGATATCCATGAAGAATTGCATGCTTCACCCATATGAAATAAGAACCACTTATGATCAAGTGCATCTCTTGTTGTGGTTGGCTTGCATCTTCTCTTGATCTTTGCTTGCATGAGAGAACACCACAAGTAATATCACTTGATTCGTCATGTATTGCTCTCTATTTGGATGTTGCTTGCTTTCTTGATCAATCTTCTTGATATCTTCAACTAAGCACCTTGAATCCCCTTAGATCATCACCTCCATGTCGGCCTTCCAAGCTCACTTGTCAATCCCATCTCTCATGGGCGGCACACCTCCTCGATGGAGAGAAGCGATCTCACTAAGAACAATCCTTGACACTCAATTGAATTGTCATTCATTTGATTGATCCTTGGACTTGATCTTGATCTTTTATAACCAAACATAGGTTCCTCAACCACTTATAATCATGTTTCCAACTTGAGGACCTTTCAATGTGAGTGACACTAGATATATCCAATGTTTGTCACTTTTAAAGCAGATTCTGCAACCTTCAAAGATTGACTCATATCTCCCAATGTATAGCTCCAAATGACATGAAATTTGGTTGAGATGAGCATCACTAAGTCCTCATGCAGCTTTAAAAAAAATGAGCTACATTGGCCTTCTAGATTGCTGCCAGATTTCACATCTTCTCACACTGCTACATGCTGAAAACTGCTGCACTATAGCTGAAAAGAACTACTCCAAAACTGTAGCAATCCTTATCCAATTCTCATGAAATTTGCACAGCATATTGACTCATAAGCATAGAGCATGCATACCAAATTTAAAGCCATTTCAATAAGATTTGATCCATCAAACTCAGATTTGATCACAGCGCTCAGATTTCAGAATTTAGACAGATTTAAGCAATTGAGCTATGCTTCTTCAAAAATGACTCAAACTTGATGTCAACTTGTTTGAACACTCCCACAAGACATATATCCAGTCAAACTACTTCACTAAAGGTCATCTTGTGATCATATTCTCCCAAACTAACTCAAATTAGAATACTAGGCATTGAATCCATTCAAACATCTCATAGCAAGCAACCAAAGCATATATATCCAATTCAATCAACTCATATGCATCCAAATGAATGTGATCAACAGAAGATATACCTTGGTAGCATATGATCATCCAATAGCAAGCTTTCACACAATACAATTGCAAGCCATCATATATGACAATTGATCACCACAACTTGAATCATGCACTTGTATATTGTAGCATTTGGACTTCACTTGTCATGACTTGGCATTGGGATGAGAATAGCAATAAGCTTCAATACTTGATTCAATCACATGATGAAGAATATGAACTCAATTGAATCAAGCTTCCAATGCCATGGTACCTACAAACAATCATCCACTTTTTGATGGTACCCAAACTTGTTTAGGTCCTCTCAAGTTAGGAGCAACATACTTAGGCAAAGCCTTAGTATGAGTAGCGGGATGTGTTGCAATAGCAACCGATGAGGTACCATTACCATCCTTTCTAAGCACATTAGTATCATCAATTGAACTAGGCTTAGAAGTTTTACCTAGGGGACATGAATGAGCCATGTGTCCCCTTTCCGGCATGAATAGCATCTTCTCTTTGGTAGAGCCTTCTCTTCATTGCTCTTGTGATGCTCTTCATGGCCTTGCCTCTCATGAGTTACTTGAACCTTCTTCTCAAGCTTGTTGGAACACTTCGAGGCAAAGTGTCCCATGTCTCCACACTTGAAGCACTTGATGTGAGCATGAGCTTTCTTCTCTTCAATCTTGCTCATCATCATCTTGGCATCTTGGATATGAGTTGGATGCCTTGCTCTTCCACCCTTCTTGTCTTCTTCTTCATCATCTTCAAGTCATCAACTTTGGCTTTATGGTTGATCTTGACTTGAGCTTGGGGTGTTGATCTTGGCTCAACTTGAGGCTTCTTGGTAGGGCAATCCTTGGCTAGATGTCCCATTTCACGGCATTGGAAGCACATGAAATGAGATAGCTTCTCTTCTTCTAGCTTCTTCATGCTTCTCTCGAATTTCTTCTTGCCCCATCTTTTGCCTTTGATGTTGGTGTTGTTGTAGTTGATGCCATTCAATTTGCCATACTTCTTGTAACTCTCCAAGAGTTGAGAGTGAGAGACTTTTGGCAATCCACCCAACCCAACATTCTTCTTGTTGTAGCCAAGACCACTCATGTCACCAAATCTTCTCTTGTTCTTCAACAAATGATCAAGAGCGACATGAGAGTTGGTCCACCTCTTTAGTTTGTTGCTCAAATTCTTCACTTGATTTTTGAGCTCATTGTTCTCCTTCAAAAGGTTAGTCTCACAAGACATAGAAGAAGAACAAGCATCTAAATGTGAAGAACATGGCATAGATAATAAATCATCACAAGAGGTGGATACATGCTTCTTGCCTACATCACAAGGGTTAGTAACATGAGGTTGATCATTTGACCCAAGTGATGAGCTCTCACTAGTTTTAGCTTCTTCATTGCAAAACTTCTTAGTGAGAAAAGCATGTTCTTGCACCAAGTTATCATGAGCAACACTAAGTTCCTCATGAGCCAATTTTAGCACATCATGTGAACAAGTAGTAACATAAAGTAGATGCTCTTGTTGTTCACATGTGTTCTTTAGAAGAGAGTTTTCTTTTTCCAATTTGCTTGTTTTAGCAAACTCCTTTTCTAAAGCTCTTGACAACTTAAACACAAGCTCAAGACTTGGATCATCACAATCAAAGATCACATTGCCAATTTTTACCTTGCGGTCACCATGTGACATGTAGCAATGTGATGAAGTCGGGAGCTTGTAGTAGAGTCATCACCCTCATATGCATCTTCAAGTGAGCTTGTAGTAGAATCTTCACTTGCTTCACTTGAGGCATCATCATCATCATCGTCAAGTGAACTTGTGGTAGGAAGTTCATCATCTTCACTTGACCTTGAGGTGGAGCAATCCTCCAAAACAACCTTGTTGTGGTCATGCTCAACATCCTCAAGTGGCATTACCTCGCTCCTCCACCTTGAACTTTCCATCATCCCATGTGGAGGCATCACCATAGGTGTGCTTGATGGATTCCCACATGACATGAGCGGAGACACTAGAATCCACCTTCTCATACACATCAAAGCTCAAAGCATCATATAAGAACAATAAAGCACTTGAATCAAGATCAAAGAGAGCCTTTTGAGCTTTGGTGAGGTTCTTGTGATCCATGGCGACATTGATCCCACTAGTGATCACCCACCACACCTTAGGTCCCGAGGCACGAAAGTGATCAAGCATATGGTGTTTCCACCGTGCAAAGTTTGTGCCATCAAAAGTGTGCGTGTCACAAAAGCACTCAACATCTATCCCTCTAGTTGCCATCCTCTCGAGTCGGTGAAGACCACTAAAATGAGAGACCCGGCTCCGATACCACGTGTAGGGTCGAGATGGACTAGAGGGGGGGGTGAATAGTCCTTCCTAAAAACTTACGCACCGGCTAACCAAAACAAACGCGGAATTAAAACTATCGGTCTAGCCAAGACTAACCCCCACTAACTACAACTCTAGTAGCACCTTGTAAAAGATCCTAAACAAGAAGCAAGGTGCTAAACTAGCTAGTGCTCACCTAAACAATTCTAGCTTGTAAGGTCACACAAACCTAAGCAACTAGTACTTTAGCGAACCTGGGAGCACCTACACAATTCTAATGAGCAAAAGCACTAAGCCAAACCTAAGCTCACTAGATGCTCAAGGACAAGGCTACACAAGCCGAACCCAAGAGCGCAATTCACTTAACTACACAAGCTAAGCAAGACACTAAAACTACTTCTAGCTACACAAGCAAGAAGGTGCTCAACTAGCTACACAAGCAAACGAGCACAAGAGCCACTACTCAAGCTAAGCAAGAATGTAACAAATGTAAATGCAAGCTTGAGCTAGAGGGATGCAAACCACCGCAAAGAGTGGACACATGAAGTCACGGCGGTGGCGAATCACCGGCGTAGAGACCAACCACCTGCACACAATCACAAGGGAGGTCGAAGCCTCACACACAAGCACAAAGGAGGTCGAAGCCTCGGCAATCACAAATCGACACACGATTTTTCCCCTGGTTCACTTGGTCGCCACCAAGCTACGTCCGATTGTGGCGATACACCGACTTGGTGATGAGATGGCCGCTCAAGTTGGCTCACTGCCAACAACCCCTCTAGGGAGCCCCAACTCCAATCAACACAAGAACGGGATCCTCCAAGCCACGCTCAACTAGAGTAGCCAATTCGCACTCCGCGGGGAAGGCTCAAGAACCCCTCACAAATCCTCCTTCGGAGCACCGCACAATCTCCACGCGGTGCTTCAACGAAGTCTCTTGCCACCAAGCCGTCTAGGAGGTGGCGACCTCCAAGAGTAACAAGCACACCGGCTTGCAACACGATCACCTAGTGCCACTCGATGCAAATCTCTCAATGCAACGCACTAGAATCGCTCTCTCACTCGATTGGATGAACTCTATCAAGAACAAGTGAGTAGAGGGCTCTCCAAGCACTCCCAAGCATGGACACAAAGTCCCCAAGGTGCTAAGCAACCGGCCAAGGCCGGCCAAGGTCTCTATTTATAGCCCCCATGGGCTAACTAGCCGTTGCCCCCCACGGGCAGCTCCACAGCACGCGCCGGACGCGTCCGGAGCAAGCCGCCGGACGCGTCCGACGCTCCTCCGCGCTCCACGTGTCCGGACCGTTCAAAGCCGACCGTTAAAGCCCCAACGGCTAGCGGCCCGTCGCGCCAAGAAATCTGCGCAACACGCGCCGGACGCTCAACGACACCGCCGAGTCCGGCGCCCGCGTCCGCGTCGTCCCGTCCGACGGCCCCCTGCTGCCGCTCCGGCTCGGGAAGTTTACGGTCGGCGTCCGGCCACCGCCGGACTCGCCACCTCCGAGTCCGGCGCTCGCGGCGCGCTCGACCCGGCCGCTCACGCCCGGGCCACCATGCGCCGGACGCGTCCGGCCCGCTAAACCGCGCGTCCCGACGGCCGCGTCCGGCGCCCGGAAAACAACGTTTTCCAGCCGCCGCGAACGCCAACTTCTCCAACGATTTGCATCCGGCGCAATAGAAAATAGGCCTCCAATTTTCCGAAACGCGAATCCCGCCTCGCAAGCTCGGCGGGAGGGAGAGAGGGACCCAAACCCAACTCAACCCCGCAAACCAACGCGCGATCAACGCCACCTTTGTAAATGTGCCAACACCACCAAGTGTACATCACCATGTGCATGTGTGTTAGCATTTTCACAATCATTTTTCAAAGGATTTTCTCTTGTTCTCACAGCGCCACTCGATCCTAGCATGTCACAATGTTAGATCGCTCAAGTGGCACTAGATGACCGAGATGCAAACAAGTTTGCCCCTCTTGATAGTACGGCTATCAATCCTAAATCTGGTCATCAACTTCTCTACACTCCTCATGACCGGTGAAATGAAATGCCCTAGGTTATACCTTTGCCTTGCGCATTTCCATCTCCACCGTCTTCCACCGAAGTGCCAATGCAACACATGCACCGACACGATCTCAAGATGATATGATCCACTTCATATCGTCATGCAACCCTCTTGGTCCATCGATCTTGATCTCACTTGCTCTTCACCGCCTCATGGTCCATCGAACCAAGTCTTGCCCGAGCTTCACCATCATGGTCCATCGCTCCACCGCCTTGACTTGTCCTTCACACACCTCCGGCCTCGAGCCAAGCCTCATCTCGATCTTCACCATCGGTCACATGACTCCATGTCATGTCACATATTCAATGAAGCTCCTTTATCTCACATTCACCTGTGGACTAAATCCCTGTGTATTCTCATGATCACACAATTAGTCCACCTAAGTTGTCACTCAATTATCAAAACCAAACAAAGGACCTTTCAATCTCCCCTTTTTGGTAATTGATGACAACTCTACAAAGATATGGAAATAAAGTTCATAAAGGACTTTATGTCACTTATCCAACATTTAAGCTTAATGTTGTGATTTGGATAAGTGTCACAAAGTCAACTTGGTAGTGATAGCTCCCCTACATGTGTGCTCAAATGGTTTGGTTTCAAACTTGCACACATGCATAGATATGGAAATTCTTGGAAGAGTTATCAATACTAAGTGATGCTAAGGCATATAGGATAAACCTTTGAAGCGTGATACCAATCGGAGTTGCACATTGAATTTCATCCTTAGCACCATCATGTTTAGCTAGAAATCACTTGAAACATCACTAGAAACCTCGTGAGATCAACATTAGAAGCAAGGTTCTAGTACCACGTGAAAGGAACACAAGTTTCTAGCTAAACCATCCTATGCATGCTAGTTATCAAATCATCAATCAAAACTATGACTAGCATACACCACACAAGCATTGCATAATGAATTTAAGAACAATGACTTATTTGTGACTTATTTCCCCCCCCCCCTAGGTGTAAACTTCTCCCCCTAGGAGTATACTTACTTCTCCCTCTTTGTCATCAATGACCAAGAAGGGTGTATAAGATGAGAGAAACAAGTCAATCAACTGTGGCCAAATCTAAATCACATGCCTAGAAAATGTATCTCGGTTTGAACCAAGGGCAAGCTTCTTCACACCTCATAAGAATAAGGGTTATCTTGACCATGTTGAGATACACATCATGAGCAAGTGCTAAAGATTCAACACTAGGTTCACAAGCTCACAAACAAGTCATATGCCACCACTAGATCAAATCAAGCATAGAAACAATAGTGGTGCCATATACCCTTCAAATTCATTTGTTTTGCAATGAATGAGCCTAGCAAGATGCACATGTATACATGTCTACACAACTAGCAAAGGATGCATGAAATGCAACAACCAACTTTACCTTGCTATGTTGGAGGAGAGGCATGTCATATATGGAGTGCATCAATCCATGTTGGAGAAGCTAAGTATGTTCAACTCATTCCTCAACTTGCAAAATCTTTTCTCATCAAGAGGCTTGGTGAATATGTCGGCTAGTTGATCTTTGGTGCCAATGCTTTCAATGCTAATATCACCCTTTTGTTGATGATCTCTAATGAAGTGGTGCCTCACATCAATGTGCTTGGTTCTTGAATGTTGAACCGGATTGTTTGTCATCTTGATTGCACTTTCATTGTCACAAAACAAAGGCACATGCTTGAACTTGATCCCATAGTCCTTCAAGGTGGCTTTCATCCATAGCAATTGTGCACAACAATTCCCCGCACTAATATATTCGGCTTCGGCGGTGGAAAGTGCCACACTATTTTGCTTCTTTGAGGACCATGACACAAGAGATCTTCCTAGCACTTGGCATGTTCCACTTGTGCTCTTTCTATCAATCTTGCAACCGGCATAGTCGGAGTCAGAGTATCCAATCAACTCAAAGCTTGACCCCTTGGGATACCATAAACCAACATCTTGAGTACCTTTCAAGTATCTCAACACCCTCTTGGTTGCTGTCAAGTGACTCTCTCTTGGAGAAGCTTGAAATCTTGCACACATGCACACACTAAACATGATATCCGGCCTTGATGCGGTCACATATAGCAAGCTTCCAATCATTGATCTATATAGCTTTTGCTCAATCATCTTGCCACTATCATCAATGTCCAAGCCACCATTGGTTCCCATAGGTGTACTAATGGACTTAGCATCTTGCAACCCAAACTTCTTGATCATGTCCTTGATGTACTTGCCTTGACTCACAAAGGTGCCATTCTTCATTTGCTTGATTTGAAGACCAAGGAAGTAGCTTAATGTAACATCTCTGATGTTATATCAACTAAAACCTGCCATGTCATCATGTTTAGTCGCAAAGCATTCATGTTAGGTTAACCACGATATGCATTCACTAAAACAAGATTTATATTCTAGGTTGATTGTGCCTACGAGATAATGTTTATTCTTTGCTTTTGATAGCCTAGAGGTGTGTCGGCTCGATCAAACGCGATTTCATTTCGAAAACCTGTTTCCGACAAACCCCGTTTTACCCCCTTTTCCCTAGTTCAAAATCTATAAAGAATTTGGGGTTGGTCCAAAAAGCAATATTGAAGGGCTTGATGAGACCTACAATGTTGGTGAACAAAGTTTTTCAAGTTTTCAAAAAGAATTTCAAATAAATTTGAAAATACGGTTTTCCGACGGTTGTCCCCTTTTCAATTTCAAACCATAATTCAAAAACTATGCATATTTTGGAAAAACATTTTTTGGAGAAAATGTGCAGTTTGAAAAAGTTGAGTTTTCCATAGTTTTGGAGTTTTTCAAGTTATTTAGAAAAATCCAAAGTAATTTCAAATGTTTCATTCTAGGGTTTTTGTCCCCTTTTCAAAATTTGATTCAAATTCAATTTTCCTTGCAAAATTTGAAAATGTGCCAGTTGAGAAAGTTGTATAGAATGAAAAATTAGCTAGGGTTGCTTTTTGGAATTTTTCAACTTTAGTTCAAAATTTTGGAGAAATTTGCAAATTTCCACTGCTGTTCCTGTTGCGACGTCATCATCACTTTTTCCCCTCTCGTTCCGTCGTCGCGGCGCATGCCGCCCTGCCGCCATCGGCCGCCCGCACGCCGCGCTCGAACCTTCTCCGCCCCGTGTCGCCGTCTCCGACCCCGTCCCAGCGCCTTAACCCCCGGCCGGCCAACCACTCCCCCTCCTCCTCCTTATCCATTCTCTTCGGCCGCCGCCATCGCCATTGTCGCGCTCGAGCTCCGCCTCCGCTCGCTGTCGCCTTGCGCCGCCTCCGTCCAAAGAAAATACCACCGCTGCATGCGCCTCGTCCTTGCGAGTCCGTAGAGCATGAAGATGGCGCCTTGCTCCCGCTAGAATCGCCGCACGCCCATCTTCTTCTTCGCGGACGGTGAGCCGAGCCGCGAGAGTCGCCACCGCCGTTCGTCGCCGCCTTGAATCATTTTCTCGATTCCTTGGGTACTCATGCTCTCCTTGTCGCGCTGCTCATGATGCGCTTCTTGGTTCTCCGAATGGTGCACGGACACGCCGGACGCGGCTTCGCCGGAGTCCGCCGCCGACGCCATTTCCGCCACCGCCAAGCTCCCATCTCCGACCGTCCATCATCTCCATCTTCGAGCGCACCATCCCCGCTGTGAGCTCCTGCAACTGCCTGTGTCTTCCATTTAGTCTCTAGGGCCTTGTAGCGCCCGGTCGCCGAGCGTCGCCGTCGCTCGCCTCTGCCGCCGCCGCCGCGTCCAAGGCCGAGGCCGGTAGGGCCTCACGCTGCGTCCTTTGGCTCGCGCATCGCGTCCGTAGCGCCTCACCGCACCCCGCGCGCGCGCTAAAGTCGCCGGAGAAGCTCCGACGAGCTCCACCGTCGCGTCGCCGCACCGCCGCTCCGCCATGGCCGCCGGCGAGCGTGCGGCGTTGCGTCAGCCGCCCCGTTAGGTAGCTCAGCAGGTGCGCCGTGTCGCCAGGGTCATGTAGGGCTAGGCCTCGCCGCTTAGGACCTCGCCGCCGGCGAGATATCGCCGGCGAGCTCGCCGCCGCCGTCGGCCCAGCTCGGCCGAGTTGGATGGGCCGGCCTGTTACTGTTTGGGCCAAGCAGGCCACAGTACTGGGCCGAGCCGGTTCACTTTCGGCCCAGTCGGCCTTTTCTTTTTTTAAATCCTTTTTCAATTCTATTTTGGCGAAAATGTTATTTTCTTTCAAAATTCATAATAATTCTTTTATAGCTCCAAAAATTCTGAAAATTTTTGTGTGTGTTCCTAGTGATGTCCTCTATCCAGGGAAACTTCAAAATGCCAAATTTGAGTACTTTTGATATGTTCAAAAATTAGCTATTTTAATTGAAAAATGAGTCTTCCTTGATTTTTAGTAATTTATTTATTTATCCAAAAATCATGAAAATTTATTGGTGCACTGTTTTTGGTATAAGCTACTTAAAATTAATTTTTGAAATCAATTTGACAACATTTGTTTTAGGATTTAATTTCCTTAGTTAATTAATTAATTGTTTGACTTTGGATTTGAGTGAAGACCCTAGGTCATCAACCCTAATGACCTTCGGCACTTTAATTAATTAATTGCGCTTGTCCTTAATCTTCTTTATGCATCTGTTGAGCATCATGTTATATATTCCATCATGTTGAAACATATCAATATCGTGTAGATTACGTGAAAGAAGAGAATCCCGTTGACCCCAGTCCGAAGGAGGAACCAGTTCCGGAGTCGGGTTTCGGTGGTTCTAGTGTCGACGAGTCCGGTTTCGTCTACGCTCTCGATCAAGGCAAGCCCCGGTTACATTCAAACCCTACCTTGTATTACAAAGCTTTTACCATTTATGCTTTTGCTTTGATGCATTAAGTTTTAGGAGTTGCGTTATAACCTAATTGATGCATTACCTACCTTGTTACTTGTATATCATCCTTGTTACCGGTTATTTCAAAAATGCTTAGTATGCTTAGTCTTGCTTTAGTAAATAGGTTTTCAAATGAGTTACTTCAGAAATGTTGGAAGTTGATTTTCACATGTGGCATCTTAATGTTGGTAGCTAATGACTAGTAAGATCGGTCGGGTAACTTGCATCATATGGTTGATGTAGTGTTTCCGACTTGTCAATTAAGGACCGTACCGTTGTTGGCCCTTGGATCATGAAATATAGTACTAATCACATACCCTTCGGGGAAAGCTCTGTCCTAAGATATTCTAAGGACTAGTACGGTGAGCCCGTGCATTGGGAGTGGCGAGATGGCGGGAATACTAGTTACCCTCGTGGGACGTAACCCGGATTGGAGGTGTACAAGTATTCTCGGATGGCACGGAAGCTGAGCCTAGTTCTAGAAAGTCGAAGTCGGGCGATATACTTGTGGGTTAGAGTCCCACGTATATCGTGTGCTTGGGAAACCCCAGCTGGGTAGATAAGCGGTTCGAACTGTCGTATGCTCCACGAGTAAGGAGACTTGATCCTCGCACCTGCATCGTAGATAAAACTGGTGGCTACTTGGTGATAGAGATAAAAGAGAGTTGTATGAATTATCTTGATCTGCTGGTTTATCTAGGAGTTAGTTTAGCATAAATAACCCCACAGGTTAACTTGAAAGTAAAACTTGAGGTTAAGGACTCACTATTAGTGGCTTTTACGCAAAAGAATTGATTCTTGCTTGAACCTTACCTTGATTCCTATCGCTGCATTCCCACGAGTCTTCACCACCTTTTTCGTCGGGTTAGTCTTGTTGAGTACTTTTGTACTCGGGGTTTGTTAAACCCTTGTTGCGGTGAGTCTCATGCTCGGGTGTGCTTCGAACCACTGTTGCATGACGGTCGTTCGGAGAGTGACGACGAGTAGTGTGTTTGGCCTTGGGCAAGCACTACGTTTGAAGTGATGTATAAAGTTATCCTAGTGCTATCTACTACTCTATGGTTTGTAATAACTTAATTTATGGTTTGTAAGGTTAAAACTTATAGGTTTGTAAACTTATGTTTGTAAGACTTCCGCACTTTTACTCTGATGTATATTATTTTATTGTAAAACTGTTGTACACTGCAATGTCTCTGGTAATGATTGATCCTTGCTCGGAGAATCGTGGAGGTTTCGGGTTTAACCCGACAGAGCTAATTAAGTCTGTGGAACACATGCATTATCATCCGAGGTCTGTTAAGACAAGGATTAGTGCATGTGGGCCACATTACTTAGGAGGTTCTGCCACACTTAACTCTCCAAGCATGGACATCTCAAACTCACTAGCCATCATCTTAGCAAACTCTTCACAAAAGAATTGATTTGTTGATCCAAAGATGATATCATCCACATAGATTTGCAACACAAACAAGTCATCTTCTATCTTCTTGGTGAAGAGAGTGGTGTCAACTTTTCCCATCTTGAAGCCTTTGGATATGAGAAAGTCCCTCAATCTTTCATACCATGCCCTTGGAGCTTGCTTCAATCCATACAAAGCCTTCTTGAGCTTGTAGACATGGTTGGGCTTCTTGTCATCTTCAAAACCGGGAGGTTGTGCAACATACACTTCCTCATTGATGAAGCCATTGAGAAATGCACTCTTCACATCCATTTGATAGAGCTTGATGTTGTGAGCACAAGCATAGGCTAATAAGATTCTAATTGCCTCTAATCTTGCCACCGGTGCATATGTTTCTCCAAAGTCAAGACCCTCAACTTGTGTGTACCCTTGTGCCACTAGTCTTGCTTTGTTCCTCACCACCAAGCCATCTTGATCTTGCTTGTTCTTGAAGACCCACTTGGTGCCAATCACATTGTGCTTCTTCGGCCTCTCGACAAGCTCCCATACATCATTTCTAGTGAAGTTGTTCAATTCCTCATGCATGGCATTTATCCAATCCGGATCCTTCAATGCCTCATCAATCTTGGTTGGCTCAATGAATGACACAAAGGAGTAGTGTTCACATATGCTAGCCAATCTTGATCTTGTTTGCACACCTCTTTGAATGTCACCAATGATATGATCTAGAGGATGATCTCTTGCAATGTTTGAAGGTTGAAGAACTAGCTCATTAGCATTGCTTGCTTGACCTTGATCTTGATCATCATGTTGAGTACCACTAGTGCTTGCCTCATTGGAATCTTCAATCATAACTTGAGTTAGCACTTGCACTTCATCACCATCATCCACTTGTCTTGGCCTAATGTCACCAATGTCCATGTGTCTCATTGCATTGCTCAATTGATCTCCACCCACATCATCTTGATTTTGATCTTCAATTTGAGAGCCTTGGGTTTCATCAAAATTCAACATCATGAACCTCTTCAACTAGCCCACTAGCCAAGTTCCACACTCTATAAGCCTTGCTAGAAGTAGAGTAGCCAAGAAGAAATCCCTCATCACATCTCTTGTCAAACTTGCCAAGTCTTTGCCCCTTCTTGAGAATGTAGCACTTGCAACCAAAGACCCGGAAGTAAGCAATATTGGGCTTCCTTCCATTCAAGATTTCATAAGGAGTCTTCTCTAACTTCCCATGGCAATAGAGGCGGTTGCTATAATAGTAAGCCGTGTTGATGGCATCACTCCAAAACTTCTCACTCACATTGTACTCAAGTAGCATGGTTCTTGCCATCTCAATCAAGGTCCTATTCTTCCTCTCAACTACACCATTGGATTGGGGAGTGTAGGTTGGTGAGAATTGATGCACAATCCCAAGCTCATCACACAACTCTTCAACTCTTGTGTTCTTGAATTCACTCCCATTGTCACTTCTTATCTTCTTGATGGTAGTGTCAAACTCATTTTGCACCCTCTTGACAAAAGACTTGAATAGATCATAGACTTCACTCTTGTCATAGAGAAAGAACACCCATGTGTATCTTGTGTAATCATCCACAATCACAAATCCATACTTGTTGCCCCCAATTGATGTGTAGTGGGTTGGGCCAAACAAGTCCATATGCAACAACTCAAATGCTCTTGAAGTTGACATCTCATTCTTCTTGGGATGTGAGTTCCCATGTTGCTTGCCGGCTTGACATGCACTACAAGGTCTATCCTTCTCAAATGTGACATCATTCAAGCCTCTCACTAGATCATGCTTCACCAACTTGTTCAATTGCTTCATGCCAACATGTCCAAGGCGCCTATGCCATAGCCATCCCTTACTTGACTTGCCAATCAAACATGATGAAAGTTGAGCTTCACTAGCATTGAAATCAACCAAGTACAAGCTTCCATGCCTAAATCCCTTGAAGATGATATTTGCTTGATCCTTGCTCACTACCTCAACATGCTTGTCATCAAATATGCACTTGTAGCCAAGATCACACAATTGTGCCACCGACAAAAGATTGAAGTTCAAAGTATCAACTAGCAACACATTGGAGAGATCCTTGTCATTGGAAATTGCAACCTTTCTAGCCCCATGACATCACCCTTGCTATTGTCACCAAATATGATGGAGTTGAATCCACCATTGTCATTCTTGTCAAGTGACTTGAACATACTATCTTCACCGGTCATATGATTTGATGCACCACTATCAAGCACCCAATGCCTCCCCGGCTTTGTAATTGACCTACAAGAAGACATCAAGCTTTAGGTACCCACTTTTGCTTGGGTCCTTGAAGGTTAGTCACTAGAGTCTTTGGCACCCAAATAGCTTTCTTCTTTGAGCTCATCCATGGTGTACCAATGAATCTAGCACTCACACCACTCTCACTCTTAACAAGCATGTAAGAAGCACTTAACTTGTAAGAGGAGGCACTAGTGTTCTTGTTCTTGCATGCATGCTCTAAATGACCGACTTGCTTGCAACTCTTGCAATAGCTACCATTGTTCTTCACAAAACTAGTCTTGTGAGGAGCAAAAGCGGCCTTGCCTTTCTTGGGGGTATAGCCCAATCCCTCTTTGTAGAGAGAAGCTCTTTGGCTACCCAAGCACATAAGCAAGCGGTCCTCACCACCATAAGCCTTAGCCAAGGTGTGATTGAGCTCCTTGACTTCCTTCTTAAGAGACTCATTCTCAACTATTAGTGTAGAATCACATGCATGACCAACACTACTAGATGAAGTGGAGGCATAAGAGCATGAAGGGCCAAGTGATGCAACAACAAATGAGTCATCAAGTGAATCACATGATGTGGACACATTTTTCTTTTCTATGATCACCACTTGTGATTGCTCTTTCTCTTGCTTCTCAACTAGAGAAGAATGAGCTTTTTCAAGCTTGGAGTGAGCAATCTCTAGCTTCTTATGGTCTACCTTTAGACTCTCATAAGAGGCCCTCAACTCCATAAGTTCTTGCTCAAGGTTTTATTTATCCTTGCGCAAGCCCCTACATTCTTTCCTAGAGTCATTGAAAGCATCTTTGCAATCCTCAAGCATGACCCATAGTTCTTCTTTTGTGGTCTCATCATCATCATCACTCTCATCATCACTATCGGGTGGAGGTTTTACCTTAGTGGCCTTGGCCATGAAGCAAGATGATGGAGCACCAAATAGAGAAAGCTTCTCTTGAATGGCAATGCTTGCGTGCCCCTTCTTCTTCTTGGAGTCATCTTCATCATCACTTGAGGAAGATGAATCACTCTCCCAAGTAGCCACATGAGATTCACCCTTCTTCTTCTTGTGGGAGGAGTCTTTCTCCTCCTTCTTCTTCTCTTGCTTCTTCCTCTCCTTCTTCATGGCATCTTCATCATCACTTGCATATGGGCACTTGGCAATGAGATGATCCTTGCTATTGCACCGGAAGCACTTCATGGGACGGTCACTAGGCTTGGATGAGCTTCTCTTGCCCTTGGACCGGTACCCCTTCTTCATGAGCTTCCCCACTCTCTTCACAAGGAGTGCCATTTGCTCACTCACTTCTTCTTCTTGCCCACTTGAGCAAGAGCACGACTCATCTTCACTTGATGATTTTTCTTTCTTCTTCTTGCCCTTGCTCTTGGATGATGCGGCCTTGAATGCCACACTCTTCTTGTCATCATCCTTCTTCTCATTCTCCTTCTTCTTCTTCTTCTTCACCAACTCTTCCTTCTCATGATCTTCTCTAAATTCATCATCGGCCATAATCTCTTGAAGGACTTGGTTGGGAGTTGACTTCTCCTTCATGGTTGTCTTCACCATAACGGTCTTCAACATGTCAAATCTCTTGGGAAGACATCTCATGAACTTGGTGGAGAATTGAGAGTCCTTGATTTCTTCCCCAAGTCCCTTGAGCTCATTGACAATGACTTGGAGCCTATGGAACATCTCCGGCACACTCTCATCCTCCTTCATGGAGAAGCTTGCAAACTTCTCTTGCAACATGTAGGCTCTTGCGGTCTTGACACTCTTGGTGCCCTCATAAGCTTCTTCTAGCTTCTTCCAAATGTCATGAGCCACCTCAAGGTTCTTGATGAGCTCAAAAGCTTTATCATCAAGCGCCTCATGGAAAGCACTCACGGCAATGTCATTTGCTTGTTGCTTCTTTTCTTCGGACGGTGTTGGCACCGCACCCTCAACAAGCTCAAACTTTGTCTCCACAACTTTCCACACCTCAAGGTTGATTGACTTGAGATGACTCTTCATCTTGAGCTTCCACTTGGCATAATCATCACCTCGAAATGATGGTGCCTTCTTTGTGTTGTTGATATGCATAACCAACGCCATTGCTTCACCGTAGGATGTTAATCCAACACAAACAAACAAGGCTCGGCTCCGATACCACGTGAAAGGTCACAATGGCTAGAGGGGGTGAATAGCCTAATAAAATTTCTAGCAAGAATACTAGACAACCCAATTAGATAGCAAGGCGGCAAATGTGCAAAGCAATTGCTTCGATTACTCTATGCAAGCCGTCCTATCATGCAAGGCTACTCAAAACAATTTTGCACACAACAACGGTGATCAAGCTACACAATGTTGGTTCACCGAAACCAACCAAGCAATTCTACCCACGGGATTTACTCTACACAATGAGTGGTTCCCGACCGACCACAACAAGTAATTCTACTATGCGGAAAGTAAGGAGGTGATGGAAGTTTATACCGCCGCGAAGAGTAGAAGATGGCCAATCACCGTGTAGTAGCCAATCACCTAGAGAGCTCAAGCACGATCACAAGGAGGTCGAAGCCTCGGCAATCACAAAACAACACAATGATTTTTACCGAGGTTCACTTGCTTCCCGGCAAGCTACTCCTCGTTGTGGCGATACACTTGCTTGGTGAGTTGCCCGCTCAATTGGCTCGGTGCCAAAGACCCCAATGGGGAGCCGCAATCTCCACACAAGACAAGGATCCACAAGCCACGAGCAATCCACTAGAGTATCCTTTCGCGAACTCCCGGGAAGGATCAAGAACCCTCACAAGAACCCGGTGTGGCCTCGAACAATCACCAAGTCGAGCTCAACCACCACCCGCCGCTCCAAACCGTCTACGGTGACGGGAATCACCGAAGAGTAACAAGAATCCGCAGCTCACTCGATGAACAAGTGCCTCCAGATGCAACTCTCAATGCAAATCACTTGTTCTCACTCAAATCTCTCTCAAGATTAGCAAAGCAATCAAAGAGATGAGTGGGGGAGTGTCTCTCCTGCTCAAAGTATGCTCAAGTGTGTAGAAATGGCGAAGAGAGACTCCCCAAGCCGGCCAGCCCTCTATTTATAGACCCAAGGTCGAAATAGAGCCGTTGCCCTCGGCTGACGACTTCATCAAGCGCCGGACGCGTCCGGCGCTCTGCCGGCGGACGCGTCCGCCGCTTTCTGCCGCGCCGCAGTCAGCCGACCATTGGAGTTTGAAGTGGCCACGTCATCGTTCGCCGGACGCTGCACAGTGATCCTCCAGCGTCCGCCGCGCGCGTCCGCCGTGCGTCCGACGGGCGAGCCTCGCAAGACGAGCCAACCCAGAAAGTTTCTGGTGCGCGTCCGGCCGCCCGCAGACGCGCCCCAAGCCGCGTCCGGCACACGCAACGTGGGCCAAGCCACGCGCGCGCGCGACACTCTCAAGCCGCCGGACGCGTCTCGCCCGAGTCCGGCGCCACTTGCCACTGTCCGGCGCTTTGTGATCGTCATTTCATGCGCCAAACTTGCTCCAAATTGATCCAAATCAATTCCCTTGCCTTGTGCACTAACTCCACCATGTGATGATCCAATCTCAAGCCTTGGAGTTAGTATTTCACTCATGAAATATCGCGCAAGAGTTAGCCCTCTAGTTAGTATCTCATGCATCATGCAAAGTCACAACTAGAGGCACTTAGAACCGCGAATGAACCGAAGAAACCCCTCTTGATAGTCGGTTATCGATCCTAAATGTGGTCACACTCGCTAAATGTCTCGACCACTAAACCGGAAAGCCCTATCAAGTATACCTTCGCCTTGATCTCCATGGGCCTCCGTCGGAGCTCGATCACTTTACATCCTTCATGTTCATCACCGTGATCACCATGCTCCATCATCCACCGTCACGTGGCTATGTGTCTAACCACACTTAGAGCAAAGCATTAGCAACGTTTGAGTGTCATTAATTACCAAAACCAAACCGGAGCTTTCAACCCCCTTAACAGTATGACCAAAGAATAACAAACCCTAATAACATATTATAACGAATGTCTTCACACACACACATACTACATTTGCTCTAGCGTCCTTAACTAGTCTTCATGAATATTGTTTGCCCATATTAAGTCTTGGAGCCAGAACACTTTAGGCAAATCTAGGATGTCTACCTATGGTAAACCTGTCAGCTACTAATTTGCGTAACGTAGCACTTATATAGCAGCAAGGGACAATGATTTTGTAAAAACAAGAGCAAAGATGACGATTCACACAATTTGCACTGATTTTTTTTCATTTTGTTTGTTTGAATCCAGGGCTAAAAATTAACCAATCTTGTAAAAATATACTTCCTCGGTTCTAAATTATTAGTTGTTTTAACCTTTTAAGTAGATTTATTTGGGTATGTATCTAGATAAATAATATATCTAGATACATATTGAAATAGATGAAAAAAGTAAAAGTGACTTATAATTTGAAACGGAGGGAATATTAAACATGAGCTAATTATAGGCTAATAAGGGCTAATGACTTTAACCACAAATTAGTTCTTTTATTAAATCAGAATTAGTCCATATTTTGATGCTCTATAAAAAACATGAACTAATTATTAGCTTTGAGATCAAAACACCAAATTACACAAAAAGTCATAGGCCCTGTTTGATCTAAGGGCTAGAGCTAGTTTTAGCTAGTTTTAGCTAAACTAACCAAAAGTATCCAAACACGAGAGCTAGAGCTAGTTTTTTTGAAACTAGCCCACCCAAAAAAACTAGCCCCCTAAAGAGGTGATTATTTGGGCTTGGGCCCACTGAAAAGTGATTGCACCATCATTTATATCATGCTTTTGTAAGTAAAACAAGGCATATCTCCTAAACCATATATCCCAATTAAAATCTGATTGCACCATAATGTTTTTTTTACAATAAGCACTTTAAAACAATACCCCATATGGATATGTTTCGATAAAATTTTTAACAAAAATTTATCTCATAATTAATATGAAATTAACCATTGGATCCAAACACCTTTTTGGCTAGAGTTAATTTGGGCTAGTTTAAAACTAACTCTAACCTCTAGCCTCTAACCGAGCTTGAGTGATCCAAATAGGGCCATAGACTGTTGGCAACGCCGGAACTTAATATTGCTTGTCGACTAAAATCCAAAGATTAATACATTGCTGCATTCTAAATTTGAAGTTTTGTTTATTTAAAAAAACAAAATCACATAGTAGCATTTGAGTATATTTTTAATTGCTTATTAAGATTTACAAAAATCCCTGGTAATGATTGAGGTTCGGGTTTCCGTCCATTTCCCTTCTCTCCATCACACAGGACAGGGTCCCCCGAACCCTAAAACCTCCAAACCCCAGCAATGGCGGATTCCCCCTCGTTCCGCCGCCACGCGCTCGCCTCCTCCGTCGACCTCGTCCGCTGGCTTCCTTCCTCCTCCACTTCCCCTTCCGGCCGCCTCCTCGCCGCTGCCGTCCACGACCCCACCTCCGCCTCCAGCATCCACCTTCTCCCCCTCTCCGACCCCGGCTCCCCGCTCGCCTCCCTCCCGCTCCCGTCCCGGGCCACGGCACTCCGCTGCTCCCCTGCTGCGCTCGCCGCCGCCACCTCCTCGGGCTCGCTCCACTTCCTCCCCTCCTCGTTCGACTCTGACGCCGCAGTGTCCGTCCCCGGCGGCGCGGGCTTCCATGTGGGCCCTGTCCGCGGCCTTGACTGCGGCGGGGAGGAGTGGGTCACAGCGGGGGAGGACGGAAGGGTACATGTGGTCGGCGGTGCAGCGGACGGGAGAGTGGTGGCGAGGAGGGTGTGGGATGGGAAAGGGATGTCAGGGTATGAAGCCGCCAGGTGGGCGTCGCCGGTGGAGTTCGCCACGGGGGGCGCCGGATGTGGCGTGCAATGGTGGGATCGGAGGAAAGGGGACGCTGTCGTGGCGCAGTGTAACGGCATCTGGTGAGTGTAGGAGAGCCTGGATCTTTAGGATTGTCTTTCTGGTTTATATGATCCTGTTAACGATGGATTTCTGTTAGTTGTAATTTAGATTACTTCTGTGGTTTTCTTGTGAATCGGTACATTATATCAGCACCTTTCAAAATATTGGTACATGCATACCTTACTTTGATGAACATGTTTCATGAACATTCTAGTTATGTCAGCAGCTTTCAAAATATTGGCACATCCACACATTAGTTTGATTAACATGTTTGACAAACATTTTAGCTATGTTAGTACCTTTCAAAATATTTTCACATCCATACTTCCACTATGAAAGCCTAACCCAATGTTCACCATTTGTAATAAATGTTCCTAGCTCTGCATAAGCTCTGGCACAGAGTTCGGTTTATTGTGCATCTCTATCAATTTTGGTTTAGGATGTGCACTACCAAAGATGCTTTCAGTACAGTTTGATGCATGCCTATTAATATTGTAGATACTTTCCGGATGGTTTGGTTCATGTCTGTTACTGTCTTTGTTCTGAACTGATAAATGGGACTGTCATTTAAGTTTATTACAGTTGTGCAATAGTTGTAGTCGCTGCTTGGTTTCATTCAAATCTCACCTGCTACACTTATGTGAGTACATTTGTAAGATCTTGATGGCATCTGTGGATTATGGTTAAAAGAAAATCTGGTGTACCAAAAACATGCTTATTCACCAAAACTTGTGTCATGCTTTAGAGGTTTCTGGTACATACACAAGGTTTACATTGAGCCATTGAGGTGAATTTTTTAGATTTAAATTTGCTTTCAACTGGTGGCTGAACCATGTATTCTACGAGATCGAAGTAGTTTTCTTAATTGAAAATCCCAGCTATGGTGGCCTCCTGTAACTGTCCTCTTTAAAGTAAGCTGTCAACTATACTGCTAACAGATGAGATAAAATAGAAAATAGCGAACTCCAAACATTGTTGTTGTCATATGTTTTTCATTGTATCTGTTATGCCAAGCACTGCTATCTTGCTGACAGTATATGAACTTGCAAATACAGGGGTCGTGGCATAGTTATTGGCATGGTGCATTCCATTGACATTCATCCGTCAAGAAAGCATGTTTGTGTGGTAAGATCAATATATGGTAGCAAATGCAAGTTTACCTTGAATAAATAAATGATTTTAGTTAAGTGTTATGTTTCATCTGAATAGTTTTGAGGATCTAACCTCTAGGATAACAAATCGTCCCATGTACTATGTACCTTAGTGATGAATTGATGTAGGTTGTTGATGGTTGAGCAAATTAATGTACACCAATAAGCTTGAATTCATTCGCAAAATAAGCTGTTTAGTGTCAACTATATCAAGCAGCATTCAATCTTTTTTTCCTCAAAATACTCCTTTGAAAAACCATATGTATCCCAAACAGGCCCTGATTTTTCAATAAGAGTTAACCTACATTAATTCACTAGAGAAATCTTGCAAGTGAAGTTTAGACAAATGGAAAAGAGTCAACAGCACATTGTTTGTCGGTTTCAGTTGTGTTATTTTCTGACTTCGGTGGTTTGGCCACCCGTGATGTTATTTTCTGAGCTCAGCCTCAGAGCTAATGGTAATTAATACCTTTGTAATGATTTCCATGTTAAGAAGAAGCTTACCTTGTGTATAATCCAAAGTATTAAAATGGAAAATACATACACCTTGAAGGCATTAGGTTATGTTTGTCGAAGCAGTTTTCACTTTCTATATTTTTAAAATGTAAAATATTCTTAACAGAGCAGCTTTTTCATGCAATCAAGAATCAGAAGTTTATATTGGCTTACCTTTTATTTCTGAAACTGATTTGCTGTTTTATAGAATTATTTTGTCCTATGATATGAAATATCCAAATTCATCTAAATATTTATTTAAATTGAGATGAGTTGGTTATTATACCAGTGTCTGTGCCCTCTAGTGTATGCTCTTGCACCTGCGTATACCTAATAAGTGAGCCTGAGCAGTGAGGCATACTGGGCCTAGAGGAGTCTAGCTAACAGGGAGCATGGACAGCATAGATGCAGGTCACTGCATTGCTGACAGTGAGGAGTAGAAAGCTCTTTTTTTTTCTAGTGTGCAGACCCTTACTGCTCCAATTTTAGTCCACCCCTGTTGAGTGCGTAGTTGAAATTAGTTTTATGGATGTGATTACATGAGTCACATCTGTAGCATGTCTCATTTCTGAATGGCAGGTGGGAGGCTCATCAGGGACCATATTTGCCTGGGATCTGCGGTGTCCACAGCAGCCGATACCACTCTCTGGTGTAGGCCTTAACGGAATAGCTGAGTCTGCGTGTGAAAGTGAGGTGTGGGAGGTTCTTTTTGACACTTACACTCAGTCTTCTGACATCATCTCGTCTGCATCCGCAAGAATGTTGCCAGTGATGATGTGTTCAGAGGATGGGATCCTTGCAGTTGTCGAACAAGGTAACTGAGATGTACATGTAGTGTTCGGATTGTTGGCGTTTAGTGTTTACTCATCTTTACTTAGCATACCTTTTTTTGATTAGCAGATGAGAGACCCCGTGAATTGCTTGAAGAAAATTGTGCTATCAACTCCTTTGACATAGATCCTCAGAACCCCTCTGTAAGTCCTTGGCTTCACCTGGTCTAGTGAATAATTTTTGTTATTTTTTAGGGCTACTAGTTTTTTGTTATTTATATGTAATGTTAATATGTTATGTTAATACTGTTATGGATTTGCACAGGATGTTGTTTGTGCATTGGAATGGGAATCAATTGGTGTCCTAAGTCGTGGTAGAGATGTAATGGCAGAAGAATGAAAAGCTTGATCTCCCAGGGATCTCAATTAGAATTTTCTGCAAGGTGGCTGAAACTACTGTCAGAAAGAATCTTCTGATTTCTGAGGGCTTCCACATTTCTAAATACCCATGGTCTTGGGTAACTGTATAAGGAATAAAGCATGCATGACGAGTGCTCTTTCCTGTATCTGCATACTAACCCTGTGTTTTACCAATGGAAGTTTTACTAATTATGAGCTTCTGTTATCATGGGTAGTTGCAGATTGTAGAAACCTTTTCTGGTCTAGCTCCAAGCTGTGTAATTGGTTCACTATTGGATGCTAACTTCTGACAGTTGAAGGAGCGTGATCAGAAACAATTCAATCCTTGAGCTATAATTTGTTTCATAATGTTTGTGTTTTCCCTAGCACATCTTGTGGTATTAAATCGTCTCCTGAACATTATGGACTCCATTATGTATTTTATTCATCTGACTGACAATTTAGAAATTCTTGTTGCTACTGCATAATTGAATCTGAAGGTACACTGATATGATGTAAATTTTGAAAGGTTGCAAATTTGAAATAGTGCATTTTAGATGTCAAAACACTGACAGGAAGGCACCGTTTTTTTTTAAAAAATATCTTGTTTCATTTTGTTCCAAGTTAAACTTTAGCTTCAATCTCGTTTTCAAAACTCTCATTTGATGATATAGGATGTGATTTATTAGAATGGAACTGGATATACACTGTTTTCAAAACTACAAGACTATGAAACATGTTAAGCTAGGGTCATTTCATCCAACTATGCCAATCCCATGCATCTCTTCATCTAAAGAGACCGAAGCTGATGAACCTGAGAATGATGTGAGATACATCGACACTAGTACATTGATAGTTGATTACTGAAAGAAAACAAAGAGTAACATGCAAGTCCAGATACCTTTGTTGATTCTTTCATCCTCTCATCTCAACTCCTGATCTTCTATTGTGCTGTGTGCAGACCTTTATTTCCTAGATTCCTTTCCAAACTATATTTCCAAAAATATTTATTTATCCATTTCTGTTGTGGAGGCTACTAGTTATCTCAAGTCTAGTCTATCATTTTCCTAGTTGGACAAAAATAAATCATTATTATGGCAACTGAACCACCACCTGCAATGGAGAATACTTTCTTTAACCTATTATTTCTATTCAGCAGATACAGGTCGGTTGTAGAGATAAATCTTCTTCCATACAATTAGATGTATGATATATAGTAGATGATAAACTTAATTTGTTTTTAATTTTCACACATATTATTATAATATAATTATAATGATATAGTACTTACATGAGATAAATATATCTGATTGCCGCTAGAAAGCCACGGTTATGAATGGATATAAAATTATAAATTTAAAATTACACAACTCCAAAGGTGGTTGTTAAGGGGAATTGTATTTGTTCCACATACACCATGCCCTAGGTAGCAAGGCAACAACGAGGCTGCCTTTTTTTTTTATGGCTTCTTCGAAGGAGCTGAAGTCAATTGTGGCTCCTCCAGAGCGACTCCACCTCATTTTTTCGTTGAAAAAGGCTTCAAACGGCTCCTACTAAATTGTTTGGTAGGACTTCTCTAGAGGAATCAGAGTTAGAGAGGAGCTCTATCAAACGGGGCCTTATTGAACACTATTATGCATGGTTTTCTTATGGCTCGTTTGGTAGGGCTTCTTCTCAAAGCTTCTCCGAAAGAGCCGAAGTCGGTGGCTCCTCCAGAGCGGCTCCACCTCATTTTTTCGTTGAAAAAGGCTCCGATGTTCGGTAGAACTTCTCCAAAGAAACCGTAGCTAGAAAGGAGCTCTATCAAACGAGGCCTTATTGAGCACAATTATGCTTACGAAACGAGTATGACAGATAGACAAAGGACATATATTTGGTTTTCTCACCTAAGTTATACTCCCTTCATCCCAAAATAAATGTTATTTTTATTTTTTGATAAGTCAAATATTGTTTTAACTTTAGCCAAATATATAAGAAGTATTAATATTATGGTACATAATGAATAGACGAATCATAGAGCAATATTTTTATAATAAATTTATTCGAAGATATAAGTGTTGTTAATAATTTTTATAAATCTAGTCAAATTTGAGAAAGTTTAATGTACATATACCTCATAGTGACACTTATTTTTGACAGAGCGAGTAGACACATTTGGATCGCTTGTCGTGACTGAATTTGCTAGTCTGAGCAAAAAAAGATATGCTATAAATCTTTTTTCTACTGATAGCAAGGGTGAGCCGGCCGGGTTAGACGACGCGTGGTGGATAGGCAGGAAACTAAATGCGCCGTAACTTGCTCTCATGGGAGAGCCAGATAGCGTCTTGTTGCTCACTGCGACTCAGCAAGGCGAGAAGGCGATGATGAGGCAAGGCAAAACAATGCTTGGTTATTTTACCGGTATAAACTACGAACCTATAGTAGTGTCCGTGCTAACGCAACGGCTTTATTTTGAAGACGCTCATAAAATTAAACAAACAACATTATTTTTCAGCCGTTTAAGTCACACACAATTATATATAACAATGTATATTATCCGGACAACACACAATTATCTGAAATGGTGATTGTTGCTCCACTTGCTCAACTCCGACCGAGGTTTCTGTCATATCCATGTCAAAAATATTCCTATCATATTCAATAATGAAATAAATAATAATTCATATTTAGTATTCAACTAAACAATATATTTTTTTAGCACCTGGTTGTTCCGGTCCTTTTGAAAGTGCACTTGATTCTGCCTTTAGCTGAGCTCAGTACTCACGATGCTTCTTATTCCTGTTCTCTGTTTCCTTGTTGGTTTCTTGAGCCTTTTATCCTAGCACGGTACTCACGTTGTTTCTATTACGTTCCTATCTCTTGCACTGTTCTTCAGTACAAGCTGTTGATATGGTGGTGTTTTTTTTTGAACACAAACATGGTGGTGTTTATACATGTCGTTGTGTATATATTGTTAGAATTATTGGGCCAAGCCCATTTACTTAATCTAATAATTCAATAAACCTCAAAGGCCCACAATTAGCGTTAGGTGCTAAAGTGATTAGTACCAAATGGATTAATCACTAAGAGGGTAATCAACTTAAATAGTGAGTATTGGGATGCTCTCATAGACAAGTTGAGAAGGAGAACCCGGGAGCCACACGCGCGCCGCCGCCGCCGCCGAGCCGAGCCGCCCGCCCGCCCGCCCGCGCGTCGCGACGCGTGGCCGTGGCCGTGGCCGTGCCCAAGGCAAACCCTAGCCCCGGACAGGACATAACGGGAAGCTGGCATGGGCGCGCCTATATAAAGGCCCCTGTCCGCACACTAGGGTTTAATCCCATTCCCGTGCTTCTCCCTCTCCAGCCGCCACCTCCTTCCTGAGCTCGAGCTGCTCTGCTGCATCTCCGACGCGCGCGCGGGCCGTGGCCGTGGGCGTGGGCGTGCCCAAGGCAAACCCTAGCCCCGGACAGGACATAACGGGAAGCTGGCAGGGGCGCGCCTATATAAAGGCCCCTGTCCTCACACTAGGGTTTAATCCCATTCCCGTGCTTCTCCCTCTCCAGCCGCCACCTCCTTCCTGAGCTCGAGCTGCTCTGCTGCATCTCCGACCAGATCCTCTGCGCGCACAGAGGTCTCTGGTAGCAGGCCTCCGGAACTTCTCCCGTCAAGCGTACCTGCTCGGGTAGGCGGGAAATCAAGTTTTTGGGGAGCGCCGTACAGATGCGACTGCTGCTGCTGCTCCACGCTCGCGGGCTATGCCTGTGAGCACTAGGCGGACTCCTGCTGCTGCTGACGACGTCATCGACAACACCGTCACGGACACCGACGTCAACATGAGCGGCGACGGTAGTGGTTCACTGTCCGCGGTACTGGAAGTGCCACGATGGGGTATAAACCTATTCCTCTCTCGTATGCTTTATTTTGCCAGCCGCCGTAGCTGTAACATTTAGCATGAAGTGCATTGTTTGGAATGTGTAGCGAGCGAATATGAAGTCACACTTGCATTATACGTACATCAGTATTTTGCTTATCGTATTTATGGATTAAAGCATGGTGTAAAATGACTAAATATCCAACAATCCAAAAACTTGATAGGTCATTTTCATCTGCTAGCTTTGCTGCATCCATGAGGCCACCACCTTTGAAGGATGGTGGGTCCAACTATAAAATATGGCGATCCCGTTGCATGTTGTGGCTTACCGCCTCTTTCTCTTGAGGAAGAGAGCAAGTTCTGTGAGGCGGATAACCTGCTCAAGCTGTCGCTCATTAGCGTCGTAGATGAGGGTATGATACCACTGTACATAGACATGCCTACGGGCAAGGACATGTGGGATACACTGCAGTTCAAGTTCGGGGTTCCTGACGCTGGCAGTGAGCTGTACATCATGGAGCAGTTCTATGACTACAAGATGGTCGATGACCGTTCTATGGTAGAACAAGCTCATGAGATACAGATGCTAGCCAAGGAGCTTGAGAACAACAAGTGTGAGCTGCCTGACAAGTTTGTGGCCGGCGGTATTATCGCTAAGCTGCCACCTACTTGGAGGGACTTTGCCACTTCTCTAAAGCACGGGAGGCAAGAGTTCAGTGTGACCGATCTTGTTGCTTCTCTAAGTGTTGAGGAGAATGCGAGGGCAAAAGACACACGTGGCAAGAAAGTGCATGTCGAGGAGGCTCTAGCGCCAATTTGGTGCAAAAGAGGGACCTCGGACCTCCCGCAAGAGGAAACAAGCAAAACAAGAATGCTTTTAAGCCTCAAGCTCAGGCTTTCAAGAAGAAGGCCAACAAGAAAAAGAGCGAAAAGAGTGGTGTTTGCTATGTGTGCGGGAGCAATGCTCATTGGGCAAAGGAGTGCCCAGACCGCAAGGACAAGCAGCCACAGCAGAAGAAGACAATCAACATGGTTGTTAGTAAAGCTGGAGGATCTGGGTATGGTAATTATTTACCAACAGTTCTTTTAGTTTGTCTCTCTCCTGATTGGTGGATTGACACAGTGCTAATATTCATGTATGTGCCGACCGCTCTTTGTTTTCTTTGTACCGGAAGGACGAGGTTCCTCCCCGCGATGGGAAACGGCTCGCATGCGGCCGTTCATGGTGTTGGCACAATCAATCTGAAGTTTACTTCGGGAAAGACCGCGCAGCTGAAGAACATGCAGCATGTCCCCTCCATAAAGAAGAATCTCGTCAGCGGATCCCTATTGTGTAGGGATGGTTTTAAGCTTGCTTTTGAGTCCAATAAGTGTGTCGTATCGAGATATGGAACATTTGTTGGTAAGGGCTATGAGAGCGGAGGCTTGTTCCGCTTTTCTTTGATGGATTCTTGTAATAATAATGTCGTGAACCATGTGAGACATGATGATGATTGTAATATTTGGCATTCTCGACTTTGCCATATTAATGTTGGATGTATGACGCGCTTAGCTAAAATGAGTTTAATCCCTAAATTCGATTTGGTCCAAGGTTCTAAGTGCCATGCTTGTGTGCAAGCAAAACAACCTCGCAAGCCTCACAAGGCCGTGAAAGAGGCGAGGAACACGGCACCACTAGACCTCATTCATTCTGATTTGTGCGAGATGAATGGCGTGTTGACCAAAGGCGGCAAGAGATATTTCATGACACTCATCGATGATAGTACTAGATTTTGCTACGTGTACTTGCTACAAACTAAAGATGAAGCATTACACTACTTTAAAATCTATAAAGCCGAAGTTGAAAATCAACTCGAGAAGAAAATCAAACGGTTGCGGTCCGATCGCGGGGGTGAATACTTTTCAAAAGAATTCGATCTATTCTCATGAGGAACATGGAATTATTCATGAGAGGACGCCTCCTTTCTCCCCAATCCAATGGGATTGCCGAAAGAAAGAACCACACTCTAACTAATTTGGTTAACGCCATGTTAGACACTGGGACTTTCCAAGGAATGGTGGGGTGAGGCTATATTGACACGAGTCATGTCCTGAATAGAGTCCCCACAAAGAATAAAGAGAAAACACCATTCGAGAAATAGGAAAAGAAAAGATTAACTCTCTCATACTTGCGCACTTGGGGTTGCTTGGCCAAAGTGAACGTGCCAATCAACAAAAAGCGCAAGCTTGGGCCGAAGACTGTAGATTGTGTCTTTCTCGGATACGCAATAAACAACGTGGGCTATAGATTTTTAGTTGTGGAATCTGGAGTCCCCAACATGAGGGTCGGTGGAATATTTGAGTCCGGAGATGCAACGTTCTTTCGAGAATGAATTCCCTATGAGAGGGAATGTACCGAGCACATCTAGTGAGGGACCTCCCGATGCTCCCGATACTTTTGTGCCGGTGGAGTGCACTTGAACAATCCACCACCGAAAATCCTGAGGAGGAAAATGATGGAGTCACTCGAAAGAGTAAGAGACCTAGGATTGCAAAATCCTTTGGTGATGACTTTACCATATACCTCATGGATGACACCCCAACGACCATTAAAGAGGCATTTTCCTCTCCTGACGCTGACTATTGGAAGGAAGCAATACGGAGTGAGATGGATTCAATTATGTCTAACGGAACTTGGGAAGTGGTTGATCATCAGTACGGGTGCAAACCTGTAGGATGTAAATGGGTGTTCAGGAAAAAGCTTAGGCCTAATGGTACGATTAAAAAATACAAGGCTAGGCTTGTGGCCAAGGGTTATACCCAAAAGGAAGGCGAGGACTTCTTTGATACATACTCACCAGTGGCTCGATTGACTACAATCAGAGTACTATTTGCCCTGGCTGCGTCCCATGGTCTTCTCGTTCATCAAATGGATGTGAAGATGGCTTTTCTAAATGGAGAGTTAGATGAGGAGATCTACATGGATCAGCCTGATGGTTTCGTAGTAGAAGGTCAAAAAGGGAATGTGTGTAAATTATTGAAGTCTTTGTATGGCCTAAAATAAGCTCCTAAACAATGGCACGAAAAGTTCGATAAAACCATGACGTCAGCATGCTTTGTTGCCAATGAGGCTGATAAGTGTGTCTACTACCGCTTCGGTGGGGGAGAAGGAGTAATCCTGTGCCTATATGTGGATGACATCCTAATATTTGGCACGAACCTCAATGTGATTGAGGAAGTCAAGGACTTTCTCGTCCAAGAACTTTGATATGAAAGATTTGGGAGTGGGCGATGTGATTTTAAACATCAAGCTACGAAGGAGAAAATAGTGGGGTTACTCTTTTACAATCCCACTATGTGGAAAAGATTCTAAGTCGCTTTGGCTACAAGGATCGCAAACTCCGTGTCCACTCCCTATGATCCAAGCCTAATTCGAGAAAGAACAAAAGGATCATGAGAGACCAATTGAGGTACTCCCAAATCATTGGTTCACTAATGTACCTAGCCGGCAACAAGACCCGACATCTCATATGTTGTGAGCAAGTTGAGCCGGTTTGTATCAAACCCGGAGATGATCATTGGCGTGCTCTTGAGAGAGTAATGCGGTATCTAAAGGCAACCGCAAGTTATGGCATTCACTACACCGGGTACCCAAAGGTACTGGAGGGTTTCGATGATGCAAATAGGATATCCGATGCCGACGAGTTAAAAGCCACTAGTGGGTATGCGTTTACCCTTGGGGGTGGTCTTGTTTCCGGAAGTCTTGCAAGCGGACCATCATCACAAGGTCAACTATGGAAGCGAGAACTTGCGACTAGACACCACCACCGTTGAGGCCGGATGGCTTCGGGAACTCCCGATGGATTTGCCTGGTTGAAAAACCCGTGCCCGCCATCTCCATGAACTGTGATAATCAAACCGTGATAATCAAAGTTAACGGTTCTAAGGATAACCCGAAGACCACAAGGCATGTAAAGCGGCGCTTAAAATCTCGTCGAGAAAATTGAGAAACTCCGGAGTGATATCGTTGGACTATGTCCACACGTATAAGAATCTGCGCGATCGCTTCACCAAGGGGTCACACGAAACGTGATAGACGGTGCATCGGTCGAGATGGGACTGAGACCCACTTAAAGTTTGCTGTAGTGATAACCTACTCTATGTGATCGGAGATCCCGTGAATTAGAGTGGTGAAACAAGCTATGAGTAGACTGAGGGAAAAGACCCTTGACAAAGGTCCCTATCTTTTAGGAATGCACTTCTTTTCCAAGTTGTATGGCAGGATGGCATATGCCTTAATGTGATCCGAGTGGCTTATAAAAGCAAGGATGTCGGCATACGAGGACATCCTAGAAGGAACACACCTATGTGAGTTAGACTAGCCGGTCCCGTCTATGAGGTTTGGGTGATCTCTAGATGCTCACGAGAAGGCACGGAGTTTGACTTATATGCTCCACCCGAGGGATGCTCTAGGCAGACTCGGTATCGCTTAAGAATTTGGGTGAACCTCACTTCGCACAAAACTGTCAATTCAAGGCATAGTCCATTGATCAGTTGTGAATGAGTGTAAGCCCCTATTCTAGATGGAAGTTCAACTTAACTGTCTCCATCGAAACACTGGTATATCAAACGAGTTCAGACCCAAAGGCATTAACTGTGTACCTTTGATGTTTGGTGGGGATTGTTAGAATTATTGGGCCAAGCCCATTTACTTAATCTAATAATTCAATAAACCTCAAAGGCCCACAATTAGTGTTAGGTGCTAAAGTGATTAGTACCAAATGGATTAATCACTAAGAGGGTAATCAACTTAAATAGTGAGTATTGGGATGCTCTCATAGACAAGTTGAGAAGGAGAACCTGGGAGCCACACGCGACGCGCCGGGCCGGGCCGTGGCCGTGGCCGAGGGCGTGGGCGTGGGCGTGGGCCGGCGGGCTTGGCTAAAGTTTTTGTCACTGGGCCTCGGCCCAAGGCAAACCCTAGCCGCCGCCAGGTAGCCAGCCGCCTGAACGGCTAACGGGAAACCCTAGCCGCCGCCAGCCAACTCCCAACTCCCAACCACCCTGTCCAGGTTCATCCTCCCGGACAGGACATAACGGGAAGCTGGCAGGGGTGCGCCTATATAAAGGCCCCTGTGGGCGTGGGCTTGGGCCGGCTGGCTTGGCTAAAGTTTTTGTCACTGGGCCTCGGCCCAAGGCAAACCCTAGCCGCCGCCAGGGAGCCAGCCGCCTGAACGGCTAACGGGAAACCCTAGCCGCCGCCAGTCAACTCCCAACTCCCAACCACCCTGTCCAGGTTCATCCTCCCAGACAGGACATAACGGGAACCTGGCAGGGGTGCGCCTATATAAAGGCCCCTGTGGGCGTGGGCTTGGGCCGGCTGGCTTGGCTAAAGTTTTTGTCACTGGGCCTCGGCCCAAGGCAAACCCTAGCTGCCGCCAGGGAGCCAGCCGCCTGAACGGCTAACGGGAAACCCTAGCCGCCGCCAGCCAACTCCCAACTCCCAACCACCCTGTCCAAGTTCATCCTCCCGGACAGGACATAACGGGAAGCTGGCAGGGGCGCGCCTGTATAAAGGCCCCTGTCCGCACACTAGGATTTAATCCCATTCCCGTGCTTCTCCCTCTCCAGCCGCCACCTCCTTCCTGAGCTCGAGCCGCTCCGCGCATCTCCGACTGGATCCTCTCGCGCGCACAGAGGTCTCGGTAGCAGCCTCCGGAACTTCTCCCGTCAAGCGTACCTGCTCGGGTAGGCGGGAAATCAAGTTTTTGGGGAGCGCCGTACATGCGCGATCGGCTTCTTCCGCTTGTTCCACGCTCGCGGCTATGCCTGTGAGCACTAGGCGGACTCCTGCGCGCGACGACGTCATCGACAACACTGTCACGGACACCGACGTCAACATGAGCGGCGACGGTAGTGGTTCACTGTCCGCGGGTACTGGAAGTGCCACGATGGGGTATAAACCTATTCCTCTCTGTATGCTTTATTTTGCTGCTGCCGTAGCTGTAACATTTAGCATGAAGTGCATTGCTGGAATGTGTAGCAGTAGCGAATATGAAGCTGTCACTTGCATTATACTTACGTCAGTATTTTGCTTATCGTATTTATGGATTAAAGCATGGTGTAAAATGACTAAATATCCAACATATATAATATCTTTTGGCTATGCATGTACCTTGAGTATGTATGTTCGTTACATCGCCGAGCGCATTGCGTCCTTCTCCTAGTGTCCCCATCTTTTTGTTGAGAGCTAATAATTCATAGAAAAGGCACCAATCAAACATAAATATTATTTGTGAGTTAGGCATCAAAATTAACATATAAACTTAAAAATTGTCATTGCATTTGGTTCAGCATTTACTCTATCTAGGACAATCTCAACATCTCATCTTTCTTCCAAATAATCAATCAAACTAAAGAATTACATTGTGATCGTGATGATTACTAAACACCAATTCCAGTCTTTGCATGTTATTAATGTTGCGAATCATTTTGCCTACCGAAGCACATGGCGTATATCACCGTGCAAACTACCCATCATCAGTCAGTAATAGTAATTAACAAATAACTAAATGTTGGTGACGCGGATGAAAGCAAAATGAGGTGCAGATTACCAGGCTGAACCAGAATGTGTGCCTTTAGGCTTCTCCTTAGTCTAGTATAATATTAGACAACCGGAACCCACAGACTACAACCCTATATATTCTATAATGTATCGAGTGTCATTCCTGAGTGGATGAGCTAAGATTTGAATTTGAGCCGTAGGCACGAGGATCATGTTGTGTCTAGGAACTTTGATTCGACGAACCAGTAGTGGAGCCAACTTTCTGAGAAGGTAAGGAGTGTAGAAATGATACATATCTAAGAAGCTAACCAGTGAAGAACTTTGATTCAACGGACGATATATAATATGATCCGTATTTTGAAACGTGTTTAGATCGGCATGCGTGGCACGGGAATGATGATACATATCTAACTCTTCTCTTATCCTTGAATGGATTATATTAAAATAATAATGAAAACTTTTTAAATAATACATCTAAATTGTGAGCGTGCCAAAAAAACAAGTAAAGATATTTCGAGAAACATGGTTGAATGACACAACATAAAGATGGACAAGCATATCATGGGTCATACCGTGCCAACTGCCAAGACAAAAAAGTTATACCGCGCCGATATGATTTTGACATGCCTTGCATGCCTATAATTATAACAACTCTAAACAACAATGTTTAGCATGACACAAGTCCCATCTCTAGTTGTGGGATGCAGGGATGTGATCAATGATTCAAAATGACTTTTATGTTTGTTCTAAATGATATTAGTTTATTTTAGCTTTATCTTAAATTAAATATTTTGAATTTAAACTAAATTTATATAAGAACAGACCAATGTTTATAAAGTTAGATTAATTTTATACATACCAAATATGCGTTGACTAAACATTTGTTCAAACTTATAGATGTTAATTATTTTTTAAAAGAGTTTTACTAATTTTAGAGAAGCTTGACTTTAGATAACGACAATGTAAACTATAATTCCAAACATGTGTTATTTGGTTAATTTACAATCGCTTAGGTTTTTTCTCAAACTATTTTTTGCACAACTATTTTGCGTATCTGTCGTTGCTTTTGATTGAGATCATAATCAATTGCATGGCCCTAGTGAAAGATGTACTCTCTCAGTTCTAAATTATAAGTCGCTTTAATATTTTTAGTTCGTCCAAATGTATGAGTAGAATTTTCAATCCTATAGTTTTGTTTTTTGTTGTTTTATTTATCTAATAAAATATAGAATACCTCTGTATTTTTTTTAATAAACCGATACCTAAGGCTAGCCCATCATCGCTGGGTCACTGCCGTGCTTTTGTGAGAGACGGTACAATATTAGAGTCTGCCCAACACAACTGCTGCCAACTCCTCATCTCGTGTGAAATAGGCCTTATATTGCTCTGAGTAATGGGTTTAATATATCCTTGGCCCAGTTTCGAACCGACTCCCCACGGCAAAACGGGACGGTGCTCTCGAGAGACTCCCAACGGTCCGCAGTAGATACAGCTTTCCAAATTCCCAATCGCGTTTTGCTTCTTCCCCAAATCCAAATTCCAAATCCGGGCGCACATCTCCTCCAACTTCCCTCAAATTCGAGCTCGCCCATGACCCGGCGTCTTGCTCCAGCCACGGCTACCTCGCCCCCAGCCCCGTGGTGGCCGGACTCGGCTTCAGCGTCCGCCCAGCGGCGGCCGGCGAGGCACACCATCGGCGGGTACGTACCGCGCGTCCGGGTAGGCGTCGCGGATGGTGCGCGACTCGCCGTGGGAGGAGCCGAGGCCGTGCAGCAGGTCGAAGCGCTCCAGGCGCAGAACGCGCGCGCCGTGCAGCTACCCGTGATACCGGCGCCCGAGATTATGGCGCCGAAGTCGAAACAGCGGGCGACGGCGGCAACGGGAGCTGTGGAAGAGGAGGCCGGAGGCGGCGGCTTCTCTGGGTTGGCGTGCGTGCAGTCGTCGGGCAGGGGCTCGGGCTCGGGCCTCCCTCTCGTCGGCGGTCGTGGCGGCGGGCGGTCGCGCACTCGCGTCACGGAGATGGGCAGTCGAAACTCGCGTCGTGGAGCGGGAGCGCCTTGGCCCCTTCGCGCGAGTCCATGATCCCGCGCCCGGGCTCGCGCGACCTGGGCTCCTCCAGCAGGGCCGCCGCCGCCGCCAGGACCCAGCAGAGGATGAGGTACGCAGAGTCCGTCCTCGGTCGATTCTTCCTTGCCCCCACCGCGAAATTTGCGCATGTTCTTAAAAAAAAATTCAAAATCGGCAGGAAAGATGGGCGCACCTGGACCTCGGACACATACGCGCCGTACGACGACGGGTACCAGTGGCGGATGTACGGCGAGAAGAACCTCTCCAACTCCCACTTCCCCAGGTTCGTCCCGTTCATTCATATTTCATAGCCTCCCTCTTGCCAGCAGTTTATTGTTCCCCCAAATCTATTGCTGATGGTCAATTTAGTTCTAATTACCAGATCTGGAGTGTGTTTCTGGGACCTATTGCTGGTTCAACTCTTTAGAATTTATTTAATTTAAGAACAAGTTATTGCCTAGTTTTTTTTTGAAACTGGTTATTGCCTAGTTTTGACTGCAATAATTCCTCATTTTTAGAATCTCTTATATATGCTATCCTGGCCTCTAGTCTATTACTAGTATTATATAAGTAAAGATGAACTGTTCGTACTTCCTATCTCTAGTATATATAACTTTCATTAGCGTGTATGTTGGTTGTAGACTTGCAGTAGTTTTGTGGGCACACATGTTGAACTTTTTAGTATCGTCCATCTTGTCTTGTGCTAGACTGCTAGCTTGATATAATTGCAACTCACCAAGGCCCTGCTCGCTTTGGAGTATCAAATACCATAGGTGGTTTAGCGGTCTGAGTGAGTGTACAACAAATCTGAAACTTACAGTGGGTAGCAGTTGCAGACATGTTCACCTAAGCTCCAATTTTCTTGCTTCTGGTGAATATATAGTCTTTGTATGTTTAGTTTGTGGTCTAAATACTTTTTATTTTTCTGCCCCAAATCACATTGCCACTTAGGGTGACTAACGTTTGAAAATCAAGGGGACGGACATATCAAATTGAGTGATTGTGGTTACTCCATTGTGCTCCCGGGTATGAGTGTAAAAAGTGGTTCAATCGGTGTTCGTTAAGAACATCGACAGGGCTTCATAAGTCGTGTGGAACACATGCATAGTAATCTGAGGTCTGTTAAGACGAGGATTAGTGCATGTGGGCCACATTACTTAGGAGGTTCTGCCTCACCCTCTGCCACCCCTGTGCGATCGTGAATGTCTGTTGCCGCCTTGGGCAAGGTAATGTAGGCGTCGCCTTCTCTCCTCTAGCACTGTCAAGGGAACATCATAGGGCAGCGTGAACCGGGTGCAAACACTCGATCTCTAAGTGTCCCAAAACACCACATGCGTAACAATAGAAGGGCAGCCTCTGATGCCTCTCCGCATCATAAAGTTTATCAATCTCAATTGCTACTTTGCATGGAGAAAAGCTCTGCTAGCCTTCCCATATGATTCCACATCCATCTTGATCACATTGTCAATGAGGCCCATGGCTCGACTCCCACATTGTTGCTTCATCCTCACTCGACCTTTCATCATATGGTTGCAGGATCACAGCATGTCTACCCACCATCTAGTCCACCTTAGAGCAACTCCAGTGGGCCTCCTAAACAGTACCCTATTCTACTTTTTAGGAGTTCAAGTAAAAAAACAACTCGAGTGGGCCTCCTATTTGGACTCCTATTTTAGGAGGACTCCCAAAATTTAGTTTTAGGCCCCAGGAATAGCAGGACCCTATCGTGGGCCGGAGGGATATCAATAGGGTCTTGGCTTGGAGTTAGAAACAAATTTGGGTCCCTATTTTTGCAGGCATGCTGTAGCAATAGGGTCTTGGGCTGGATTTAGAAACAAATTTGGATCCCTATTTTTTGCAGGCCAGCAGGAACTCTGAGTGTTGCGGTGGCAGCCGGGCGTGGAGGAACACCGATCTACTAACCTACAAACGAGTCTGAGTTGCCCGGTTTGCAAGATTGGTTTGGCTTCAATGTTTTGTGGGCTCGCAGTTGGATCGAAATTAAACAGCTGAGATGCTTGACTACATAGTGCAGTCGATTTAACCGACTGTAGACGATCTCGTTCTGCATGCGGAAGGCAAGGAGGACCCACTTGGTGATGACATCACCAACCTAGAGATACCCTTACATGCCCACAGTGACCTTGAGCCTGCTTAAGGCCTTGGTTGACACGGGCTCCACACACTCCTTCATTCAGGTATCCAGGTACTCAGCTGAGATGGTTGACACAGGCTGCTCATTTGGACCTTGCTGTCACCGAGTGGGCTAGGCTGTCTGTGACTGTGGCTAACGACAATCAGGTATGCAGCCCTGGCATGTGCCTTGCCACAGACATTCTCATCCACGACTTATGCTTCTCCATCAACTACATTGCCCTTGCCTTTTTGGTTCAATGGTCGCACCCATCACTAGACCGGATTAGGCAGTCGTGGCATGGCCTGCCGTTGCCGATCCTTGCGTTGTCTTGGAAGTTCTGCTGCTATCCTATAAGGACATCTTCGACAAGCCCCACGGTCTATCCCTAGTCTGCTACCACAACCACCGGATACACTTGTTATCGGGCTCCCCACCAATGGCGGTGTGGCCATACCGGTATCCGCAGTTGCTAAAAGATATGCTAGCTCATCTGGTAGTTAACAACTTAACATCACATTTTTCCTCGTCAGTCTGCAAGCAAGATGACACTTGGGGATTTTGTGTCGACTACTGCGCTCAACGGCTGCAACATCAAGGATAATGTCCCTATTTTGGTTATTGATGGGCTCCTCGACGAGCTCAAGGGTACCCGCTCCTTCACCAACGTTGATCTCCAAGACGACATCGCCAAGACCATGTTGCGGACACATTGTGGCCCCTTCTTTGATAATATTGTGCACCTCCATGTGTTGCCCTGCTCCATTATTTGTGACCGTGACATGGTGTTCACCAGCAACTGTTGGGAAGAACTATTTCAGTTGGCCAATGTTAGGTTAGTGCACAGTTCAGCGTTTCATCCACAGACTGATGGGTAGTCCGAGGTGACTGACCACATCACCATGTTGTACTTGTGCTGTTTGGCTGGTGATCAGCCATGTTCTTAGCTTCGGTGGTTACAATGAGTTCAGTTACAATACTTCCTTCCAGTCTGCCCTTCGTGCTACTCCCTTTGAGGTGGTCTGTGGCAGACCACCACCTGGTTTCTTATTTTCCGGGTTCAGCCTTGTGATCGCGATATCTTCTTGCCTGAGATCTATGATAGGCTGCGTTAGGATGTGATTGAAGAGCATCAAGATAAGAGCAACGGTTGGTTGAGTTTGCTATGGGTGATTGGGTACTGCTGTGACTCCACCATTGCACGGCTCTTGGCATCACTACTGCCTAATCATCTAAGCTCGTGCCTCGCTTCTTTGGACCATATCAGGTGCTTGGGTGCATTGGAGCACGGCTAGTGATGTATTCATGAACTCTGTGCCTTCCTCCCACGTATTCATTATTATTTTCATGTCGTTGATATGGCTAGTGATGTGGGGGTTGTTTATTCATGAACTGGAAGGATTACAATGCCTATAAGGTTACTTTTATCATTGTTATAATCTTAGTTTGTCCTAAGTCAACTTAGTTTAAGTTTGACCAAATCTATATATAGCAAAGAATATTATCATCTAACACATCAAACAAGCAAATTATATGAAAATATATCTCATAATAAATCTAACTATGCTAATTTGACATCATATATATTATTGCTTTTTTCTATAGATTTGGTCAAACTTAAACTAAATTGACTTAGGACAAACTAAAATGCACTATATTACAGGACAATATGATGTGTTAACACGTCAACCTAAATAACTCTATACTCCGAAGATCATATGTTTAATTGATTTCCATGTGGGAAAAACATTTTATGTTTCAAAAGATTGTTTATTGTATCCTTTGCTGGCTTTCTTCAATGCACCTGATGGCGATGAGCATAAGCTTTGGATATGAGTAGCAGGGTAAAGGTCAAATCTGGATAAATGGGTAAAGGTCAAATCTGGATAAATGGACAAGCTTTTGGAACCTGTGGAATCTGTGATCATGGACGGAAGATAACTGACATAAAATTTGCCAGCTTTGGCACACCACACAAGGCTTTTGCGGGAGCTACTCTGAAGGTGATTGCTATGCACACAAGTCATACAACATATTTTGGAAGGTAAATGATCTGCAAACTCTGGTCAAGTGAAACCAAAACATTGAACTCACATTTGTGTTAGCTACAATTATTAAAATTGGCGTATCTTGCAGAACTGCATTGGTCAAGAGTGTTGTGGGGTAAGCATGGTTCCAGATGTATTTGGTGGGATCCATGCCCTAGGTCTATGAAAAGAGCCATTGTTGAGGCTAATGCGGTTGACTCATGTAATTCTTATTGCATGGTTTCTACAATAATGTTACCCTATGTGGCAGAACCTCCTAAGTAATGTGGCCCATATGCACTAATCCTCGTCTTAACAGACCTCAGATTACTATGCATGTGTTCCACACGACTTATGAAGTCCTGTCGATGTTCTTAACGAACACCGATTGAACCACTTTTTACACTCATACCCGGGATCAACAATGGAGTAACTCCAACATTACAACATTTGTTACAAAATATATATATCAGAGTGCGGAAGAATGATAACATTAAAAAGTTTACAAAAATGAATAAGTTAACATTTTACAAACTTAACTTTAATGTGGAAGTAGAGTAGAGCTACAGAAGGCAACTTAGGTAAGACACCTAAGTCGTGAGAGGCAACCAAATCATGTCGAGCCCAAATGACACAACCATGGTTAGGAGCAACTCGTCACTCGGCAATGGGTAGAACAAACCCCGAGTACATGAAGGTACTCCGCAAGACTTACCCGACTAAAAGAAAAGACTCTCAAGGATATGCTTTGGCTTTTGAGTAGTTGAGCTAGAAAAGGAGAGTTTTGCGGAAATTCATTACTAATCTTGAAACCTTACTTTCAATATTTTAAACGGAATAAAAGCATCGACTTCTATTATATCTATTAAAGCTAGATTTGCACCCGTTCTATTCTCGGCAATCATTTAAGCATCACACTTGAGATTATCTTTCCAAATTGCTTCCTTCTCGATTCCACGAGTCACCAAGAACCAATTCTTTCATATTTCGCTTGATTGCTACGATGTATGGTCGGAGGATCAAGTCTCCATAACCGAGGAGCACGACGTTTCGAAACGATTTACTCGTGAGGATCCCTAAACACACGATATAAGTGGGACTCTAACCCACAATTATATCAACAATACCGTCGGACATTCTAGAACTAGGCTCAGCTTCCGCGCCACCCGAGAGTACGGTCCTCCTCGAACCCGAGACCTTGTCCCCCGAGGATACCCGCTACTCCCGCCATCTCGCCACTCCCAGTGCGCGGGCTCACCGTACTAGTCCTTAGATTATCCTAGGGTAAAGCTTTTCCGTAGATATGTGAGTAGTTGCAAAGTCTTGTCCAGCTGGCCAAACAACGGCCGGTCCTTAATCGACAAGTCGGAAACACTACATCAAGACTCCATTCCCGATGCAAGTTACCCGACCGGTCTCAATTTAATATAACCATATTCTTATGCCCTCGTGACCCATCTTTAGGTCTAGAGAAGCAAAGATACAATGGTAAATCATGATCAAAAATTAACACCTACAACTTCTACCGAAGTCTAAGCATGGCTAAGCATAAGAAATCGACCTACACATACTAGTGGGATATCATGATGTAAAAGTAGATCAAGGTAGTCATGCGGCAACGGTATCAACCAAATCCTATTAACTTAATGCACAATACACTAGACTTATAGTGTAAAATATTTGCGAAATAGAAATGGGTTGCATGCTCGGGGCTTGCTGCGTTGCGATGAAGTTAGATTCCAATTATCAGAGTTGACATCAACACCATGGATGACACCTTCTCGAGTACCACTGTCGGACAACATCTTTCCGAACGTCGATCAACACAATCCACCTCACTCTCGAAACAACTACACGTAATTAATGAAGCGTGCTTTAGAACGATGAGCTCATGGCATGATGCATGATGATACATGGATGAAAGCATAACAACTAGATTAACTTGAGTACAACTTTCCTTCACGATACAGTTGTACTCTAACAACATTAATTAAACAAAACTAGGGTTACACTTGGTGAAGCTACTCTAGTTAAAATAACCAACAGATCAAGATAATTCATACAAGTCATCAAAGTGCCCAAGGTCACTAAAGTTAATGACCTAAGGTCTCCAATCAATCCCAAAGTCACTCAAGAAAATCTTAAGTCATGAAGAACTAAATAAGCAATTAAAGATTTATTAAATAACTAAATATAAAATAAAGACAAAATAAAAAGTTATCAAATAAATCTCAAAAATTAAACTCAAGCTTCTCATGGCCTGAGAAGACTACCAAATAATTTTCAATATTTTTGAAACAATAAATAAATAACTAAAAATAGAGGAAGGAGAATTTTTCAATTAAAAGGGCTAATTTTATAACATAGTAAAATCACTCAAAATAGGCATAAAATATTTTTCCTAGATCAAGCACATGACAGAGAGCACACTCATAAATTTTCATAATTTTTGGAGCTACCAAAAATTCTATACAAAATAAACAAATTGTAACACTATTCACTAAAACGAAAAGAATAAAACTAAAATAAAAAGAAAAAGGACGACCCGGGCCGAAACCGGCCCAACAGCCCAAACGGCCGGCTCGGCCACGCATACGAGAGCACGGGCCCGGCGCGGCGAGCAAAATGGCCCAACTCGGCTTTGCCGGAGGCCCGGCGTGGCTACTTTGCGAAAAAGCCCCGAGGTTTTATAAAATTACAAAAAGGTCCTTTCAACTATTCCCCGAGTCGGGGCTTTTTGCATCTAGGCCCCGAGGTTTGTCAAATTCAAGGACGATAGTCCTTGCGAGACGAAACAGAAGCCGGCGGATTGCGGGCTCGGCCTCGCGGCGGCGGGATTTCCGTCTGCGGCCGAGGCCTCCTACGCGACCCTTGGACCATGGCGGACACCCTAGGCACCTAGACCCGACGGCGGACATCACAAAAGAGACACCCCGACGGCGGCGGCGAACATGGCGGCGGCGGCTCGGCGGGGAGCTCACGGAGCGACTCCAACGGCGCTACGCAAGCAAGCAACGGCCGGCACAACAAATGCGAACGCACCTAGCCTACCAATTGACCCCTAGCGGCGGCCGACAACGGCAAGGCTCGGGTGCTGCGGACGAACACGGAGCGACGGCGGCGACAACGACGTTCCGGCCACGACAAAGCGGCTACGCCCTAATTGACTACACCGTCACAAGCAAGAGGTCAAGGCGACCGATGCGCATGCTAATGAGGAGAAAAAGGTGACGGAGCATGGTTCTCACCGCGAGCGGGATGGCGGTGAGGTTGGCGGCGCGCGAACCGACGGCGAGGAGGTGGTGTCACGGCGTGGTCCTGTCCACCAAGATAAAGACCAAGGGAAGCATCATACTCCGGACATCAAAGCGATCTCGGCGAAAAAGGAATTGAGAAAATGATCAGAGACGACGACGAACGACGGTGATGAATTCACGGCGACTCGGTGCGGACACGAGGAAGATGACGATTTTCCGACTCGGTCGGGCGAAGGGGCTTGGGCTGGGGTTTCGAGGTCGCGAGGACGAGGCGGAGCTAGTTAGGCGGATGAATGGACGGAGATGGCTCGACGACGGCGGCGGCGGCGGCGGCGAAGCTCGCGGGAAGGAGCGAGGATGGCGGCCGAGAGAGAGAAAGAGGAGGGATAAGGATTTGGCCGGCCGGCTTAAATGGCGCAAGGACGGGGAACGGAGGGGCGACACGGGCGGATAAGCTCGAGCCCGGGCGTGCACGTGGCGGACGCCGGCGATCGGCGGCATGGCGCCATGGCTCGGCGGTGACAAGGAACGAGAGAGGAGATCGAGGAGGATGACGTCGCACCGGGCAGCTGACACTTAAAGTCGCGGATCAAATCGCCATTTTCTCCAAAATTTAAATAGAAACTTGGAAAACTCCGAAAACAAAGTCCCACCGATTTTTCAAGACCTACAACTTTCTCAAAAGGAGCATTTTCAGATTTTGAAAGGAAATTTGAATTTTGAACCAAATTTGAAAAGGGGACAAAAACCCTAGAATGAAATATATGAAATTACTTTTGATTTTTCTAAAGAACTTGAAAAACTCCAAAACTATGGAATACTCAACTTTTCAAACCGCACTTTTTCTCCAAAAAGAGTTTTTCCGAATATGCATAGTTTTTGAATTATGATTTGAAATTCAAAAGGGGACAACTCGTCGGAAAACCGTATTTTCAAATTTATTTGAAATTCTTTTTGGAAACTTGAAAAACTTTGAACACCAACATTGAAGCTCTCATCAAGACCCACAATATTGCTTTTTGGACCCACCCCAAATTCTTTGTAGATTTTGAAATAGAGAAAAGGGGGTAAATCGGGGTTTTCGGGAAAACGGGGTTTTTGAAACGAGTTGGAGCTCGATTTAATTTCTACACTAACTAATCGGGCATTAGCAATCACAAGCATCATTTCATATGTAAAACAAAGCATCACATTAAAAACAATATTAAAACATGAATGCAATTATGCCAAGATGCTCGATGATTAGGTTTTAACAAAACTTCTTAAACGAGTTTTAGTTGGCATTAACATCTAGGATGTTACATCCTTTCCTCCTTAAAGAAATCTCGTCCCGAGATTTTGGAGCAACAAAATCCCGTGGGGTAAGTAATGGAAAAGGAAATGTGTCAAGCAAATCAACTTGACTGAAGTTCATAGATCATCAAGGTTCGATTCGAGAGTTACAACCAAGAGATAAAAGTGGTTACAACTGACAAGGTATTTAGAGTTTCAAGGGAGTTTCAGCAATAATTCCCAAGATAAGTTCAAAGAGTAGGGTACATTGTCATGAGACTATAATGGCTCATGCCCGCAAACATTGATACCTGCGCGCGCCTAGCAGAAACTTGTGTGCCCGGGTCACACAAGAGACTCCAGTTCCGTCGCGGCACCGGGGTTTCGGGACATGGCAAAGATTATAGGGCACAACAATCTTAACCCACATCTCTTAGTAATATCGGGAATGTAACCGAGATCAAAAATCGGTCACGGTCACAAGGTATTTAGGGAGTTCAAAGAACAACTTTGAATCCCAAGAATATTCAATAAGTAAAGTACATCCATTGTGATCTACTACGATACTGTGCATAGCCTGGTGAAAACTCATGTGGTCGCAAATCACGGGAGATTTCGGGTTGACACGGCACCATAGTCACGGGTCGAGACACCACTATATAACACATCAAAATGACTTTTGACAAACATTTGTCAAATATTATGATCAAAAGATTAGCATGTTCAAAGAATGAGAACACACTTAATTTTGGATTATAAGGGTTCATGATCATAGACTTGGGTAACGGCGAATGCCCAGCAGTAACACCACACAGGCGACCCTAGGTTTCAACGATGTTTCCAAGTCATGAATCATGGTTCCTTAAGGACACAATTATAGTGACATGAAAGCGAGATATACGTCGTCAGACGACATCAAGGAAGATAGCATGTGCCGAAGTTGAAAGAAATCAAGGTGTGACACATACTTAACAAAAGAATTAAGGATTCACACTAGTTTCAGTTTTCAAGGTAATAGTGTACTTCAGAGCATATTCCACAGATTCCCAAGGATCAGAAACTTATGGAGTACAGGATTATTAACAGGTGGCAAAAACCTGGTATAAGACGAGATTCAGCAATGGAACAATTATAAAGGATATAACTGTCCTCCAAACATAAGGAGGGAATTGTAAGCACCACCATAGAACACATCATAATGACTTTCGACAAACATTTGTCGGATATGAAGGTCAAGATATTAGCATGTTCAAAGAATGTGAACACACTAATTGTGAACTATAAGGTTTCATGATCATAGACCCCGACATTAGCGAACGCCGACGGTAATTCCTTATGGTCATAAGCCACAGGAGACCCCCGGGTTTCATCGCTATTTCCCGGTCATAGATCATGGTACCTTAGAGAACATAATCAAATTATGAACAAATGAGATATATGTCATCAAATGACACCAAGGAGATAGTATGTGTCGGAGTTGAAAAGAATCAAGGCATGGCACATACTCAACAAAAGACTCAAGAATTTGTACCAGGTTTAATCTTTAAGATAATGATGTATATCAAGGTATATTCCACAAATCCCCAAAGATCGAAATTTATGAAATAAAAGATTCAATTGATAAACAATCCTGGTACATGGCGAGATTTAACAATAGAACAATCATAAAGGAATATAACCATTCCAACCTTAAGGGGGTCTTTTAACTTCCAAAAGATTTTCATATGATACGCTCGTCCTATACGTCCTCACAATGTTAGAAAACTTCAACTTTACCCGCTTAGTGAACTAGAGGGCTTGTTAGACGAACCGTCGAAGACACTTCGGCGAAGCTTTTGTCGAGAGAGTTGACTTCCATGTTGACCATTTGAAGAAGTACCGAGAAACTTCTCAAAGTCTTTCAAAGAAAGAAAATAGATAAGGATCCATTTTTAATTTGTTAACTTTAAAAACTTTTATATAGTAAAATCATTTTGAAGTTTTCAAATGTAATGTTGTAGCCGATCCAAAGTATGAGCTCGATACCAACGTGCGAAACCTCCTAAGTAATGTGGCCCACATGCACTAATCCTCGTCTTAACAGACCTCGATTACTATGCATGTGTTCCACACGACTTATGAAGTCCCGTCGATGTTCTTAACGAACACCGATTGAACCACTTTTACACTCATACCCGGGATCAACAATGGAGTAACTCCAACATTACAACATTTGTTACAAAATATATATATCGAGTGCGGAAGAATGATAACATTAAAAAGTTTACAAAAATGAATAAGTTAACATTTTACAAACTTAACTTTAATGTGGAAGTAGAGTAGAGCTACAGAAGGCAACTTAGGTAAGACACCTAAGTCGTGAGAGGCAACCAAATCATGTCGAGCCCAAATGACACAACCATGGTTAGGAGCAACCTCGGCACACCGCAACAGGGGTAGAACAAACCCCGAGTACATGAAGGTACTCCGCAAGACTTACCCGACTAAAAGAAAAGACTCTCAAGGATATCTTTGGCTTTTGAGTAGTTGAGCTAGAAAAGGAGAGTTTTGCGGAAATTCATTACTAATCTTGAAACCTTACTTTCAATATTTTAAACGGAATAAAAGCATCGACTTCTATTATATCTATTAAAGCTAGATTTGCACCTGTTCTATTCTCAGCAATCATTTAAGCATCACACTTGAGATTATCTTTCCAGCTGCTTCCTTCTCGATTCCACGAGTCACCAAGAACCAATTCTTTCATATTTCGCTTGATTGCTACGATGTATGGTCGGAGGATCAAGTCTCCATAACCGAGGAGCACGACGTTTCGAAACGATTTACTCAGCTGAGGATCCCTAAACACACGATATAAGTGGGACTCTAACCCACAATTATATCAACAATACCGTCGGACATTCTAGAACTAGGCTCAGCTTCCGCGCCACCCGAGAGTACGGTCCTCCTCGAACCCGAGACCTTGTCCCCCGAGGATACCCGCTACTCCCGCCATCTCGCCACTCCCAGTGCGCGGGCTCACTTGTACTAGTCCTTAGATTATCCTAGGGTAAAGCTTTTCCGTAGATATGTGAGTAGTTGCAAAGTCTTGTCCAGTGGGCCAAACAACGGCCGGTCCTTAATCGACAAGTCGGAAACACTACATCAAGACTCCATTCCCGATGCAAGTTACCCGACCGGTCTCAATTTAATATAACCATATTCTTATGCCCTCGTGACCCATCTTTAGGTCTAGAGAAGCAAAGATACAATGGTAAATCATGATCAAAAATTAACTGACCTACAACTTCTACCGAAGTCTAAGCATGGCTAAGCATAAGAAATCGACCTACACATACTAGTGGGATATCATGATGTAAAAGTAGATCAAGGTAGTCATGCGGCAACGGTATCAACCAAATCCTATTAACTTAATGCACAATACACTAGACTTATAGTGTAAAATATTTGCGAAATAGAAATGGGTTGCATGCTCAGGGGCTTGCTCGCGTTGCAGTGAAGTTAGATTCCAATTATCAGAGTTGACATCAACACCATGGATGACACCTTCTCGAGTACCACTGTCGGACAACATCTTTCCGAACGTCGATCAACACAATCCACCTCACTCTCGAAACAACTACACGTAATTAATGAAGCGTGCTTTAGAACGATGAGCTCATGGCATGATGCATGATGATACATGGATGAAAGCATAACAACTAGATTAACTTGAGTACAACTTTCCTTCACGATACGGTTGTACTCTAACAACATTAATTAAACAAAACTAGGGTTACACTTGGTGAAGCTACTCTAGTTAAAATAACCAAACAGATCAAGATAATTCATACAAGTCATCAAAGTGCCCAAGGTCACTAAAGTTAATGACCTAAGGTCTCCAATCAATCCCAAAGTCACTCAAGAAAATCTTAAGTCATGAAGAACTAAATAAGCAATTAAAGATTTATTAAATAACTAAATATAAAATAAAGACAAAATAAAAAGTTATCAAATAAATCTCAAAAATTAAACTCAAGCTTCTCATGGCCTGAGAAGACTACCAAATAATTTTCAATATTTTTGAAACAATAAATAAATAACTAAAAATAGAGGAAGGAGAATTTTTCAATTAAAAGGGCTAATTTTATAACATAGTAAAATCACTCAAAATAGGCATAAAATATTTTTCCTAGATCAAGCACATGACAGAGAGCACACTCATAAATTTTCATAATTTTTGGAGCTACCAAAAATTCTATACAAAATAAACAAATTGTAACACTATTCACTAAAACAGAAAAGAATAAAACTAAAATAAAAAGAAAAAGGACGACACAGGCCGAAACCGGCCCAACAGCCCCGGCCCGGCTCGGCCACGCGCATACGAGAGCACGCCCGGCGGCGCGAGCGGGCCGGCCCGGCTCGGCTGCCCGAGGCTGGCGTGGCTACTTTGCGTAAAAGCCCCGAGGTTTTATAAAATTACAAAAAGGTCCTTTCAACTATTCCCCGAGTCGGGGCTTTTTGCATCTAGGCCCCGAGGTTTGTCAAATTCAAGGACGATAGTCCTTGCGAGACGAAACAGGAAGCCGGCGGATTGCTTAGGCTCGGCCTCGCCGGCGGCGGGATTTCCGTCCGCGCCGAGGCCTCCTACGCGACCCTTGGACCATGGCGGACACCCTAGGCACCTAGACCCGACGGCGGACATCACAAAAGAGACACCCCGACGGCGGCGGAACATGGCGGCGGCTCGACGGGGAGCTCACGGAGCGACTCCGGCGACGCTAGCGCAAGCAAACGGCTCGCGGCAACGGCGCGAACGCACCTAGCCTACCAATTGACCCCTAGCGGCGGCCGACAACGGCAAGGCTCGGGTGCTGCGGACGAACACGGAGCGACGGCGGCGACAACGACGTTCGGCCACGACAAAGCGGCTACGCCTAATTGACTACACCGTCACAAGCAAGAGGTCAAGGCGACCACGATGCGCATGCTAATGAGGAGAAAAAGGTGACGGAGCATGGTTCTCACCGCGAGGGGATGGCGGTGAGGTTGGCGGCGGCGCGAACCGACGGCGAGGTGGTGTCACGGCGTGGTCCCGTCCACCAAGATAAAGACCAAGGGAAGCATCATACTCCGGACATCAAAGCGATCTCGGCAGAAAAAGGAATTGAGAAAATGATCAGAGACGACGACGAACGACGGTGATGAATTCACGGCGACTCGGGTGCCGGACCTGAGGAAGATGACGATTTTCCGGCGACTCAGTCGGGGCGAAGGGCTTGGCCGGGTTTCGAGGTCGCGAGGACGAGGCGGAGCTAGTTAGGCGGATGAATTGGACGGAGATGGCTCGACGACGCGGCCGGCGAGCGGCGAAGCTCGGCGGAAAGCGGAGCGAGGATGGCGGCCGAGAGAGAGAAAAGAGGAGGGGATAAGGATTTGGCCGGCCGGCTTAAATGGCGCAAGGACGGGGAACGGAGGGGCGACACGGGCGGATAAGCTCGAGCCGGGCGCGCGGCGCGACGCCGGCGATCGGCGCGCATGGCGCCATGGCTCGGCGGTGACAAGGAACGAGAGAGGGAGATCGAGGAGGATGACGTCGGCACCGCGGTGACACTTAAAGTCGCGAGATCAAATCGCCATTTTCTCCAAAATTTAAATAGAAACTTGGAAAACTCCGAAACAAAGTCCCACCGATTTTTCAAGACCTACAACTTTCTCAAAAGGAGCATTTTCAGATTTTGAAAGGAAATTTGAATTTTGAACCAAATTTGAAAAGGGGACAAAAACCCTAGAATGAAATATATGAAATTACTTTTGATTTTTCTAAAGAACTTGAAAAACTCCAAAACTATGGAATACTCAACTTTTCAAACTGCACTTTTTCTCCAAAAAGAGTTTTTCCGAATATGCATAGTTTTTGAATTATGATTTGAAATTCAAAAGGGGACAACGTCGGAAAACCGTATTTTCAAATTTATTTGAAATTCTTTTTGGAAACTTGAAAAACTTTGAACACCAACATTGAAGCTCTCATCAAGACCCACAATATTGCTTTTTGGACCCACCCCAAATTCTTTGTAGATTTTGAAATAGAGAAAAGGGGGTAAATCGGGGTTTTCGGGAAAACGGGGTTTTTGAAACGAGTTGGAGCTCGATTTAATTTCTACACTAACTAATCGGGCATTAGCAATCACAAGCATCATTTCATATGTAAAACAAAGCATCACATTAAAAACAATATTAAAACATGAATGCAATTATGCCAAGATGCTCGATGATTAGGTTTTAACAAAACTTCTTAAACAGGTTTTAGTTGGCATTAACATCTAGGATGTTACACCCTATCAACCAGGCAAGAGGTGAAAGTCATGGCAACTGTGGCGCACGGATTGTCAGGAGTTACATGAATTAGTTGTCTGTATGTAACTTAGGCTACATAAGACTTGCATGGAACTTAGGCGCACAGATGTATTTGATTTATGCATTGATGTCTGTATGTAACTTAGGCTACATAAGACTTGCATGGAAGAAATGATTAGGACCCTAGCTGTGAGAAATGTTGTGGCTCTCTAGAGACGAGTAAATTGCTCTGTCAGGGGAGTGCCACGCAGATGAGACTCTGCTTATACCAGGGTCCATGTGTGTAGTGGCCCTTGGGTTGGAGATTGCCAAAAGGTCAGCAATTGGCGTTGCATTATCTGATCATTCAAATGCCCAGGCCCCATCATTCATGATTTTTCTGAGCTAGTAATGAAATAGTAAAGAAAATATTGGTTCAGATTATAAATAGCAGCTGTCTTACATTCGCCTGACTTGATGTTTTGTTGGATATGGTTTACATGGATGCTATCTTGGTGAATACTTCAGTAGTTCAGTTACTTACATAAGAAACAAATCATGATCATGCAAGATGTAGTAGTACTTGGTTTGTTTCTGCTAGTTGCGGTCAGTGATATAAAAATTCGGTTTTTACCGGCCAAGCAAGTTGGATTGAAAAGTTTGCTAAATCCCTAAACCTCTTCAAATATTTGACTGAACAATCCTATTGCTCCAGTTAATAAAAAGATTGGGTTTTTAACAACAATGTATGTTTATTTAGCCTCTAAACATAAGATGCTTATAAGTTAGCTTAGCAAACCCTCTCCCAATGATGCTTATAAAAAACCCTCTTCCAATTTTTAATTGAACGATCCTTTTCCGGTAATGCTTATGCTATTACGTTCTACTGGTAGAACAGCACACAGCCTAGCCCATCTCCACTTCACACCGCGCGCACCAGCAACGGATAGGGGTAGAATCGAATTTCACCACGCGTAGGGGTAGAAGTGGAATTTTGCCATGCGTGGACGTTGCCCCACCCCACCCCCCCCCCCCCCCCCCCGCACACACACACACACCCGCCCCACTCTCTCTCGCCCAGCGCTCTCTCTATCTATCTATCTATCTCTCTCCCTCCCTCCGTCTCTCTGACATGGTGACAGCGACAGTGTAGCCTCCTCCCCCTACTTCTTCACACGACGGCGACGAGCTCCTCTCGCCTCCCGCACTCCTCCCGTCCTCCCTCCTCCCCATGGCGACGGCGGCCGCGGACCGCGGGATTCGGCCACCGGCGGCCTAGGGTTTCGGCGAAGCGGAGGGCGGCAGTGGACTGGGGAGGCCTTATCCGGCCATGGCTGTGCCGGCTTTAGCTGGATCCGGCAGGGCCGGCTGTAGACCCGTCAAATCAGGCGGTGATACGACTAAAGTAGGCACTCTCCTTCACCCTCATCTCCAACTCTCCTGCTATCTCTGACTTCGGTGGCTTAGGGTTCCGACGATGTTTCTTTAGCAGGTAGAGGGCGATGTTTCTTTAGCAGGTAGGGTGGTGTTTATTTTTGCTTGCAGCAATGTGACTTCAATACCTCGGTAAAATATCGGAGTCATTGATAGGAGTTTGCATCTCTATCACTCTTTTACCTTTCGAATTTACATTGGTTGTGTGTTTTACATTTCCTAGCTTAGTTAATTGGCTAGTTGATAGGATTGGAGATTGGAACCTAGGTTGCATAACTCTTTTGTGGTAGAGATATCAACACACCTAGTAAGACTGTAGTTGCACATTTAGATAGATTGTGTTTATTACATAGGTTTTGACTAAGTGAAGTCAGAGGTCATATTTAGAAGTAGATTTTTAAGTTGCCTAATTCAACAACCCCCCTGCCCCGCCCTCTTAGGCGTCACCATTCCTTTCGTGCCAACGCACCCGCCGTCGCCGAAGACGACACCGACTTCACGGTGGTAAGCCATGACGAATATCATCATGGACGCGCCTGCTGACTACACTGATGATGCATGCTACCTCCTCGAGCCAGATCCTTTTACGGAGGTGTTGTACTGGTGCGTAGATCCTCTTGCTTGGCTCATCTCGGTCGACCCGATGCTGGACAAGCTTGCCGCCTTTCCCGGCGGCCTTGCTTCTATGTCGACCACTTCTTAGTGCATGGCAGACCTGGATTCGCCTCTGTCATCGCCTGTGCGGGGCTCGCCACGCACTGTGGCTCCGGCGGAGGATGGTGTGGCCAGGATGGCCACAACGGGCAGTGCTGAGGAGCTAAGCAATGAAGACTCACATCCTCGAGGGAGGCCGTGAAGCGGCTGGCCAGGTTCACTTAGGAGGTCGCGCTAAAGAGGCCGCCACCTCTCATCAGTTCCCCTCCTAAGCAGAAGTCGCCGCTTTAGTGGACCTGGCCCATTAGGAGCAGGCAGATTGTTGCTCAAAAGATGGATCACATCCCGGCGTCCAAATGTGGTGAAGTGTTGCTCATGAGGAAGATGGGGTTCCTAGAACCATTAGCACTATTGTCCTTTGTGGCCAAGCAGTCATACGAATCCTACTTCCAGGAACGAAGTATCGGCTGCAAATGCAAAGGCCTTCGATGCGATGTTACCAGCATGTAGGGTGAGGACCGGTAGAGCAGCACACCGCCCATTGGGCATGACGCCATAGGCTCAGTTTAGGTTGATCCCAGAGGATCCCAAGTATGGCTAAAATATAGTTCGAGATGTTGGTTGGACCGGAAAAAGGCCTCTCTTGTATACAATTTTTTTCTTCTTAATACAAAAATATGTATTGCTATTGTGTATTCGAGAAAAAACACACTATAAATATCGGTACTTCTTTTATATATTTGATCAAACTTATAATTACTTGATTCATTGGGAAGCCAGTTTTCAATACTTTTTGAACTGAGAAATATTTCCTCCGTTCAATTATAAGACGTTTTTGACATTTTTATATGTACAACTTTTATGTGATTAAGGAATTCAAAATTTGCCTGTCTAGGGTAAGACCTCACTTTAGGCATAACGTAGAAGAAGTTATTCTTTTTTGTGGAGAAAATATAATCCCTAAACCTCAGCATTTCTGTTGATCGATGGTTTTTGTAGTCTTTAATTTGCTCCACGGGAAATCAAAGCAAAGCCGTTAAGGTGCTAGCTACTAAAGCAACGGTCAAGACAGACCAACGAAAATCTAGAAGCTCTCGTTTTGTGAGATGATCTGTGTGCATTTTATTTTATTTTACGAACAGCAAAGCTAGGAAGACAGTGATCTAGCTATCAGCTCCAACAATCACCATGTATATACATAATGCAGCTAACCATAAGGCATAAGCTAAGATGATGCACTGTAATCTTTCGAAACCTGCAATTAATGATATTTTAATCACCTTTGCTTCTCAAACGTGCCAATATGCTTGCACTGAAAGCTACCTTTCATTCCTTTCCTCAGAAAACTAGTAGCTAGTACTGTAATCGTACAGAAGTGTATGGAACAGCCGGAGTTGTTCCAGGTCGGTAACATTGGAACAACAAGCCGACCGAATGCATTATGGCCAAACCGTATGACCCATTTTTTCTCCTCTTGCAGACATCTGGTGAAACTACAGGGCTGACTAAACGGCGAACGTTCATTAGGAAGACAACTAGCGAACGATCGGACAGTGGTGCTGTTTCTATTTTAGGAAATAATTAAATCCCACCACTTTCCTTATTTGGCAACTAGATTAAACATGCATGCATATGCTCCCACCAGGGAACGGACATTGTATTCTACTCTTCTTTTTTTCTTTCACTTTTCTTTTCACGGTAACATTTTTTTTCTTGAGTACAGTATTTATGCACAACTTAAAAAGGCTAAAACTTAAAAGCCAAATTTAATAGTTGTAAGTTTGTTGGTCAAGCATGTAGAACATCATAATTTATTTACAATCATAATTGTCAGTAAAGTTAGTAGTCTTAATTTATGATGCAAAGTTAGAGATCAAACTAAGTTGACAATATTGTTAGGAATATACCCTAGAGGTAATCATAGAGATGATGATATTGTGATTGTATCCATGATATATTATATGTTTCTGAATATCCATTAAAGACAACTTGTATCGATTGACAATTATGTGAATTATTTTGTGAAACTATTTTGCTTGTATGGATATTCTAATTTTGTCCCTGATCGGAGTTGTAACAACGGACATGAGAAGGTCTAAAGATGTGTTCCTAATCTATGGTGGTGAGGAGGAGCTTATAGTAAATGGTTACACCGATGCTAGCTTCCAAACCGACCCGGATGATTCACAATCTCAATCAAGTTTTGTGTTCACAATAAATGAAGGTGCAGTGAGCTAGAAGAGTTCCAAGCAAGAGACTGTGACTCATTCTACAGCAGAAGCCGAGTACATTGTAGCCTTGGGAGCTGCAAAGGAAGGTGTTTGGATGAGGAGGTTCCTCATTGAGCTTGGTGTGTTTTCTAATGTGTCTAGCCCATTGAATCTACATTGTGATAACAATGGGGTGATAGCGTAGGCTAAGGAGCCAAGGAATCACCAGAAAAACAAACATGTATTGCGGAAATTTCACCTCATTCGGGAGTTCATTCAACGTGAGGAGATTAAGATATGCGAAATACACATGGATTCGAATATAGCAGATTCGTTGATAAAGGCTCTTCCATGGCCTAAGCATGAGGCACACATGAGGTCTATGGGCATTAGATATCTGAAAAATTAACCCTAGTGCAAGTGGGAGACTGTTAGAAATATGCCCTAGAGGTAATCATAGAGATGATGATATTGTGATTGTATCCATGATATATTATATGTTTCTGAATATTCATTAAAGACAACTTGTATCGATTGATAATTATGTGAATTGTTTTGTGAAACTCTTTTACTTGTATGGATATTCTAATGTTGTCCCTAATCGGAGTTCGTGTAACAACGGACATGAATATTAGATCAGCACATTATTAGTTGATGACTATGTTTCACAAGTCATAGACATAGAGATGTCAAACTAATAATGTGGGCACATGTACGACATGTAGGCTGGACTGACCCGACGTGAGATGTTGTTATTATTATCTCTTTGCATATCATGTATGTTATGTCCTTAGACCTGAGATTGTCGTATGTACTCAAGATGTGAAACGACTTACTTAGGGATTGTCAAACGCTACTCCGTTACTGGGTAGTCATAAAGATAGTCTTCGGGTTTTGTCGGGAAACATGCTGTGAGACATAGACAATCAAGATGGAATTTGCCCCTCTCTATGTGAGAGAGATATCATTGGATCACTCAAGTGATTGGATCAACAAATGCATGGCCGTGCTTGGGTTAAGTATTAACCCATGAGTTGAACCAAATATCAAGTGGCAAAGGAAATAACAAGTATATGGGTTGTGGTGGTTCGTCTGATATGATCTTTACGTACGCATAGGAGTTGTCACGCCCTGCTAGAGGCCGCTGTCAATTATTGGGCGAGTAGGTGTACTCGGACCATGTCTATGTGTGCGTGAACCCATAGGGTCGCACGTTTATGGGGCTGGAAGCCCAATTCGGGTTGGACCCGAGTTGGAGAAGGATTAGGGTTACTAATGGGCCTCCAACTCGGGAGCTCACTAGGAACGCCTATATAAGAAGGGGTTTGATTCATGCCTTTTGGCAGCCGCCGTCGCCCTCTCCACGCTCACGCCTTCGCTCCTCGCGGACCTAGTAGTCCGGAGGTGCATGTAGGATGATTTTTGGCGGCGGCATGACGTGGGTGTGAGGGAGAAATGAGAAGATTTGATACACTCAATCCACACCTTCGATTGTGTCATGAGTAAAGAGAGAGAAAATTGAGGATAGATCTGGACGGTTCGTTTGAAAGGTGTTGCTTTTCTGGGTATATTTTTTGGGTGGATTTAGAAAGGCTCTCTCAGCGGGAAGACAATTTGTTAGGTGGACGTAGTAAGAAGACCCACCTGTCAACCAGTCTCTGATCCTAAAATGCGGCATCAGTGCACACACCTTGCCAACTCTCAGGCCCGTCCCCCTGGGGGGGGAGCCTTTGCGACACCCATGGGCCCTTGACGCTTGGGGCCCATGAGTATAGGCAAGTATACTATACGTATAGTATAATGCCCGTGCTAACGCTACGGTGACATTTAGCAATACAAATCACTAAACAAAAAAATGGTTTTCCTTCACAATACTTAGTCTCATCTTTGACAAAGAGAGCTTTATATTATCATAGATTCAACAAATCATTAGAAAACAAGACTCTTGAAACATAACTAAAATCATTGACATGACATCTTGGGCTCTTGGCCAAACATGCACGTTTATGAGCATATTTATTTCAGTCCACTCTAGACTTCCCAATTCTTGAGCTTTGCAACTACCAGCCTTCGTGCTGAGTTCATGGGCGATCGATGCCACCAAGGAGCGATCAGGTTGTACTTGCACGTGTCAACAAAAAAAAATGAAAGAGGCGACTACAACTTCATTTTTTTTCTTCTACCAAACCCCCTCAAGCATGCTACAGCTTCTGCTTCCTCAACTTTCCTGCAATATTACAACATTAAGTTATATACATACAAGCATGTACATATGAAACTGCTAGCAACACCCATGGATGCACCGAACCAGATCCATGAAAAGTACAATATGTCTAGTGTAAGCAAGAATTTGTTTGCACCCCATAATTGTAGAAAAGAAAATTTGAAGCTATAGCCAATTGCCCTTCTATATTGCAAAAAAGTAAATGCATACTTGCAACATATGAGGCTATATATATATCATCTCAAATCAAACACTATCTCTACAGGATAGATGATAGGAAATAGCACTTTGTAGTTTTACTTTGGAGAAAATAGGGAAAACTATTTATAGACAATGAAAAAGTTAGGGATGTCACAAACTTTAAGTGTATCGTAAAAAATTCCATGAACCTAATACTTAATGGTAAGTATTTTATAGTAAATTTAAACGGTGTTGAGAAATTCATTTTTGCTAGCTAAGTGCCTATTTTCCTACAATGAGCATCTTCAGAGCAAGCACATGAGCACATAGAGCTAGGTCAACATACACAGAAAAATATTTTGCATGCAATCCATCAAAATGGAAAAGATCAGACGTTATAAAATTTACTTTTATCACTACTTTAGAAATTAATAATGCTTCAGGTGGTGAAGATTGATGATTTAATGATGCCTCTCACTCTAATTAAGACAGAAATCCAAGGAAGTACTCGAGTTTGTATCAAACTCACTCACTAATCCTTCGGAAACAGAACTTGTATCGTATATTACCAGGGAATTTCAGCAAACACATGGTGGTGCCATGGCGTCTGTCTCCATGGCGCATTCTGTGGAATAGAGAGAAGAAAGTTATTATTGTTGACCATCTTGTGACATTATTTTTCGGAGGTGACAATAACACCCACAAATATAGGGACCTTTGCAAATGATGTCATGAGAATCCATGCAAAGAATATACATGATTTACCAGCACAAAAGAAAGCAGCTATGCATAAGTCGTCATCCTTTTTTACATTTTCTATACTAACGGCAAACACTGGATGTTGCATTCCTAATGGCAAAGAGGTATTAGGTCAAAGTATTTCTTTTTACACAATGCTGAAAGGGTTTTAAAAACAGAATTCCAACCATTAGTAAATAGTTGGGATAAGGATATTGGCATGTAAATGGAAATAACTAATTTAGCATAGGCTTACTCAGAATGTTTTTTTTTTTTTTTTGACAAGAGCTTACTCAGAATGTTGTCTCTCGTCCCTTGCTCCAAGGAGTGCTTGCTCCATCACAGGTTAGCTCAAACGAGTGCTTGTTGAATGGAAAAGATGAGTAATTTACCCACATCTCCTAATGTCAAGCAGTTGCAAGGGAAAACAGTATACAACATTAGTAATCAGATCACGGAACCGTGCTTGCCACATTTCAGTTGTGAGCGTTCACCCTGAACTTCCCCATGAATGCATGCCCTCTCTGTAGGGAAGACAGTAAATCAGTGTCAGTTCACGTGAAATCAAAGCCACAAAGTCTCTACTATAATGGAGATAAAGGAAAATTCACATCTACCAAGAGGGGCATTAATACTTCTAATTCTATTGGAAATGACGCTATCACCGAAGATCATCTTCACGGGCATGTGCATTGAGTGCAGCACTCATTTATATGCTTATTGTGATCATCTTGCCATCGATCATAGTCCATGTGAAATGCCAAAGCATCTAGAAATACGAATAACAACTTAGTTCGTTATATCGTCTAGTGTGATCTAAATATTTGACACAAAAAATCAGCAAATTACCATTTCACCAGTTGAATGAGGCCGGTCTCCCTTAGTAGGAATAAAAATGCCCTGAACAAGTAGCAAAATGTTGAAAAAACATTTTCTTCTACAGGAACTGCAGGTTTTATTGAATCCTAAAAAACAAAAGAGATGAGTACATGACGACCATACCTGTTGGCGAGCATGCTCTCCTGCTCCAACTGGCTAAGTTTGAGCCTGCAATTCTCAAATTGATCACACTTGGATACATAGAATAGAAATTAAATACAGTCACCAACTCACCATGCACAAGGACAATACTATCTACCATCAGGTAGATGAAATTACCTTCTTTCTTAGACTGCTTTTCCTAGCAGATTCACGGCTTTTTCTATGCCAGAAGTAGAAGTTGTAAGGGATACAAGCTGCCCTAGTTCCAACTGATAAGTAAACAAGCTCAATATATATCAAGAATACAAGTTACTTGAAAGGAAACTAATTGCTTCTGTTGACACAAGTATTTCATCAGAATGGATAAACAACCATCAGGTGTTTTTTCTAAAAAAAATTAGGATCGATACATTAAAGTTTTAAAGGACATAAGTATCACATACTTTCAAGTTCTATTCAAGTGAAAGTTATGGCATCTCTAGATTTTCTTAAAAAATTACACCCACATTAGCAATGGACTGACATCTTTCAGGCTTCTTTTGTGCTTTTCTTGGTTGACCTATATCTACCTGAGTCTATTGCATGGTTTATAAATTAGCCAGTTTATTTGCTATATTTGGAATCAAATCTGCTAATTTCTAACATGATTTAATTACAAGGCAAGGAAAAGGCGTAGGCAAAGAATAACAGTCAATTGGCCTTCAATTAAAAGCTTAGATATAAGCATGCCTCGTCCTCAGCTAGCTAACGTCCTCAGCTACAATCAGAATGACATGTTAAGTATACCAGTTGGGAGAGAAGTTCAGATGACTATCGGACTGAGACATTCAGTATAACAATGAGGAAAGGACAAGAGGAGGAAAACTATATTGCCGTAAAGTTCTAATAAATTGCAACCACAAAACACCCTAAACACCCTAGATACCTGAATTGCCGCACAGATCCTGATTCATACAACGATTCAAACCATGGGGATACTAATGCTCCACTCTACTGATCGGGATCACGAGAGGGAGAGGAAGGAGTCTGAGATGCACATGCAGACGCATAGACCTATACCTGTCGCGCTCAGGCGCCGCCGCCGCCGTCGTCATCAGATCCCGCGGGCAGGGTGCTTCCGATGTTCGTAGATCCACCGCGGGCGGGAGAGAGGATGGCTAGCGGCCGCCGAGGCCAGGCCACTTCGGAGGGCGGCCACCGCGGGAGCCGGGTGTCGCCGCCGCCGAGCGCAACCCTAGCCCTGCGGCCCTCGCACGTGGGGCGGCCACCGTGGGAGTCGTGCGTCGCCGCTGCCGTGCGCAACCCTGGCCCTGCGGCCCTCGCACGTGGGGCGGCCACCGCGGGAGCCGAGCGTCGCCGCCGCTATGGTTGCTGGTCCTGCCGCCAGGCACCATAGCCGGCCCGGTGGCTGTGGTGAACAGGGGCCCGATGTTTCTTTTTTGGTAAAACGAAAAAAATGTGTTTGCGTGATTTTCCGTGATTTAAGGATGTTTCTCCTCGCGGGACGTTGGGAGGTGGGTGAGAAGGCTGCGTGTGGGTCGGTGTAAGGGACGCGCTTCTTACGCTTTACAAAATTTCAATTATTATATAGTAATAATAATAGATTTGGCTATTTGGCCTCTACCAGTTCCATCATACGAAGTGCAGTTGAGAGTCAGCTGCCGCAGTGCCGCGGCTATCCACGACGGCGAGTAGTATTCACGCATCTCTTCATCTCGCGTGACGGCGTGCGGTGTTCATCACCCATCGACTTCGTCAGCAGCGGCAGCCCGCAACTAAATGCAGTGGCGCAAACGCTGCCAGCCCTCCGTTCCTCTCCCTGTCTAACTGTAAGTGATTTTAGATTTTATTAGTTTATCACACGTATAGGCATAGGGTTTAGGGCATGGCGGCCTGCGCAAGTTGCTTCATATTATCGTGATAGGATTCTCTAAATTTCTAATTTAGTTTATTTTTTTGAACATTTTAGATGTTGCCTAAGAAACATTTACATTGTTTTACCGTTCCTTTAGCTTCTTTGATGACTGTCATTTTTTCATGAACTAAATATATATTGCAAGTTAATTAACACTAAATATATCCTTCATTTGTCATATTGAAACATTGATCGCCGGGCCCTTAGAATTGTCCTTGCCCAAGGGCAAATTGTTGGGACGGCCCTGCCAACTCTAGAGAGCCGAACCGGCTTGCCTGGCACGGCAAGGAAAAGCTTGCCAAAACAAGCTAGCTTAAGCAAAGCAAGGTCCTAAAGCTTACACGAGAGCCAAATTGGCTCGGCGAGGCAAGCCTTTGGCAAAGACCAAACAGCCCAGGCAACCCAAGCAAAAGCAGCGCAGTCCACGGCACGGCTCATATACCAACCGCCAACCATCCGGGGCCCTTCACCAACCATGGCTGCGGCACCGGCACCCCTCGCCGGTGGGCGCTCCTCCTGCTGCTCGGCGTCGCCCTCGGCATCCTGCTCCCGGCGGCTGAGGCTTGGACGGGCGAGATCCGCGGCCAAGTCGTCTGCGACGTCTGCGGCGACGCAGCCATCGGCCCGGAGGACCACGCCCTCGAAGGTCAGTCTCAGCCTCCTGTTCTCCCCTCTTGCGGATCTGGGGTTAGCTGCTTCAGGCCCCGAAGTTACCCGATTAGTCGTCCTGATTGATATCCTGAACTTGGCTACTAGAGGCACGACTCGATTAGGCCGATTTGTTCTCTTGGCTGTCGTCCGATTAGTCCTCGACTAATCACGGTTAATCGGATGCCTACGGGGTGGATGGCCAGAACCAGAATGAAATTGGAACCGCTGGGGTGGGCAGCTAAAAATCCAACATTTTCGGGTTCACGTTAGCGTGTAGCTAGACATCTTTCATCCAAGGTTTTCTTGGACCTTTGGATCGAGCAAGATTAACGCCGTGAGATTCTTCACCATTTTCATTTCACACGTTTGCTCATGCTTGATCAAAGACGTGTCCATTTGCATGTTAAGCAACTGTAAATGATATGTCATTTTCTTTGAACAAAAAAGGACGACCAGAGTAGGCCCTGCACAAGGTATGGATTAACGTGACCCATCAGAAGGTAAGGGTCGATCAGTTGGAGAACTTGTACTTTCTTATTCGCCGCATAAGAAATGCTGGTATTCTCATTCTCTGAAGAATGTGTTATACTGAAGTTGTTGACGCTCAAAATTGGCAAAGAAGGTCAAACACATGTCAACGTATCAACGGACGGCGAGACGGAGCTCTCCGGCGCGATGGAACAGCGCCGGACGCTGCTCACTCGGGCGCCGGACGCGCCGGGCTGCGCGGACGGTCCAGAGTGCCCCATGGGCGGTCCGGGCGCCGGACGCTGGCCTGCACCACGCCGGACGCCGCGCCAGACACGGCCACGGGCGCGCGCGCGCGGTCAGCTGGCGCCGGACGCTGGAACCCGGGCGTCCGGCGCGCGCCGGACGCGGCACAGAGAGGCCCGCGGGCGCGCCGGACGCCAGCGCGGCGCTGTTGACGTAAAACCGATTCCGTACGAAATCGCGTTTTTGGTAATTTGTGACGTGGGAAACTTGGAGAACGCGAGTTGGAGTTGTTTTCCACCGGGATAAGACCACCCCCCTCTATATATATGAGAGGATCATGGCCGATTGAACCCATCCACATCAATCAACAAAACACAACACGATCAAACATGATCTAATCTATCTTCTCCTACCTCTCTCCTCTCCTTCCTCCTTCTTCGTCGCCGCTGCCATGAATAGGTGATCGACGACGACCACAAGCCCTAGAGCGGTCGGGCCGGCTAGGGCGCCCCATTGCCGCCGCACGTCCACACGGGTCCGTCCCGGGCGTGTGGGGTTTCGGGTTTCAAAAGACTTCGACGGCGTGTCTTGCGTATCGCGCTCCCGACGAGGGTCCTCTGGCGACGTGTCTTGCGTATCGCGCTCATCGCTGGAGGCACAAGGTCCAGGTGTGGACATCCACTAGGCGCCGGCCGATCCCCGTATTCGGCTTTCCCTACAGCTACCAGGCGCCGGCCGATCCCCGTATTCGGCTTGCCCTACATCGAGCGATCTAGCTCCGTATCCGGTGTGCTGGCCTAAATTAGCGTCAACAGAAGTTTGCTTCTGTTTTTATGGTCAGTTAAGGTTTTTTTTTTTTTAGAATTCGAGGGCAGAAGCGCCAGCCTTTCGATTAATTAATATCAAAAGACCACGAGTTATTACATGAAGTTCTGAACAAAGTTTCGAATAAGAACGTCCACCTGGACAGAAAACGGCTGCACACCCGCAAGCCAGCATCAAAGCAACTAAGACTGAAAACAAAAAGTTTCTGATGAACCAGAAGCAATCTCGATCTCAGTTCTCCAGCTTTATGGTCAGTTAAGTATCACTAGAATTCTAGTCTTAGTACGTGTGTCAAACATCATATCTCTAGAACATGCCACAAGTATGATTTCATATTTCGAAATATAACATTTAGGAGATGCTAAATCCTTTAGGGCCCGTTTGGATACCTGGAATTCCCGGAAAATTCATTGTATATAGTTGTGGAAGAAGAATTTGATATTCCACCTTATAATTTCTGTGAAAGTTGGATCCAAATTTCCCCAGTGCTCTGTTACTATATTTCCAGTAAAAGGTGGACCTATGTCCTTCGGTATTTTTTATTTTTTTAAAAAGAAACTCGATATGATGTGACCTGGGTTTTTTTTACCGGCCGGTTTGCCCGGTTACCGGACTTACCGGTCCGGCCCGGTAGCGAAATCGGCCGGTAACCGGCCCATAACCGACACAGGCTTAAGCGAAAAAACCGGTCTTACCGGCAAACCGGGCGGTTTTGCCGGTAAACCGGTCCGGTTTTTTTAAAAAACCGACCGGGCGGTTCGCGAGAAAAAAAACCCAGGGTGTGACACGGAATACTACTATATTTCAGTATTTATACCACTGTTTTCTTGATTTGGGTTCAATATGTTCTGTTCAAAGTGTGTTAAAATTAATCCTAAACTCATCTTTATGATGTTTCCATCTCGTTTAGGTGCCGAGGTTGCTGTCCTCTGCATCACAAAATCTGGTGAGGTTATCAACTACCAAGCATTCACAAACTCTAAGGGCATGTATACTGTTGCCGAGACTATGCCAGAGAGCGACAGGTGGGACTCGTGCTTGGCAAGGCCTATCAGTAGCTTCCATCTGCATTGCACACGTAGGGGTGACGCTCACTCGGGGGTAAAGTTCACTTACAACAAACTGTCTGGGAACTCACACACTGTCAAGACTTTCCTCTACAAGCCTGTCACCGCCCCTCTGTATTGTAGTTAAACAGTTCCATCACATTTTGTTGGAAGGCAAAAGATAGGAACATACAGAAAGGATTGTATTTGTGCCTCGACTCCATATATAAGTAAAAGTAAACATAGTTTTCGACTTTCGTTGTAAATCAAAGATTCAGTTGTCTATGGGAGTGTGCTGTCCTAGTGTCTGGTCACATACCTGCAAGGAAACAGATGTTGCGTGCTTCATGTTGATAAATCAGTGTTTTCGACTGTTGTAAATGTTTTGTGAGTGCTATTCTTATCTTGATTATGATCAGTATGATTTTGTTCATGTATGGTGCATGTCATTGCCCTCGAGAGGGACCATCCACCAATCCACCATTTCTGTGGTGCAGCTTAAGCTTTGACGTGAAGCTGGCCAGGCCCGGCAAGTGGGAGGTAGCGAATGTGCTAATGCATTCCACTCCTAAAAAGACAGGGAATTGCCAATATTATTGGTACTCTTCAATCTGTATCTCTCTATGATGTCAGTATGCCCTAAATGCTAAATTCAACAAACAATTTATTGCGTACCACTACCCTGAATCATAGTTTTTAGTGAGCGCAGTACATAGATATTTGAAAAATGAAAGCGAAACCAACGGATGACATATATGTTTTTTTAGTAGACTGAATATGCTAGAAATTAGTTTCTTCTGTGATTGTATGGCTTGTTTTTTTTTTTTCTCTGCCTGTTTGGTAGGAAACTAGGATTCAGATCCTATGATTTGGACCCGTTTCTCTCCCTCAGTACAATCAGGGTCCCGAGAAACCACCTCGTCGTTTCTCTCCCTCAGTACAAAAGGACAAAACGTTTCTCCCATGAAAAGTTCCACCATTCGCCTGTTTGGACCCGTTATCTAGTGTTTCACCTGGGTATCGGGACCGGAACATTATAACTAGGGACTTCAAGCGAGCTATCCATGTTTTCCACAAGACTAGAAGGCAATGCTATGACACAGGTTCGTATGATGTTACCTTGGCGTGGAGATATGGGTTTTGATGTTTTTAAGGTCTGTGAATCGGATTTCCATCCATCACTTGCTCTGATGTTTCCATCCATGGTGCATGTTTCTGCATGTGGTTTTTTTGTTCTCTGTCTGTTAAGTGTCAGATACTAAATCATGTGATAAATTTCAACATTTTAGTACACAGTATCAATGGTTGAATTTGGATAGACAGCGAGATGTATTTGAGCATCACAAGCATGAGCTTGGCATATATGAATATTAAACCGTGCTATAGTTGGAAGTTCAATCCTTGGAGCTCACGCCGGCCTGTGCTGAAACTAAAAATACACTACAGGCCGGAATACCGGAGTTCTTTCTTTGCTTGTCATGACCGAGGGCGGGTATCTTACTCGCATATTACTCTTTATTTTGGCAACGAGACATAGAATATAATACTATATTATATACAGTATACAAGAAGTTCAAATACATATTCAAATCATGCAAGTAATAAGACAAAAATATAATTGTCTACATTTTGGACGCATCGGAGTGAAACGCCCAGAAGTTGATTCAGCATAATACAAACACCTAACATGGCTAAAAATACTTTGCAGGATCAAATCTCCTGCTCCAGCACCGTGTATACATAACACTCAACAATGGTCCACATGCTCGGTGGTAAAAAAGAATGGTAATTCTATACATTACAATTAAAAGGCATCCAGTTCAATACAACAATTGTGTGCTATATTTCGAAACACTATCATTACAATAATTGTGTGCTTGACATCTCAAAAAACTAGACACTGATTCGGTTAGCGATCAACGAACTTGAGAAAAAAAGCTGTCACCCGATAATAGCTCGAACCCCTCCAAAAAAAATTTCTGGGTCTTACTTTTTACTGCCTACTAACTACCACGAGTTAACTATGCAATCAAGTCTCATCTCCACTGAAGCTTTGCTTCTACCCTCAAAGCACCAAACAGGCAAACACTAATAATGAATCCCAGCTTTCATCTTCACCAATCTTTTGTGTTATCCAGTGATTACTGACACAGATGAGGAGCAGTCAGTGACCATTGACTAAACAAACCTTATTTCTGTGGTTGAAGTTTTCCTACTGAGTGCAGGTACACTGAGACAGACACAACCCTGAAAGTTTAGCAGATTGCATTACTCTATCATGAGTTTGAAAGCTCTGACCAACAGAAGCTGCAATAAAATTATCATGAACACTTACGTGGATCCAAGGAAGAATGCGAGGGATAAATGAAAACTGAACAAGAAGACAGATACAACTGCTGTCAGTAGCATTGCAACTGAAGTTGAATAAACCTGTAAATACATATTGTCAGTAAAAATTGCTGTAATTTTAACCACATCGAAGCACACTAAGACCAAAACCAAGGTAGTGTTTGGTTCATGGGATGGGGCAGGACGAGACACGATAGGAAGGGCCCATTTAGTTAACATCCACATAAAAGATGCATCTGGGTGTTGTTTGGGAGTATCTATATTTCTCATGGAGCACTGCCAACAATAACAGAGCCTTTTAGTCCCAACCAAGTTGGGGTAGACTAGAGATAAAATCCCCCTTTTTGCAATGCAAAAGATAAATTCAAGTGCTCTAAATTATTACTATTTAAGCTAATGACTAGGTACTTGGTAAACTCAGAGTAGTTGTCTTGCTCCCAGAAAAAAGAAAGATTAAACAAAATTATCATGTCTGAAATAATAGGAAACAGTAAAATACGTGCATCAACAATCTATCCAGTATCGACTTCAGTGCCATAAAGAATTATTGTGAATATAACAAAAGAAGTTCACTTTTCCTTCTCTAAAATGACAATTCAAATCCAAGCCTCAATTTGTGACCTCCTGGCAGCGACTTAGTCCAGGGAGTTAGCAGGGTGGTGGATACTTAGACTAGAGGCTTCTTCATATTTATATTTGCTTAATTGAAATGGTGACAGTGACCTCACATGGAGGTGCTTAGGGACTGAGCTAACTCATATGAAATAATCAAAAGAAAACACCTTAATGACATCAACTAATCAAAACAAAACATCTAATCTGGAAGCTAACAAACCTATCCACCTAATCCTAACTGATGTAGCTACCATACTCACGCGCTGCTGCAGAAGCCATTTATTGGCTAAAATGTCAAATATGAACAGTAGTTAGGCTCAGCACATATACAACTGAATCAACAGTAGCAACATCTATCATGCTCATACATAAATTTAAATAAATGCTAGTGCCACATGCCTTGACTATGTTATCAGCATATTTCATCACCATTGAAACAGCGATTCCACTGCAAAGTAAATGAAACCATTGTAAGCTGCTTGAAGTCACCAAGTGAAACAAGTTAAAACTGTTAGTGTTTGGTACCTCAGTGCATGGTTCAGAATCATCAAAACTGTGATGAATGAATACCCATGGAAAAAGCCTCTGCATCAGATATCATAAGTCAGTGTTAAATCCATAAATTATACTGAAGATAACATAATAGTTTAGTAGTTTCCATGTGCACTAACTTATTCATGACTGCATCATAATCCTGAACACAAATTGCAACTAGATTGAAGATCACCCCAAAAATGTATAGCCAAAAGTTCTGCACGTTGATGTTTCTTGAGGGCCGTTTTTTAATGATAGCCTGCAGTGTTCAAAGATAGATAAAAACATTCCTAACGTTTTACACCTCCAATGAGTTAACTTAAAGTCAGATATATAAGAGAACATAAACAAAGAGTAACAAGACATACTTCTGTATATACCCCAGCAAAACCACTCAAAAGAGCCATCACCTGCATGAGAATGACCAATTCATCAACATGAGTGAAGACACTTCCAACATTAATCTTAATGAAACTTAAGGAAACTGTATACAACTTCTATTACAACTCACAATTGCCATCATCCAACCTTGAATAGGAGTTTGAAGCACATGGTCAGACCTAAACAGAGACAGGTAACATTTCAACTAATCAAAATTCATGTTTAACTAAATGACCAAATGATGACAAGATAATGAGAGAGAGAATTGAAGTGGAAATCAAATTGCTTACGAAGGATTAAGTTGAGCTGTTGTGCAACCAGCACATAGAAGAACAAATGCTGCCCACTGAATTTCACTTAGCCTAAAAGGGACAGGGAAGAAACTGAATGTACATACACAGAGTCCACTCCTAGAGTAAAGCAAATATGTAAAGATAATTTCCAATCGCTCAGAAGATACTAACTTTTTCTTCAAAATGATGCGGTACAAAACACCTGTGCTGATGATATTTAGGTTCTTCAAGATCTGATAAGCTGGTGCGTCCACATAGGCAAAGATATAGTACTGGCAGATAACAGAAAATGGAAGGGCATGTCAACATGCTTAAACATCATGAAATCAAATTGGCCATATCACAGAAGTACCACTTTCACCTGCAATAAGTTCTTCACCATGTAAAGAACAGCGGGAATTGGATATACACTAACTTCATCAAATGATGTGGTTAACCTGAAAACAGCAAAATCAAATGGCTGTTGAGAGTTAACAGAAGCAACAGTTTGTAGATTGCAATGCAAGTCTCAGTTTCCCATATTCACAGCAAAATGCATAACATGTTGTAAACTTCATTGAAACAAAATTGCCATGTTAACGACTTGAATTGGTAACTAATTTACTTTAGCTTAATGCAAAAGTATAATTATACACTCATGTTAGAAATGTAAGAACTAAGGGCATGTTTGGATAGCACCCTGCCCAGGCAGCGTTGGCCGGGCAGCGCATCCGACCCTAGGCGTCCAAAATCGAACGCCTGGGAACGCTTTCCTGGACCAGGCAAGTTCTCTGGCGTTGAAGCAAACACGTTGTAAGTCTGAGTAGCACAGTTGCAAAAATGCAGTCCTTACCTATTATCATCAGTGACACCATGACGGTTCCATGTCCTAAAAAGAGCAGCTAGTGATAGAAGACATTTTAAAGCCTCCACCTAGACGTATAAAAAAAATATTACTAAAATAAGATGTATTGAAAGAACGCAGGGATAATCTGACAATACAGTCTACACAGTAGTTCAAGCAAATTGATGGGCAATCAAAGATATATTATGTAATAAACATCTTGAGACGTGTTTTCTCACCGAGAAATTAGCTGTTGTGACACTATATTCATACTTTCCAGCTCTTTTTGACCACACAATTAATATTGCCTGAGAACTTGTTAGTAATGTCAATGCAAGAGTAACAACAGACCTGTCGCAAATATAAGGATAAGACATGTGCTAATATTCAAGAAGCATGTGGTTGAAAAATAAGGTTAAGGCTTAAGAGGAAATTGGCACTTACTTTAGCTTCCAACTAGACTTGCCTTTTGCGCCTCCTGCAGAGCTGAGACCACTAGCTGTAGCTGACGGAATCCATAATGAGTTCCACAGTGTTAAATAAGGGAACATTTTGACAATGTATCAATAACTTACTGTTGGCGCTAGACAGTGTCCTCCCACTCAGGCTTTCCACATCCTTCTGAGATAAATCATCATAAATCTCCTTCAGGGACAGAAGATCTGTTAGGGGCTGCTCTAGAGATGAAATACGGGGCTGGAATAGTGAATGAACAAACAAAAGCAACATGCAGGCTAGATACTACTAGCTTTTCTTTTCATGTGGACACTTCTGGGAGATAGGGACTGGATCAAAGCTAGTCTAATTAAACCCCTACATATCAAAAATGGCACAAACTGGTCCAGTGTAGTTCACCCTGTAAGAGTTAAGTAACAGATATACCATTTTGTGAACCTAGGCAATCCATATCAGAACCATATGTTCAGTCTTCAGTTTATGTTTGGAGAAGTTCGGATACAAGTTCTCATAAACAGTGTACACCAAAGGACATAATTCCAGAGCAAAATGGGGAAAAAACATGTTATGCTATATTTAAACTGCAAATGTTCCAAGAACAAATAGAAAAAAGGTTAGAATTCCAAGTTCGCTGAGTCATCAACAACATGAGTCAGTCCACCAACCAAGCCAAATCACAATGTATTTACGTTTGGAGTGTGTTTGGACAGTTCCGATTGTGCAAGCAGCAGCCGATTATCAGGTAGCTAATTATTTTCTACTCTCTACAGCAGCTGTGCCGAAGGCGCAAAACTGAGCTTGGTTGCACAGGATGACAGGAAGCTTCACCCTGGGCCCAAAACAGCATTCTAGAGCTCTATTCAACAGGGCATGCACAAGCCTCTGCAGTTCAAATCGTCCCCCAAATTAACCAATACACGCCACAATCTGGGTCCATTGAGTTAAACCAAACTGAGTGCTGACATTGGTCGACGGCATGGCCAAACTGGGTAAACAACACATAGACTTCGATGTCTTTGCCAATACCAAATAGTTGTCACATGGAACACGAAACAGAGGCTGCAAGCATGTCAATCTCACACACATTCAACATGGCGCTCACTAGGGCCACCAGATTACCAACCAACCCTACAGGTATAGTACAGATACACGGCCGAGCTAACAATTCCTGATAGATTGTACGAACCCTAGGTAAAGACAATGCCGCAAAAGATTTGGAAAAAAAAAAACCCGAAAAGGGAGAGATTCTTGTTAGATCGAAGCGGCAGCCGACGCAACCTAAATCGGAGGGGCGCATTAAATCTGATAAACTCGTGCCTCTAGGGTTTAGAGGCTGCTGCAATCGCTAGTGTAGAGACAGGATTTACCTGATCCTTCACCCTCCTGTATTCCATTGCCGCCTCTCCGCCACGCTCCGCCTTGGAACCGCTTGATCGCGTGGGGTGGAGGGACCGCCGCTCGCTGCGTATGAGGGCCGGGGGTGGGCGGGATCCGGCGGTCGGTGGCGCGAGCACGGGAACCAGGGAGTGTGTAGTGTGGAGCAGGAGGGCGGCGGTGGACGATGGTCGGTGAAAGCGTCCAGCAGTCGCGAGTCGAAGGTGACTGAGCGAGCAGTCATGAGTGGTGTGTAACGTGTGTTTGGGCCGGCTGGGTAGCGAATTGCGGCTGGGCCGGCCGGGGGGATCCGGTGTCGGTGGCACGAGTACTGTACGGCTGGATAGGGTTAAGATAACTCGGCTCGGCTTGTTAGCTCTAGGTGTAAAAAATACTCCCTCCATTTCAAATTATATTGCATTTCAAAAAATTTACAAAGCTTTTCAAGTTTAATCAAAATTATAGAAAAACTTCAATAGTTTGTGACATCAGAGCATGTACATTGGTGTTGTCTAATAACTAATTTCATAAAGTACCACGTAATTTAGGACAACTTAATAGACTACATATATAATGGTGGTCTTTTTAAGTTGTCTCATAACAACTCATAATTCCTTGATTTAGAGCATCTCCAACAACTTAGTATAATTTACTTGCTAAATTGTGTGATTTAGCAAGTTGCTAAAAGATATAGCAAGTGAAATAATATGTCATCTCCAACAACTCCCTATTTTAGAGGAGAACTACTTTTGCAGATTAGTCCCTGAACTTTCCCGAAATCAACATCTATAACTCTCTCTGTCTGGCACTTTTTTAGAAAAGTCCGCAAAGTGTAACATATTCGTGTATTGGGTCCCTATTACAGAGCACTAGCGCAGAGGAAGAACTGGTCGAGGCTGTCGGGCCCGGACGGCGCGTTGGGGCAGCCTTCTTGGCGGCGCAGCGGGTGTAGGGTCGAGATGGACTAGAGAGGGGGTGAATAGTCCTTCCTAAAAACTTACGCACCGGCTAACCGAAACAAGGGCGGAATAAAAACTATCAGTCTAGCCAAGACTAACCCCCACTAACTACAACTCTAGTAGCACCTTGTAAAAGATTCTAAACAAGAAGCAAGGTGCTAAACTAGCTAGTGCTCTCCTAAACAATTCTAGTTTGCAAGGTCACACAAACCTAAGCAACTAGTACTTAGGGAAACCGGGGAGCACCTACACAATTCTAATGAGCAAAAGCACAAAGCCAAACCTAAACTTACTAGATGCTCAAGGACAAGACTACACAAGCCGAACCCAAGAGCGCAAATCACTTAACTACACAAGCTAAGCAAAACACTTACACTACTTCTAGCTAACACTTACACTACTTCTAGCTACACAAGCAAGAAGGTGCTCAACTAGCTACACAAGCAAAAGAGCACAAGAGCAACTACTCAAGCTAAGCAAGAATATAGCAATGTAAGACAAGCTTGAGTAGAGGGGATGCAAACCACCGCGAAGAGTGGACACACGATGTTGTGGCGGTGGCGAATCACCAGGCGTAGAGACCAATCACCTGCAAACAAGCTCTAGGGAGGTCGAAGCCTCACAAACAAGAACAAGGAGGTCGAAGCCTCGGCAATCACAAATCGACACACGATTTTTCCCCTGGTTCACTTGGTCGCCATCAAACTACGTCCAATTGTGGCGATGCACCGACTTGGTGATGAGATGGCCGCTCAATTTGACTCACTGCCAAAAACCCCTCCGGGGAGCCCCAACTCCAATCAACACAAGATCGGGATCCTCCAAGCCACGCTCAACTAGAGTAGCCAATTCGCGCACACGCGGGGAAGGCTCAAGAACCCCTCACAAATCCTCCTCCGGAGCACCGCACAATCTCCACGGGTGCTACAACGGAGTCTCTTGCCACCAAGCCGTCTAGGAGGTGGCGACCTCCAAGAGTAACAAGCACACTGGCTTGCAACACGATCACCTAGTGTCACTCGATGCAAAACTCTCAATGCAACACACTACAATCGCTCACTCACTCGATCGGATGATCTCTATCAAGCTCAAGTGAGTCGAGGGCTCTCCAAGCACTCTCCAAGGTGGACACCAAGTACCCCAAGGTGCTAAGCACCAGCCATGGCCGGCCAACCCCTCTATTTATAGCCCCAAGTGCTAAAATAGCCGTTGCCCCCACGCTGGAAAAAGTCAGGCGCGCCGGACGCGTCCGGCCTCCACCGCCGAACGCTCCAAGCCGCGTCCGGCGCTCCATGGTGCGCCACATGTCCCCTTGATTCGAAGACGACCGTTGGCTCCCAACGGCTATCTCCCGAACGCGCGAAGAAGCCCTGCGCCGGACGCTGGGCTCCGACCGAGCCGAGTCCGGCGCACCGTCCGCGGACGCGTCCGGCGCCGTGTACTTGGCCCTGCCAAGCCACACGCCCGGACCGTCAGACACAACCGCCCTGCGTCCGGCGCACCGTGCCAACGCGCGTCCGGCGCGGCGCCCCTCCGCGAGGCTTGCTGGACCGAGTCCGACGTTGGCACGCGCGTCCGGCACCGTGGACTGCCAGCCCGACCGCCAGCGCGCCAAGGCCAACAGCGCAGGACTCCCACCGCGCGTCCGGCGCAGGCCGATGCCCGCGTCCGGCGCGGTGCAAAGCCGCCGTCTTCGTTGTTCCTTCACGCCTTCTCTTCAACCTTTGTTCCAACATGCTAACCAACACGTGTACGACTTGTGCTCCCACGTTAGCATGTTTTCTCCAAGATTTTGCATCCGGCGCAATAGATAATATGCCTCCAATTTTCCCAAAAACGCTGAATCCCGCCTCGCAAGCTCGGCGGGAGGGAGAGAGGGACCCAAACCCAACTCGACCCTGCAAACAACAGCGCGAACAAAGCCACCTTTGCAAATGTGCCAACACCACCAAGTGAACATCACCATGTGCATGTGTGTTAGCATTTTCACAAACATTTTCAAAGTATTTTTCTCTTGTTCTCACAACGCCACTCGATCCTAGCATGTCGCAATGTTAGATCGCTCAAGTGGCATTAGATGACCGAGATGCAAACAAGTTTGCCCCTCTTGATAGTACGGCTATCAATCCTAAATCCGGTCATCAACTTCTCTACACTCCTCATGACCGGTGAAATGAAATGCCCTATGGCATACCTTTGCCTTGCGCATTTCCACTTCCACTGTCTTCCACCGAAGTGCCAATGCAACACATGCACCGACACGATCTCAAGATGATATGTGAAAGGTCACAATGGCTAGAGGGGGGGTGAATAGCCTAATAGAATTTCTAGCAAGAACACTAGACAACCCAATTAGATAGCAAGGCGGCAAATGTGCAAAGCAAGTGCTTCGACTACTCTATGCAAGCCGTCCTACCATGCAAGGCTACTCAATTTAATTGCATGCACAACAACGGTGATCAAGCTACACAATGTCGGTTCACCGAAACCAACCAAGCAATTCTACCCACGGGATTTAAGCTACACAATGAGTGGTTCCCGACCGACCACAACAAGCAATTCTACCTTGCGGAAAGTAAAGAGATGATCGAATGTTATACCGCCGCGAAGAGTAGAAGATAGCCAATCACCGGTGTAGAAGCCAATCACCTAGAGAGCTCAAGCACAAGCACAAGGAGGTCGAAGCCTCGGCAATCATGAATCAACACAATGATTTTTACCGAGGTTCACTTGCTTCCCGGCAAGCTACTCCTCGTTGTGGCGATACACTTGCTTGGTGAGTTGCCCGCTCAATTGGCTCGGTGCCAAAGACCCCAATGGGGAGCCGCAATCTCCACACAAGACAAGGATCCACAAGCCACGAGCAATCTACTAGAGTATCCTTTCGCGAACTCCTGCGGGGAAGGATCAAGAACCCCTCACAAGAACCCGGTGTGGCCTCGAACAATCACCAAGTCGAAGCTCAACCACCACCCGCTGCTCCAAACCGTCTACGGTGACGGAAATCACCGAAGAGTAACAAGAATCCGCAGCTCACTCGAAGAACAAGTGCCTCTAGATGCAACTCTCAATGCAAATCACTTGTCTTGCCACTCAAATCTCACAAGAGATGCTCAAGAATGAAAGAGATGAGTGGGGGAGTGTCTCTCTAGCTCAAAGGATGCACAAGTATGTGAAAATGGCCAAGAGAGCCTCCCATGGCCGGCCAAACGTCTATTTATAGAGCCTCCTCCGAAAATAGCCGTTGCCCCTCGGGCCGACGTTAACAACACGCGCCGGACGCGTCCGCCGCGCCAGCCGGACAGCGTCCGGCGCTCTTCAACGCCGCGGCCGCGCCGACCGTTGGAGTTTAAAGTCGTCACGTCACCAAGCGCCGGACGATCAACAGTGATTCACCAGCGTCCGGCGACCGCGTCTGGCGTGCGTCCGGCGTGCCCTCACGCGCGAGAGACAGCTCGGCCAGAAAGTTTCTGGTCGGCGTCCGGCCGCCGCCGGACGCGTCCGCCGCCGCGTCCGCCGCTCGCTGCGCCAGTCTGCCATCCCAGCGCCGACTCCAGCACGCGCCGGACGCGTCCGGCCCGCCTGGCCCGGCGTCCGCGCCGCGTCCGGCGCTCGAAACCCGCCACCTCTTTGTTTGATCTTCGATGTCGCACCGTCGTCGATCCAATCTCCAAACCACTTGTCCAAGGTGCTAACTCCACAGAGTAGATCACTTCTCAAGCACCGGAGTTAGCGTAACTTCTCAAGATTACGTCGACAAGTGTTAGCTCTCTAGTTAGCCTCTCATGCATCATGCAAAGTCACAACTAGAGGCACTTAGGACCGCGAATGAACCGAGGAAACCCCTCTTGATAGTCGGTTATCGATTCTAAATGTGGTCACACTCGCTAAGTGTCTTGACCACTAAACCGGAAAGCCCTATCAAGTATACCTTCGCCTTGATCTCCATGGGCCTCCGTCGGAGCTCGATCACTTTACATCCTTCATGTTCATCACGGTGATCACCATGCTCCATCATCCACCGTCACGTTGCTATGTGTCTAACCACACTTAGAGCAAAGCATTAGCAACGTTTGAGGGTCATTAATTACCAAAACCAAACCGGAGCTTTCAATCTCCCCCTTTTTGGTAATTGATGACAACCCCTCGAAAGACTCACAAAGATATGGAAATTGAATTCAATATGAAATTGAATTGCTTGCCTAAGACATTTTGATCATGAATCTTGGATTGGACAAGCATTTCAATTCCGGTTTTGGTAGTGGTAGCTCCCCCTACATGTGTGCATCAAATGTTTGGTCGATTTTCAAGCACACATGCATAGATGAAACTTGTGTGAGAGTTACCATAACCAAAATGGTACTAGGGTTTATAGAATTGACCTTTGAAGCGTGATACCAATCGGAGTGCGATAATAAACCTTCCTTAGCACCATGGGAATCTAGACATCCATCAAAACTCAAAATACCTCATGAGATCACATTAGTAGCAAGGTACTTTGAACAAGAGAAACTCTATGTCTAGAACCCCCTAAGCATGCTAGTACTTCAATTCATCAATCAAGTTCTATACTAGCAATACACCAAACAAGCATGAATATTGAATTTAGCTTGCAATGCTCCATATCATCATGAATGCACACACAATATGCAACAAATAGTCTATGAGCTTGCTCCCCCTATTTGTGTGCTCATGGTTGGGTCATATCATAAAAATTGATCCCCTTCCATTGCTCTTTGTGACTTATTTCTCCCTCCTAGGTGTTGATCCCCTTCCATTGCTCTTTGTGACTTATTTCTCCCTCCTAGGTGTAAACTTCTCCCCCTAGGTGTATACTTTCTTCTCCCCCTTTGTCATCAATGACCAAGAAGGGTGCATAAGATGAGAGAAACAAGTCAATCAACTATGGCCAAATCTAAATCACATGCCTTGAAAATGTATCTCGGTTTGAACCAAGGGCAAGCTTCTTCACACCTCATAAGAATAAGGGTTATCTTGACCATGTTGAGATACACATCATGAGCAAGTGCTAAAGATTCAACTCTAGGTTTACAAGCTCACAAACAAGTCATATGCCACCACTAGATCAAATCAAGCATAGAAACAATAGTGGTGCCATATATCCTTCAAATTCATTTGATTTGCAATGAATGAGCCTAGCAAGATGCACATGTATACATGTCTACACAACTAGCAAAGGATGCATGAAATGCAACACCCAACTTTACCTTGCTATGTTGGAGGAGAGGCATGTCATATATGGGGTGCATCAATCCATGTTGGAGAAGCTAAGTATGTTCAACTCATTCCTCAACTTGCAATATCTTTTCTCATCAAGAGGCTTGGTGAATATGTCGGCTAGTTGATCTTCGGTGCCAATGCTTTCAATGCTAATATCACCCTTTTGTTGATGATCTCTAATGAAGTGGTGCCTCACATCAATGTGCTTGGTTCTTGAATGTTGAACCGGATTGTTTGTCATCATGATTGCACTTTCATTGTCACAAAACAAAGGCACATGCTTGAACTTGATCCCATAGTCCTTCAAGGTGGCTTTCATCCATAGCAATTGTGCACAACAATTCCCCGCACTAATATACTCGGCTTCGGCGGTGGAGAGTGCCACACTATTTTGCTTCTTTGAGGACCATGACACTAGAGATCTTCCTAGCACTTGGCATGTTCCACTTGTGCTCTTCCTATCAATCTTGCAACCGGCATAGTCGGAGTCAGAGTATCCAATCAACTCAAAGCTTGACCCCTTGGGATACCATAGACCAACATCTTGAGTACCCTTCAAGTATCTCAACACCCTCTTGGTTGCCGTCAAGTGACTCTCTCTTGGAGAAGCTTGAAATCTTGCACACATGCATACACTAAACATGACATCCGGCCTTGAAGCGGTCACATATAGTAAGCTTCCAATCATTGATCTATATAGCTTTTGCTCAATCATCTTGCCACTATCATCAATGTCCAAGCCACCATTGGTTCCCATAGGTGTACTAATGGCCTTAGCATCTTGCAACCCAAACTTCTTGATCATGTCCTTGATGTACTTGCCTTGATTCACAAAGGTGCCATTCTTCATTTGCTTGATTTGAAGACCAAGGAAGTAGCTCAACTCTCCAAGCATTGACATCTCAAACTCACTAGCCATCATCTTTGCAAACTCTTCACAAAAGAATTGATTTGTTGATCCAAAGATGATATCATCCACATAGATTTGCAACACAAACAAGTCATCTTCTATCTTCTTGGTGAAGAGAGTAGTGTCAACTTTTCCCATCTTGAAGCCTTTGGATATGAGAAAGTCCCTTAATCTTTCATACCATGCTCTTGGAGCTTGCTTCAATCCATACAAAGCCTTCTTGAGCTTGTAGACGTGGTTGGGCTTCTTGTCATCTTCAAAACCGGGAGGTTGTGCTACATACACTTCCTCATTGATGAAGCCATTGAGAAATGCACTCTTCACATCCATTTGATAGAGCTTGATGTTGTGAGCACAGCATAGGCTAATAAGATTCTAATTGCCTCCAATCTTGCCACCGGTGCATATGTTTCTCCAAAGTCAAGACCCTCAACTTGTGTGTAACCTTGAGCCACTAGTCTTGCTTTGTTCCTCACCACTAAGCCATCTTGATCTTGCTTGTTCTTGAAGACCCACTTGGTTCCAATCACATTGTGTTTCTTTGGCCTCTCAACAAGCTCCCAAACTTCATTTCTAGTGAAGTTGTTCAATTCCTCATGCATGGCATTTATCCAATCCGGATCCTTCAATGCCTCATCAATCTTGGTTGGCTCAATGAATGATACAAAGGAGTAGTGCTCACATATGCTAGCCAATCTTGATCTTGTTTGCACACCTCTTTGAATATCACCAATTATATGATCTAGAGGATGATCTCTTGCGATGTTGGAAGGTTGAAGAACTAGCTCATTTGCATTGCTTGCTTGACCTTGATCTTGATCTTCATGTTGAGTACCACTTGTGCTTGCCTCATTGGAATCTTCTATCACCACTTGAGTTGGCACTTGCACTTCATCACCATCATCCACTTGCCTCGGCCTAATGTCACCAATGTCCATGTGTCTCATTGCATTGCTCAATTGATCTCCACAGACATCTTCTTGATTTTGATCTCCAACTTGAGAGCCTTGGGTTTCATCAAATTCAACATCATGAACCTCTTCAACTAGCCCACTAGCCAAGTTCCACACTCTATAAGCCTTGCTAGAAGTAGAGTAGCCAAGAAGAAATCCTTCATCACACCTCTTGTCAAACTTTCCAAGTCTTTGCCCCTTCTTGAGAATGTAGCACTTGCAACCAAAGACCCGGAAGTAAGCAATATTGGGCTTCCTTCCATTCAAGATTTCATATGGAGTCTTCTCTAACTTCCCATGGCAATAGAGGCGGTTGCTATAGTAACAAGCCGTGTTGATAGCATCACTCCAAAACTTCTCACTCACATTGTACTCAAGTAACATGGTTCTTGCCATCTCAATCAAGGTCCTATTCTTCCTTTCAACTACACCATTGGATTGGGGAGTGTAGGTTGGTGAGAATTGATGCACAATTCCAAGCTCATCACACAACTCTTCAACTCTTGTGTTCTTGAATTCACTCCCATTATCACTTCTTATCTTCTTGATGGTAGTGTCAAACTCATTTTGCACCCTCTTGACAAATGACTTGAATAGATCATAGACTTCACTCTTGTCATAGAGAAAGAACACCCAAGTGTATCTAGTGTAGTCATCCACAATCACAAATCCATACTTATTGCCCCCAATTGATGTGTAGTGAGTTGGGCCAAACAAGTCCATGTGCAACAACTCAAATGCTCTTGAAGTTGACATCTCATTCTTCTTGGGATGTGAGTTCCCATGTTGCTTGCCGGCTTGACATGCACTACAAGGTCTATCCTTCTCAAATGTGACATCATTCAAGCCTCTCACTAAATCATGCTTTACCAACTTGTTCAATTGCTTCATGCCAACATGTCCAAGGCGCCTATGCCATAGCCATCCCTTGCTTGACTTGCCAAACAAACATGATGAAAGTTGAGCTTCACTAGCATTGAAATCAACCAAGTACAAGCTTCCATGTCTAAATCCCTTGAAGATGATATTTGCTTGATCCTTGCTCACCACCTCAACTTGCTTGTCATCAAATATGCATACGTAGCCAAGATCACACAATTGTGCCACCGACAAAAGATTGAAGTTCAAAGTATCAACTAGCAACACATTGGAGAGATCCTTCTCATTGGAAATTGCAACCTTTCCAAGCCCCATGACATCACCCTTGCTATTGTCACCAAATGTGATGGAGTTGAATCCACCATTGTCATTCTTGTCAAGTGATTTGAACATACTATCTTCACCGGTCATATGATTTGATGCACCACTATCAAGCACCCAATGCCTCCTCCGGCTTTGTAATTGACCTACAAGAAGGCATCAAGCTTTAGGTACCCATTTTTGCTTGGGTCCTTGAAGGTTAGTCACTAGAGTCTTTGGCACCCAAATAGCTTTCTTCTTTGAGCTCATCCATGGTGTACCAATGAATCTAGCATTCACACCACTCTCACTCTTAACAAGCATGTAAGAAGCACTCAACTTGTAAGAGGAGGCACTAGTGTTCTTGTTCTTGCATGCATGCTCTAGATGACCAACTTGCTTGCAACTCTTGCAATAGCTACCATTGTTCTTCACAAAATTAGTCTTGTGAGGAGCAAAAGCGGCCTTGCCTTTCTTGGGGGTATATCCCAATCCCTCTTTGTAGAGAGAAGCTCTTTGGCTACCCAAGCACATAAGCAAGCGGTCCTCACCACCATAAGCCTTAGCCAAGGTGTGGTTGAGCTCCTTGACTTCCTTCTTAAGTGACTCATTCTCAACTAGAGAGGAATGAGCTTTCTCAAGCTTGGAGTGAGCAATCTCTAGCTTCTTATGGTCTACCTTTAGACTCTCATAAGAGGCCCTCAACTCCATAAGTTCTTGCTCAAGGTTTTGTTTATCCTTGCGCAAGCCCCTACATTCTTTCCTAGAGTCATTGAAAGCACCTTTGCAATCCTCAAGCATGACCCATAGTTCTTCTTTTGTGGTCTCATCATCATCATCACTCTCATCATCACTATCGGGTGGAGGTTTTACCTTAGTGGCCTTGGCCATGAAGCAAGACGATGGAGCACCAAATAGAGAAAGCTTCTCTTGAATGGCAATGCTTGCGTGCCCCTTCTTCTTCTTCTTCTTGGAATCATCATCATCATCATCACTTGAGGAAGATGAATCACTCTCCCAAGTTGCCACATGAGATTCACCCTTCTTCTTGTGATGGGAGGAGTCTTTCTCCTCCTTCTTCTTCTCTTGCTTCTTCCTCTCCTTCCTCATGGCATCTTCATCATCACTTGCATAAGGACACTTGGCAATGAGATGATCCTTGCTATTGCACCGTAAGCACTTCATGGGACGGTCACTTGACTTGGATGAGCCTCTTGCTCTTGGACCGGTACCCCTTCTTCATGAGCTTCCCCATTCTCTTCACAAGGAGTGCCATTTGTTCACTCACTTCTTCTTCTTGCCCACTTGAGCTAGAGCATGGTTCATCTTCACTTGATGACTCTTCTTTCTTCTTCTTGCCCTTGCTCTTGGATGATGTGGCCTTGAATGCCACGCTCTTCTTGTCATCATCCTTTTTCTCATTCTCCTTCTTCTTCTTCTTCACCAACTCTTCCTTCTCATGATCTTCTCTAAACTCATCATCGGCCATTATCTCTTGAAGAACTTGGTTAGGAGTTGGCTTCTCCTTCATTGTTGTCTTCACCATGACGGTCTTCAACATATCAAATCTCTTGGGAAGACACCTCATGAACTTGGTGGAGAATTGAGAGTCCTTGATCTCTTCCCCAAGTCCCTTGAGCTCATTGACAATGACTTGGAGCCTATGAAACATCTTCGGCACACTCTCATCCTCCTTCATTGAGAAGCTTGCAAATTTCTCTTGCAACATGTAGGCTCTTGCGGTCTTGACACTTTCGGTGCCCTCGTAAGCTTCTTCTAGCTTCTTCCAAATGTCATGAGCAACCTCAAGGTTCTTGATGAGCTCAAAAGCTTTATCATCAAGTGCCTCATGGAAAGCACTCACGGCAATGTCATTTGCTTGTTGCTTCTTCTCTTCGGCCGGTGTTGGCACCGCACCCTCAACAAACTCAAACTTTGTTTCCACAACTTTCCACACCTCAAGGTTGATTGACTTGAGATGACTCTTCATCTTGAGCTTCCATTTGGCATAGTCATCACCTCGAAATGATGGTGCCTTCTTGGTGTTGTTGATATGCATAACCATAGCCATTGCTTCACCGTAGGATGTTAATCCAACTCAAACAAACGGTGCCGACTCCGATACCACGTGAAAGGTCACAATGGCTAGAGGGGGTGAATAGCCTAATAGAATTTCTAGCAAGAACACTAGACAACCCAATTAGATAGCAAGGCGGCAAATGTGCAAAGCAAGTGCTTCGACTACTCTATGCAAGCCGTCCTACCATGCAAGGCTACTCAATTTAATTGCATGCACAACAACGGTGATCAAGCTACACAATGTCGGTTCACCGAAACCAACCAAGCAATTCTACCCACGGGATTTAAGCTACACAATGAGTGGTTCCCGACCGACCACAACAAGCAATTCTACCTTGCGGAAAGTAAAGAGATGATCGAATGTTATACCGCCGCGAAGAGTAGAAGATAGCCAATCACCGGTGTAGAAGCCAATCACCTAGAGAGCTCAAGCACAAGCACAAGGAGGTCGAAGCCTCGGCAATCACGAATCAACACAATGATTTTTACCGAGGTTCACTTGCTTCCTAGGCAAGCTACTCCTCGTTGTGGCGATACACTTGCTTGGTGAGTTGCCCGCTCAATTGGCTCGGTGCCAAAGACCCCAATGGGGAGCCGCAATCTCCACACAAGACAAGGATCCACAAGCCACGAGCAATCTACTAGAGTATCCTTTCGCGAACTCTGCGGGAAGGATCAAGAACCCTCACAAGAACCCGGTGTGGCCTCGAACAATCACCAAGTCGAAGCTCAACCACCACCCGCTTGCTCCAAACCGTCTACGGTGACGGAAATCACCGAAGAGTAACAAGAATCCGCGGCTCGCTCGAAGAACAAGTGCCTCTAGATGCAACTCTCAATGCAAATCACTTGTCTTGCCACTCAAATCTCACAAGAGATGCTCAAGAATGAAAGAGATGAGTGGGGAGTGTCTCTCTAGCTCAAAGGATGCACAAGTATGTGAAAATGGCCAAGAGAGCCTCCCATGGCCGGCCAAACGTCTATTTATAGAGCCTCCTCCGAAAATAGCCGTTGCCCTCGAGCCGACCCAACACGCGCCGGACGCGTCCGCCGCCCGCCGACGCGTCCGGCGCTCTTCACGCAGCGCCGCGCCCGGCCGTTGGAGTTTAAAGTCGTCACGTCACCAAGCGCCGGACGATCAACGGTGATTCACCCGGCGTCCGGCGGCCGCGTCGCGTGCGTCCGGCGTGCCCTCACGCGCGAGACGGCTCGGCGAAAGTTTCGAGTCGGCGTCCGGCCGCCGCCGGGACGCGTCCGCCGCCGCGTCCGCCGCTCGCTGCGCCTGATCACCGCCATCCCAGCGCCGACTCCAGCACGCGCCGGACGCGTCCGGCCCGCCTGGCCCGGCGTCCGGCGCCCGCGTCCGACGCTCAGAAACCTGCCACCTCTTTGTTTGATCTTCGATGTCGCACCGTCGTCGATCCAATCTCCAAACCACTTGTCCAAGGTGCTAACTCCACAGAGTAGATCACTTCTCAAGCACCGGAGTTAGCGTAACTTCTCAAGATTACGTCGACAAGTGTTAGCTCTCTAGTTAGCCTCTCATGCATCATGCAAAGTCACAACTAGAGGCACTTAGGACCGCGAATGAACCGAGGAAACCCCTCTTGATAGTCGGTTATCGATCCTAAATGTGGTCACACTCGCTAAGTGTCTTGACCACTAAACCTAGGAAAGCCCTATCAAGTATACCTTCGCCTTGATCTCCATGGGCCTCCGTCGGAGCTCGATCACTTTACATCCTTCATGTTCATCACGGTGATCACCATGCTCCATCATCCACCGTCACGTTGCTATGTGTCTAACCACACTTAGAGCAAAGCATTAGCAACGTTTGAGGGTCATTAATTACCAAAACCAAACCGGAGCTTTCAATATGATCCACTTCATATCATCATGCAACCCTCTAGGTCCTTCGATCTTGATCTTGCTTGCTCTTCACCGCCTCATGGTCCATCGGAACTAAGTCATGCCCGAGCTTCACCATCTCTAGGTTCATCGCTCCACTGCCTCGACTTTTCCTTCACACACCCTCCGGCCTCGAGCCAAGCCTCATCTCGATCTTCACCATTGGTCACATGACTCCATGTCATGTCACATATTCAATGAAGCTCCTTCATCTCACATTCACCTGTAGACTAAACTCCTGTGTATTCTCATGATCACACAATTAGTCCACCTAAGTTGTTACTCAATTATCAAAACCAAACAAGGGACCTTTCAAGCGGGGCGGCGGTCGACGAACTTCACGCGACTGTGCCGCCGTGTGCATCGAGTCGCGTGGGGTCCCGGGGAGGAGCGGCGGAATTCACGCGACTTCACGCGGCGGTCGACGAAGACGCGGGCAGGCAGGCGGGCGGGGCGGAGGCAAGCGCGCGATGGCAAGTTCCACCGCGCGCGGAAATATACGCACGCGGGGACGATGTTTACAAAGTTTGAAAAAAATACCAAGTTGATTTACGTTGTTGGAGAGTTTTTTTGTGTTTTTGCCAAGTTCATAAGAATACCAAGTTGATTTAGGGAGTTGTTGGATATGCTCTTATAGAGAGAGTAAAAATAAGATTACATGACAACAACAACTCATATACAAAATGGTAAACTAGTTGTCTCATAGTCCTACATTTTAGCTTAGAGCAACTCCAAGAGAGTTGGTAAAAATGGATTGCTAAACATATGGTTTAGCCAACCTCTAAAATAGAAAATTTTGTAAAAAACTAGAAAACTCCAACAGCCTTTGTATTATGACAATTTTAGATGACTAGCGGCACATGCAAGCTATATTTACCATACGAGATTTTAGAAATAGCTAGTTTGCTATTTTACAAAACAAGATAGCATAACTGTTGGAATCCGTTTTCTCTCTCTAAAAGCCTAAATATGGCATACAAGACAAGAATAGCATGTCTCTTGGAGATGCTCTTATGTGGTTGTTTTGCGAAGTAACAATCTTATTCTCTCTCACCTCTCTCTTTCCTCCACATCATCAAAAATCTTATGTGACAATGCAAGAGACGGCTTTTGATACCGCTTACGTGTAACAATGTACTTGCCCTCAACTAGGTATATAATAAAAATATAAGTAATGGAGAATCTAATAATATTTAGTTTATTTATTATATAAATTTGGTCAAATTTAAGATGTTTTGACTCTCCAAGATTCTTAGAATGTCTTACAATTTGGGATGGAGGGAGTACATAAGATATATTTATATTTTTCTAAATCTTAAAAATAGTAATAATACGAAAGTAACACATCCAACATCTTAATCGAAGAAAAACTGATATATGCTAATATATTTATACAAGTATAATAATATATTATAGTATTACATCATATATCCATTAAAAATAAAATGATAAAGGCATACTAATCTTAAGTTTATATGGTCTAGATTTGTCATCAATCAATTGTAAAGTAGAATTCATTGAGTAATCCATGATGCCTTTATACCTAGACGTGTAGCTTGTTTGGCTCATAAGGCGAGTGGCTCGCGAGGTGACTCGAGTTGGCTCGTTATAACTAACGAACTAAATTCCTGGCTCAGCTCGACTCGTTATCATAATGAACCGAGTCGAGTCGAGTCGAGTCGAGTCAAGCCAACCATGAGCCGAGCGAGCTAACGAATTTTGAGTTTTTTTGTCCTACCTTAACTGTGCCTACTACATCGTTGTTGGCCTTCTCTCCTTGATTTTTTTATTTTAAATATTTTTAATTTTTTCAATTACCAACCTTTTTTATGTTTGCTTATAATCCTTTGACGCGTCTACGTGTCACGCACAGCAAAGTTACGCTACCACACAATAAAATCCACCATATTGAACGATGGTTTTCATGTGAAAAAACTTTCCGTGGAAATTCCGATCTAGCATGGTAAATCTAAAATCTTACCAGACGTGGCAATGTGCGCGGTTAAGATGGCTAAAATGATTAAAAATAAAAAATAGATGGGATTATTCTTAAAATAATAAGATTTAAAAATGATTAAAAATGAAAATAAAAACTCTATATTAAGAACGTCCGACTTCCTATATCACGAAAAAAAGAATGTCTAACTCGATGATTTTACCACTTGCGTTATATCTTCAATTGTTACGTATGAATTAGTAGTAACATGAAATTAGATAACTCTAAACTAATACTCCTACTATTCTAAATTATCATTCAACTTTCTTGAAGAGTCAAGCATCTCAATTTGACCAAAATTATATATAGAAGTACAAAGATTTATGACATCAAATAGGTATAGTATGAAAATATATTGAGAAAGAACCTAATGATATTTGTTTATGATGTTTGGTTAAAGTTATGATGTTTTTACTCTTTAAGAAAAATAAATGACTTAGTATTAATATTCACCCAAAAAGCAAGAGACGGTGTTGCTCCGCCGCTGGGTCATTATTTGTTGTTAACTTTGACCTAAAATTAGTGCAATTGTCTGATAAAACTTGGGCACTTGTGTCCCTTTTGATAATATTTCTCTTCTTGCCTTAATTTAGTGTCATTTCCTCTATTTAAGGGGTTGTTTGGAATAGAGGAACATAAAACATAGGAGAAAAGAAAGGAATGAAAAAAATAGTGGTGTAAAACAAAATAAAGAATTGGAAGTACATGACTTTTTTTAAGAAATGAGTGTTTATAATAAATGAACGCTAGTAGTATCAAAATCTATTGGTTTCTACTAAACACAATTGTTTAGATTAAATAGGAGCTACATATAACAGTTAAACACAATTGTCTAATTACCACATTTTCATAGGATCAAACCTCAGTCTTTTCTTCCGAAATTACAGGTTTCGTTGCCTTTCCTCTAGAACGGTTTGGGTCTCTTCCTCCAAACACTGCTACAATTCCTATATAAACTTGATTCCTTGTTCTTCCTACGTATTTCTGGTGAATCAAGTGGGCCTAATAGTGTTTAGTACCTCTAGTTTTTCTTATTGTGCCTTTTATTGACCTACTTTAATATATTTTAGCATTCAATTTTTTCTCCTCGAGTATAATGTAATTGAGAGAACAAAAGCCAACTTTATATTAAAATATTTTTCCATTTATCAACTGATCATCATTAATCATGATAATAATGTTTGATTAGGAAATAAAATGAGGGCACATTAATCTTTTATGTCATCTTTTAATTTGTCTTAGTATTTCTAGAATGCACTATATTTCAGGACAAAATGAGTAATCCTTGTTTTGATACTAATAATTGTTTATTTTGGATCAAAACAAGTATAGATACTTTTTTTTTGAAAGGAAACAAGTATAGATAAGAGCATCTCCAACAACTCCCAATAATTCACTTGGTAAATCCCGTGTTATAGCAACTTTGTATTTTATTTCCCAAGTGAAAAAGTCTCTCTCCAACAACTCCCTATTCTCACTTGGTAAATCCCGAGATGACCACTTTGCAGTTTAGTCTATAAACTTTTCTGAAATCAACCAAGGACATATATATAATTCTTTGTGTCTGGTACTTTTTCAGAAAAGTCCGCAAAAGAAAATCTATCATAGGATTAGTCCAGAACACGACGTTGACCAGCGGGGTGGAAATTTTGACTCGCGATTTCTCGACAACGGCTGCACCAAATCGGGTGAGGTTTGATCCTACGTGATCGTAATGAAAAAGCAAAACTTTTGAGTATTTCCCATCAAAATATTAAGCACTCTACAGTGCTCGACCACGGAGAGGAGTTCACTGGTCCGTAACGAGGCCGGAGACGAGCGCCAGGTCCGGCTGCCAGCGAGCGATTGTGCTCCGGCTGCGAGCGAGCGAGGTCCGGCTGCGAGCGAGCGGGCGGACGCAAGCAGGGCAACCGGCGGTCCGGCTACGAGCGGGGCGGACGCGAGCAGGGCAATGGAGGATGTGCGCATCCTTCGCGCGCGGATAGATACGCGCGCGGAGTGTGGTTTTTTCCAAGTTGGGAAAATAGCAAGTGGATTTAGAGAGTTGTTGGAGAGGTGTTTTTGAGTTTTTGCCAAAAAAATAGAATACCAAGTGGATTTAGGGAGTTGTTGGAGATGCTCAGACTAGCTAATCATTAGTTGGACCTTTACTTTTAGGGTTTGATCCCTTCGTTTTGCATGAATTGACTCAATTGGATAAGACTATTTGGCTTGAAATACGATATTCCACAACTTTCAAAAATTCACTTATAAGCTCAAATTCACATAATGACAAATAGTGAACCATACTATGTTTAGACTCTCAACATAATTAAATTATAAAAAATATATAGCCTACCCCAAATACATATCTAAACTATAATTTATGGTAATGCTTTAACCAGAACGTTCGACCGAGAGTTAGAAAATAGAACAAGGCCCACCACGCAACAATGCTCGGCCTTGGCTTATCCGCCGGCCCACACATGCGACACGTTCGGCCTCCACGCGTTCAGCCACCGCATGCGACCGCTCCTCCTCCTCCACTGATTTCTGCTGCCTTATCTCTTTCTCGCCCTGTCCTCCTCAGTCCTCATCCCACGAGCTTGCCATCGACGTGGATGGACGAGGCCAACGTCGTCGTGCCGCCACCGCGGGGCACGAGCTCTGCCGCCGCGCGCTGCTAGGCCAAGGGAGCGAGCTACGTCGGTTCTGTCCCGAGCGTGAGCGGGAGCACCTTTGTGGGCTCCGCCGGTCGTGGCGCGGGAGCTCCGCCGCGGGCTCGGCCGGCCACCGGCGCGGGGCGACGCGCGAGCGGCAGCTCCTCCACGGGCTCGGCGGCCACCTGCGCGGACGCGACGCGCGAGCGGGAGCTCCGCCGCAGGCTCGGTTAGCCACCGGCGCGGACACGACGCGCGAGCGGGACTGCGCCGGAGCAGGCGTGCTCCCCTCGGCGTCGGCCATGGATTCGTGTGAATCCGGCTGCGGCGGTGGTGATTTCAGCCGCCTCGACGAGCTGCTGCTCTCTCTCCCTCCCTCTCTCCTCCGTGTCACGCGTTTCCTCGGCCCTTCTTCTCTCCGTGCCCGGTGGCCGGCGCGCCTCCATCCATCGGTGGTGATGGGTGGTGTCGCCGGTGAGCCGCGCGTCGTACCTCATCGAACGACCCTCCCCTGGATGTTTCGATTTCGGTTTTGCTTTTGTTTCAACTGCGATGACCTGTTTGTTTCTTTTTCTGTTATGTCTTTGTTTCTAGTAGATGCATTTCTTTTTGGTTTCAATTTCAATGAATTCGATTGTTTCAGCTTGTAATCTGCGGTTGTTTCATTTTTTTTCAATCTTTGTTTCTTTTTCTTTTCTCAGTTTGTTTCAGGCGCTTTTTATTGTTTCTATTTCTTTTCTCCAGCTTTTTGTTTCAAACGCTTCTTCACATTGTTTCTTTTATCTTCCCCAGATTTGTTTCATTTTCTCTTTTCCCATGTATCTTTGCAGAGAGGGGGACGACGGTGGCAGCGGGGACGGCGGTGGCAGCGGGGAAGGCGGGGGATGTTGTGTGTTTTGTCGGAGGGTGGGCGCTTGTGTTTTCCGAGCGTGGTGGTGTGCGTGTGTGTGTTTCCGAGTGTGGGGGTGTACGTGTTTGTGATCTCGCGCAGCGAGGTGGGCCGGCCCAAGCGTTCTATATGTTGTTAGAACGTTCGAGCGCTAGGAGGACCCACCGATCAGAAATCGGAAACATGGTAGAAAGGCAGAGCGCAGCGGACACCAATAAAAAAACCGAGCACAACACAAAAGAAAAGAAAGAAAAAGATCAGCTCGATTCAGGAAACAAATCGAAACCCAACAGTGAATCTTCCATATTCAAAAAAAAAAAAAAAAAAAAAAAACAGTGAATCTTCCATCGCAAGGAAGAGTCCCTCTGGGCCCACCAGTCCGCACCGCCGCGACGCGCCGGAAACCGCCCCCCATAATAGCTGTTGGCAACCCCAACCCGTCGTCCGGTGTCTCCTCCTCCTCCCGTCCCCCGCCGCCGTCGTCTGCGCCCCCACCACGCACGGCTGCAAGAAACCCCACTTAAACCCCGCCGCCGCTGCCGCCGGCGACCCGTAGAGGATCGGAGAGGATGTTCTACTCGCACACGATCCTGGAGCGGAAGAGCCCGCTGGGCATCGTGTGGATCGCCGCGCACCTCAAGAGCAAGGTCAAGAAGCCGCAGATCGATGGTATTGACATCACCTCCTCCGCAGGTCGGTCAGTTGGCCCTCTCCCTCCCCTCGCTAAAAGACTCTGCCTTTCGTCGTTCTCTCTCTGCCGTCCCCTGCTCTGCTAGAGCCAAGAGAAGTTTTCTTTTCCCCACTCTCTTTGTTCGTTGGCAGAGCGCCAGAGCCTTCTCGTGTTCTTGACTTCTAGTGGGCCATTGGGCAAATGGGGAGTGGCTGCGCTCGCTGCAGAAAAGTGTTGATTCTTTTGGTGGAAGTTTATGCGATGGTACATTGCGCTAATATGTTGTCCCTCCTGACATTGTGCAAGTCCAAGGGAGAAAAATGCCTTTGTTGAGTTCGTTTTTTTTGAAAGAACCCATGTGTAGATTCTTTTGTCCCATTAGGAATTATTATGGATTCGGCTACTGAATACGAACTGGAGTGTTCTGTGAATTTGTTCCTGTCGTAGGATTCTTTGCCGAAAAGTAAAGGAATGTTACTTGGCTGGTTGACTCTTCTTTAGACGTTTATTTCATTCTTTTCTCTCCTATTCAGTTACTACTTGGAGAAATCTGTAACGATTTGCTAGTAGAAAGTAAAAAAAGGTTATCTGGTTGGGTTTTGGTAAAGAACAAAAATGTCTCAGTATTCAGTAAAGCCTCAATTGTTGTGTAGTATGCTGTCTGCAGATGTTGGGGCTTGTCATGCCCAAAGATTGATTTTTTGAACCAACAATCTTGTAATGCATGAAACTATTGTGTCGGTTAGATTTTATGTCAAAATTTGGAAAAGAAAATCCAAGGGAAGTAATTAGAATTTGAAGTTACTGTTTCTTGTTTGGAGTGTCGTATCTTTTTTCCCCCTCGTTAACCCAAAATCAGTTATAGTCCTTGAAATTTGTTGAGAAAATGATTTGGGAAGAATGGAAGTTGTCTGAAAAAATTTGTTCCTTGTCTCCACTTTCAACTTTGCAGCAGACCTCTCACTTTACTCTTGCAAGCTGTATGCTACAACTTCTATCTCCAGACTTGATTGCGGGACTAGTTTGGCTATGCAAGGACATAGTAGTGATTTTACGTGGGTACTCATATTTTCTTAGCCCGAACACCAGGTTTCTTGCAAGTTTGAAAAAACTAATAGTGACACTAAATGTCGATCGCTGTATTATTATAATTGTTTGTTGGTACTTTATAACACGGTGTGTTGACTGTTTGATACAATATCAATGTAAAACATGAATTTGATATGCTTTGATTAAGGGCAGAGATAGGATGGTAACAGAATACTTAGCATAGCAATGAAGTTGAATAATATGACAAATGTCATCAATTTTCATCACTAGGAAACAATTCACTAGATTCTAGTTTTGTCACAAAAAAAATCACTAGATTCTATGTCCTTGGCATTAAGTTTAATTCTTTCACCGTACAACGGTCATGTGTGCAATTATTATCATTTTGTTTCTCTTGCCCTTCAGCATGAGCTGGTTGTCGATGGCTTGCCTAATGTTAATTAAGCACTGGAACAATACCCCTTTAACGGAAGGTTGCTCTGTACTTGCCATTTCATGGTTCTTTTGCTTTCTATATATTCCAGATATTTGGATTGATTTTCTGTGGTTATGTCCTGGTGTTTATTCTGTAAACTTTGCCCTAGACATCTAACACATGCCTTCTGCCTTTTCCAGAGAGTATAATGTTTCCAGAGGTTCCAATTGCTTTAAGATTATCAGGGCATCTTCTCCTAGGCCTAGTTCGCATTTATTCATTGAAGGTGAACTACCTGTTTCAAGATTGCAATCGATTTGTAGCTACAATCAATACTACCTTTGCTTCTATGGAAGTAGATCTTCCAATTAAGCTGGATCGGGCACCATTTGACTGCATCACATGGCCATCTGCGTTAAATCTTGATGACTTAAACCTAGATGATATAGTTTCTCAAATAAAGTAAGCATCCTTTTGGCTCTTTTCTCATTTTTTCTATTTGTGTAATGCTCATGCAATATCATTCTGTTGAACTTTCTGCAGCGCACCTGATAATCATCAGACGACTCTTGATCAGATTACTTTGTCTGGTAAGGGAAGTTCAATAAAGTATAAATTCTCATGGACATCCAATTCATTCATTTAACTATCTCATCGGTGTTGCAGAAGGAGAATATGTGATGATAGATCTCGATGAGGTAATAATTATTGTATTATCTTGTTTCCTTTTTATCTCTTTTATTACTTCTCAATTCTCAAATCACTAACATCTCACAGGCACCAGCTACTGGTCTATATCCATACATGGGGCCTGAACCATTTGAGTCAGGGTATGTTTCTTGAATAATTTCTTTCTTTCTGTCTAGATACACATGGATCCTTTACAATCATGCAATCGTGTCCAGGACATTCCCTCAGTCTGATGATGATCTTGGAGCAAATAACACTCTTAGCATTGAGAATCCTCTAGACCCTCATCCTGGCAATATGCTAGAAAATCAAAATCCATCAGATGGAGCACAAGATCCGCCAGAAGTATTGCGGGACGCTCCACAGGAGGGGCCTGAACACTTCATAGATACAGTTTTTGGAAATGATGATCCCATGGTGATGAGCCAGGATTCTTCACCGTTTGTAGAGAACAAGGTTATCACCCCTACAGCAATGGATGGAAATTCTGCTCAACAATTAGCTGGGAGACACATACCCTTACGAAGTCCTATCACATATGATCTTATTGCTACTGATGATGTCAAGCCCTACATTCTGGTTAGTATTTGTTTGCTGGCGCATTATTCATCTGAAGTAATTGCCTATTTGTCTTCAACTTCTCTTTCATTTTAATTGAACTGATGCTGTTCTGTAATTCCACCAGCATCAGTTGTATGGTATATGCTAGAAGGTCAGGAGAAATGCATTTTTATCTCAATGAGTAAACATCTCTTGATCCAACTTTCCTTATCTTCTGATTTTAGACAACCAGTTACCTGAATTGAAGCTTGAACCATCCCCACCTCCACCTCAAGGACAAGACAAAAAGAGAAAGAGGGAGCTGGTGTTTGACTATGAAATAATGATCTCCAATGAGTAAGTGATACTTTCTGACCCTCATTTGAAATGACACTCGTTTATGTTTACTTGAGTAGTTGTCATGGGTCATGACAGGAGGCCTCAACGACAGTAGTATAAAGTGTGGAATCACTTGAAAATGATCTGATATTTTTCACCCTTTCAAATCGGATAATCTCAGATCAATCTGTGTTTGTTTTGTGTTCAAAACATAAAAAATCTAGAATGCTATTTTTTGAGTTTCCTTCCCATAATAAACTCTAGAATTATGTCACTCTTGACCCCTCCAGGCAATAATGTAACAAACGCAAACATATGATGTGTATTGGATTCGATACTTCATGATACATGGTGATGCCTTCTGAAATATTGCCTGTGTCTCAGAATATAAGGCATGCACGTATTTCAAAATTCAAACTTTGTTATCTTTGACTAATAATTAGCCTAATAATATAAAAATATAGTATAATGTTGGTAACATAAGTTTTTTGTTTACAGATACTTTCTAATGATACTTTGTTGCCATAAATTATATATAATAGTATAAATTAATTGTTAAAGTATGGCCTTGAAGATCTCACCAAGCCAAATCTGCCTTCTATTTGAGACGGAGGGAGTAGGGTCCAACCCTATGTTCTTTAAATGTTTTATTACAGTTATGGAACACTGAACCTGCCATACACTTCATTGTATCAGTTATACTATATAATTATATATGTGGAGCCACAGTACCATATCAATGTTTTCAAGGAAAGGTGCTGTATCGTGCTGCATGGCCTCCCTTAAGCGTTTCCATATATTATATAACCTCCTTATTCATGGTAATCGTGTGCCTCTTGTTTTTATTTGTTGAAAATTGTTCCTCTAGAGATATGGAAGACCCAGGTTCCATCCTGATGCAAAAAATGTAATCCTATATATACTTTTTACCATCCCTAATGCTGCATATGGTAGTTCTAGATAATGGTGACTAATGTCTGGTCTCTGCACTAACTAGGGATCATACCCCTTTATTTTTTTAAAAAAATGTGTACGCCAGGAATTTGAACACCAAAAGGTGCTTTCACCTGCATATGGTAGTGATAAGTTGTATGAAACAAAAATGACTTGATATCCTCTTCTGTTAACAGTGATACATTTGTGCATCTCTTTCACAGATATATGAAGGCTCAAAGTAAAGGTGTTGGACTAAATAAGTTAGCCTGCAAAAGGAGAAAGTTACCTCAAACAGCCCTGGATATGTGGAAATTCAGCAGGACCAGCAGAAATGGCACCAACTTTTTGCTTGAACCCTTAGTGCAAGGTAAGATAGTATGCTCTTGGGTTTCAAAGGTTTACTGTCTTCACTTCAAACATTATGCCTGAATTTACTCCTTTTCAGGGATGTGTACTGACCTTCATGTAACATATGAGAGAAACTTCCCCTGTGTGAGTGACCCTGATGCTGAGTCTGCCTCTTGCGAACACATGACTTGTTATGGTGGTAGTCAGGATGCTCCTGCTAAAAGACAGCTCACCCCAACGTCTCATGGAAATGAAGATACACTGCCTGAGGATGATTTGACCCCAAAATCTCCAAGAAATTCAGATGCACGGCCTGAACCTCAACACACCCCCAAGTCACCAGCAGGAGCCCGTGCAGCACGAGCTGAAGATATGACTCCCGAGTTCCCTCGATTCTCCACAGTAAGAGAAGATGATTCTCCTTTCAAAACTGTCCGTCGAACTCCAGAGTCAGGGTTTGGAGGAACTGGTGGCCCTGAAATACCTTCTATACCTGGACAAAGTACTCCTGACTCTGATCGTATGGTGTCCCTGTTTCCAATCAGTGATGATTATGATGATCAGCCAGATATCCCTGGTCTCATGAGTACACCTGGAGGGGTATCTAGTGTAGGTACTGGAACCACCGGATTAGAAAGCATGTCTGCTAGGACAAGGTAATTATATCTGTTTGAGCTGATCCTATTGTTATTATTCATGTTCAAGTTGTGACTTTTTATATGGCACTCTAGGGCCGTTGCACTGTTCTTCAGAGACCATGTGCCTTCAACCCCACCTGAAGAGCAGCCTGGCAAATTCAGTTTGAGTAGAGTCTTGGAAGGGAAAGTAAGAAAGCAAGCTTCACGGATGTTCTGGGAGACAATGGTAATAGTCGAGTTGCTTCTGGTGTTCTTTCTTGGCATACAATTGTTGTGTTTACGTTTTCAGCAGCAGGTACTTTCCTCGTCTTGATTTTGGTGCGCCTGTTTTCTCTGAAGAGTCGTGACTACATTGATGTCCAACAAGGAGAACCATACGGTGATATTGAAATCTCAATTAGACCCTCGCTCGTAGCAGCCAAATAAAATTAACTAAGTCAATTCAGAATCACAGCAGAAAGGACCTCTCATTTCATCTGCTCGTAGAAAGACTGGTAGGACGTGCTTTATGGATGCAATGCAATGACGAGTAACCTACTAATGTTATCATCTGTTTTCGTGTGAGGCCTCAGATGGCATTTCGTAATGTGTTTAATCCAGAACGACCAGCTCCGTCACTGGTCAGTTCGGATTTGAGGTGCTTTTACTCAACCTGTGGTCAACACTCAACAGCAAGCCATGGATGAATGGATCAAATCTCTTATTATTATTTATTATATTATATACATATATTATATACAGCTAAAAAATGCGAAAACTAGACTCTACCCGGCAGACGCCATGCGTCGCCGCTCTGCCGGCTTCGTAGGTGCCTCACACAATCACACGCCGTTGCACACGAGGGGATGTTGGCTCTATGCAAGTCTGAGTAGTGCTCCACTGGTGATTTCGTTTTGGCTGTAAAATTTCGATGTCATCTTGAGAAAGTGCAGTTTCAGACTATCGACAGTTTGTGGTACTTACCTAGCAATATTTTCCAGCTGATGTGTAAACAATCCATCTTAATATATTCTTTGCTTCTTGGAAATAATTTAACCATTGTTTGTGCTTCATAATTATTGTCATCTTGACCATGACCATGTATATAACAGGAACAAGGTCAGGATCCAATGCAAGTACTCTTTTGCTCGGTAACGCGCACCTAATTTTCATACCTTCAATATCTAATAATATTATGGTATAAAGAAAAGTCAAATAATTCTAATGTGCCTGATCTGAATCTGAATTACATCGAAGTCAGTGCTAGCCTGCTAGGAATTCTGATGTCACCATTGGCATTCTTGCAACGATGGACAAAGTGTCACCATTGCCATTCTTTTAGGCCAGTCTAAATAGAGAGCGTCATAGCGTTATTTTCAAGACTGCCACTTCATGTAGAATAAATTGAAACATAGATGAACCCCTCACTCTCGATGAAGGGTTTTATTCAATAGTTTCATAGGCATTAAATTTCATGACTCATGGAAAGTTGATATTTGTGCCAAGAAAGTTTCATCACAAGTGACACTCATTTCTTCTCTTCTTCTTCTTAAATACGATGCACATCATCCAAAATGCGTAAGCGGCAGCTCATTAAATACAAATGAAACTCTGATGACACCCCAACTGAGTCTGGTCTTAGAGAAAAAAGATCAAGAATCAAATTCTTGTCATCATCAATAACCAAATTATACGTTTCAATTCTATTCTTCCTCGCTCATCCTGCTGACAATGTTGATGACTCTATTGGGGTGTGGGAGGGGGGGCATGGGCTGGTGGCTACCTTCAGCACCCAGCAACAATGGGATCTTCGACTTGCAACTTCTTTAAGAATATGTATAGTAGAACCAACTTCTATTAGGATTTTTGACTTGCAGCCGATGAAAATTATAGAGAAAGTTATGTATTAAAGATTTTCGATGACGAATTCGGTAATATCAACCATGTGTTTAAGTGTATGTGTTTGTCAATACTATTTATGAGGTCTTACTTGCATTACATTAGTTTAGAGCATCTCCAACAGTTTGTCATTTGGCTTCCCCATCCTTGATTTTTTTGGTAAAACTAGAAAAAAAACTTTCTCCAACAGTTTGGTATCTCGTTTGCTATTTTTTACCAACTTGGTAAAAACCGCCCTCGAACGCGCATATATACGCGTTGTTCACCCACGCGCATCTGGGTGTTGTGCTACTGCATGCGTCCCGTCTATGCTGCAGGTGCTGCTGTGCTACTGCATGCGTCTAGTCTACTGCTCCTGCGGGCGGTGTCTCGGGCATCAAAAGCTGCTACTATTCCGTCTTGTCTACTTTCTGCTGCCGGTGTCAGCACCTCCGCTCGCACGCTGACCCGATGTCGTGATCTTGATCAGATCGAAATCATTCTACAATCTGTTTCTTTGTTCATTCATGTCGTCACAAGGACGATATGCTGAACCAGCAGGCAGTGGCGTCAAGAGATTGTGATTGGCGTAGAAATAAATTTCAGAGGAAAAAAAAAACATTTGTGGCTTTGAATTTGATTTTAGGAAGGGAAATATGGCAAACTCTTGGAGAGAGGCTATTTTTTTACTTGGCATATATTTTAGAGAGTTGCCAAATCACAAGATTTGCCAACTAATTTTTGGCAAACTGTTGGAGATGCTCTTATAGGTAGTTAGAGCTGTTTAAATAAATTCATAGGTTTTAAAATGAGTTAGAATACTAGAAAACTGCGCGGCTTTACCGCGCATGGCCGTTGTTAGATTTTTTTTCCTCTTTTGTAGTTAGGTACATGAGTACGAATAATGGAGCTAAATTATTATTTATTTAATATATTAGTGTATTTTACCGATGATTATATATGTTAACTGTGGATTTATCGTTTTGCTATTTATATAGCTTGAAGGTTGAGTTGTCTCTTTGTTTATTGTTTGAATATATTTTTTTGAGCTTTGAGACATATGTATTATGTTTTTGGTTATATTTGTTGTGGCTAAAGAATGGCGGGTAAAAAAGTGCATTAGAATATGTGTACTAAAACTTGCTTTATTTTGGTTCCACTGCATAGATTTGTTCGTGAGAATTTCAAAACGATTGATTTTCTATTTTATGATTCTTCTATGATTTACTATACAATTTCTAAGTCTTATTATATTTATTCATAAAAGAAAAAAATTAATAGACAAGGGAGACCAGCTTCGGGCCTAATTCGGCCCATGAAGGCCCACGAAATGAATGGCAGGCTGGCCCATGTGAAAGTGTGGATGGCGGGTTGTATTTGTGCAAAGTTTGAGGGCTTTTTTACAAAAAGATATGTGAGGTGGTGTGTGTAGGTCGGGTTCTTTTTTGGCCCGTGTAACATTCTTTCTATCTTAATGAAATAACACACCATTCTCCTGTGCTGTGCTGTTCGAGAAAAAGAAGATATGCAAGAGGATACTAGACGACAGGTTGTATTTTGCCAGAGTTCGAGGGTGTTTTTGTAAAATCGTGGGTCTCGCCCAATTTGGACCATTCGTCCGCCCGATCGAACGACCGAGGATAACCAACGATGTGGCCATGCTGGTTGCCCTCCTTTTGGTGCGTGAATCGTTTTAAGGAGATTAGACAACTATGGCCATAAGATGGTCTCACATTATTTTATCCCCGTTGCAATACACAGGCATGACCCTAGTAGACATAAGAATTACCTTATATTGTAAATTAGGTGGATACCCCGCGCGTTGCTGCGGGTATTCTAGACAATTTTAAAAAATAGACTATTTACATTTATAGTTTACGAATAAAACTATCTTGAACTAATTTTGATGAATGATTTGAGACATCTTTGTGGACAACTAAATGCATTTTAGTAGATGAAGAGAAACTATCTTAATTATGTGCTAGTTGGCTATAATTGTAACCTATAGTGGATTGTTGAGTGGATTGATGATGTGGATAGCTTGCATGTTGAGAGCTACCTTATATTGTAAATGATACGTCTAGGGTCAGTTAGTTAGTTTAAGCCTTTTAGATACCTGTGTAAATATATGCTTAAATTCTAACGAGTGTGTAGTGTCTAATCGATTTAGACAGATAGGAGGGGTGAATGATTGCGGTAGCTAACTGCACATCACCAAATTAATTCAAGACAACTTTGGTTCTAGTCACGGTAGAATATTCCTATGCCAATAAAAATAAAATTCTGGTTGTTTCGTTGCTCTAATTTTTCATGAGTTAGTGAAGGCAAAGCTAAGAATGTAACACCTGGTTTTAAGGACAAAACCAGATATACACCATATGTGAGCTTTAAGGGTCAAATCTCACATATAGCTACAAATAAAAGATAGTATCGGTAAACAATGCTTAAAATTTATAATGTACTTAATATACAGCAGATAACCTTAGATAGCAAACAATGGAGACGACTCTGATCTCCGGGTGTAGACTCCACTGGATCCTACTGACTGGTTGATCACAAGGCTAACTCTTCTCCTGAGGTGTGGGGGAAAAACAAGGGTGAGTTCATACAAACTCAACAAGTATATTAAGTAGTTTGGATCCCATAAACCCATGATCAATGTAACATAAATAATGTAAAGCATAAAATGGTAAACAAATAAACATCTTAACATGACATGAATCATTATCCCGATGTAAATGTGTCAAGGCCGCCCTGTCCGTGGGCACGGCCGATATATCGATTTAACTCTGTGCAGAGGTGTACACTTTCACTATGAGTCATGATTTTCCCTTTCGCCAGAGGTGATCAGCCTCTTAGCCCTCTACCAAGGAAAGCCGACAGGGATCACTATGAAGCCTTTCAAAGGTCCGCCTAACAAGTTAGGGCCGCTAGGTTTTATCAGTCAGTCTGTGTGATGCAACACCGCAGCGGATCCACAGTCTGCTCATCCCCATTTGCGTCACAAGGGTAACCTCTAACAAGCTAGAAAAGTCCTCATACTGAGTTAAAGCCAGAGCCATATAGCCCTTACAGTTGTACGGTGAATCCATGATAAATCATGTACAGATGAATCATCAAGTTGCTAAAAAGTCATTTTTATCATTTATTGCTTAAACATTAATTAAATCACAAGATCATTGTCACAGAAAAGAAAACCCAAACTATACTTGCCTTAAACTCTTATCTTGTCTTCTTCTTGTCCAAACCTTCAAGATCTGCTTTTGGATCACCACGTATATCTCACCGACTGGACAAGATCATAAAGCACCACACAAGCATTCGAGCGATCACATACGAAGCAAATAATAGGACTAAGTTAGAACAGTACACCAATCATAATAAAACAGAATAGAAAGTTTGCGAAACAACTCTACTCGTTGCTACGATCACATAGACGTCAAGTTCTCCGAAAACGGAGCTAAGATGACGAAGATATGAATTTTTAAAGATTTTCCTATATACCAAAATCCATGGAATATGAGCTCAAAATCTAAAAGCTATAAACTTGAATAACAGTAGCACTAACACGTAGATTATGAACTAACGAATCCAACGCAATTTAAACGGACCAAATCGGAATTAAAACAGAGATTTTATAAGTAAAACAATATGAACATATATATAGGTATTTCTATTGTATTTCAGGAATTATTTTTGTATGGAAAAAGGTCATAATGTCAAAGATGATGTCATGATGATGTTGTCAAAGCCAAAATCGACATCAGCGCACGAAGCAAGCAAGGCAAGGCTGGCTACCAAGTGCAGGACATGATCGGCCTCTGAACTAGCTTCGCTGGAGCTCGATGAAACCAACGGTACAAGCCTCGGTTTGACATGGTGCCGCTGGAGCAGTCAGCGAATGACTCCGTCTTGCCAGAAACGGAAGCAAGCAGGGAGGAGCTCCATGGCCGGCATCAAGGAAGTTCGCCGGGCACATGAAACATGATGTACGGGCCTACAGGCCATGGTTGAGCAAAACGAGATCACTGAAAGATAAAAGGAGATGGCTACCTCACCGTGGTACGTACCACACGTTTTCATTTTCATGAGAAGACTATGAACAAGGAAAAAGAGAGAGAGAGAGAGCATGACGGAGGTTTAGAAGATGTGCTCACCACCAGTTGCCGAAGAACAGCTAACGCTGACGTTGGCTCGATGGACAAAAAGATAGCTTCAAGGAGGACTCCACCGCTCGCCTGGCTGTGGGATCAGTAGCCGATGTCTTTGAATCCTCGCCTGTGCACTTGCTTGCAGAAGCAGCTGCAAGAGATGGCAGACAAGACGACACGGCGGCGGTAAATCGATTGCAAGATCGGTACTATAGGGTGCAGATGACGGAGAGGCGGCAGGCAGTGCTTACAGAGTCGCCGGCGGGAACGTTCTCGAGCAATCTTCTAGGCGAGACCCAAACGGTGGCGCTGCTCGAAGTGACGGCGGCGCGAGCTAGTTCGGGGTGGAGGTGATGCGGTGCCTGTGATAGTGGGCACAACAGATGCAAAACACGGACGTGGATAGGGCTTTGGCTCGGTGCTGCAGTGGTGGCGGTGGGAAATCGTGAGGCAATGGGATTGCTTTGAAGGTCAGAGGAGAGATCGGAGAGGGCGCACGGGTCAGACCTCGGTCGAGCCGTCCATGCAGCCGCACGCCGAACAAGCGAATCGGTCAATGCGACAAGTGAGGGTGGATGAGGACTCGGCGGGCCTTGGTCCTCGGTTGCTCGGTCTAGGCGGATCGGGAGGACGAAGCCAGTGGTGGGAGATGGCTCCTTCTTCTATACACGTTGACGTAGGCATGCATGGTGCATGCAAGTTGTGTCAACAGTTGATGTGGAAGATGCAAGATGCTCGTTCAGCTCGTGCAGCAACTGCTATGCCACTTTGGCCACCGAAAGGAAAAGGCCACTCGGCCCAAAAAGGGAGAAAAAGAGATTTTCTGTTTTATTTATTTATTTTTACTTCATAGTCGTTCAAAATTTGTTTCAAAAGCATTTAAATTCATTTTGAAGTTTGGATCAAACCACTCATTGCAATAAATCCAATGCACCGGCATGTATACACAATAGTGTTTCTAAACCTTATGATGAATTTTAATTTAGTGAAAAAATATTATTTTCCTATACTTCATGAGCACAAAAATATACAAATAAATCATTTTTACTCTATTTCAAAATGGAGTAAATTTTAGGCTGTTACAAAGAAGAATAATTTTCATAAGACTTTGCTACATTGGTAGTAAATTAATGAGTTTTTCAAATGGCTAAAAATAGCTAGAAGCAAATTTGTTGTGTTTCCCCGAATCTCACTTTGAAATATAGAAAACAATTTACATAAAAATCTTAGATTATTTCCAAATTACCATTTTGCACATGGATTGTCTTATTAATTCTTTCACACACACACACACACACACACGCACATTTCTGTCCCATCACTTTTTCTCAAGTGTGAAAAGATTATTTTTATCATGTCCTTCCGCCTCTAAGTTAGCATACACACATTTTTGTGCCATGTGTTTTATCAAGTGCAGAAAGATTATGTGCTTTTTCTTAATTTAGTTACGTAATACCACACAGACACTCACAACGCACTTATACTCCACCTCTATGAATGCACACATGCAAAATCCACTTCTACGAGCACCTTTCGAGACTAGACATATAAATCCTCAAGATTGACGAAGTTACCGTATACGCCTCGCTAACAATGAGAGCATCACCTACTAATGAAAAACGCAACACCGTTAAAACATAGAATAAAGAGCACTAAAAAGGCACGACACCGCTACATGCACTTCGTGAGTTGAGATAGAGAGTTTTTGAGAGAAGTTTTTTACAATTTTACTAAAAATTGGTTGGAAGTGAATTTTGAAAAATCTTAGAAATGCTCTTAAAATAAGTCCATTGCTAGAAAACAAGACAAGGAGTGGATTTTGGACGCACGTGACGGCGTGGCCCGCCTCAGCCAAGGCCCAGGGCCCAAGGGAAGGGATGCCTAAAATTCCACATCCATCCCGCCACGACGCCCGAAAACCGCGCGCGAAAAGCCGCCTTCCCGCCTCCTCATCCTTTGGAATTTGGAAACCGCCATTCCCCTTGCTCGGCTTCGCCTCAAAACCATTCCCCCCCACTCCCCACAAGACAAGATCGCAACCCCATCCCGTATCCTCCCACCGCCGCCTCGCCCTCCCCCGCGCCACCGCCGCCGCCCGCCGCGACCTGAACCCAGCGCCTATCGGTGAGCGCGCCGCACAGGGGATTGCCGAGGATGTTCTACTCGCACACGATCCTCGCGCGGAAGAGCCCGCTGGGCACCGTGTGGATCGCCGCGCACCTCGAGCGCAAGATCAAGAAGCCGCAGATCGACGGCATCGACATCCCCACCTACGCAGGTCCGTCGGCTCCGCCCCCCGCTCGCCCAAAGACGCGTTTTTTCCCCCCCTTCTCTCTGTCGTCCGCCGGTAGAAAAAAAGCAGGATCTTTTTCTCCTCCCATTCTTTCTTTGGGGACGGATTCTTAGAAGCGTCTGGCGGAGGCTTAAAGGTGCGGTTTGCCCCCTGTGGCCTTCGGTGCAAATGGAGTGGAATCATGCGACGCAAGGTCATTTGTGCGAAGATTTGGTCCCCAATCGGGCATTCCGCAAGTTAAACGGAGAAGGGGCTTCTTGGGCTTTGGTTCAGAATTCTTGTGTAGATGATATTCCCAATTACGATTCGCTGCCGGTATTTGGGCCAGTGATTATGAATTTCACGTAAAGAACGGTTATTGTCAAAGTTTATGCGTAAACACAAAAGAAAAAAAAAAGTCTTTAATCATGTCCTCAGGGCTCAGGAAGTTGGGGAAATATGGCTTATTTATGGCCAAAGATCTGATCTTTTGAGCCAGGCATGCACTTGTGAGATGATTTGGCAAACTAATGTGTATTTTGCCTCATTTGTTAGTCCTGGAACCGAACATGTGAAGTTTTGTAGTATTTAAAAGTCGTTCTTGTTTGTCTGTAAGAGGAAGATCATCCTTTTTTTTCATTTTGTTGGACTGAAGGCAGTTAGCAAAATCCTTGTGATTTGGTGAGCCCTAGTTTGGGTGTGGGGAAGAGTGGAAGTTACTGAGTGATTTGACTGTTGTTGTTGCTGCTGGTTAGCATCCCTCGTTTCACTCTATTCTTTTGGATTTATTCTATAATAATGACCATCTCCTGTTATAATTTCCTTAGAAAAGATGTTTCTTAGTATATTCTGTATCAATATGTACTTTCTCGATTCTATCCTACATTCAGGAACTTTGTTTGTTGCCATTTCCCTGTGATTTATTCTGTAAATCCTTCCATAGTTTTCTAATGATGAATACTTTTGCCTTTCCAGAAAGTATAATGTTCCCTGAAGTTCCAATTGCTCTAAGATTATCAGGGCATCTTCTTCTAGGACTAGTTCGCATTTATTCATGGAAGGTGCAATACCTGTTTCAAGATTGTAATCGAATGCTAACTACAATAAGAACTGCATTCGCTTCTGTCCAAGTCGATCTTCCAATTGATGCAGACCGTGCTCCATTTGAGTCCATTACGCTACCACCAACACTAAATCTTGACGACTTAAACTTGGACGATGCAATTTCTCTGATGGAGTAAGAACTGATGTTCTTCACCATTGTTTTAAGTCCTGCAATGCAAATGCTACCTACTTAATATTTTTTTGTTAAACTTTCTGCAGTACACCAGATAATCATCAGAGGACTCATGATCAGATTACCTTGCCTGGTAAGAAAAGTTCACTATTGTGAATACTTGTATATTCTTTTTTGAAGCAATCTGCTGCGTGGAACCCTTGGTTTCTATTTTGATTTATAAACAACCATGACTTATGCGTTTAACTATCTGATTGGTTTTGCAGAAGGAGAATATGTGATGATAGAACTTGATGAGGTATTCATACTATCCTACTGTTTTTCTTTTCTTTTCTTTTCTTTTCTTTTTTCTTAATGACTAATATTTCACTTCACTGCTCAGGATGCCAGAGTAGAGCCATCAGTTCCAAGTCCATCATTACACATGGGGCCTACAGCAATTGAGGATGAGTATGTCCCTTTAATATTCTTATCTTATATCAATGAAAGCCCGTAACAGATCTTTCTGAAAAAAATGTATCTTTAATATGTTCTCTCTTTTACTTGTGCATTTGTGTCTCCTTTGCAATCATGTTCAGGACATTCCCTCCATTTGATGGTTTTGGAGCTAATAACAATCATAATGAAGAAGCTCCCATAGATCCTCCCATAGGCAATTCACCAGTAAATTCCAACATAGCAAATCAGACAGATGGAGCACTAGATCCACCCGAAAAAATGCGTGCAGCTCCACATGAGTCTCCTCACCTGAAGTTAACAGAGTCAATCCTTGGAAATGATGACCACATGGATTTGGACCATGATTCTTCACCTTTTGTGCGAAACAAGACTATCACCCCTCCAGTTATTGATGAAACACCTTCTGCTGGTAGACAAGTACCTGGGAGATCCATTCCCAATTTACCGACACCAAGCACATTTGATGCTTTTGTAGATGATGATGCGCGCCTAAATTCTGGTTAGTATTTGTCCTGGCACATTATGTACCTGAAGTCTTTGTTTCTTTGTCCAACACCTCTTGATACAGATTTTGTTTTACTTCTCTGATTTTAGACATTCTGTTACCTGAATTTCGGCTTGAGCCATCTCCACCTCCAGTACAAGAGGGTGAAGATAATAGAAGGCCAAAAGCACAAGCTAACAATAGAAAGAGGAAGAAAGGGATGAAATTTGATAACAAAATTGTGCTCTCCAATGAGTAAGTTTTAATTGAGCCTCAGTTTTGGCATGGAAGATTCTTACATGATTTGAACAATATTTCAGTGGAATAACTTGGAAGATTAATGTGATTTCTATTGAGAGAAAACAATTGCTTGCAGTTTGAATTGTTTGTTGGTCAAGAGATGAACCTATGTTCTAGAAAATTTGCATGCTAATATCCAATGCTGGCCATCTTAACACAGGGGCCTGAGTCCCCATAGTCTTTGATGTCCAATGCATTGCATACATGATACTTCAAACTTCATGATACACAGTGCGACCTTTGGGATGCAGTGAAGCCAAAGAACATTGATCAGGCTTCTATTTTTATACATTTACATCTATATGATTTATGAAACAAATTTCTATTTTTATGTTGTTTTGTGGTCCGTAGACCACGTAGTTGTTGGCACTATTCTACACCTGCATGTAGGGTAGCTATTTTGGTGTGCACCAAATAATGTTCACGGTTTATTATAGATAGTGTATCCATACATGGATGATATATTTTTTGTAATGAATGGGTCCTAAAATGTTCACAAGTAACCCAATTTCTAAATGAACTTGTGAAACCAAATGTCAATGAAATGGGTATTGAGTTGTAGTGAATAAGCTGTTAAAGATATTGCTGATGGAGACAGTGGAAATTCTGTATGAGTTCTACACTGTCTCCATCAGCAATATCTTTAACAGCTTATTCACTACAACTCAATACCCATTTCATTGCCATTTGGTTTCACAAGTTCATTTAGAACCCGTTCATTACAAAAAATATATCATCCATATCATACTTTTACCATCTAAAATGGTGCATTTGGTATGATAAATTCAGTATGATGTTATTTTAATTGAGCTACTCTTTGGTACCTGTGGTAATTTCATCTTCTCTTGTGCAGCTGTATGAGGAAGCAAATTGATGGTGCTGAACTAGATGAGTTGATCTGCAAGAGGAGAAAACTACCCCATACAGCTCTTGATATGTGGAGATTCAGAAGGACTAGCAGAAAGGGGAGCTTCTTGGTTGAACCTCTGCTGCATGGTAAGCTTATACGCTCTTTGATTTGCTCGCAGGTGTATAGTTTGTTAAATCTCAAGAAACCATTTCGTACCCTGAATTGTTCCTTTTACAGGGATGTGCAGTAATCTTCAAGAAACCTATGAGAGAAACTTCCCCTGTGTCAGTGGCCTTGATGCTGAGTGTAGCAGTGTGGCTGGTGCAGCAAATGATGGTCAGGATGCACCACCTGAACGGCAGTTAAGCCCAAATGTTCCTGGAACAGCGGAAATACCTTACGATGAGCTTGCCCCAACGTCTCCAGGAAATGCAGAGGCACAGCCTGAACCTTTGCCAACTCTAAAATCATCAGGAGCCGCAGCTGCAGCACCAGATGATGATATGTTGCCTGAGTTGCCCCGATTCTCGCCAACAGATATGCCATTGGAGCTATCTCCAATAAGAGAAAATGACACTCCTTACAAAACTCCTGGTGGAACTCCACCATCTTGTCTTGGAGGAACTGCTGTTTCTGAAGTACCATCAACTGATACAAACTATTCATTACCTGGACAAAGTACTCGTGACTCTGGGAACTATTCATTACCTGGACAGAGTACTCGCGATTCTGATAAAATGTCCTTTCTCTTTCCCATCAATGAAGATGATGATCAACCAGAGTTTCCTGGTCTCATGAGTACACCTGGAGGGGTATCTAGTGTAGGTACTGGAACCACCAGATTAGGAAGCATGTCTACTAGGACAAGGTAATGAGATGTCTTTTAGCTGATCATACCATTCTTATTTGACTAGAAGTTGTGACATTTTCATTATGGTATCGCAGGGCTGTTGCACTGTTCTTTAAGGATCATGTGCCTTCACCCTCATCAGATGAGCAGCCTGGAAAATTCAGTTTGAACAAAATTTTGGAAGGGAAAACAAGAAAACAAGCTGCAAGGATGTTCTTTGAGACAACGGTAATGTACCTGACATGCAGTTTCTATATTTACCTTGCAACTGCAGGTAGTGTCTTTTGTTATTTGGAACTTTATTTTGAAGTTCTATTTGTTTTTCCTATAGGTTCTGAAGAGTTACGACTACATTGATGTCCAACAAGGGAAGGAGCCATTTGGAGATATTGAAATTTCAGTTAAACCCTCACTGTCAGCTGCCAAACTTTGACAAAGTTATTTATCATCTGCTGGACCTCTTGTTCATCTCTGAGAAGATAGAATTCACAAGGGCTACCTGAATATTGTTTTTCTGGGTGATGCTGGAGAAGGGGTCAAATGGACATAAACTTCTGTTCTGTTCTAGTTTATATGGGATATGTTGGCTAGGGACTAAGTTAGCTTAGTATCAGTGCAAATACTAAATAGTGTGACATCTTAGACATATTACTCTTCCATTCTATGTCTATTGCTGTTTCTTTCGATCTGTAAAGAAGGTTTTCGTGGTATTCTGCGCTACATTATGGACTATTCTATTTGGAGTCACCTGATTGTTTGGGTTTAAGTCGTATTAAACTATGGATTATCATCAAACTACATACACTCAGTAGTTAGGTGGGCACAGCTTATACAACAGATAACCAGAAATAAGATATTTCACTCATCCCGTCTCCACATCCTCCAGTGATCCAGTCCTCTATTCTATACATAGTTGCAGTCTTCGTCGGCGAAGCCTAGCCTGGACCCCACCGTGTCATACACCACCCTCTTGTTCTTCTGCTGGTAGTTGCCGATGATGGGCGTCTGGTCCTCGTACGGCAGACTCGCCATGGCCAGGCACACCTGTGAGCCGTCCTTCCTCACCACGAACAGCATCCCGGCCGCGTCCACGGTGACGTCCGCTCCGCCCTCCAGCCGCAGCGTCAGCAGCGGCACCTTCACCTCGTCGTGCCCCGTCAGGTCGTAGCACGTGTCCAGGATCGAGAACCCCGGGGCGGTTGGGTATCCCGCCGCGCCGAACTGGCGCGTGAACTCGGCGCGCACGGCGCGGTACACGGACGGCGCCAGGCGCGTGATCACCGTGCCGGAGTCGATTAGCACGTTGCTGGCGCCGAGCCCCTGCGCCGCGAGGGTGGCACCGCCGACGGCCGCGCCGGTGACGTTGAGGAAGTAGAAGGGCGGCTGCGCCGGGTCGGCGATCATGCGGGTGTACGCCACGGGCGTCGTGTTGCGGTAGGTCGACGCCGCGTCTCCGCCTAGGGAGAGCGAGCCCGAGGCGTCGCCGGAGGTGGCCGCCGGCAGGCAGTAGGAGAACACGCCGCCGTACCGGGACGCGGTCTGGGAGACGAGCGACAGCTCGGTGCGGCCGAGGCCCATGAGCCCCGCCGTGCCGCCGAACAGGCCGCGGTTGCTGAGCCCGCACCCGAACACGAAGCCGTCCAGGCTGGCGCCGCCGAGCGCGACCATGTCCGTGGCGAGCACGCCGCGGCTGAAGGACCCGTCGCCGTAGGCCAGCGCGTAGTAGCACCTCTCGTTGCCGGCGGTGGTACCGCAGGATCCCGGCGTGCCGGTGGCCGCCTTGAGGGAGGCCGCGCACGCGGAGGCGTTGCACCGGACCGCGGCGTAGGTGGCGGAGCCCGCGGGGTCGAAGAGCGGGTCGCGCTGCGCGTAGCACGCGGAGCAGGGCTTGCACTGCACCCAGGTGAGGTCGCTTCCCGTGTCCACGATGACGGTGAGGTTCGCGGCGGGGGAGGAGCCGGAGCTGCCGCCGAGCGCGATGGTGGTGACGTAGTTGAGCGTCTGGAACCGGATGCCGGAGGTCAGCGGGACCTCTGCCGAGGCGGCGGACTGCGTGGACGCCCTATCGTTGTTGTTGTTGCGGAGCTGGAATGAGTTGGCGCGCGATTCGTCGGCTGCGAGGAGACGGCGGAGGTAGCGGTCGCGGGCGGCGGGGTCGTCAGGGATGGCGACGAGGGAGTGGCGCTTGAGCTCTAGCACGGTGGTCGCTGCTCTTTCTGCCCCTGCTTTCCTGCGCTCTCCTGAAGAAGATGACAGACATGGCGGATGTGAGTTCGTTCATTGATTGAATTTTAAATGCATGCAAAGCTTTCTGATCGAGCAGAGAAAGCACCGGTACGGTACGTCAGCGTGCATCAGAAATGAATTGTACTACCTAGCATTTCAGCAAGCTTTGCGTCGGCGTAGCGGCTGCTCCGGCTCGCGGCACCCCGTCGCCCATCCAACTCCCGCAGAGAGAGCACGGCGCTCTTCCCGACGACCGCCTGCACGGCGGCGAGAAGCGCAAGGACGCGCAGAAGAAGGCGAGCGGCGGACGCCATTGTTAGTGCTACTGTGGACTGTGCACTGTGGTACGGTGGAAAGATAGATCTGACGACAATCAGCCAGCCACAATGTAAGCTGGCTGGCACCGGCAGTGGCACAGTTCGGAAGAGAAACAAACGACCAAGCAGGAAACGGGGTGTGCAAGAGACAAGGGAACGTGAGTAGTGCCCATGAGATGAGAGAGAGGGACGGATATATAGACGAACTCCATGGGAGCCACGAGACCGCTGTAACCACTGTAGCGCGGCGGACTATCTGCGATCACGGGCACGCAGAAAAGGCGACCGGGGAGGAGGTGGCCCGTTGTTTGCTTGCGGCGAGGATGGTAGCACGGCGTGCGCGATGCCCCAGGGGGCGTCCGCACCTGCTCCCGTGACCGAACCGTCGCGGAACATGGCCGGGACCAAGGCAGTAGACGTCGTGGATGGTGGACCATTCCTAAGAGCAACTCCAGCCCACCATGCAAATTGGGACTCTATTTTTCTTATTTGCATGCTAGCCTGTAAAAAATAGGGGCCTAAAATTGCATCTAACTCCAGCCCAAGTCCCTGCTTCTCTCTTAAAAAAGAAAAAAAAAACAAATCAGTCTCCCGTCGAAGCAGCGCCGGCACCCGCCCGTGCTCCGGCGTCCCGCCTGTGCGCCGCCATCACCGGCGCCCCGCCAGCGCCCCGCCCGCGCTCCGCCAGCACCGCGCCCTCCGGCTCGCCGCCATCACGGCGCCCTCCCGAGCGCCGCCAGCACCGGAGCCCCGCCCGCGTGCCGGCGTCGGCGCCGCGGGGTCGAAGGTGTAGAGCTCGCCGTGGCCAGTGGCTCCCTCCTGCCGCTACTTCCTCCTTGGTTTCTGCCGCTCAAGGTTGCCCAAGGTAAAATTTACCTGAATCTGTTTGATCGGCTAGCTTGCTACCTAGAGTTTCATCTTGCGATGTGTGCTGCATGTCTACATATCCGGTATCTATCATCTGGATTCTGGAGTGCATCGATCGAATTAACATGATCTCATCTTCTGTTATGCCCAATATGACGATCTTGTGTTATTGTGTAGTGCTACTTCCTATTACCGCATGGCCTGTAATGAGCAGCCACTTCCATATGTATAGAGTAAAAAAACAAATGCAGAGAACCTGCATTAGTGGAAGCAGTAGTGACTTGTGATCTATATATGTATGCGAATGCAGTAGTGACTTGTGATCTAGAAGTGAAAGTTGAATGTGGAAGCAGAGGGCAATGCAGAGAACGTGTTTCATTTTGATACATATATAGTCGGCTAGCTAATTGATTGGTTTTCTTATCATAACCAAAATCAGATCAGATGACTTCATTTTCAGTCAGCATCAATGTGGTGCATAAGCTCCATTTTCAGAGGGCAATGCGTTGTCCCACTTAGATGATAATCATACTCATGAACGCTGGACTAATCTTTCACAGATTATCTATCATCTGCTACTGCTATTGTCCTTGCGCATATCATCTTTATTGATTCAAATTGGTTTGTTCAACAACGCCCAACTGTAGCCCGTTGACAAAACACTACCCTTTGACCATGAGAGTGCTATGCAATCAGCATTTCAGTTTCTTTACATACTGACAATGTCTCTTTCCAGGAAAAAAAGCATATATTGATTGATTGATATATAACTCATGGACTAAAGTTCTGAGCTGCAAATTATGTCCTTTTGTTGCTTACTACGATCTTGACTGAAATTATGTCCTTTTGGTAGCTAGTGTTAATTTTAGCTTGAAATTTCAGTCCTATTATCTGGATGAACTCACACAGATGCTTTGCAGAGCAACCATAAGATGGTCACACCTTCTTGGAAAGAATAGAAAGCAGGGCATGCTTTGCTTCCTCCAAATATCTTACAAATATATAATGCTGATGTGTTTCTTTATAGTGAAATTCCATTATAATTGGAACCTCGTGCACTACCAGTTTATAGTGGCCTGGAACCAAATAATCATCAGCAAAGAAAGATTCGGTGATGGCAAAGATAATTTGCTGCTTTGGTCTTGAAGACCTCTTGCTCACCATACATATTTATGTCTAATATGTGTTGTATACTGCTACCGAACTAACAATTGTTATAGTTAAAGGTGGTTTATTTGGTATGGGGGTTTGTGAAAGATGCAAATGAAAAGCAGCATTGCCCTGGAGCTAACTAGCTAGCAGACTGTTAAATATTTTCCAGGGGAAGGCCACCTCATTAGCTACTGCACAGGTAGCTTCTTGTTTTCAATTCAATTTTGAATTCTTCTTGTTTTGGTTCCTTTCACTACTTAGTCTGTCTTCATTTTGCTCTAGGCACAGGGCTGTGATCGGAAGATGGTGCTGGACTGCCGGTGGCTGAAGCAATCCAAAAGGTGTGGCAAGTCCATTGGAGTCAAGAGTACAAGGGTGCTTCCTTTCCAGTTTCAATCTGCTGCTCGTTGCTAGAGCCTGAAGTGGAGACAAGTACTCCACAAATCTCGAAGTGGATTCAAGTAGTCCTCAAATCTTATTTGTTGTATGGTTAGGAGTTAGGACTCGGTAAATGCAAGCATCAATGTGCTTGATGCTGTGCTGCCGACTGAATTAATGTAACAGAAAAATTGTTTGGTTATTACTAATGGAAAGGGAAACATTGTTCAATGCAAACTCCTGTTGTTTCTTGCTGACTGTTCCTCCCTATTGTTCACTTCCTGCTGCTGGGAAAGAACTGCCTTGTGCAGTTATGGTGCTGCAGCATCATTACAGTGGAGTTACACATTGAGCCAATAACCAGTGGCCAGTTATTATAAAAAAAAACAGTGGCCAGTTATCATTACCTCACCAAAATGATTTACAGTTTTACAAAAAGAACAAGCATATTCTAAGATATTCTAAGATCACTATATTCTAAGATTCTTGTATGTTCCTAGCTGGAAACCTGACAAAACTCACAATGGCTTGCTGTCTTTGATTAACTAAAGAGACATACTTCTACTTCTACTGTTGTCTCTGAAGGTGCTGCTAGCGCTTGCTTGATTCTTGCATCTTGTTTGCTAGCAACATCAATTTGGGAAAATTACTGGCTAGACACCCATCAGGTATTCAGGCTGAAGCGCTTGCTTGTTGGTTCCACGAATCCACGTACAGCTTGTTCTAGTTCCTCCAGTACAGTTCAGGCATCGGATGGAGTCGAGACATGAATGAGATCGATGCATTCCTTCCTTTCTCTGAAAACGTTTGGTTGTGCAGGAGCAAGAGGCCGGCTGTGTAGCTGCTTGCCGCACCTGCTGTGGTGGCGGCGGGCACAGGGGTCGCCCTGGAGGAACGCCGCCGTTGGGCAGGGTCGCACGGCCTGCCACTCCGGAGCGGGACAGGGCCGTGAGGTGCGGCGTTGCCCTGGAGTGCCGGCGTGGTCTGCTGCAGCGGACGGCAGCGGCGGCTAGGTGCGGGAGGGCCAACTGGGCAGCGGCGGCTCACCGTGACATGGACGCTCGACGTCCCGTCCTCGCAGAAGCAGCGCGCCGCCGCTCCAGGAGTCCCCGCAGAAGAAGCGGGCGGCGCAGCTGCGCGGGACCGGGCGGCGGCGCGGGTTCCGCCGTGCCTAGCGCGTGCGGGGCGGGGTGGGGAGGGGAAAAGTGGGTGGGGCCCACGGGTAGGGGCTTGCTAGATGTGGGGGCCTGAAACTATAATTTGGGAGAGCATGAAAAATGGGAGCCTAAATAGGACCGCACGGAGTTGATTTTTTGCCCGAACTCCTAAATTTTAGAGTAGGGATCCAAGTAGGGACCTGGGTTGGAGTTGCTCTAACTAAGTACCACTGTTACTGACCTGCTCATCATGCCGCCGCCGAACCTTGGGAGGACACCAGCTGCCGGAAGGGTGAATAACAATATATCCAAGCTTCTGCGGTGTGCTACACATCAAAATGTCAACGGGACCCGATCCCCGTTTACCCGCGGGGAATTCCCCCATTAGGGGACGGGGATGGGTCTAAATTTATCTCCACGGGGGACTAAATGGGGCAAAATCACTCCCCGTCGGGTCTGGCGGGGGCGGGTCTGGGAGCCTGCCCCCCGTCCCCGTTAACCCGCATCCCCGCTTCCTCAACTGTTTACAGCCTGCAAACTAATTTTCTTGGCCCATTAGCCCAACAAAGCCCACGTAAGATCGCCACATATATATAGAAAAAACCTAGCTCCTTCCTTCAGTCTCCCACTCTGCCTCCCCGCCGCCGCACTCTTTCTCGCTGTCTCGCATCCGGACGCCGGACCTGCACTCCCGCACCTCCTTCCCCGCTGCTAGGCCTGTGCATGACGCGAGTACCCTGGCCTCCTGCATCTCCGCTCTACTGCTCCCTCGTGCTCCCTCAAGCAGCCAGCAGGACCAGCACCCAGCAGCCGCACTCCTACCGTCGCCATGTGCGTCTCTTTTCAATAGATTAGCTAGAGAATAGAAGAAGCATAGCAGTGGAGCTCCGTGAACGTGATTGGTTCATTGGCTAGAGGACGGAAGAAGCATGGACCGGAAGCTTCATTCCCTTGCCGTGGAGTCTTAGTTAATTGTTTTTTTGACATAGATTTGAAGCTTTGGATTTTTGAGATGGTAACTAGAACGGTTTCTTGGCAAAACATTGTTTCTATGGATTTTAGATTTGCTTTGTTCGTTGTCTCCAGCTGAATATTGTGGCGGGGACGGGGACTCCACGGGGATTTTATCCCCGCACGGGGACGGGGATGGGGAAGAAACTTCCCCGTTGCCATTCACGGGGACGGGGATGGGGTAACTTTTCCCTCCACGGGGGCGGGGATGGGCAGCTGCCCCCCGACGGGGAATTCCCGTTGACATCTTGAGCTACACATGGCTCTGTACGAGACGGGATATACATTTGCCTGTTCAGGACCTCAGGGGCTTTACCCAATTGCCACTTCAAATATTTCGATTCCCCGATTTGCCAAGAATGATTTTCTCGCCATTTACCTTTCTAATTTATTGATCGAGAAAAATGAACCAGATCATGTCCACTAACTTTATTTCGATTTTCCGATTTCCCAAGAATGATTTTATTGCCATTTACCTTTCCAATTTATTTTTTTTAGATCATAGGCATTGTCCGGCTTTTATAAAAAGCGTAACGGAAACCACAATATATGCCGGGAATGCCAGCTTACAAGAAAGCCTGTAATCGCGTGAGAACTAAAAACCAAACCAAACATGCTAAAACTTAACTCGCATCACAGCCTCACCAGAAACTTATTCTGACCTCTAAAAGAAAGAGTACAACTTCTACCGGTTCACAAAGCTTATTACATGAACGGAAGCAAAAGACGACATCTAACAGCACCGGAACATTTCAGATAGCTGCATTGGTTGCCAACAGTTGCATCATTTCTTCCACCAATGGATTCATCTTCGGCTTCAGGAGTGGCTTCCACGTCTTCAGCACCGAGATTGTCCTAAAGATGAGAGTGGATGGTGTCACCAGTGTCTTTTTGTTGAACACCACGCCATTGCGGGACTTCTAGTGCACATTGCCCCTGCACATATACCTCTGCATTTCACCAAGATCTCAGAAAACATGGACGCGCAGCTGGTTGGAGACATGGTCCAGCCCAGGCGGTCACGTATGAATACCCAAAGAAACACGGCAATCGGGCATTGAAACATAATATGGTCAGACGTTTCATATTTATCACACATGAGACATTCTTTGGCCCTGGCCAATTTTTCTTTTGAGCTGCACTCCACACTGTATTCTATCATGTGATGCCATCAATGGAACCGAACTCTTCCAAACCAACATCATTTGTCTATCCACTAACCCACTGGATGTTAGTATGTCATATAGGGACTTTGTGGAGTATTTATGTGACATTTCTAATTTATCGATCGAGTAAAATGAACCAGATCGTGTCCATTAACTTTTTTTGTCGAAGAAGGCCTCAGAAACCACGACGTCCATGCCCACGACCGTAGTGCGGATTGCGTCCCAATGACTTCACGCTCACCACGACGTGTGCTCCGTGTCCGGTCCACTTGCGTAGTGCATACATATCCTTGCATCTGTTGGTATGCATACATATCCTATTATTATAACCAAGTATATTTGTAATTTTGTTTCAAAAAAAAAGTATATTTGTAACAAAAATGCATGTGTTAGATCATATCTTTCTCTATATGGTATCAACGAATCCTAGAAAACCTCTTTGCCTCTACTTCTGCTCCCATGGGTTACTTATGCTCCTCTCCACCTCGTTTGCTTCATCTGCGTCCGGTAACGACATTCCCGCTCCATGAGCCCTTGCATCTGTGGTCCAAACCGTCAACATCCACGTGCATGCGCTTGTCATCCTCGACAACATCGACTGCAACTACAGCCAATGGCAGTGTCTCTTTGATGTCGTCCTCGACAAATTCGGCCTCAATGTGCACGACCTCTCGCCTGCCAACAACCTTGGACCAACGTGATGACGAGTGGAAGGTGAACCACCACGTTGTCGTCAACTAGATCTACACCACCCTCTCCAAAGGTGTCTTCGACATCGTGTACAAGCCACACTCTTCGGCCACCACTGTCTGGAACTCTACTGAGGGACTCTTCCATGACAACAAACTCCAGCGGGCCATCTACCTCGAGGCGGAAGGCAGACTCTAGCAATACGATCTAAGCATTACCGATTACACCGCACACCTGAAGAACCTTGCTGACAACCTCTGTGACATCGGCTTAAGGACCCGACTAAGCCAACTTTGGTTGATCTGGCGTAAGAAAAGTGTTTTTCCTCACCCAAGCACCAAATGTGATGATCCGAGGTTGCTCTCTGGTCTTCTTGATGACAAAAATATGATGATAACGTCATACGCCCTCTAGACATTTTTGGGTGTCAACAACAGCGTGCAGCAAAAATATCACATAATTGAACTAAATGCAAGCAAACACCTTACCATTCATCTCTTCCAGGCTTAAAAATTTCTAGAACTCTTGAATAATCATAGATCATGTGCCAAAGTCCTTCTCGTCCATTCCCAGTTCCATATAAAAACTGACACGTGTCTCCAACATATCAATTGACAAACTCAACAGCTGTGGACATCTATTGACCACATGACTCAATCCAGTCTCTCCTGACACCACGGTTTTCCAAATAGCCAATAATCTCCCAATTCTTCAAAGCTCCGGTTCAAGAAGGATCCACCGTTCACAAGGACACGCCCCAAATTACCAGAACATGCGCAAACTACTTTCGCGGTTTAGGAATATGTCATCGGGTTGTGCTTGAACCACCTGAAGTATGTAACAATCTCAGTGCTAATTCGGGTCTTAGGAAACTACAAACCTAAACTACAAAAAAATGCATTTTTAGGGTTTGCAAATTGCAATTCTTTAACCGGTCAGCCAATTGCAACTATTGTGCATACTGAACAAAAATAATTCGAAGAAATAGATGATAAGCAAAGTTGCGGCATTTACTTGACAAGCTCAAGAAGACTGGACCCCATAGATGTACGCCTTCGCCCGGGCATTGAAGGACATGTGCGCGAGGTTGGGTCGGTCTTGCCACATTGCCGCGACCTCGACGACAATGCGGTCCACGAACATGCCCACTCGCGCCATGAGGTCATGATGTAGGTTAAGCCGCCGAACCTTCCGGCCGCTGAGTGTGGCCACGAGCGCCTCAGCGGCCACGGTGCGGTGCGCTTGGAGGGCGCGGCGCAAGATGACGTCCTCTGCCTCGGGTAGGCTTGCGACGACGAAGGTGGAGCTAGCGGAGCTTGCTAGGGAGGAGTCGCGGTGGTGTGGTATTCCGGATGCAGGAGACTACGATGAAAGATAGGAGGCGAAGGCGGTGGCAGTGGCGACGGTGGCCAAGGTGCGTAAGCAGCCGTCGTACCCTACGCCAAACCCAAGGCGAGGGCGCCGAGTGGAACTGCCGCGGCTTATCTCTTGATCCCGCCTTGAATTTTTTTTATTTCTAGGCATAGAGTTTTCGCGTTTAAGTTTTTCGTAGAAAAATCGACGCAGGTGAATTCGATCTCTCCCACTCCCGCGGAGAGAGCGGTGGGGCATATCATGCTAATGCTATATATATTGGGGTTTTAGGCTTTCTCCACTCCCATGCCCCTGCCGCACCCCTCACGCCGCCCTCCTCATCCCGACTCTCACACTGTTTGCCTCCAACTCCCTCATCCCGGTGCCCCACTCCCCTTATATCTCTCTCACTCCCCGTCCCTCTCCCTCTCTCTCCGTCTTCCTTAGCGATTCCTCCCTCTAACTCTCATCTCCATCTGCCTACTTGTCTCGTTTTGTAGGCGGCACAACAGCGCATGACCACGTGGTGGCATACGATGTGAGGACATGGGACTAGGCGTCCCGGGACTGAAAAGTGCCTCTTCCTCTCCTTCTTGTCCCATAGGTGAGCAGCACCTGTGCCCCTCCTCTGCCTCTTCTCCCCCACAACACAAATCCAACGCGAAGATGCTTTCCGGCGACAGATCTAGTAGGGAGGCACCCTCCGTTGGTGGATCCAGTGGGTTGGAGACCGCCTGCAGCGAGAATGGTGGATATGTGGGGGAGTAGTGCACTAGGGGTAGGACCAGCGACATGGCATTAGCAGGGAGGCCCAGATGCAGCATTAGAGCAGTGGAGGCACGCGGCCTAACTAGATCGAGGCCATTAGGGGCTAGGTTGGGTTATTTTCATTTAATCCATTTTATTAACCAAGGTATGACATTTGGTCCAATTTACCATGGCCTCTAGTCCGAAGTGTTTCCTGTGTCGGCCGTCTCAATAGTCATTTTTGCCTGCCTTAAAAATGATTTTGTGTAGTAATGGGCTCTTTTAGGTAAATCGCGTGAGTCAAAACGTTGACACCTGTAGAACTGCCTATGTCAATGGGTTTACAATGATGGTTGGAATAGGTGAAATGCCAGTGCAAATCAACTTTACTCGGGCGGTTTGCTTAATCAAACGTCAATGTAAATGTGTTAATAGTGGCACATCTATCTACTAGAAGCATGTATGACGCACGATTTTCGCTAGCCTTCCACACTGGTAGTGACGCTAAATGCTAGTGAAAATGCTCTTGAGATATGTGAATTTAGATTGGTGCATAGGCCCATCCACAACAACTCGCAATAGGAAACTTTCCGATGGATTCAAGGAAACACGCCTCCATATCCCACCATTCGGTAGCTTCACTTCTTATGTGCAGTTATGAAATGTTTATCACCTCGCATGTACAAAACCTTAACCTTGGCAGAATTGTTAAAGAAAAACTTGAACGTGCGTCTGCTGAATTGATGATCTCATATACATGCCTTGCAGGGCCGTTTTACTTTTGTTCTCCGGTCCCGAATCAGCATTTTGCCTTTATGGTAGGATAGAACCAGCAGGCAGCTGTACCTCGCCGCCGCTAGTGACCAGCCCCAGCACCGCGCCACTGTTTGCTTCCGGCCATAGCTGCACACTGCCACCGGTGTCTGACCCCAACGTCCGGGGCGAAGCCAGAAAAAAAAAAATTAGGTGGGGCTGAACAAAAGTCTTAGAACGACTTAACTCTACTATAACCCCTCACAATAGACAAATATATAATAGCTTAAAGTAGTCTTATATTAGAACAACGATTTATGACGAAATTCACAAAATACATCATAAATAATAAAGGATGCCTTTCTTTCATATCGAAAGATCCAATTGAAAAGCTAATAAGCGACGCTCGAGCCCCCCTTGCCCGGGCGCTAGCTCCGTCGCCACCCAATGCCATATTGAGCTGTCGACCTTTGGCACCAGCTTCTCGTTTGGCAACTCGCCAGCGTCCCACTGCCGTCCAGCTACTAATCCATGTAACGTATTTGTTCTGGATTAACTTTTCACGCAGGGGCTATCTTATGCGGATATTGAAACAGCTGCTAATCCACGTAACGCATTTGTTTTGGATGACTTTTCACGCAAGGGCTATCTTATGCAGATATTGAAACAATACGTATACATGTGCACTTTTTAAGTGGTATAAGATGTCTGCGGTTTGCGCTTTTCTGCTTTGCTCCATCTGCCGAATAGAGATTAAGGATTACGTAAGAGGTGGCCCTTGACGCAACTCGATGGGGGTGTGAGGCTTTCACACCGCCAGCCGTGTCCTGTGTACCGAACCGGACAATTGCAAACTGTGTATGCATATATGTGCAAGATGCAAGATATATGTGCCTAACATACTCTAGCAATGGGGGCGTTGAAGAAAGAACAACTTTGGGTCTATAAATACATAAGACAGAGTATGTGTCTCTGTCCAAGAAAATAAGCAAGGCTTCAAAAAACATGATCAAAGCTAGCAAGCTGCTCTTCTCACTCTGGCTCCTCCTCGTCGTTCTGCTCCTCGTAGAGGTGAGAGCACAAACTGACATCATTGGCAAGCCCTCTTATATTTGTGTGATTATCTAGCCCATTTCTTCTTGCTTCATTCATGTTGAGATGTTGTGTGAATCTGTGCACGGTGCGAGTTGCTCGTACTGATGCGCACATGCTTTCATCCGAAACATCCCCTTTGTGTAAAAATGGGTGACTATGCCCCCCCCCCCCCCCCCCGACGCGTGTCGCTCTCCGTACAGGGCGACACGGGGGGCGACTCCCCACACCACCCCACACCGCCATCCTCGGGCGACCTGTGGTGCCCAAAAAGGCCTCCCGCAGCAGTTTCAGCCACCCACTCCCTCTCTTACCTTCCTCTTCCCCGTCGAGCTCTGGAGTTTCTGGTTCAAGGATGGCCGACCGCGACCTGGGAGTTCGAGATCCGTGGCCTCTGAGCTCCGATCTGGCGACTCGTGTGGACCCGGCCGGCAGCAAGGGCGCGACCGGCGGCGTGCTGGAGGTCGGGCCACCATGGATTCACAGCTCCTCTGCTGCGGCCTAGATCCCGCGGGCAGTGGCCTTGATAGTAGAGATAGGTAGTATAATTATATCGACGATTCCGCAGCAACGTGTGAGGTTTTCTAAATAAAAGTAGAATTTTTTTTTCACGACTAAGTGGAGTTTTTCCTTTTACATCCTGATCCCGATTTTCTTCAATCGTGCTTGGCTTACTCCATTTATCCATACAGCATAGAGGCCCAATATGGCCCAAGACACACAACCCTACACAGCACAGCACCCAGCCGGCCAGCCGCACGCCCGCACCCGCACGCTCGCGGCGAAGCGACGCCGACGGCCAGACGTCCCAATTCCCATCCACACGTCCTGCTCGACTGATACAGATTAGTGTAACCAAAACCGCAAGGCTGAAGAACTTTTCTCCTGCCTAACTAAAAACCCCTGGTCCCTAGAACAGAACCTCCCATTGACATCCACGAAACCCTAGGCGATCCCGCGGCGCCGATGGCCACCGGCGACGAACCGCCGTCTCTCGACGCAGATGTCGACATGGCCGACCTAGCTTCCCTCGACGCCCCGGCCGCCACATCCGCCGCCGCGGCCGGCGCGCCTTCCACCCGCTTCCGTCCCAGGGCGGCCAAGGGCAAGGGCAAGCCCAAGCCGAAGCCCGAGGCCCCCAGACCCGTACCGGTGGCCCCGGTGGCCGCGCCTAAGCCAGAGCCGGAGCCGGAGCCGGTGCGGGAGCCCGATGTCAACCCCGCGGCGCCGCCGGAGGACGCGATGGAGGTGGACAGGGCGGCGGCGGAGGTGGACGGGGCAGGGGATGATCCCGGACCTGGAGACGGGCCGGAGGAGGAGGAGGACTTCGTGGTGCGCGAGATTGATGTCTACTTCAACCCCAAGCCTTTTGACGACGACACAAAGGTAATGTCCCGCTGAACCCATCCATGTTGCTTGATTATCGACAGCTCGGTGAATACTGGACATGGTTGCTCGAACTAGCTCTTGTGATTAAGTCGAATTTGCAGTAAAACTCGGCCCGAATCCAAACAACCAAGCGGCATAAATGATAGTGTTTGTGTGTTTGTACAGTTAAATTTATTCTCTCCTAGTTCTGTTTGAATCTCTGCTGATGTTATTGGATAAACTAGTTCCACTTTAAGCTACAGAAGAACAATGTGCTTTTGCAGGAAAGTATATTTTGTGTTGTTTATGATTTTCTATTCTATGCAAGCCATTATACATTCTTGTAATTAAGTTCAATGCCTTGTTTCTTGTTCTTGTTTTTTTCGTGGACCATGTTTGTTTTATTTCAATACATTTTATTAGCTCTTTAATAATCTTTGCGTACTCATGTAGTCATTATTCGGAATCAATGGCACTGTACAAACTTGTTATAAGAAGGCTTATAATTGTTAATTAAACTATCCTGCTGTTTCTTCTAGACTGGTAAAATAAGAATGTGTTCTTACTAAAACTTCTGCATATAGAAAATTAGCCAGACAATTAGGGCCAGATTAAAAGGTTAATAACTATGATTGTTTGGTTTTTTTTGTCTACTATTATGCCCCAAACATCCAGCAGTAGTATATGTTTGTTTCATCATGATGAATTTCACCCATATTACACATATTTCGTCCTATCAATATTTGGCTCAAAATTGTTTCTAAATTTGTTATTATCTACTATATCACAGCTGTACATTATGCAATATCCCCTGAGGCCATGTTGGCGCCCATATGAGTTAAATGAGATATGTGAAGAGGTACATCCCTCATTAACTTCATATATGCTCTTTTGCTGTTGCAAATTTCTATTATTTATCTTAAGTAGCTAAAGGATTATGAATATATCAGGTTCGGGTGAAGCCATTGAGTTCAGAAGTTGAAGTTGATTTGAGTGTCAATACACAGAGTGAAAATTATGACCAAGAGGCACCTTTGAGACTGACAAAACAGGTGAGTTTATTTTAATCTTGCAAAATCACATGGCAGTATTTAAATGTACTTATTAACTTCAAGTTGAAGTTTAATTATCTGTGATACCCTTAGGCAAAGTTGAAGAATTGTGTCACTTGTTTGAATCTGATTAGTGTCGTTGCAATTATCCTATTTTTATGTTAATGCTTGGGCACTTGTAAAACCTTAGATTTTTCCTTAGTTGTGTAATGGTCACTTCAGTTGGTTCACTTTAGTTTTGTTCTTTATGAGAACTTGATCTTCCTTTCATGACTATGTTTTTTTACCAGTTTGACTGTTCCTTGCTCTTTGTGCTTGTTGCAAGTGATTTATGAACTTTCTGCTGGTTTGTACAAAGATAACATCTACTCCCTCCATAAAATAACTTGTTATAGGACAGATTAGTAGTGAAGTTAAATTACCTAAGGTGCCCCTATTAGTTGATGTCTGTTGGTTTCGTTTGCCATGTGACTGAAGGGACACATGCAGTCTCCACTAGTTATTACTCGTGTGCATGCATGTAGTTGGAAGAGAGGGAAGTTGATCTAATGTATGTGGGCTCGACTGAGTCACTGACTTTCTAAGTGCTACAGTGACAATGTTTTGTGGGTCAAAATTTGAATCCTTGAATGCTCATGTTTTTTGGTTTTGTTTTAGTATTGCATAATTTTGATGAGAAGTATGCCAGGGATTTTTGTATCCAGCTTTGGCTTAGAGTTACTGATAAAGAGTGGCTATTTTCTTCTCCATCAAGTAACGATAAAAACCTCCCTAAAAAAAGTAACAATAAAAACCACTTGTTGCGATAGTTTTGTATGCTCATGTGCAGACCTGGAATGGATTAAAATCCATGTCCAGTGAAACTCCAATCCAAATGAAATCCACTCAAGGAATACGCCTATCCAATCCAAACCAATTTGCAAGTTCAAAACATCCAAACCCATCCAGTCCAACACCCTGTAGATCCAATCCAATCCATCCATCCATCCAAATACTTGTTGCTCCGGCCCTACATGTCGTGCACGCAGGCTGTCCGATCATCAGCTTCCTCAATTCTCAAATCAATTAACCAGATCAATGCACATGCGCCAGATGGCCACACACGCATGTGCATCTGCACATAAGACTTACCCTCGTGAATGCCGCCGGCGCTATAGTTGCGCTTGTTGACCCACAAGGTGTGCCTTTGGGATCTTGCACTCGTCTTCGCCATCTCTGATGGTACTTGCGGCGAAGGTGGAGGAGCAAGATGTGCGCACCACCGGTGCTACCAGAAGTAGCGGCAACAAGGACCAAGCAAGCTGGAGTGTGATGGGCATAGATGGCAACGCCGCACACCAGAGGTGACTCCAGGAGAGGGAAGGGAGGATGAGTCTAATGGAGATTTTTGAATAGCCACCTGTTTGTATCCAAACCAATCCGATGCTTTTGGTTGTTGTGGCGATGGATATGTACGTCCAAACAACATCCATCCAAAGTCACGATATTATGAAAATACGTGCTGCGAGAAGTCTGCATTGTTTCTGTCAGTCTATATAGTTTGAAAGAGAATCTAAGTTTCAAAAATTGGCTGGCACCATGACCAAATTCCCAGTTTCGGTGACAGGACACAGGAGAACAATAAAAGTTGGTTAAGTTGTGTTTTCATGATGTTGCCTGTTTTAAAATTGCCAAGTGACCAAAGTGATAATCATAATAGACTGTAATTTTGCTAAGTTAGTATACTACTATATTGTATAGGGTTCTTCTAGCACTTGTGATGGCATCTTATAAATGGGTAAAATTGTTCTGCTCTCATGCAAATAATTTTATGGCATTTTTTTTATTTTTTATCTCATTGATATTGTGTTTTTTTGTCCTTATTTTTTGTTTTTAAATTTTAACAGACACTATCATCATCCAAGGCAGCTGATGTTACTGATTACGCAGTTGGTGTTCTTAAAGGCAACTTGGTAAGTAACATGACAGCTTCTATGGTTCTTGTTTTTTCTTGGCACAAAGTGTTTATGAGTAGCCAGGCCGTAGCCTAGGGAATGTGGCATTATATATTTAGGATAGTTTGGCAACAATAATGAAGCAAAGTCTAATTGCCCTAAATGTTTGATACTGCTTATTTTGGTTGTATTAGTTTATCTCAGGGACAGTTTAGCTTCTTGCCTTCGTACTAAGGTGCTGCCTTCTTATCTGATATAAATTGTTAAGTAATGAGCCCCTGGGTTGACTTCTGATTGCTTCTTACACATTAATCTTTTATATATTGTGCCCATAGTCTTGTTGAAATATTCTGTTGTAGCTAATGTAAACATCAGTCAGAGATAGTTCTAGAACTTGTTCTTTACTGTTATTACATTATATTTCTGATTGACTCTATTCCCCTGAATAATCCCCTTTTCCCGAGCTACCCCTGCAGTTCCAGTGGTATTGAGTCTGTGGCCTAACTAGCTTGTCATTTTTGTCTATCAATTTGTAATCCAAAATTTGGAACGACATTTCCATTTTTTCTTTGCCACCAGAGAGAATGTGTCCGCTGGTAGTCTAGTGACACATGGACTAATTAATAATTACTACATATGGGCTAATTGGTAATTACTATCATTAGATGTTTATTTGGTATGACTTTCTTTGGGTTCAATTTCTTGCGTTATTTTACAGGTTCATTTGAATCATATTGATGCAGTGGTGCAAATGCGACCATCAATGTCACATGTTATTTCTGGCCGAGCACATACTAGGCAGGCTTCACAACTCCGGGAAATGAATGGTGGTACTAGTGGATCAATTGATTCATCTCGTAAGGTGTTGTAACATTCTCTGTCTGTCAGATTTAGTACCATTTTTTGCTCTAAAGGTTTACTGACTTGAAATTATGAAATGATCTGGTTAGTCGTTTTCTTCTGTGCAGCCCTTTCAGTATGTCCGTTACGTGTAAAATTGTCTTGTTCAATACTTGGTCTGATTATTTGAAACATCTGGAGTCTAATTGCCTGCAATTATGAGCTGGATTTTTTGTTTGCATGGAATAAGAGTTACTTGTCGCTGGATTTTCTGGAGTCCTTTTTTTAATCTGAAATGCCAAGGAGAATAAGTAGTACAGCATTGGAATATGTCCTGACATGTTTTGTCCCTGATTTCTCTAATAAACATTTTATTACTTCTTCTCCTTGCTAATGTCATTTTTTTTTTATGTTTAGTTGTCATTTTTGGTTGATGAGCTGCTACTTTCTGTTGTGATTATTTTTGTCAGTTACAGATAAAAGAAGTGCCACTATTAGTAGGCTGGTGTAGCTTCTTGCCTTCTTGTGCTATGATCTATTCATTCATCATAATTTTTTGTGCTTACAGGGAAATGAGCACCCCGAAGACTCCAAGGACCAAGCAGAAGATTCTGAGGTTAGAAATACTGTTATCGTTTTTATTTCTTATTTTCTTTGAAATTTTTGTGTAGCTAGTTTTCATGATCACTTTTGGTACTTTATGTTATATTTTATCATATCTGATGAGGGGCTTGTACTTTTGAGACATTAGTTGTGTCAGTCAAGTTTGCTTTTGATGATTAACTTGGCTAAGATTCATAGTATTTTTGTACCTTTCTATTGTTTAAACTTTAAAGTTGTTCTTAACAATGTCATGCTCTTCCGTTGTTGCAGCCATGGATTTCTCTTGCCTACCAACCAGCAGGGAGCAATATTGCAACAAAGTACCATGATAAGATGATATCAAATGAGGGTGTGCCTATTGATTTCACAATGAGCACGTGAGTGTCTTCAAGGTTTTTTATCATTATCTTCTAAAAAAACTTGTTTGGTATTAGTACTGCAGCCTTCTTTGCTGACCTTTTCCTTTTATTTAATGGATATATATGCGTTCACTAGAACTAGTATTCCATTCCCAAGAGTTTTCTTATATCGTCATGATCGAAATGCATCTTTAACCAATATTTTATAATGTAATATATACATAGTTCCTCACTAAAATTATTAGTAGTATGGAGTACTTTTGAATGCTATTATGTCTAGTTTAAATACTCCCTTTTTATCAAAAAGGGGAGTTGTGTAAAGCAAACTCTCTCCTTGGACGAGCACGGGGCTTAGTTAAGTAGAACTGGGTTGCACTGCTTGATGCTCAAATCAGTGGGGCCATGCCGGTAATGACGGAATATGCGTTAGAATGGTTAATCCCTCCCCCCTTTCTTTTTATTTAATGAAAAACCAGGCCAAACTTATAAAAGGGAGCCCACCTGCTTCCATAGAACAATATCATTGATAACGGAAGTATTAAGTTGCATAAGTACATAACATGAGTACATAACTTAGTCTGGGAGGATTATGTGCAACTTCAAAAAATAGCAGATTTTCCAATATTGGGCCCACAGATTAGATCAAAACTGGCATAAACTAGAAAATGATGTGGCCTTGACTGCTACTTGCTTTCAGTTTCCATTGGTTCCTGTTTTCTTGCCATATCATTTCTATCAAAGCACCATTACTGTTGCTGCTTCATATTTAAGGTTGTTAAAGGCAAGTGGCAAGGTGGCATGACATAACTGATGCCTAATTACCAAGCCGGTGTCAATATGTTAGACAGAAATGTGGTGCCTAGCGCTTAGGCTCGGTAGATGCTGATTTGCCTGGCTATAGGTCCACTTTGGAGCACAGGATTGTCAATGCATGAATAGGAAAAACTAATGATTGGAGTGGAATAGCTTATTAAATCCTTTGGAATCAATTCATGAATTGCTCAGCAGGTTGCTTGATTTGACCCATAATCGCCAATTTTGAAACTAAATAAGTGAATGTTGAGAGACCTGTAGTTTCCACATTTATGGATCAGGAGCTTTGATTCTAATTCTGTCATATTCATAATATTGAGGCAGTGAGACTACAAAAATGCTGCATGTAGTGATCTTTTGTCTAAAACAAGCTTGGCATAAGCTTGATACTGATTGCTGCAGCAAAGAGCTGAGAGCATAGAATGTCTGAATTAACAAAGTTGTAATATTAATAATCGTGGGCCACTATCCGAGCTCATGGTTTGGGCACATCGATCGTTAAGTTTCATGTGCTCCAGATGATTAAACATTCGAAAACTGCATCCAACCAAATATTTATTGTAACAAAAAGATAACATTCAAACATAGTTATCTACATTGGTATCAATGTTCAACTTTATTTTGTCAGCATCTTATTTCTCCTTATTATGTTATCATCAATGTCAGGGGTGGTGTGAATTTTTATCAAACAGTCAGCCTTTTTACCAATCTTGTTAAAAACTGATCCTGTCTTGTTTTTTCAGCTCTGATTATGTAATGTCCTTGTGTCCTGGAGCCTCGACTAGCGGCAAGCATATCAACAAATGCCAAGCAATAAGGTGCAGTATGCATCATTTCCCTATTCCTCTTTTGCTTTGGTTAGAGAAACTGTGAGTGGTGGACCAGCTAATTTTGCGCTGAAAAATATAATTCTGCGAACTGTTAAATGAAATTTGGTGACAACACTAAGTGGAGAAAAGCTAATAAGTATGTTATTATTATTTCCTGTCATGACCCTGGAGCACCTTATTATTTAAGAGGCAGGGTGGAAACTGCTTGAAGGAGGGAGGTGGAATGAAGAGTTCATAGATCTAGACTGCAGGGACTGCTTGTCTCGCTAAATTCCGAACTGTGTATATTCTCTTGCTGTGTAGGGAGTGTCCTAACAATTCAATATGCCCCTGAGCCATTTGGTCACTAAAAAGTGCCGCTTTTACATGTTATATACTATTACTAAAATACTCTCAACTTAGACTGATGGGTACACACCATTATAGTAGTATGCTGATTTCCCACCACCTATCTAATAATAATTTGTGCTCCATGCACTAGTCAGTTCGTTGGGCAATAGGTTAACTACTTGACATTAGAGATTCCAGGTTTACTGTTATTTAAATTTTGACATCTGACACATTTGTTGAATAATATTTGTGTTTCTCTGTTAGCTTTTTGATACTTATGATGCTGAGGGACTGATGAATTGTGTAGTGCTATTTTATTTGCTTTTTTTACTGATGTCACAAAGCATGCAATGAAAGCCCAGCTCAGTTTGCTACATCCAATATTTTGCAAGAAAACTGTCTTCAAATATTTGTATTTTTTGAATTTTCCTGAACAACCATGTTTCAAATTTATTCCTTTTCTTCCACTTCTTTCTTTGGTTGTTGTCACTGTCTGAATTTTATAATGCATTTTGAAATACAAGTTACATATTATTTATATCTGCTATCTGCTTTCATAACAGGGAAATGCTTTTGCTACCACTGGAAGAACGCCTGAAAAAATGGTTTACTGAGGTTAGATTGAGATGCTCCCATTTTAATTAATTCTTGGACTCTAATGATTTAGAAAAAAAGAAAAAAATGAAGAATCTATCAATAATTGAAGTTGTTTTGTACTTTACTTTTTTACATTCACCTGTTTAAAATTTAAAATAGGTTTCAGAAGTAAATCAATTTGATGCTCTGAAGCACCTTGCTCCAACCTATTCAGAGGAAGAAATCTTTAAAGTGCTTTCGGAGTATGCATATTTGGTGCGTGGTTTATGGGTCTGCAAAAGTTCTTTGTTGTTTGATGATGAATATGCTTCCAAAAGAGATAGAGTTCTCCTTGAATTTACAAAAAGGGATTCCATCCCTTTAAATATTGTAGACACATGGATCAAACTGAACGACCCTAAGAGGATGAGGATACTGTCTCCATTGTGTAGAAGACGTGGAATTCTGAAGGACTATAAATTTATATCGGCAGATTTGTCCTTTCTAAAACGCTATCCTCATATAGTCAATGAACAAGAGTGTGCTTGGTCTGCTCGTGAGATGACTATCCGTGAGTCCCAGGAAATGTGCACTGCTGTGGCAAGGAAGAACAAGAATTCAAACAGACCTAATGCTTCTAAAGGGCCTCATCCAAACATGAGCAAGGGCAGGGATGGCCCTTCTCAAGGAAGTGATGACCATGTGCTGTCTGTTTTGGGTACTGTTTTCACTGCCAACAAAGTTCGTAGGTCAGTTCCTATAAATTAATTCACCCTGGCTTTTAACCTTTTCTGATTCTGATTCACCATAAATATTTGTTGATCCAGTATCTTGTCACCGAGTAAATTCATTCAGTCAGTTCTAATTGCTTCCTATACATTTTTCCCTTGATACTGCATCTTATTTAATCTTATGTTTTGTCTTAGGTAGGTTCCAAATAACAGTTAAATGGGATATAAAATGATACATGCCTGTGTTACTGCAGCATGCAGGCAATTGTTAGAGACTTGCGCCAGTTGGCTGCAAAATATGCTTCCAATAGAAAGGATGGATCCAAACTGCAAGCTCTGTCCAATGCTGCAAAATCTTGTGCATCACTTCCTCATGATGAGCTCTGCAAATCGATTTGTCAAGTTGCTGTTTCTGTTCATAATGTATTTGTTGCAAAGCATGAAGATAGGCTTGCTTTACGGTAATGCACTAAAGCGAATTGAAAATGCATAGAATACCATTTTGAAATTTACAGAGCTATATATGTATTTATTCATTTTTTTTTGCTACAGAAACGTATTCATTTTGCTCTTCAAACACAAAGAACCGAATGCAACATTGACCAAGCAGGAAATTCTTGCTGCTGCTGCGAAATATATAAAAAGAGAGATTACTAACAAAGAGTACAATCAGGTGTGGAATAATCACTTGTTTTAATGCTGCTGCATTGTATATCGCTCAACATCTAGTTCAGTGCATTAATGGAAAGGTGTGAGAATTGCCTGCAATATTGTTACAATGCAAAATATTACCATGCAGATTCATCTAGTCATCCCATGTAATCACTGATGAAGATGCAGTAGAAAATTATTTGAAACATAACAGCTACAATCCTTTGTATCAGAATTTTGTGCTCTAAAGTTCTGATAAGTAGTGCTTCTTTAAAAGCAAGTACATTTTTGGTACTTTTGACTTTTTTTTAAGCTACAGGTTTCATGCTATATGAGTTCTCATGTTTAATGTTTTGACACGCTTTGGTTACTTTTAGGTTGTGACTGAGATCTGCATGTCTACTGAAGACGGACTGCTCTTGAAAAATGGTGAGGAGCCCTGAGTTCACTATGATATGTCTTGTAAAGGTCCAAGTTGGACTTTTAAATGAAGGTATGTTTACTTTTATTTTGTATATAGAAATTCTAGTTAACAGACAAAAAATCACGTGAAAAGAGAATATGGTAATGAACCATACCATAAATGAAATGTGGTAGGACCATTTGTCCCAACTTTTCTCACTATTAGATGGGAGGCCTTATACCTGACAAGATCTGGCAGCATTGAGAATGTGGTGTCGTTATGTCACTGTGGTAACATGACTAGCAGGGATTACAAAAGCCAACCATTAGGTTTGTTTACCAGCAGGTAGCTGTGGCAACAACTGGAGACATGTTTTGAGCTACCTTATCATTCATCTAGTTGGTATATGAGCAGCTCTCTTGTGTATTCTACCATAAGATATCTAGTTAGTATGACGTGTTGGCTGACATGGTGTGATTGTAGCAGATATCTTGAAATTTTAGAGGGTACTACCAAAACTAAGCAAGCAAATGAATCAGTAAATAATAATGCTTGCAGAGGTTCAAAAAAAAAGCACTAGCAGAGTAGAGAGGTATTTGTATCACTAGCAATGCAGAGAGCAGCACTATAATACTAACGCAACCTCTTAGGCAAAGGAGCTATTTGTGACTTCGACACTCTAAGCAGCACCAGCACCTTTGTCAGCACTAACTACTGTTCTTAGGCAAGCGAACCACCCCCCCCCAACACACACACACAAAAGTGCCAACTTACTAGAGAGGAAAAATTATTTGGTTTGTGTGTTGTGAGAAGCAAAATCAAAATTTGTGTCTGTTTAACCAGGTTCGGTTCATTTGGTTCTAAACCAAACACATTGCAAATCTTTAATCTCTAGGGACCCTTTGGATCTTTGGATTGGTGAAGGATAGGGAAAAGGCAAACTCAAGAAACGAGTTGGCACACTACGCGAATCCTATAAAAATCCTATCCTACGGATGTGAATCTGATGGCCTTTGGTTGGAGCTCAGGAAAGGAGTAGGCACACGACACCGCACACAGTAACGCCCGCACACCGCACTCAACATCCTCTACCTGACAGCATGCGGGCTCATGGAGTAGCAAGCTCGAGCGCCGGCAGCATGCCGCACAGCTCGGGGATCTCGTGGTAGCTGAAGCCGAAGCCCAGATCCACGCTCCCCTTGAGCTCCTCCAGGTCGTCGTCGGTCAGGCTCTGCACCCTCCCCATCCTGCCGCCGCAAGAGCCAGGTCGTTGTGTCGACGTGCTACTCGTCGTGGTCGGAGTCAGAGCTCCACATTGTCGCTGCGACGACGGCGGTGGCTGCGGCTGCTGCTGCCTTTGCGCTCTCCAAAGCCGCCCAAGCGCGTCCGCGGACGCGCTGCTGCCCGCGAAGCCGAGCTCGCCAAGCACCGATAGCCGAGGCCATCGTCGGCGGAGCTTGAAGATACCAGCCCCAAGGACTCCGCCTCCGCGGCCACCAAACTCCAAACACACCGCCGCCACCGACGCCACCTGAAGCCGAGTACCGCGCCTGACCCCCCGCCACCGGAGCCACCTCATCGGAGCCGGATCTTCTCCCTCCATCTCTCTTCATCTCCCTGCGCTGCTCGCCGTCTCTGCTCCCTCCATCCATCTCCCCGCCCTTGCTTTGACCTGCGCTGTCGGCGACCTACGCCCGTGCCCCGCACCGCTCTCCCTCCGCTGTCTTCCTCCCTCCGCTCTGCTCTCTCTCCCACAAAACCTCTCGCTCTCCCTCCGTGAAGCAGCACGCCATCCGCAGGAAAGTTTCCATGAAGTCCTAGCTCATGGATTTTTTTTCCTACGGAACAATTCCTGCATCGATCCCCCATGGAGTCCTAGCTCATGGATTTTTTCCTCCGGAATCGAGGTATCGGATGGCGTTCCTACGGAACAATTCCTGCGTCAATCCTGTGAACCAAACTGTAGAAAAGAAAAACTTCCTACTACATTCCTATCCTACAAAATTCCTGCGTCTATCCCGTGAACCAAAGAGCCCTTTAATGGTTTCACCTGCAGGTTTAGGTGAAAGTTGGGTCTGGTGTAGGGCTACTGGTTTTGAATTTTTGCCAGACATCTTCAGTTATTAAATTCAACTTATCAGTAAAGCTAGCTATCATGTAGTTTTGGTTCTCCAATTCAGCTTTTCATAAACTCACCCTTGTGAGGAGTTATGAACAGGTGGCAGAGTGAGCAATGATATTATAGTAGTTAACAGGGTCCATATAAATTTAGTTTCTCTTGGCTGATTAATGCTGCTACTGACTACTGATGGAAATTCATAAACCTAGTTTACAACTTCGCCACCTTTCCACATCATTTCACCAACGATGAGTGAAACCAAAACTTCCTTTTCTATCGACTTCAAATTTGTCAGGATTCCTATCATTTCTACTGCTAATAATGGTTCTTTATTATTTTTACCAGGATTCCTATTAACTGACAAGATTTTTACAGCTGACCTAATTGGCAGCCCTCATCATGTTACCTGTCTTACTTACATATTTTTGGGTGTTATATATATAATATATATTGGTGTGCTCAGCTATATTGGTATGTTGTTCTAGTTTATTTTTGTCTGGATTTTGTTTCCTGTATATTATAAACCTTTAACCCAATAACTTATTCTTATTTATTTTTATTTATTCCAACAGGGTATTGCAAGTTTGGGTTAGCAAACTCAGTACATAACCAGTCAGTCTAAATTAATCATTAATCATAGTTTCTGCCACATTTTGCCCTCTTTCTTATCATGGTTACAAATTCTTTTCATGGAAGCAAGGTTTCTGAAAAAGCTAGGGATTGTGCCACATGTAGAAGCAGCTGTTGCCACGGTTGGAATGATATTTCTGTGGGTTGACAATATTGCCAGTGTATACTTTTTCTGCTAATTACTGTCGGTTTGAAACATACCACTTTTACTTTTGGAAGAATTGCACTCAAGTTTAAACTTCCATCCTTTTAATCCTGGTTGTTTCTTTATCTGTTGACCGTTCCCCTCCTGGTGGTAATGGCGTGCCCAAGAAAATGATTTTTCCCCTCTACTTTCCAAGGTTGCTGAACGCTAATGGCAGCATATTTCGAGCTCTCTGTGATGTTCATGCCAGCCCTAAATTGACATTAGAACAACCATTTCTGCTGAGTGAAGCTGATCAATCTACAACTACAGATTTTAAAGTGTACCTTTTCTGTCACAGTAGCGGCATCTGCACGTGTGGCACGAGTGATGAGTCAAAAATCTTTCACCCAAAACTGCAGTTCACAAGCGCTTTTGCATTAACTTGGCATGTTACTCGGATGGGTTTTCAGGAAAGGAAAAAAGGGGGTAGGAAATTATCGTTTCATTTTCCTTTCATCTTAAGAAATGCTATTTTTTTTGGATGTGTCTGCTACGGCTGATGACTTAGCAAGACAAGCAAGGCTTTCTTCTGTACAAAATTTAGATTATGCTTGCTCTTATGAGCATCAGGAGCTCCAATGTAATGTGCTACAGCCTACAGGCGATTCTTAATGTACGCCTGCCTTATGTTACAATTTTAGGCTATCTCCAACAGTCTAGACCCAAACCAAAGACCCAATCGAGAGTTTCAGTCACGCACAGGAAACAGATGGCCGAACCCAAACTTCTCTTCTCCAACAGCCTACGCAAAACCAGAGCCCCAGATCTCCTCTCTCTTCCACCTCGTCCTCCCGTCCCCTTCCGCCAGAATCGGCCTCTGCCTCCTCCACGACGAGAACTGGCCGGCGCTTCTCTAGTCAATGGAGGACTGCTGCCTCCACCGCGCCGCGCCTGCTCGCTGGCAGGCAAGGACTCACCGCCTCCATGGCGTCGCGGCTAGGCCACCCCGGCGCGTCCACCGTGCCCGGTCGGTGGAGTTGCTGGCGTGGAGCAGAGCATAGGGCGCCGGCGTCGTGGCTCCGGCGCAAGCCTCGCTGGGCGGTGCAGGAGGGGAGAAGGTCGCGGCGACGGTGATGGCCTCGGCTCCGGCGGGCATGCAAGGCAGCAGCAATCGGACAAAGGGAAGAGAAGTGTGGCGGCGGCGGGCATGCAGTCTGTCTCCGGTGGCGCTTAGCCCGATGGCAGCGGGTGGGAGGCGACTACGTCCTCGGCGGCGTGGGCTTCGGCGCGGTGGCGTCCGCGGCGCTGGCCCCCTCGCCGGCGAGCTCCCTCCCCCTCTCTCCGGCGTGCCCTCCCAGATCCGGCGAGGCAGCCAAGCCGGCTCCTCCGGAGGTGCTCCCATGGCGAGCTCGCCTCGCCGAGCCTTCGCATCCCGCCTCCGGTCCCGCCGGACCTGGCCCCGGCCTGGGCGAGGTGCCGAGGTGGCGTCGGGGATTGCTGCTGCAGGGGCAGGACGGGGCGGGAGGCGGAGGCATGCACGAGCGGGATGCCAGCGGGCCACCACCGGACGATTGCCTCGCCAGGAGAGAGAAGACTCATTTTTAGCTATCGTGGGGGCCTGGTAGCCAAAGTGGGTCGGTGGATGGGTCATCCGTTGGAGAGTGTTTTGGGTAGGTAAAAGCACTGTGAGAGAGGTATTTTTGGGTTTGAGTCTCCTGTTGGAGACAGTCTTAGCAGCATGTTGCTGCGCATGAATAACTCATGCTTCCTCGCCTCCGGTACTCCTTGCATTCCACTGGCAGTGTCCCTCCCTGTGTCGCGACTGGCAGTAACCCACGACCACGCGACCTTTCACTACACCGATGGTGGCCACAACACCTTCCCCCCACCTTAACCACGGCCATGGTGGCCGTCTCCCACCCAGACAACATGACCAAACAGACCTGGTGGTGCATCCATCAAGCAAGAAGCAAGATCCACTCGCTCAACCTCCTCTCTTATCCCACTTGCGGCTGGGCTTTCCCTCCCGTGGCGGCGGCCACATAAACATACAAGGACAACCAAAACTGATCATAGACACAAACCCAAAGCCGGGCCCCAGCGGCGGGTCCCGCCGGTGGTCCTACTTCCCGAAGCTGGTCGCCGACAGGGCGCGGGAGGGGCGCGTGCTCAAGGTGCTCGACCGGCGGCTGGTGGTGTCGTCCGCGGTGGACGAGGCCAGCGTCAGGCGGCTCGCGCACGTAGCGCTGTGGTGTGCGCAGGAGAAGCCCGGCGCGCGCCCCACCATGGCGCGCGTCGTGGAGATGTTGGAGGCGAGGGGCGCCGCGAACGTGGAGCCGCCGCTGCCGTCGGACATGGTCCTGGTGGACCTGCTCGCGCTCGACCCCAGCGGCGGAGGTGGCACCGGCCCGTTCGGGCTCCCCGCGCTGCCACCGGGACCGGGCTCGGCGGGGACGGCCGCGTCGTCGGCGATGAGCATGGGCGATTCGTTCGCGCTCTCCTACCTGTCCGGCCGGTAGTAGTGCACGCCGCTGTGCCGCGCCGCGCGCGGCAATTCCGTAGCGATCGATAAGCCGGAACTCATGGAGAGATGAAAGAGACAAGACAACCTACAATTATATACGTGAATGAACCGGCCATGATATCAAATCTGACGATCCACAAAATTCAAAAAAAAAAAAACAAATTAGAGCAACTCCAACAGTTTTGCTAAAACTCACTTGGCAAATCTATAGTTTTGTCAAGTCTCAAAACCAATTGCTAAGTGAAAAGAAAACGTCTTCTCCAACAGTTTGCTATTTAGACTTAGCAAAAGGGCTTGGCATCGTAGGATTTTTGCCAGAATCACAAAATTGAGCCTCCAACAAATTGGCAAAACTAATTGACAAATTGGATAACTGCCGCGGTGTGGACCCAACACACGATGCCAAGCAACCTAAGTATGCGCAAATATGTGCCTGGAAGGGGGAAGGATGCCAAGTCACCCAATTTGTCAACTAGTTTTGCCAACTTGTTGGAGACTCAATTTTATAATTTTTGCAAAAATCTTGATGCCAATTGCCAAGTCTTTTTGCCAAATTGTTAGAGTTGCTCTTAACAGGCGCCCGCAAACTAGCGACTGTTTTTTTTTTACTCAAATGTGTATGCGCACTCGTTACATTATTAAGACCATCTCCAAACCGTGACCCCTACCTAAAATAGGTCATGTACAGTCTTTCGCCTATCAAAAACAATCGTCCAAAGGAAGACCCAAATGTCTCACCCATTTTGTGCCCCTGGCTTGCTGAAACGCAAATGTGCGTGGTCGAAGACAGACAACGCAAACTCTGTGCGTCGTATTGGTGGGCCCGTAGGAGCAGGGCGCAGTGAGGTGGACCGCGGTGGGGGCAGGGCCGGCGGGTCGGGTCGTGTGATCGGGGTCTCCACCGTTCTTCCTGTGCCGCCGCGGCGGCGACACCACGAGAAGGTCACGATGCGGGTAGAGGACGGGGAGCTACGGGACGCGGGGCCGGAGATGGTGCAGGGCCAAGGAGTCCATAGTGGAGGCGGAGTGGAGGGTGGTCTAGGTGGAGGATCCGCTACGCGCACTCGGCTACCACTTTATTTCCAGATGAATATGACTAGTATAGTGCCCGTGCGTTGCCACGGTTTTATTTAAGGGATGCATTTAAAATCAAATGACAAGATTTTTTTTCTATAGTTTTGTCACTCAATTGTATACGGCCATACACCCTAACTGAGTCAAAGGATAGCCAAACATGGCGTCAACACAATTACCAATATTACTTCCATGAAAATTCAACAAGGTCTGGCCTAGCGTCTCAGCCGCATATTTTGATCCAAATTGCTTCCTGCCACCATTTACTGCTAGGTGATAATGACACCAGTTCGAAGTAGGTCGCCGGTTCCTGAGAATATGCTTGTGAGTATATCCTTAGAATACATGACTAATTATTTTAGAAAATAAAAAACATATGACTATCAAAGTATCAACTGCAGGAACAAACATATTTTACCAAGGCCAATAAATATTCTAAATGTATCCAGTAGCAAAAAGACTTCAGTTTAAGTTCAGTAGCCCCAGGTTCAGTAGCGCGTCAATGATTGTGCATGCAGGCAGATTGCTGGATGGTAAACATTACAAAAGCAAAGAGAAACTAACCATCTGAGGATGCCTTGATTTTACAGATCAGCAAAAGTGAGCAGCAGTGGCAGTGCCAAGATTCAGCAGCGGTAGATTGCTTGTAACCAGCTGCATATTTTTGCATATGGACTAATACAAAAATATCAGAATCTCTGCTGCTGCACATGGATTAACAAAAGGGTTAATGGGGTATAGTAGGATTCTAGAAATCTAAAACTTACACCATATAGAGAAGCTCCAAACTTGAACGTGTCTCTGGAATGCAAGTGAAGGACAAAACTTACACCATATAAAGGGTTTAACCTAAACAATCAAAGTTAAGGACAAACCAGTGCTTCCTCCACATATGCCCAAACTCTACTTGTCCAAATACTGGACACTGAGGTCCAGAACTGCATGTGTTTTAGCAGCAGGTCCTCGTGAAAATTTAGAGTGTCAAAGCATTCTATGATTTTCATCTGAAAAGAAAGAATCCAAGAAAAACCCATTTATTTTAGTTAAATTTAAGAAAACACTTAGCTGAAATGCATGTATAACACTTATAAATATATATATAAATTTTTCAATATTATTTATACCTATGACTGGAAACAATGTGGCCGCTGTTTAGCTCATTCATGAGTCACATGGGTTACAAAGTCGGAATTTATTACTAATCTCGGCACAATTGTGTGAGCAAAATACAGTTACAACACTAGGATATGAAAAACACGTGGAATTAAGAAAAACACGTGGAATTAAAAATCAAGGCAAGATGCATATCATAGAGACCTAGCCACCTAGGATATGAAATCTCACGGGGAATGAATTCATCAAGTTGATTATTTATCTCAAAACATGGACATCAACTCGAAATCAACAATCATTTAAAATTCTTCTTGATTTATCCAAAAACAAAATGAATGAACGCAGCCTTAAATTTTGAGAAAAAACTCACCGAAGGTACAGAGCGAAAATTTCTAAAAACCTACAAATGGTAGGAAAGATTTGTACTCACCATGCACAAGTTATGATCAGAACCGTGCCGGTGGCCTGGGTTTGGTTCCAAGAGGCACTGAATTATGAGAAACAGTTTCTATAAACAGTTTTGAAGGTCGTTGCATGGCCTCATGAATCTTCGATCTCTTCCATAAATCCATAATGCAGCAGGTGCAGGTTTCTGAAACCAAGAACATACAGGTGCCTAGGCACATATTTTTTAAAAAAACTATTTAATGAGACATTATAAGATTTAAGCGATTGTCTACAATTTGGATAAAAATTGAGGTTGGACAATCCGACTATATAAGATATATCATAGTTCAATACAAATTTTTGGTCATACTAAAATTTAAAACAAAGTCTCAAGTCCCCCCTTCACTCTATACTATATTTGTGTAAATGCAATCAGCATATTTATGGTCAATATATAGCAATATTGTGATTAGTAATAACAATTGAATGCAAGAGCCCAGATAACAAAAAAAAAACCAGTAGTAGCGGCAGTGCGATGGTGGATATAGTATAGTGCCAAATGTGTTTTGCCCTTTCGGAAGGAAAACAAGATTGACAGAGAAGATGTTCAACGAACCTGTGGCTACGCTTTGTGTTCCTCGTAGCTTCGCTTTCACTCATATTCTACTTGGATTGTCTATCATCATTTCTCCATTCAAGTTCTTGGTATCCATTCTTGATGTTTAATATCGAATCCCACAATATAGCAGATTGCTTTAACTACTTATATCTTTCTGCAGAGTAGTAAATTACATGAGGAAAAAAATAGAGCACAAATAGAGGCGTCAGTCTGGCAGATATTGTCAAATCGGAATTCAGATAGCGATCTGCCTGCTTGGTACGCACGCACGAACAGCCGCTACGCGAGAAACCGGCAATTCAGAACTGAATCTTTTGCGAAACATACATGCATTTGGAGAAAAACAAGGAGGGTACAGGAGATCCTACTGACCTGGATGCTGGAGGGGATCGGAGCCGGCCATGGCAGGCGCTCCACCTCCTCCTGCGGGTTCTCGAGTGGACGAAGAATCTGCTGACGATGCGGACGATCTTTCGGCCGGCCCTCGACGTCGAAGAAGCACGGACTCCTTCACAAACATGCGCGCGCGCGACGGGCGTCCTTCTCGCGATGGCCGCAGGCGCACGCCCGAAGGCGATGTCTTCCGTCCTCGTGATGCCCCAGGAGCATCCTCCTCGCGATGGCCGCAGGTGGGCATGCCATGGTCGAGATCCAGCAGCCATCGGTACCGCTGCTGCTGCCGGTCGGGGAGGGGAGTGGTGTGGTGGAAGGCGTCCGCCTGGGGGCGTCCGCGCCCCGGTCCCCGGACATGCAAGCCCTGGCGGCGGCATCTGCCCTGGCGTGGGCTCCCTGGCTGTGGGTGGCTGGCGTCCGTCATGGCGGCGTTCGCGCCCGGATACGCACGGCCGGCTCGGACGGTGTCCAGGCACATTGTTGCCGGCTCGACGGCGCCGGGCGGTGGTGTGGAGCGCACGGGAGGGGAGGAAGCGAGGGAGGGTGTGGATCCCGGAGAGCCGTGTAGGGTTTTCGAGGTGTTTTTATGGAAGGTGTCTTGGTCGAGCGCGCCGCAGCAGCCCATCGACGGCGGTGAGGAAGAGGAGGAGCCGTCGCACGCGCTCGCCTGGGGAAGAGGAGCCGCTGGCTCGCGTGCTCCGCCCGGGGAAGAGGAGCGGCGGGGGTCCACAAGTCGCGTGTGCGGGTGGGCGCGCGTGAGGGGAGAGGATGAGTGACGAGGTTTGATCCCAACAATCTCGTCCGTTGGATCTGGGTGAGTGAGAGAAAACAGAGATTAAAGCTAATCTCGTCCCTTTATTTCAAAAATTGACTGAGAATTAGGTGCATTTGTTTGGGTGCAGTTAGCAAAGATTAAGAGAGATAATGATTGTGGGGATCTTTGTTGTGTGGCTTTAGGGATGTTTTTTTGGTGCATTATATGTTGTAGAGATAAAGCTTAAAGCTTCTTTTCTTGAATTATACTTCTTCTGTTTTAAATTATAAGTTGTTTTGATTTTTTTGATACATTTATTTTACTCTTCTTCTAGATTTTACATATGTCGCTAACTCGCTATACATAACAAAAAGAATATACCAAAAAAATTAAAGCGACTTAAAATTTAGAACAGAATGAGTAGATAGTTATTTGTTGAGTAGGTACTAGTTATTATTTCTTGAATTATACTTGATTGACAAGGTCAATGAGCGCTCGTGACAGCATATTTCCACCTGTGCCACTGATGTTATTGTCATCTATTGTTATAGTAAGAATGGAGAATACAACAATCATTTCTCTGCTCACCTTTACAAATTATCTCCTATAACTTTACATGGACTGTTGTTTAAAAAAAAAACTTTACATGGACTGTACTTCCTCTGTTCCTAAAAGAGTGTCACTAGAAATCCATGTTTCCCTCACAAACACGCTTCCCGGACGACACTTGAATAGGGACGAAGGTACCTTTTTCTGTCACAGTGGCACAAGTACATGCGACCTTGTCTCATGGGTCATGGCTGATGGCCGTGTATGCCAACAGAATTACAGAGGCGTAAAAAAAAAAGCAAAAGAATTTGGCAATCATCAATCTTTTACTCACACCTGAAAATCTTCAAACCCAATAAATGCCGTCTAGATCTTCAGTTCTCACACTATGTACATCATCGCCTGTTGAGATTGAGACAGACAATTCAGAAGAGGCTGTCATCCAACAGCTGAAAAGCCAGCTATCTCACATCCCTGAAGCTAACAACAATTAAAATCCATCTACAAAAACAATAACGAAAATGCTTCGTTGGTTCATGTCTTCTTTGCAACAGTAGGAAAACAAAATATACAAATTGCGGTCAACAAGCACTCATCAGCGACATGGCACGCCTCTCAAACTCAATATTTCTAAAGTAACATAACAATAATGTTAAAAGAAAGGCCGCACATTATTGTTTCGCCTCCTGTTCATCTCAGATCAGAAGAGATGCTACATATTATTACAATGTCTGATTAAAAAGGGAGCTAATAATAAAAAAAAAATCAGCAACAAAATTGTCCATTGACAGAACTGATCATGGCATTGCTTACAAGCTAAGAGTTCATCATCAAAACTTTTCTAGTCGCGACGGCCAAGACCAAAACCAGGAGGCACCTAAGCAGTGACATGGATGCAGCAGCCTTGCTCAGGGGCCTAACAATGGTGCTAGCAGAGAAGTTGAGGCCACGTACCTCAATGAAATGGTTCATCAGCAGCTCACGCTCAGCCTGTGGCTGGTAGCTCTGCTCCTTGGAAGACCAAGAACTGCAGCTGCCGCTGCCTCCTCTGGTGGCCTTCTTCTTCAGCAGCTCATGGCCTGGTCCTTGGAAGTCACTTGGCAGCCGCGGCGTGACGCCGTCGATCTTCGCGTGGATCTCGGTTAGTATCTGGGAATGTGCTTCCCCGACGGACAAGGTGGATTCTCTTAGCTTTGTGAGCTCGGTTTGCAGAGACTGCACGGTGGCCTTGATCTGCTCGACGTCGGCTTCCAGCGCGGCGTTGCTCTTGCACCATTTCTCGTCTTCTTCCGCAATGATCTCTGGCGAGTCCCGGCGTGCTGCTGAGCGCACGCCGCATTGCGCGGAGAAGCTAGGCGCGCGCCGGGGTAGGCGGTGGGAGGCCGACCGGTGCAGCAGCCTGGGTGTTGGCGCCGCCAGATTGGGTCTCGTCGTCGTCGGCCACTCCCTGCCTATCACCTCGCCGATGTCCGAGACCGTCCTCGCGGGCCTCCGGTCGCCGACCGTCGACTTCTTGCCGGAGGTGTCCGTGTCGACGCCGACGTCGAGATCCGAACAGAGCTCCTCCAGGTGTGCCGCCGGGAGGGACGCGTTCCTCCTGGCGCCGCTCTTGGCCTGCAGCTTCCGCAGCCAGGGGAGGTCTCCGGCAGGCGAAAGGGGGTCGTCGTCCCCGGTGGCGTGGGCGGCGAGCATCAGCCTGCGGTTGAGCGAGCTGATCTCCATCTCCTGGTGGAAGACGACGGCCTTGAGGAACGCGAGCGTGTCCTCGTCGTGCTGGATCCGCTCCTCCGCCACCCGGCGGAACTGCTCCGCCTCCATGCGCTCCGCCGCCTTCTCCGCCTGCAGGCGCAGGATCATGGCCAGCGCCTCGTCGGCCCCTGACGCCGCCGCCTCCCGCTCCTCCTCCAGCTCCGCCTGCAGCTCCTCCACGGCCCGCGCCTGCTGCCTCAGGGCCTCCCGCAGCGCCGCCACATCGCCTTCTTCCTCAACTCCTCCGGCCATCGTCGATTCGGTTCCACAGCCACGGGATCTTAAATTCAGAGCGATTAAGAGAGGGAAAAGATTTGCACTAACACAGAAATGTCAAATCAATAGAACAGTGGCTGCACACACCTCTGGAAAAAACCGAATCTTCAGAGAAAGCAAAATAAATAAATAGGATCACTGGATTATGACAAATGTTGCTTTTTTTGCTGGCTCGTGGTTGTGGAATGTGGAATGGATCATCATCAAGAGAATCCACTTTACAAAGTAGACGACGATGACAAGCCGTGACGTATGGATAACCGTGTGGGGGTGTTTTATCCAAATCCGAAAGAAAAGAAACTTAGCAGGCAGACAACAGGCAAGGCACCACCAACCTTTGAGAGAGGATAGATCGTGTTGCTCAAGCTCAAACGGAAGCTCCGATTTTTCCAAGGATGATGATGTCGAGTGATCTTCAAGCGTCAATAATTGGCAACTTTAGGAGCAAGGAAAGCTATATTTTGTTTGCATAAACTAATCTGTTCGTTAACTGTCATTGTGAAAGGGGCAAGAACAAAGCTCTAGTGCCAAAGAGTGGCTTTGATCCATTGGCTTCGAATATATATAAGGTACCCATTCAATTTTGTTTAAATAATTTCCCTGATTTGTTAAATTACATTAGCCGGCGCAATCATTTCCCAGTTTTCCAGAATCTGTCAGTCTGGCTCTACATAAAAGTATGAAAGATTTTTTTAAATTAAAAGGAAAAAACGGAAACAACTCATTAGTCAACCGATGGGAACTGTGGGCCCCCACATGTGAGTCTCCGGTGATGGGCTTCATCTGTTTCAATGGATTTGGACAGGGGCCACTTGTTTTTCTTTTTTAAAAAAACGACCGTCACGAAGAAACCAAAGCCGCGTGGGATGGCGCGGCGCCAATGACCCAAAGATGGAGGCGCCGACAAGCCAGTCGGCAACTGCCATGTGGCCGTACGGCATTTTCAATAGGTTCAAAATATTGAATTGACTGAACGCGACGAGTAGTCTCTTTCGTCAAATATCAATAGGCGAGTTTCGTTATCTTTTGAGACAATTCTTGAATTCTCCGTTTTCTTACTGTGACAAAGCATATATATCGCCTGCAATATTCCTACAAAATTTAACTACTTATTAAAGTTGCTATACATGTACGTAAACAACATATTGCATAGTATATTAGGATTCGATGATAAAAGATGGGTGGAGCTGTACACTCCTACCTCATAACACCGTCATGGCTTAGCCCCACTAGTTTATAATGAACTTCAGGCCTCCCTCCAACTAGATGATCTCAACATAATTCTTCTGAATTACTCCCTCCGTTTCACAAATAAAAGCGCATCTATGGTTCAAATTTTTTCTCATATTAATGGTCATATGTGCATAAAATTTCCACTTATGCCCCTGTGACAGGCACCAGTACGCAGCACCTGTACGCCAGTTCGCCCCGTTGAAACTCTCGTAAAAAAAAATGGTTCCTCCAGAAGCGCCCGTGACCCCTCCCATCCAAAAGCGTCCGTGACCACTCGTTCCGTCACCGCCGCTCCATATCCGCTCATTTCCATCTAAAAAAAACCAAAATCAGCTCGCTCCTCCTTCCTTTCCCCACCCAACTCACATCCCGTATCCACTCGTTCCTCCTTCCCTCCCCTATGCGTGCATGGCGATAGGGACCGGGGTCCGTCGTCGTAGTCGCCGAATGCGGCGAGTTTGCAAGATGGGCGCTGGTGGGGGTGACCTCAAGGCCGGTCGCCGCGGGATCCGCATGCGTAATGGTGGTGGGAGCCTCGGCCAAGTAGTCAAGGCCCATGACATGATTCATGGACATGCTCTTGGGGCCCATTTCTCTTCTTCCAAAGTTTATAAGGTTCTGCTGCCAGCAGCCACCAAGCATCTCCTCTTTTCAAATGGCTATGGTTTGCTAGAAATCTTGGAAAGCACAAGTTTTTCTTTTGGTTACTGCTTATTGATAGGCTCAGTACTAGAAATATCGTTAAAAGGAAAAAATAGTCCTCAAAAAGGAAAAACAGACATCTTGACGACTACAATTGTGTTTTTTGTTTCTCTATTGAAGAGACTTGCTTTCATCTTTTCTTCTCTTGCCCCTTCTCCACTGCTTGCTAGAACTCAATGAACATCTCGTATAACCTAAATCTTGATCCTCTTGATATGATCTGTGAAGCCAGAAATCAACCACATCTTCAGAGAATTAGTAATCACTGCATGTTGGGTAGTCTGGACTACCAGAAATGGAGTCATCTCTGACAGAAAGGCCTTCAACCTTGGCCAATGGAAGAGAAGACTCAAGGAAGAACTTAGCCTGGTTTGTATCAAGACTAAGAAGAAAACAGAAGCTTTAGATAGGTGGTGTGAGAATTTTCGATAATGTATTCTGCCTTTTTTGTTTTGAGCAATGTTTGCCTTTGTAATCTTTATACTTTTGTATTCTCCCTTTATATATAAAATACCAAATATATAGGTAGAGGGCTCCTCTGCCGACCCTTTAAAAAAAAGTTTTATGATGAACTTTCTTAGGTGACCCGAGAGGGCAGAAGCATCTCCAAGACCTATAATCCCACTCTCATTAGCTAAATATAGAGATTGGGTTTGCAGAAACCCAAATATAGAGAGCTCCTAAAGCAAGCCCTTTTGCTAAATGCAAGGCACCCCAACACAACCACTGTTCCAATCTGCCGGTTATTTATTGATCTAGGATGGGAGATTGTTCTCCAACATTTGTTGAGCAAATAAATGGACTCGGCTTGCACCTATTACTGAATACGGCTTGGGTAGCATAAGCAATGATGCTATTTCTTTTCCCAAGCCCAACTATTTCTTTTAATTATTTTTCAATTTAAAATAGTGGGCACATGACGTTACTTGACACTAAAATTCATCAAAACAATCTGTAGTTTATTTTTTAAATCCTAGCCAGGTCCACGAGATGAAGAAGTCCTTTAGCACAAAATAGAGAATTCTTAGTGGAACATAAACCTATCTTGTATTATCTCACATTGTACAAGTCATTGTTTTTGGCTGATTTTTTTATTTCGACTGTAAAGGTTCTTCTAGGCTAACAAAACTTTTCAAATAATTCCACATAGCTCTATAGATCTAGTTTTGCTGGTTAAGAGCAAAAACAAAAAAAAAAAAGATTTTTTAAGAAATACTCCATTCATTCCAAATTATAAGTCATTTCAGTTTTCTTAGGGAGTCAAAGAATCTCAAGTTTGACCACAATTATAGAGAGAATTATAAAGATTTATCACATCAAATAAGTATACTATGAAATATAATTAATGAAAATCTAATGATACATACTTCATATCATAAATGTTTTATTTTATTATATAAGTTTGAACAAACTTAAGATGTTTTAACTCTACAAGAAATTTGGAATGACTTACATTTGACATGGACATGGAGGGAGTATTTTGGTTGTGATAGCAATGTCTAGATTGTGAGAGCATTTTGGTTGGATCAAAGTATAAAAAGCTAAGGGTGTGACGCCAATTTGTTTTGAGTATTGACCAAGGTTTTTAAAATCATAGATTCTAGTTAAACAAATCTTTATGTAAGATCAGAACCATTATTCTAAAAACATATAAATGTATAAACATATAATCTGTTGACTAGAATCCTAGAACCATACCCTCTAATCTCTACCCCTAATACACAGTAAACGGAATCGTTCACCCGGGCGAGGTGAAACTTCCCTTCGTGAAAGTGAAACCCGGACGATTCCCCTCGCTCTCCATTCAAAATAGACTCGCCTGCCCACCGTGCAATCGTCCCCCATCGTCGCCAGCGACGCCGCCACAGCCGCCCCCATCCGGCGCGCGCTGCGGCCGCCACCGAGCGCCAGCGACGCCGCCGCAGCCGCCCCCATCCGGCGCGGCTCGCTCCCCAACGCCGCCCACCTCCGGCCGCCGCCCTTCGCTCACCCGCAGCAGCACGCCGCCGCCGCCAAGAATAGCCTCGAGCTCCCTCCAATCCCCTCGATCCGGCACCGGCGCTGCCCCTGCTCCGAGCCTCCCCCGGCTACGCTGTGAGGCCACCCTCCACGCGGTGGCGAGGCGAGGCCACCGACAACGCCGTCGTCCGCTCCCTGCTCTCCCGATCTAGCTCGCTCTCCTCAGCCGTCGCCCTAACGCCTGCCCGCTGCCTGCTCTCCCGATCCGGTCCGCCTCTGTGGCCAATCAACTCAGCTGTCACCGCTCGGATTCTTGCTCCTGGTGCCCGTAGCTGCTCGTCGACTACCACGGCCTTCCGAGCCATCCACATCCCTTCCACTGCAGGTCCCCAAATTTGTTTCCCCCTACGTACCAAGCTACGACGTCGGTGACCGCGGCGGCCACTGCAGCAGGTGAGTCCCAACGATGAGACCTAGGTTGGAGCATTTACTTTACTTTGCATCCGTTCTGCCATTCGTTCAATGTTTTGCCCCAGGTCCGCTTTGCTTCAAAAGAGCAGGTTAGCCAGATGAAACTGGATCTAGGTTAGAGCAGATACTCAGTCACTACACTTGATTAAGGCCATTTAGTGGATAGTTGGAAGTTTATAGCAATGAGAAGAAAGACCAGAGACGCACTCACCACTTATCTAACTAGCTTCAGTGATAAATATACTTTTCAGTAATTCCATCATATGTAATAATCTGAAGTACAAATGCTATTATACATTCATTCTACGATTTTTGTCCGATTCCAGACTAAAAGTAGGAAATGCCTAATTTTTTTTTCCAACTATATTCACTTTGCAGTCCGCAACATCTTGGTAATAGAAGAGCTCCAATCATATATAGAAGAGCTCCAAACCCATATTCCTAAATCTTCAAATAAAACTCTTATTAAATAATCTTGGAAATATTTGTTCATTTCATCACTGATCCTGCATAAAAACAATACCACAATTTTGTTAGTGTGATACTCATATATATATCACTCCTGATCTCGTCAAGTGTCAAGATATTTCAAAGTCTATGTAGCTCACTAATTTATGAATCCTAAAGATACAGAATTCTCCACAAAAATCATAAGGTCCAGAATCTGATCGAGCAGGCTGTAAGCAGTCAAATTATTCCTAAAGATACAGAATTGTCCAGAAACATAAGGTGCGCCCGCAGGCTCGCAGCCTGTGCTATGCGGTCCGTCAGCTTGAAATGTGAGTTGCTATCGACCTTGGCTGCACTACAACTGTACTCACAATAGGTTAGAATTAGTAGTCTAAAAGTCCCCTGTACAATAGTTGTTGTTGGGCCAGAACCACATTCATGTTCGTATCAATTTCTTGCTAATTTCTTGAGTTATTTTAATAAATTCTTACAGGGCTAAAGAATATATTTGAATGCTAATATACTGTGATGTCCAACTTAGATTGTTTCTCTTGTCCTGGGAGCAGTAGACACATGCTTACAAGCTGTAACAGTCAAGTATATGAGATCCAACTCCTTCATATGAATTGGCTGTTATTTGATGGTAAATGTTGCTTTTCTTTGCAGAGGAATCTTGCCAAAAAGACATCACCTCAGGAAGAAGTTAGCAAGTCACCACTGCAGGAGGAAGTTAGTGAGTTCTCTTGCTTTTGGGGATAAAACTATTGTAACTGCTTTGCTTTCTGAACATACTGGGGCATTGGGCAGTGGGGACTTGTTCCAGTTACAAGGGTATGAGGTGTAAATCTCGACTGTTACTTGCATATGCTTTTCACCTGGGCATGCGCTTGGTTGTTTCGTGAACATGCTTTAACCATCTCAACTATCAGATTACCTATTTCACTACTTATTTCATTGCAGTTATGTACCTAAACCATAACTCAAAGAATGCTTTGTCTCCAGCAGGAGGAGTAGCGTAGTCCTGGAATGTTTGTTCAAGGTTGTACAAATGTTCAGGGAGTCATTGTTGTATCAAAAGAGTACATGGTAGTTTTATTTTACAATTTTGGTCAAGGGTGCCAGCCTTTAGTTCATGAACCCCTTCATTTATCTTCAATCAAAAAGATCAAAGAAAATAGCTTATGCATTGCTTCTGACTCCTTCTAAGTGGTATTAGTACGTAGTTAGAGAAAATCTGTATTAATAATGATTAACATTTCAGATTATGGTATTATTTTTTTTGCTGCTCGGTGCTTAACTTAATCTTTTTTATATTTTCTTAGATTGTTGAGAATTCCCATCACAGCTTGAAGGTCCCTGGAAGATTTTGAGCCTTCACTGGTTCTTAAGTAATTATGTGTACACTTCCTAGAAAGGGTGTTTAGCAAGTAATATAACGAGGAAATGTTTTTACTGGAGTACTGGATTTCAATTCTTGAGTTTGTAGAAATTTCACTGTATCTCACTTAACCAATTTTGACTTTCTGGCTAGGAACTTTCACTGCTCTCTAGCAAAGTGAACTAATTTCAGTGCCAGAGTTTTTACTTCAATGATGAAACCTGTTTCTTTTTTAAAAACAAAATGTTATCACTGCATTGTCGTGCCTCTTTCAGAACTGCAAATTGGTTCAATCATCTAACCAACATGACTTATGACGGTATAGAACCTGGATATTCAGAGTTCTATTCTGAATTCTTGCTACCAACTGATGGTGATGGTGCCAGTTTTGCTCACATAACTGCATAGGCTTTAGGCTCAAATCTCATGCCAGTTGTATTGCTATCCAGAGCTACGGTAAGGTAAGACTGACTCCAACAGCCTATGCATTACATTACCCATAGCCAAAATACGTATTCCAGACCACAAAAACCGCCTCCAACAGACAACGCAAAGGGGATACTGATTTTGCATCGGAAGTGTCAGGGAACTCAATTATACGTCCTTCTCTCTCCTCGACCCAAATCGCCATGTCAGCATCTTCTTCCCGATGACCTTCCCAATCCCGTCTCGTAGCCATCGGGAGACCTGCACGGAACCTCCGCCTGGCCGTCCTCGTGCGACCGTCTAGCACCGCGACTTCCCCTTCTCCGCCTCCGCCTCCGCCTCCGCCTCCGCCTCATGGGCCGCGGGCCCACCCTCGCCGTGCAGCTCGTCGACATCCTCGACCGCGGCGGGGACGAGCTCGGCCTCCTCTACCTCCACCGCCGCCTCGCGCCCGCCACCACACTGACCGCGCCCGCCGGCGAGGGAGGAGGAGATGGCCGCCGGAGAGGGAAACCGCCGCCTCGAGCTCGCCTGGTGCTCCGGTCCGTCCATGGCGTCGTGGCCGGGGCTCGCCGGGGCAGGGCAGGGGCAGCGCGGCGACGTCGAGGAAGGCGTGGTGGAGGTGGAGGAGCAGCGCGTGAATAGGAGGAGAAAGGGCTGGGCGGCGGCGGCAGGAAGAGGCGGGGCGAGGCGAGCCCGCTGCCGGCGCTTGCAGGCGAGCCGACGGCGGACCCCTGGTGGGGCGCGACGTCGTGGCGCGGCGAGCCCGCTGCCAGTGCTTCTAGGCGAGGCAAGGCAGGCCGGGGGAGGATCCGTGGCGGCGCATGACGGCGCGGCCAGGCGAGCCCGCGGCCGGATCTGCCGGAGAAGAGGAGATGCGCGAGGATTTGGCTGTGCTGTTGGAGTTCGGCTTATTTTCGGTGGCCATCCTTTGCTTGTGCACGATGCAAACAAGGCAATGGGTGTTGTATTTAGCTATCGATTGTTGGAGACAGCCTAAAAGCATTAAGGACCCTGGCTGTGCCACCTGCCAAGAAGGACGTGAGCAAGAAGAAAGGGTATAAGAAACCGGCAAAGGATATATTTACAAAGAATATCATATATAAAGAGGCTTTGGCTTCATAATAGAGGTAATGCATCGATACATTATTTTTGAAGATATCAACAGTAATTTAGCTTTAAAAATTAATAAACAACTTTTATATGCAGGATACTTCAATCATTTGCATACTAATGCTGTAAGGAGTCAGACGGCGCATTTTGGACTCGAAATTTAGAGTTATATTTTAATCATCTTTTTTAAAGAGTTATGTAATATTGTTGTCCCAAACAATGCTATTGCAATATCTTTTTTTAATTATAACAGTACAACACACATACAAATATATGTCATTGTGGTATTATATATCCCGTTGCAACGCACGGGTATTTACCTAGTTCTGATCATAAAGACAAAATCAGACTACAGAATGGAGATTTTGGCTTAACTCCAGCGAGTTGAAGAAGCCCAAATACAAAGACTAAATATTGCAACGGTTTTGCATCAAAGTATTCTTGGAGACTAGTTTATAAGTAGTAGTTTATAAAATTGTTTCGCATTAATTTCGGAACTTACCAAATTTCGGAACTCATAATTCCGTTCAAAATTCAAACAAGGTCCAATTATCTTGCTCTGATAAGAAAATAAAAAGAAGCTGATCTTGGGAAAACAAAGAATAATAAAATTAGTGGGAGGCAACTGAACGGTTCACACGGCGCCAAATGCCAATACACAGGCCAGCCATCTCTTTTACTCTCTCTCTCAGGACTATTCAATCAGAAACTGGAAAAAAATAGCATTCCAGCAGTCTTTGGATAATCTTCAGTAGGACTACGATTTTGTGCAAAAAAAAAAAAAAAAAAAAAAACAAGGTTTCGATACAGACTATCGACCTGCTGAAGCTTTACATGTTTTATTTACTACCTACTCCCTCTATTCTGAAATACAGTGTAGTCTTACTATTTTAAGATATAGATAAAATAAGAGAGAACAAATAGACGCATATACTTTCTCTTACCTTCCTAATATATTGAAATCTAATTTGATTCCCATAGTTAAAGTATAAACTCTTAGCCTTCTCATATAAAATAGACGAGTAAATGAATTACTTTCTATATAAAAATAATTATATATTTTTATTTAAGTAAATATTATTATTTTTTCCTGGATGGACTATATTTCAGAAAAAAATTTAAAAGCCAGGACGGAGGGAGTAGGCAAACAAGCCTCCAAGGTCCCTAACGAGTGCTTGAAGCAGGTTAGAATTAAACAACAAATCAAGATCAATATAAATTACACAAGGACCACGATGGTAACAACAACTAAATTGATTTTTCCACACCAACAAATAAAAAGATCACCGAAATTTCATATAAGTTTCCTCGGGCAAAAACAAGAAAGGAAAAAAACGAATCCATGTGGAGCAGTCCTGAAACGTTTTAGTTAAGTATACTGACAGATAGCTGGACTGCCATTTACACACCATGATATATCGATTTATGATATGATACGAACAAATCGAGAAACTAGCACACTAATACCCGTAAAATCAGCTCGGAGATACTGACTGACGTTATCTCCGGGAAGCCATCAGAAGCTCAAGGCTGAGAGAGCAACACCACAGAGCGCCAGGACGGACGCCACCGCCGGCACCGGGAGCGCCGCCGCGCCGTTCTTGGAGTTGTGCGGCCTCGTCACGGCGCCCCCGCCGCCCACGTTGCGCCCACCCGCGCCAGCTCCGGCGGCGCCACCGGCGCCGGCGCCTCCACCAGCGCTGCCACCCTTGTGCCCGGTGGTAATCCTCCTGTGATGCTTCAACTCCACCGTGCTCACAGCCTCATGCCCAGGCCCGAGCTTCCGGCCAGGACTCTGGATTTCCAGGTGGTCCCTCGTATCGCCTTCAGTTCATGAACAAGCCAACAACCAGTTTCTTAGTCAGAGACGTGTTATTCAGACTAGAGGATAATTTGACCAATCATGCATGGCAATGATTCAGGCACCAATTAAGAGAAAAAGAAGAGCAAAACTGACCGTGAAATTGTTCCTGCACCTGGAGATGAGGCCTCAGCCGATGCCGCTTCGTGGAGACTCCGGCGATTCCCTCAGCTGACGCTGCACCTGCACACCGTGAGACCTGGGAGGCAAGGGAGAGGAGGACCAAGATGGAGATGGCGAGGACGGTGCTGCTTTTTCCCATCTTGATCTTGAGATGGACAGGAAACCAGAAGCAATTCGTCAGCTCTGAATCTCTGATGCGGAGGAGTGTCCCGGAGACTCTACTTATAACTCTTGCATACTGCAGCCAATGCTAAGATAAGGCAAGCAACTTATTTGGCAAGACGGCACCTGATTCCATTGTGCCTTTTTTTCCCCCCTCGACGGCAAACATTCTGAAAAAAGATCAGGAAACCACGTGAATGGAGCCTTTTGTTCGTTCTTGTTACACACCATTGGGTTATACTAGTATTTTAAAAATAAAATTAGGGACTATTATGGACAGCTAAGGTCTAATGGGACCTAAATCCCAGCAAAGGTGGCTGATTCTGGCACATCGTTTTTTTCTTTTGTTTCAATGCCTTTGGGCACTGATGATGTGCTGCTAGGGAAAAGAGGGACATATGGAACAACAATATGCAGATTTTGGTGGCTTTGTCGCATGTGGTGGGTGTAAAATTTTGCTTGGTGGTCCATGGATCGTCATGGCCTCTGCTTGCCAGATCTCAACCGAAATATAGGATAAAGCCAGCCAACTGGATTTCATCTTTTGTCAGTCATCGACTAGTACAAACGGAGAGACACATTGTCGACTCTTTTCATTCTGACATGTAGTTTTCAATGAATTGTAATGCAGATCAAGAACAAGAAAAAGGATGGGTATATGCATATACGCATATGTTTTCCAGCATAACATGTAAGAAAAATGTTGAATATTTGAGTGGCGCTGGTGCATGACATGTCGACAAGACTAGCTCATGGCTATGGATTAGCTGTTTGAGAACGATTTAATTAACTGTCAAGTTTTACGAAGTCATAGTCATTCTTAATTCTGAAAAGGATAACGCGATATGGATGATGAAAGGGAAGGTGAGATTTCAGTCTTCCCGACGAAGGCAGGCACTGAATTTCCATTTCTCAGTTCAGCTAAGAGGAATATTTTTGGGGATTAGATTAGAATTAGAGCCACTCTATATAGCCTCATCTGCTATACTGTCACAAAAGATGCAAATAGTCGGACAGATCCTAACTGGCCGAAAGGTGATGCGAAACAACGCATCGGATTTTAGTGCAGATGACATGAACATGGCTTAGTATTCTGGTAACGGCATCGAGCGGTCACAGTCGGGTGCAACATAGGGCCAGGAAGATGACACCCAAGCACGAAAGACGCCGCAATCAGGATCGAATAAGAAAACCATGTTACGTGGAGCACAGGTTATGGTATTATTCCAGGACGAACCAAAGCGCAACAGTACAGAGATAAGAACTTTTCGTTGGCGAGTTTTCGTCCAGAAAATTCCTCGTACGAAATGTTGTTTTGATTTCTGGGACGACAAAATATCCGCTACCTTCTCAGAACCAAAGAGAATGCCAAAACATCTCTTGCAAGCCTAAATAGGCAATAAGTTTATATTAAAACCAACGCACAACTCTTCAAATAACTGGAGCATAACCATCTGTACAAAATGTTATCCAGAGAAACAATACAAACCGCACATTATTGCTATTATCTGCGATCACATACACACAATCTAAATCATATACGTCAAAGGGAGCACCTGAGGCATAGCTTGAGACTATAATCATATCTGAAATACATTTGTCTGGAATCTCTCATCATATAACTGCCAGTGGCCGTACCTCCCCATGTGGAAGGAGGAACGAGGTATGTAGAAGTTGGGCTTCACTAGCGTCAGCAGATTCTTCAGATTAGCAGCAGCCTGATCTATTGCCCGGCTTGTAAGGTTTGCACAGCCAAACAGGTCCAGAACCTCCAGGTCCTTGCATCCTTCAGGGATAGAGCTGATGCCAACAGTGGTCAACTTTGAGAACCTCAGTTCAAGATGTTTCAGCTTTGGCATGAACTTGGATATTGTAATGGCTTCCCTGTCACCATCTTCAGGGCATTCTCTTAAGTAGTCCTCAGGAACTATTCCAACATGCTCTGATGGATCAATCCAGTTGAATATGTTGCGCTTGAGGACCCTGAGGTTCTGGCAGCTCTGGCCAATCACCTCTAGTGACTTGAATGAAACCTCATAGCAGTTGCTGATGTCCAATTCTGTAAGCATGGGGCAGCATGCTCCGACAGTGAGCATTGATCGATCAGTTATTGCCGGGCTAGTTTTGATGGAAAGGATACTAAGTGTTGGAGACCTGCAGATGATAAGTCACTTAAGAGCTCAGAATAATACAAAATCGAAGTGAAGAAAAAATGGTAAAAAGAGTACCTAACTCATAGCAATGATTAAAAAAAGCAAAAGAAATAGCACCAGAATGGCTCACTCATGGAGAAAGCAAAAGCCAAACAAAAAAGGGCACTAGGAACTATTTTAGGTATATGGACCTGTTACTGAGGTAAGATACTTACATTCCCAACAAGAACAATGAACAAGCTAGAACAGATGTTCAACCAAGAGAGGTCAATCTAAAATAGCTAGCTATGCAGGATCTGACCCATCTTACTTTAAATCAACTGAAGACAACTCTGTGCTTCTCATATAAGATATAAAAAAGAAAACAATTATCGGTTTCACCACAAAAATAGAGAACTAGAAAGAAGAAACCAGTATTTAAACAGATAACATTGTATTTACTCAAAAATATTATAATAATAACATATGTTGTTTGTTTCGTTGTGGATATAATAAAGTAATACCAATTTCATGAGGTCAAATTTTATGCATATTGATGTCTATGTTTTCCCATAACATATTATAAAACCACTGAAACTTGCATTCACAATCACACGATTCTTATAACAAGCCCCCATCTAGGATAGTCTAAACCTTGTAACACATGGAACATGCATTGTATCTCAGGCCTTGTGTGGTAGCCCAGGTTAATATCTACCCTTTTCAAGTTTCTGGACATACTACTTGAACCACTTATCCAAGTGACCTGAGCAATGTTCTTAAAGCATCAAGGTGAGGCATGGTAACCCACCACCCTCTATCATCTAGGCTCTTAAGGCAATGCAGGGAGGTGAATAAATCGGAGAAAAAAAAAAGAAAATATGCCCCTCACGTGCACTACCATCTCTGCTTCTCTCCCAGATGTCACCACCTGGCAAGAGAAATGATGAGCGCCCCCAAGCATCTTCAGTGGCCAAGTGGCGACTCCCTAAATCACCACCACAATTGAGGGGTGGATCTGCACTCCTTCCAATCTTCTCTATGCTGGCCCCTCCTCCCTCTAGACATGGGCCATGTCTTCCCCCCAGCGAGCATCTTGTAAATTAGGCCATGCCTTAGGAATACTGGAAATGAGCTGTAATTTGATCCACAGGAAACAAAGCAAATTCTTTAATACTGCATTTGTAAAAAACTTGTGCACACTGCTACAATTTCATCGTGTTAACTTGATACAAGTCTTTTTTGTTTTCAAAACCACACAGGAGAACTGTATCTCATTTTATCAAGAGAGAAATTCAAAGGAAAGAGGCGACGTGTCTTTTCCAGAACACACGAAAAAAGCACCAATCCTTTGTTGCCGTCTATACAACTCTTGAATTTGTTGTATAAAGGAAGGCCCAGAAAAGAGACTTTGCTAGCCACAATCTATCAAAACCTTCAACAATGGAGACTCTATTGGGTTTCCTTGCATGAATCCAACTTTAATAGAATCCTTCAAGAAGGGGAGACTCTATTGGGTTGACTTGTATGAATCCGACTCTACCAGATCAAAGTGTCATGACTCAACCATGGAAAACAAGAAAAGATTAAAACAAAAGAGCAATACCCTAGCAACCTTAAATCAAAACATATGTGGCTATTGTGTCATGATAAGGCTAGTAATTGTCGAATACAATCCCGAAACTGTTTCCCGGAAGACAAAAAAATCCTAAAAGCTGTTATACATTCTGGATGACTAGTTTAGAAGATCTTCATCCTAGAAACATGTTTCCATCAGCTTGTATAAAATTGAATATATGTGCTGGATTCGAGTTTATACCTGAAAATGCATTACTTGGAAGAAAGTATGTGTATCTTGTTTAAGTGCCTACACTTCCACACACAAAAAAAAAGAGCCAAGAGAAAACCAAACAATTCAGTTCCTTGAAATGATAGCAACTCAACACCCAACATGGTTTGGATGTTTAGATTTTGGGGAAGATGGCCCCTTTCTCCATAGGAAGAATATTACTCGAATCTTCAGTGCACATCTATCTCAAATCTGTCATATGTTCAGAATAACATACAAACATTTGTAGCACCATCCTTAGAGCAATAAAACCCAACCCTAAACTCAGCATCTTTGAAGTATTCCATTTCAAAGATATCCCTCTTTGCTTTAGCTCAGCTCAAACTACCATATACACTTTTGTCAATTCATTAGTCCTAGCAAGCCATTGCCTAAAGAGTCATGAAATGAGAGTATGCATCAAGTTACCACCACATGAATGAGGAACAGAACTTGGAATTTTTTGTTCTCTGTAGAATTTACTACTTTGTATGAAAACACGAAGTTTCAAGACAGCAAGCAGCCAAGCAAGATTTCACAGACTCGAAGCCGAGATACACACATAAAATTGAATCCACAATTAAAACAACTTAACCAGAAATTTTGCTTAGGGAGGCGCGTCTAATTGCATATGGATCATTCCAGATAATCCGATTCTTTTAAAAAGTAATGTAGATCTTCAATTGCAGTAGAAGTATCAATATACACGCTGAAAGAAAAGCACCGATGTTGCTAAAACATTTCCTTATGTGAGGGCGTGAGGCCGCCGGGGGCACGCCAGGCCCTCCAGGCATCAATTCTGACAAATCAAAGATTCAACGCACCTCTCGGCGGCGAATTCGAGCGCGTCGTCGGAGCAGTGGCGGACATGGATCTCGCACAGCTCCCCCGCGGCGAGCGTGGCGGCGGAGCGTACCATGGCGTCGACGCGGCGCTGGAAGGCGGGCGTCCACCACGCTGCCGCCTCGGCGCCGGGTGTGGACTCGGCAAACCCGGGCTCCAGGTCAAGCACCGCGAAGAGCCCCGGGCGTGAGCGTGCGGCGTCACGCCAGGAGCGGCAGCACGCCATGGCGCCGCGCCACAGGTCCTCCAGCGCCAGCCGCGAGAACGCTTCGCCAAGGCACACCGGCGTCATGTCGGACCAGTCCCTCGCCTCCTCCGACGCCGGCGACGCCACCTCATCGCCGGTCGCCATGTTAGCTAGGGTTCTCTAGATTTTTTTGGTCTCCTTGTTTTCGGTCTCAACATTGAAGGGCCGAGCTAAACAACCGAAGAAGCGACCTGCACTGTCGTGCCACGTGACTGACTCCACGTGCACGAGCTTGGTGATTTTTTTCTCGTTTTCTCATTTTTTTAAATATTTTTTTTTCAATTGCTGTGACTTTGTTGCTCGCAACTAACCTTCTACGAATGCACATTAAAAGATCTCCGTTCTCAAAATCGTGCTATTCTCACTTCTCGAGAAATTAATACTTTTTAGTTTCAAATTATAGTTCATTTTAACTATTTTAATACATCTATTCCGACGACCAAGCCAGGTCGAGCACCGCGGCATGGAGCGTCTCGCTGCGTTGGCCGCTCCTTGCCACGCTAATGACTCCCCACTTCCAGCGTTGACGCAAGCTTGCAGACGCCCTTGTTAAAGGCATCCACCTCGCCGGCGTCGAGTACGCACGCGGCTACCGAGAGCCACTCGCGGGGCTACTGAAACGGGACTGGAGGAAGCAGCACCAGAGGGGATGAGGACGCCGCTAGGCGCAACGTGTGCACGAGCCCCGTTTGGACCTGGACGTTGAGGAGGTGAGCGTCCCCGTCCCGGCACTGCTCACCGACTAGTCGTGTCTCGTGGTCTTCCTCTTCGCGGCACGCGTGGCGCTCGCGGACCTAGTGCACCTCGCCGTGCCATTCACGATCCTCGTGGTCACTGCCCTCGCTATCGAGCTCGCCATGGATGAGAGCGCAGACACCGGGGGAGGACTGCCGGGGCGCAAGCAAGCAGCGTGGCTTGGGGCGCAATGGTACGGGGTACGGGGGCAAGCGTGGCCCTCGCCGAGGGACGAGTTTGACCGGTGGGCAGGCTCGAGCACGGACACCGCTTAACACAAGCTTGGCCCTTGCCGGAGGTGCGAGCTCGGCTCCGTTTGCGTGGAGATGGGTAAGAAACGTTGAAGGAGAGAGAGGCCGGAGATTTGCATTGTGTGGAGAGAGGAGATGTATTTTTGTGTTCTACTTCGCCGGTTACGTAAAATGAGTGCTCCGTCTGCGTATTCTGTTGGAGGCGTTTCTTTCAGCAGAAAAGCACTTTCCGTCCCAAAAGAATGTCACTTTAGATTTTTCATCTATCATATTTGATTCTCGTCTTATTTAAAAAAGTTTTATAAATATTATTTATTTTTTATCACTTATTTATCATTAGAGATACTTTAACATTGATTTATTTATTTTATAATATACTAAAAAATTTGAATAAGACGAAGTGGTCAAACACGATGTTTGAAAGTCAAAAAGCACTATATGGATGACACAATTTATGTATGCGTCGTGAGCCCTATTTAAATGAGTAAAATGCATTGCAAGTATTTAAACTATTAGGTGTTTCTAGATAGGTACTTCAACTAAAAAAAAGTAACATGTGGGTACTCAAATTATACTTTTTGTTGTCTAAGAGTACAAATGTGGCCACGCAGATGCTGGCAGCTGATGTGGAGCCACCGTGGACAAATGTGTGTTGTGGGGGTTGCTGTGCAGTCTTGAAAAGTTAAAATTTTTTCACTCTCTTTCAATCACATTAATCTTTGCACAAACACATAAAATATTAAATATAGATACAAAATAATTAATTATGTAGTTTATTTATAAAATCGTGAGATAAATCTTTTAAGCCTAGTTAATTCAGACACTAATTATTCAAATATACAAACGAAATAAAAATTCTAACTGAAGGGGAATGACAGTCCGCGTCGCCCAACGGGAACTCCGTAAAAAACGCATCGCCCCCGCGTCGCTCCATGGGCAGCTCGGGCGGCCTCTGACCGCGCCGCCGCCACAGTCCGCCACCTGTGATCCTCCGCTCTGCCTCCGCCTAAGCCAGCCCCGGGAAGCCCAGCCGGAGGCAAGGATGGCGGCGGCAGGGCTGGGTTTCTTACCCTCCTTTCTTTTTGTCTCCCATGGAGCTCCATCAAACCGGCCGGCACCATCATGGGAGAGCTGCTCCCGCCTACCTGGCCTGGTCGTGAGGGCCGACCATCTGGGCGGCCTCCCATGGCTAGTTGGTGGCAAGGCTCCTCCGATTCGGAGGTGTTACGGCGTCGGTGGGCGTCAGGTGTCAGCGTGTGCCTAACCTCACGTCCGTTGCGGTGGCCGACTGGGTCCCTGGCGGATCTGGTTGGCTTCGGACGTGGTGGCGGAGGAGCCAGAGCCGTCGCGTGACTGGGCTTCGACGCCTTTGCTTATGCAACGGTGGCAGCCGGTCTAGGTGTGTACGATGACGGTTAGATCAAGACGGATGCGGCGATCGATGGCATAACAATTCGGCAATTGGTGGGCAATGGCAGTACTACCAAGTTTCGACAGCGGTGACGCCTGTGGGCGCCACTTTTCTTGCTGGAGGCGTCGTCTTGTTCATGAGGATCTCTCCGGGTGAAAATCCATCCCTAGTTCTCTGGTGGGGCGATGATAGCCTCTGCGGATGTCATTGTTCTCGTTGGAGATGTCGCTCTTGGAAGATCCCTTAGGATGTCGGCTTTTTGATGCAGATAACAAAATGGTGGCCGCCTTGCATATACACTAGGTGCTTTGTGCTGTTGCCAGGGTACAACATCGGTGTCTTCAATGGTGGTCGGTCTCCAACGATTTTTCAATACCATTACTAGGTCTGACAGACGTGTTTTGGCGGCATTGTCTCGACTTTGATGGTCATATTCTTGTGGAGTTGACATCATGGATCAAGTAAGTTGTTGCATAGGACTACTCGAGTTTCTTTTTTCTCGAATACGCAAAAGGAGATGTATTTTCATTAAGAAGAAGAATTCAAGATTTGAAACAAGCTCGCCACCTCCGGTAAAAACCCAACAAAAGAAAAGAAAGAAAGACCTTCGAGATGTATTTTCCTTCCGCTTTATTTTTAGTTTTTTCTATTGTAATAATTTGGTCTGATACATTCTTCAAGAAGGATAACTGAAGCCGAAAATATAATTTTCTTTATTAAAAAAATAAATAAAAATTCTAACTTTGGCAACTTTTTTTTTTTTTTTGCCGACTTGGTTTGGCAACTCTACTGGAGTTACTATATATTCTCTGCACGACCTATTTTAACTGTTCACACCAAGGACCTCGCTGAATTCCTCACCGCCGTCGACAGTCGACACCCAAGGACGAAAACGGCAAAACCATGGCCTCCGCCTCAACCGCCGCCGCCACGGCAGTTCCGCCGTCTGTGGTCTCGGCTGCTGAGGAGACGCTCGCGGCTGCGGAATCCGTAGGGGACCATCTCTCCCATCTGCTCGCGGCGGCGGCGGCGGACCCCGACGCCGTGGCCGAGCTCCCGCCCCTGCTCCGGGCGCGCGCTTTCCTCGCCGTGGCGCAGGCCGCCACCTCACTCCTCGGAGGCACTGCACCTTCCGCTTTTCTCCTCCCTTTGCACAAGTTAAGTTTTTTTTTTCTTTTCTGATTATCTTTTTTTTGTCGAAATTTTGCAGTTCGTCTAAGGTGTTCGGGAATTGACCCTGACGAGCACCCCATCAGAAAGGAGTTTGTAAGCTCCTCTTAGCTCTAAAATCCTTGATCTATCGAAGTGTACTTTTCGGGTGCCATTGAAGTAGGGGATTGATTTTGATGTTATTGATTAAAAAAGATGGGAGTATATTTTGTAACATTGCCTGGGAGTATTGAGCATGGAGATGGAGAGGTTTGACATGGGCATTTGAATATTCATATGGATTTACTGTAGGTTTCTCTTAGGTCAGGTTTGTAATATCACCTTCGACATGTCTGTTTAGCTTAATTTACTGCTGTTGCCATTTTGGCATAGAGGCTGTTTTGGAGAAGGATTTGTGTGGCTGAATAGTTCTAATAACAACAGTTCTTTAATGAAGAGTTCTATGTTGATGCAGCATGAATTGAAAAAATCACTCTCCATATCTTAGCTATTCTGTTCGAAGTTATATGTTATAAAAAGGTTTGATATTTTGTAATCCTTGAATAGAGAGTTCTATGTAGCCACATGAATTTAATCTTCAATTCTTCATACCTTTCCAGCTATTCTACTACTCGAGCTGGGCGAAAGTTTTGATGTTTGTGACTCTTTTGTGGAGTCTTTATGGCCACTTCTTTAAGTGAAAATGCAATTTGATTGTCAGCTAGTTTGGTTCTGCAGATGGAAATTTTCTGAGTTCTGATTCGTCTTTTCCAGGAAAGGTTAAGCCTATGGCAGGAGAAGTTAAATCAATTTGAGGACCGGGACAAGGGTACTTTATTCTGTATTTCATGCTTATTCATTTTCTTCTTTTTTTAGAGTAAAATGCACTGTAGGCCCATGAATTGCACAACCGTGCCAAATAGGCCCATGTTTGAGGGGCCAGATATATGATTTCCTAGTTGATGGACCTATTTGGCACACCTGTGCAAGTTCATGGGCTACAGTGCATTTTACTCTTTTTTATATGGTGGTACTCATTTACTACCTGAATTGAATTGCAGCACCACTTTGCCCTACCACTACAATAAATACACAAGCAGCAGCAAGGTTTATTGGACACTCACTTTCCCATCTGACATCCGGTACATATTTGGCACTTAAGTTTGTGTGAATTTTTTTATTATTATGGTATGGAAATGAGATTTTTTTATTCAGATCAGAAGAGGAGCATGCAGGAAATAAGTAGAGGAGAACGGCGGAGTTGGTCTGGGCAGAAGAGAAAGCCTGAGCCTTCAACAGAAAAGAAGTCTGTCCGTGCTGCTGCAGAAGAGTTCCTTGCAAAGGCTGCTCAGGAACTTATTGGGCATAGTGATAGCAGGGTCAAGGGTCCTGTTATAGTCATTTCTGATGAAGATGAGGACTAGATCGGTATGTTGGTTTTGTCAATTTGTGAAATATTTATACCGCTGATTTGTGTTTGTTGACTTCGTTCTTACTGCAAAAGTAATGCTGGACTTACAAAAGGCCTTCTTACATTACATGTACTCAGGCATGAGGATATATATGGCATATTGGCAACAAAATCATGGTCCACAAACCTTTCTTTATAAAATAAATCACAATTCACAATACTTAGATACTTTCTAGGTTATTGCAGTTTGTAGACACTTAGTATCAGAATATCTGAAATCACACTAGCTAATACAAATTTTATCTTGCCTCATGTTTAACTAGTTCTTTCTTGTATTCTATTATTAATGATGAAAATGTAACTCAAGTACCTTTATTTATCTAATGGTTAAGTCTATGTTCATAATTCTACTATAAGCACACTCAGATTAACTTTGAGCTTCACATTCAATTTATGCCAACATATTTGGTCAAACACATGCTCTATTAAACAGTTGCCTAGCTGTTCCTGTGAAAGTTTAAACAAGGAACTAGAACTTCTATTTGGCCCAATTTATAACCACTAAATAATTAGTCAAAATTAAATCCTTTTTGGTGCTAAAAAGTTAGATTCTCACACAATCAAAAATAAGTTAAAGCATGAACATCATCAGACATCTTTGAAGACTTTTGCATCAGGCAGCAACACTATGAATGAAGGTGGCATATAGTTGTCGATGGAAGACAGGAAACAGCCAAAAAGAAGCTATATATGCAGATAGTGCTATATAACCAACCAAATCAATTGATTAACATGTTTGGGACTGTTGAGACGCACATTCCGCATCCCCTGCCCTCCTACATTTGGTGATCAAGCGGCTTCCTTCTCCTGCGAAGGAACCTAACAATGGATTCCTGCGAGCAACTGGTGGTCCTCCTCTTCCTCCGGCTATACTATTTGCCGCTATACTATTTGCCGGTCATAACATCTCTCCCTGCCTGCGAAAACAGCTCGTCCTCAAGCTGGAAATCGGGGAAGTGCTCGCGGAACTTGTCAAGGGGCTCCCAGGCCGCCTCCTCATCCGGCAGGCCGCGCTCCTCATCTGGCAGGCCGCGCCTCTTGATCAGCACGCGCCAGACACCACGGTGTTGCTGCACTTGCAGCACCCGCTCCGGTGCCAGTAGAACACGACCTTCGAGAATCGACGGAAGAATGGCCGGAACAGCCGGCGGGTCGCCACGGTGCTGCTTCAGCAGTCCCACGTGTAAGACATCGTGGAGCGGGCAGTTCCACGTGGAAGACGTCGTGGAGCTAGGCGCCCTCTGGAAGCTGCAGTCAGTAGGCGATGTGCCCCACGTGGAAGACGTCGTGGAGCGGGCGCCCTCCGGAAGCTGCAGTCAATAGGCGATGCGCCCCACGTGCTCCAACACCTGGAACGGTTCTGCGTAGCGAGGTCCAAGCTTGCGCTTGGCGCGGGCGTACAGGGACTGTGTTGTTCTGTGTAACAGCCACAGCCAAACCCAATCGCCGATGGTGAACTCCACGTCACGGTGGTTGGCGTTGCAGTACTTTTTGGACAGCTGTTGTGCCTGTAGAATGATGACCTTTTTGTGTTGCTTTGTGACTTGTCTCTTCTGGGTTTCACCTCTAGCCTACCCCAACTTGCTTGTGACAAAAGGCTATGTTGTTGTTGTTGTGCCTGTAGAAGACGCTGGCGCACCTCGGCGAGTATCTTATCACGACTGTTGAGGAGGGCGTGTGCAGCTTCTGTCCGGGCCGACCCCGGCTTGTACAACAGGATGGGCGGCGGGGGCTGGCCATAGATCACCTTGAACGGAGTGGCGAGCAGGGCGGTGTGGAAGGGAGGTGTTGTAGCAGTACTTGGCCCAAGCGGGCCAGTCCACCCAAGCAAGCGGGCGGTCACCTGTAACACACTACAAGTACATGACAATTACTTTGTTCACCACCTCGGACTGGCCATCAGTCTGCGGGTGGAAGGCCGTGCTCATACGCAGCTTGACCCCGGCGATCCGGAAGAAATGATGGAGGAGGGGAACCCGTGGAGCCGGACGATGCCTTCGAAGAAGGCGCGAGCGACGAAGGTGGCAGTGTAGGGGTGGCCGAGCGCGATGAAGTACGCGTACTTGGAGAAGCGGCCGACCACCGTGAGCACGACAGACTTGTCGCCCACCTTCTGGAGGCCCTCGATGAAGTCCATGGTCCGCCCACACTTGGGACAGTACCTCCAACGGCTGCAGTAGTCCAGTAGTCCAGTTAGCTGCAGGGTCTCCGTCTTGTTGCGCTGACAGTGCTGCAGGACCGCAACCAGTCCTACACTAAAGCACGATCGTCAGGGATGTTGAAGTCGGAGCGTAGGCGATGGAGTGTCTTCTGAACGCCTTCGTGCTCGGCCGAGTGCGCCAGAAGAAGTGCCTGATGGCGCAGGTCGCCGTGGTCGGGGATGAAGAGGCGGCTACCATGCAGGAGCTTGTCGTCGAAGCGCCATGGCCCCGGTAGGTCGCCCGCCTCCAGGCGCCGGAGCGCGGCAGATGTCGTCAACGAAGGCGAAGGAGGGACCAGAGTTCGGTAGCTCTCACGTTGTTGTCCTCCTTGGTCCCGTGCTCGGCGTCGCGGCGGGACAGGGCGTCCACCACGGTGTTGAGGCGCCCCTGATGATATTCGACGGTGAAGTCGAAGCCGAACAACTTGTTGATCCACAAGTGCTAGTCCAGGAGGAACTTTAAGCTGTAATGGTCAGTGGAAATAAGAAAATAGCGCGCCCCCAGATACGAGCGCCAGTGGCGCACAACTTGCACCAAACCGATGAGCTCCCGCTCGTAAGCCGCGAGCTTGAGATGGCACGCGGCGATCGACCTGGTGAAGAATGCGAGAGGTCCAGCTCCGTCCGAAAAAAATTGACCTTGGGGGTGATTAGGGATCAGATTAGCTCTAATTCGACCCCTAAACCATTCTCTGATACCATGTTACTAACCTTTGGAATTTGGGAATATAATCACTCCATTAGTGGAGATAGATATATATAGGTAGCCACATGGGCCATATGGCCTGTATTAGATGGGCCTTCATATACTTGACAACCCACACTAAGAGGGGTACATTCGACCGTACCAACCATTCCGCCCTCTCTCTAAGGGGAAAGTGGCACAGGACGGTGCCCATTCTGCAGGTATCGATGATGGGAGTCAAAGCATGGCCTGGCACGACACAACAACGCTAGGAATGGCCAGAGCTCTGATCGCCATCCCGTATGACACCACCAACTCCACCGTCCATCCGGAGAAGAGGGAAACAAGGACGACCAAGGCCCCATGACCTCCTTTGTTTCTCTCTTTCTTCTCGGCCTTAGCCATTTCGTTCTTGGCTAAGATTTAACCCTTCCTCCCCTTAGCGCCTATAAAAGGGGAGGCAGGGACTCTTCCTTCTCAAGCCTTGACCACTGGTCACCGAGACTTAAAGCACAACTCACGCACAAAGACTTGGGAGACCTTTCCCTTTCTCGACCGACTCGTATCCCCCTACTACAAGTTCTTTGATGCATAGCAACACGAGCTCGCTCTTGGACTGGACGTAGTGATTCTTCCCAAACCAGTATAAACACTCATGTTCGCTATGCATACCATCATAGCCCACGACGCGCAGAAACATCACTAGTCGCTCTGTCTTGATCCCCTAGTTTCCAGACACCGACACCGCTGATGGCTCCCGACACGGTAGCAGGTGTGTCTCGTGATCTTGCACCGCCTTCAACCTCTCAGTGACCTCCTTGATGGAGAGCGCCTCAAAATCGAGAAACATCTCGATCGCTAGCACGATATGGGAGTACTTGCTCGGTATGCAGCAGAGGAGCTTGCTTCTCCACTGCGCGGGCGTTGGTGATGTCCGTGTCGTCGTTGCACGCCATCTGCTCCTTCAAGCTAGAAAGGCGAAGAGCGAAGTCCTCAACTTGCTCAGCGGGCTTGCCTCCCCACTCCTGGCGGAGCCGTTGTAGCGTTGTGTGGTGGATGTGGTTGTCGCTGACACGCGCCATGGCGATGAAATCCCATTCCTGCTTCGCCGACGGCTTGTTGGCGAGGGATGCCTCCTCCCACCGATTGTCGTGGAATTTGACGCCTCTGAACTCGATCGTGTCCTAGAGTTGCCTATATCTTCACCTTCATCGGGAGACTCCACTCGTAGTTTGACTTGGTGAGCATCGGCATGGCATCCCCGCTCCCGAGTCGCGGTAGACGGTCTGCACTACCGGAGAGCGGCCGCGGTGCCCACAACACCGCTCTGCGCAGCCGCCCTCTCTGCCGCCGCAAAACGGGCGGTGCGGTCGTTGTGGAGTCCTCCCTGCACTGCGTCAGGGTTGATCACCGCGCCGGCAACATTCGCTGATGGTGGCGGCGTGACGTTCCCTCTCTCGGTGAACATGGCTGCTTTACTCACTCAAGAACCCTAGGCTCTAGATACCAATTGTTGGCTAGGAAACCACAATAGATCTCAGATTTGGTAAAGCCTGAGGACAACTTGGCCCTAGGCCACTCGTTGGAATTGAAATGCAATGGCTTAGTTCTTACAATAGCATTGCCCTGCTTTTATAGGCAGAGGTCCTCTCTACTTTCCTACCTGCTGAGCATATCTCCTAATGACAAAAGTGGATGCTGAACATATTCCTAATGCTGGGCTTAGAAGCCAAAAGTAAATTGCAGAAAAGAAAGATACGAGTGCTTAACACTAGTCTTATTTATCAATAGGCACTACCGTTGCAAATCAAATGTTTAGCCCCGTTGGCTTCTTGGAGATGAATTGGTTTCTCAAAAAAAAGTGCCAATGCTTCCTACTCTAACTGCAAGTAGTAGCTTCTGAAAGTCTCTATTCATTTCGGGCCTGAAGTCTAGATGCAGATGGAACAACAAATACAGTTCAAGCCTATTGCCTTTCAGTTATAAGGTTTGAAAGTCTTAACTCTATATTCATCTGGAGCCTTAAGTCTAGACTGAATAACAAAAGCAGCCCAAGCATATTACCTTTTGATTGTACAGTCGAGAAGACCACCCTGTATTGCAATTATTAGAGATATGTATAGCTTGTATAGCTGACTTGTATTAGTACCATATTGTAACTTGTTACTTGTACATGTACTGCAAGCCATGTCGGCTATATATATGAGGTCACCCCCCTTATGGGTGTGCGGTATCTACCTTAAACATACCTCTCTACAGCAATCATGGAATGAACAAAAGTTATACGTAACCATTATCTGTGTAAAAGCACAAGAGTGGAAGCTTTCTCAGCAGAGAGCATGTTATTCCAAGGAGTTGACATCACGATGTGTTCAGGTTGTATTAGAAAATGGTGTTTGCAGTTTACAAAGTTGAGCATACATAGAGATTAGTAGACACAGAACTACATCACAATTTACCCGTAGCTGACTGATTAACTTTAAGAAGAAAATTGAGCATAAACATGGGAGAACTCCAAAGGTTTTTGAATCAACAAAGATTCCTCTTGAGCCCTTCAGCTTCAGCTCAACATTGAGCACACGAGGTAGCTTGGAGGCTGGGGATACCAGAGGCCCATCTGGTTTCCAGTAACTTGGCCATGGACGCCTCCACCTGGGGTCTCCAAGAAACAAAAAAAAAGTTAGTGCTGAGAACACAAGAAGTTAATAGCTCCCAGCGAGGATCGGATCTGAAAGCTGCGAGTGGTGGAAGATGCAAGGTATTTACATCCTGCCTATTTGACATTCGTTTTCTTACTGAGTTACTCCCAAAAGAAGGGGAGGAGGTCGAGAGTCCGGATGAGGGGAGCACCTGGTGGATCCACCGCGCAAACTCAACAGGAGCAACTATTACCAATCAGTGACGAACCTAGGTAAAAGGGAGAGGGGTCAGGAGGTTAAGATGAAAGGAGAGGGAAGAGGCGAGGAAATGGGGAAGGGGAGCTGGAAGCGGAGCACCTGGTCCACCCTACGGTGGGTGGAAGCAATAACCGTGCTGGCGGCACCATGGACAAGGTCGCGCTATGACGATGTGAGTTCACCGAGCTCCCCCTGCCGATGTTGTGCAGCTCCCCACGCCTCCCAACTGGATGTTGTGTCCGCCAAACTCCGCCATGCTTGTGTGGTCCCCCATGCTCTAGCGACGGCGGTAAGCGGGGAGGCATGTACGCTGATCACCGCGGTGTGGCAACGGCGCAAAGGATAGAGAGAGGGGACAGAATGAGGAAGAGACGGGAATTGGGGTGTTGCGCTAGGGTTGGGCTTGCTGTTTTGCGAAGAGCCCCCTGCAAGGTTTCGGAATTTTCCCTTCGTACTGAAATAAAGTTTTAGTGTTTTACATACGGGTTTGATCCTTAAAATATCAAAATATGTTTGCTGTTTATAGAGGACAAGTTGGACCACGGGTTGATTATCACAAAACCAGAGTTTTTTTTTTTTTCAAAATAGTACAGAGTCGCCCAATGAGCTGCCATGGCTCTGAATGCTCTTTTGCGAGTAGGAGACAAGAGGTTTTAAGAGCTGGGATGCTGATATCACGCTATATCTTATAGTGATAATTTTATCTTTGAGTATGGCCATTTGATGGAAAGGGTAAAACATTTGATTATCCAGACAACGGCAGCTTTGCAAGTGAAAGCACATTTTCTGCTGTCCTATATTTGTGTTGTTAGCAGTACAAGATCTTTGATTATCAAAATTTGAAACTTTGGTAGGCCATGGGCTCGTGAGAAGCAGTTCCTTGGATAGCAGTATCTATCGGTGACTGTGGTATATACAATACAGTTTTTTTTTTGATCAACTTTATGTTTCATTGCACGCATTCTGCTCACAGAAGTGTTAATAGATGGCACATTTGTAGTGATTGGGTTAGAACATGTATATATTGGAAAGATTTTTTGTGTGAATTATGTTAGTTTTAATCCACAACTTAAAATGTTGCCATCATACTTGCTTGGGTAAAGAGTTATTTATGGCTGTGTTAAAAAATGTGTGCACACATCCTTTGTTGCATGGAAAAAGTCTCATCTTATGTAACATGACAACCAATCCTCTGCTTGCCTGCATCAATCACTGTTGCACGCAACCATGCACTTTCTGTCTTCTGACCTAACTAGACATATGTCTACATTTTTTTGATTATTATGTGTGTAAGCTTGTGTTCGATTGTGGACACTTCTGACCTCTGGTTATGTTCTGTTTCCATGCAGAAAAAAAAATGGATGCTTACCAGATTACATGCCTGATTCATCGGCTACATTGCTGTGACGATGAAGTTAAATTTACCTACATTGTGTGACGACGAAGATAAATTTACCTACATTGCTGTGATGATGAAGATAAATTTACCTACATTGTTTTGTTGTACATGGAACAGGGAATGGGGAAATGCCTGCTTACTTCCCCTGTTTTGGAAGCAACTGGTCTCGAATTTTGAGTGCAGTTTATCTGAGTTTCTTTCCAGAAAGATTTTGACATCCTATTTGTTAGTGGAGCTGGAGTAAAATTATATGATTTTTGTGCTAAAATATCTATTCAAATGACAACATGATCTGTGAACTCCAGCAATTTGGGGTACTCAGCCTGTACAAGACATAGTTGGTGTATTAATGATGATGGCTGAACTTCTCTGGCAAACTTTAGTTTTCTTATGGCACTTAAGAACTGGCTGTGTCTGATGTTGCGACATGGTTTTGGAGTTAGTACAAAGTTGTTTGCAGTAACTTTTGGAGATGCTTGAGCACAAAGAACGTCAAGACAGAGCTCAGGACGATTTTGCAATTAAAAGCGGCATGTCAACACGAGAAGAACCTAAACGGCCGGCCACGTTTGACATTGTTATGGCTTAGGGATCGGAGGGAGTAGGAATTGGAGATGGCTGGTCGAGGTTTGAACACCCGGCGAAGGGTTGGCGGCGCTGAGAACACGAGCGACAACAGCGAGACGAGGAATAGTAGCGCCGAAGAGCGAGAGAAATTAACTCAATCTCAGGATAAATCTCAATAAGCAAATAGTGTTTGGTATTTATACCGTGACACCTAACAACCTTGACTAAATTGACTGGAATAATAAATAAAATAGATAATGTTCCTCAACTCTTGGATCTTGCTAACAAACAACAACCCAAATGGCGATCCCAGGAGCGCAGTAACTGCGCACTGGCGTGTCGAGCCCATGCAGCTTAGCTTAGCCACTTCGGCGTTCTCGGCATTGGTCATAACATAACCTCCCCCCACCACCCCCGCGCACGCCGAATAGTTGTCCTCGAGCTGGAAGTTGAGAAAGAGAGCGTGAAAATCCTTCGTAGGTTCCCATGTGGCGTCTGTAAGAAAAATGGACCTCGGCCCATTTTAGTTTGGATTTTGGTGTTTGATGAACAACACAACCAAATCAGATTAATGTATTTTCAAGTATTTATTTTGTAGTCTAATAGGTTGCACGGTAAAAATATCGGAGTCGTCGACGGGAGTTTGCATCTCTAACACCCTTTTATCTTTGGCATTTACATTGCTACCTTGGTTGTGAGCTTTATCTTTCCAAGCTTAGTTGATAGGATTGAAACATAGGTTGCATAACTCTTTTGCGGTAGAGGTAGCAACACACCTAGCAAAACAATAGTTGCACATTTAGATATATTCCTTCATTGCAAGGTTTTGACTAGGTGGGATTAGAGGCCATAGTTAGAAGTAAATTTTTAAGTTTTCTAATTCATCCCCATATTAGGCGCAACAATTCCTTTCAAGTGGTATCAGCTCAAGGTTGGCTCTTCTTTGAATCTTTCAGCTTCATCATTGTTGAGCCAAAGCTCTTAGAGTGGATGGGATGGGTACCTCTAGGCCTCTGCACTTTGATGGTATTAACTTCCCATACTCACCTTTGAAAGGTCCTAAATACCTAGAGGGGGTGAATAGCCTATAAAAATTTTCTACAAACTTCACTAAACCAATGTGAATGTGTTAGTACAAAATATAAAGCTAATTCTAGCACTAGCACACCTAAGCAATGCAAGCCTCCTATCAATTCCAACAAGGTATATAGATTATGCTCTCTATACACATCAATAAGGCTATGTCACTAATTACTTTACTTCAATAAATAATTAGCTATTTATAACAAGAGCTACAACTACATAAATCTAGCAATAAGAACAACTAGCAAGCTAGACAAGATATATTGCAAAAATATAAATGAGCAAGATGGCAAATTTTTCTTGATGCCAATGTAGATGAGAAGAGAGGTACGACAATGAATCAATTAGAATCACAAAGAGAATCCTCGACAAGAGATGACACAATAATTTTTACCGAGGTTCACTAGCTTCCTGGCAAGCTAGTCCTCGTTGTGGCGATATACCCACTTGGAGGTTCACACACTAATTGGCATTACAAAGCCAAACCTGAAGTCGTGTGCCGCACAACCAACACAATATGGGGATCCTCCAAGCCACGAGCTCCACTAGAGTAGCCAATTCACGATCTCCCGTGGGGGAAGATCAAGAACCCATCACAATCACCACTGATGTGGATTCAAACAAGTCTCCAACTCGAGCTCAACACCGCCGCTACTCCAAGCCATCTAGGGTGTCGGGAAACACCCAAGAGCAACAAGAAATCTGCAGCAAACTCGAAGATCAAGTGCCACTAGATGCAACTCTAAAGCAATGCACTTGAAACTACTCTTATCTCACTTTGAATCAAGCTATCAAGCAAGGAAATGAGTGGAGATGAAAGGCTCAGCTCAAAGGGTATTTTCAACCGTGAAAATGTGCAAGAGAGTGAGTCAAGCCTGACCCTTGAGCTTAAATAGAAGAGGGGTAGCCCTCACATCTTCCCTAGCCGTTGGGCACCATCGGTCATAAATTTTCAAGTTGTCATACGGAAACCTGCTCAGTGTCTGACGTTGTCTAGAGTGTCTTGAGAGCACCGAATGCATCGAACACTGTCTGATGCCGACCGTCGGATGGAAAATTTTCGCTTCTTTCCGTGACGTTTCCTTTTCATCACTGAAAGTCCGTTTTGGTCATTGAAGGTGTTCTATGACGAATCAGTGACGAAAATGGCCTGGTCATGGATGTGGCGTCACATATATAATTTTATGATGATTCTACCGCAGCGTCACGGAAAAATGGTTTACTATGACCAACTCGCGATCGTCACTGGCATGTTTTCGTATGCGTACCAGCCGGATACGTATGCAATGCATACATGACGGCCCAAGCGGCCGTTAGGCGCCCCCGGCTTTCGTTATGCTGACATGGAGTGCTCTGGTTCCTCCACGTTTCAGGTTGTTATAGGACCACGTGTTAGGTCAGTGTTCAACCGCGTGTCAGATTCTGATTGGCACAAGTTCGTATTGCCATTTGCCCACATGTCTGTCCTTCATTGGACCATCTGTCGAGTTTTTAGTTGTCCATGTGTCAGTTTATTATTAACACACGTTTTGTGATCCAGTTAACCCTCATGTCTGATTTTTATTGAACCATCTGTCGGTTTTCTATTCATCCACGTGGCCATTTGTCATTTGACCACGTGTCACTGTTGCCTTCGTGCACGTTTAGCATATTGATTGGGCCACGTGGCGAGAAATTTTCCTCCACGTGTCAGCTTCTTAGAAGCCCACGCGTCGTTTCATGGCTGTTGCACATGGAGAGCACCAATTCGTCCATGAGTCGAACTTTGATTAGATCACGTTGGTGGACCCGGTTCGTCCAGAGGGCATTCAGTTCGTCACAACAGTAATTTGAAAACATCACAAACAAATTCAAAAATGACACATAAACCAATTACATCACACATGGGCAGCAAGACGCTGCTAGTGTTTCACCATGAGTCACATCAATTACAAATGTTCACGGCATGAAGGCTGTAGAAGCAAGAGACCTATAGTTAATTACTAGAAGATATGGTGGCCAACAATTCCGCACGTAACTTCATGTTCTGTTTTTCTAGCTGTCTCATGTAGGCCTCAAAGTCTATCGCATTCTTTTCAGCCTTCCTCTTCGGTTCATCCACTTTCTCGACGAGGGCAACAAAACTTTCCTGTTCCTAAAAAATCTACTGTCGAAGCAGCCTCTTCGTCAAGCTCAGTGTAGCGGGCGGGCGGGGGGTGTGTTCCAGAGACCAACATTCTTCAGAAAAGGGATGTTGCCAATGCAGGAATGCAACTCATCCTTGCCGTGGGAGTCACAGATAACCTTGCAAACAATATCAGCACTAGTCATTGGTTCCTGCCCTTCAGCAACACAGGCAGCTTGCATAGTTTCCATAGCTACCTGCGAACATTCAAACGTTAAACACTAGGTTACTGATAGTGGCAGAGGACTTAAATCGAACTCCCAGGAAATTAATTCATGACAACCAATACATAGGTCTTCCACAACATACTGTGATAGAGAATACATAAGCATAAAGTAATGGTAGTTCTCAGCCGAGAGCCAACAGAGATTTTTTGAAACAAAAGAGCCAACAGAGATTACATAAGCACAATGTACAAGTAGCATATAGATTGATGTATAACTGCAAATTTATGAATAAAGCATAAAGCAATGGTAGTTCTCAGCCGAGAGCCAACAGAGATTACATAACCCGATCTCTGTGCGGTGCCGTCATCAGACCTTTAGTGCTTTGTATGATGACAATGTTGTGCCAGATACAGCGAGGTCTCTGCCTCCACGTGCCCGCCATCCGGAGTGCCAGGACGGGCATCAGTGCAGAGCACGAGACTGCGGCGACGACTTCAGATGGTCAGGATGGGAGCAGTGGGGCTGGTTCTGTAGCGCGGAATGTAGGATCCGCAAGGAGTGTAGTGTGATGCTTGATTGACAATTTATATGAGAGTAGTTTGCAGGATGATATCGATCGATTTATCTTACTTTTGGTGATATGGATGTACGAGTTGGATGTTATCGATCTTACTTTTGGTGATATGCATGTACACATGTACTACTCTCCAGATTTTTGTGAGCTGGGAGGGCAGCGACCACCTCCCCCTGCCAAAGCCGGCAATGCCGGTCTCGTCCGACTGGAACACGCCCTTGTTGGAGTGGCCGCAGCCGAAGGTCAGGCGCCGCGTGGGGAGGCTGTCGTCGCCGTCGCCATTGCCGTTGTCCCCGCCGAAGGTGAAGCGGTTGGTGGCGATCTCGCCTACGGTGACCGACTTGTCGCCGTAGTGGTAGACATAGGCGCAGCTCCGTCCACTGCGGCCCGCCGCAGGACGTGAATGGGAGCGCGCGGCACCGCGGCGCGGCGCAGGGGATGGCGGCGTACGTGGAGGAAGCGGCGGGGTCCAGGAGCGGGAGGCCCTGGCGGAAGCAGTCGCGGCAGGGCGCGCACTGCGTCCACACGAGGTCGCTACCGGTGTCGAGCGTCAGCGCCACGGGACGCGGCGACGTGCCCACCGCCAGGTGCACCAGGTACTTGTTCGTCACGATCCCGCCGCCCCGGCCCGTACCCCCACGCGCACGACAGCGGCGTCGTCATGCGAGGTGGCGGACAGGAGCCGGCGGCGGCGGCGCGCCGTGGCGCGCCCTGGCGCGGTGCGCCATCCGCCGCACGAGCTCGGGCCTCACGAGCCCGCGCTCGGCGTCGGCGTGCGTGAGCCGCATCGCCACCACGCCGTCGGCGCTGGAGACAGGAACCACGCGCAACGGGCGCCTCGGTGGACCCTTCCCTGTTCATGTGGGGACGCGGTGCGGTGCGCCATCCGCCGCACGAGCTGGGGCCTCACGAGCCCGCGCTCGGCGTCGGTGTGCGTGAGCCGCAGCGCCACCACGCCGTCGGCGCCGGAGACAGGAACCACGCGCAACGGGCGCCTCGGTGGACCCTTCCCTGTTCATGTGGGGATGACGCATCAGCCACCGACATGTGGGACCCGCCTAGGTGGACCCTTCCCCGTTCATATGGAGATGACACATCAACCACAAACATGTGGGACCCGCTTTCGTGGTTCGACGTGTCAGTTTCGCGGGACCCACCCTTCTCCTATGTGGGACCCGCCTCGGTGGACTCTTCCCTATTCATATGGGACCCGCGTTCATGGGTCCTTGTCCATGTGGAGCCCTCCCTTGTCCAACTGACCTATGGGTCCCGCTTATCATCATTCTCCATCCTACGTGTCAGTTACGCGGGACCCACACTTCTGTCACCGACTTGTGGGACCCGCTTGGCCGTGGCCGATGTTGAATTTCCCAAAAAGAGTTGCTTGTGCGAGGATTCGAAACCGGGACCTGGCGCAAACACCTGAAGGCCTTTACCATTGCACTAGACACCTCTTTGGTGTTAAGTTCTCTCTGGACTAAATATATTGGACATGTAACAATTTCACGACTCCTTCAGTCTCCCTTTTTTTATACATATATTTATATATAAATATAATATCTGCCCATTGGACTTGTGGCGGAGTCGGAAGCGGAGGCGGCGGTGCTGCGGAGCCAGCAATAGAGGATCCCGGTGTGCTATGGTGGCGGGGCTGTCCCGGTGCAACTTGCTTGGCGTCTGCTTCGGTCCTGTGCGGTGGCAGAGGCGTCAGTCTGCAAGTCTCCTTTCTCCCCTTTTACTATTCATTGCTTCATTTGGGGATTGGACTAGGGCATCTTGATTGGATTGAACACCTTCGATGCATACCGCCATATCCTTTAATTTTAGATAGATGCCCGAGGGGGAGTGTTCTAGTAGTCCCTATAGCTCATGGCTGTTGAATTTGTAAGGAGACAACAAATCAAATGCCACTAATCTTTTAAGGTGCACTTGTTTCTGCTGATGCCAATGATGCTCACTACCACTTGCACTTGTAAAACTGAGGCAACCTGTTTGGGTTGTGCAGATTTGATATGACTTCCTGCTATGTTGTGTTCCACGGCCGTAAGCGAGGGGTTTTCCACAGCTGGCCTGACTGCCATGACCAAGTTCATAAGTTCTCTGGTGCTTCTTATAAGAAGCACAGCTCCTATGAAGCTGCAGTTGCTGCCTTCAACGCAAGAGCAAACGGCTCAAATCCACCCTTGGCTGATGATGATGACATTTGTCTTCAAAACCCATTACCTGCTCCACCCTCTTTCTACTTCAAAAATGTTGTAATAGTCATCCTCGTTATCTATGTCTGTCTCATTAAAGAAGTTGAGCTCCTGTATTGATTGTTAGTGTGATGGTTAGAGTTGGTTTAGCTGAACTTGTAATGGTATTGTAAGTGTGATGGTTAGACTAGACTCTGCCCACTTTCTAGATCTAATTTCTTGTGTCCAACTTTCCTACTACGTGCCCATCACCCTCGCCTACTGTCCGGCCCGGTTATAATTTCTAAGCTCGGACTTTCTTGCCTGAGCCGTTTGTACAGTATGTGTTAGATGTGTCCGACTCGGTCAGATGTACAATGGTCAGACTTTCTGAGGTGCGCTATATGTACAGCAGGCGCTGTGAACGATCCCTTTGGTGTCTTGTTTCAGCACTTTGGACAATCCGTTGTAAATGGGTTCACTGATAATTGCATCATAGACTGGCACACAACACTCTACAACCACCCTCACGCACACAACCCGCTACTACAGCGTTGCTCACTACCGTACAGGCTCGGACAGATATACAATGGTCAAGGTGTGCTATAATAGGATGTAGCGATACTGGTTCCCTCGCGATCAAATGGAGGAAGGGACAAAGTGAGATGAGTTTAGCCAGGGGCAACAAACTAGCCAGAAATTTACCAGGGAACCAGTTCTACACCAAGCCTAGTAGAGTTTAACCCACCTAAAATCAAGTTCAACATAACAACACATGTATTATTACAGCAAGATAAAACTATACAGTTCAACATAACAACACATCTACTATTACAGCAAGATAAAACTATACGACATCACAACTTTCACTAGTGAGCATTCAAACCACAAATCAGGTAATTAGACACCACACCTATTACCATACACATATAACAAGGATATATATATATATATATATCTCTAATTACATAAGGAGTAGACACTAAACATTGACATCATCTGACCATATTGATACTGCTCACTTCAAAGGATCTTCTTTCAACAAGGGAACATAATGTATAATCCGAGTTTCGACTAAATCCCACCCTTTTCTATCACATCGTGTGAGACGAGCACGAAGGTGCATTGTGTTTACTTTTATTTTGGCTTAGTTTTTTGCCAATAGGGATTCAACAACAAAACTGTATGCATTGTGTTTACTTTTATTTGTTTCCCTTATTTTCTAGTTTTATTTGTTTCCCTGAATAACTTAATATGTGTCCGGCCCTGTTACAATTTCTAAGCTCAGACTTTTTTGCCAGCACCGTATGTACAGTATGCGAGCTATGTCCGGCGCAGCCAGGTTGTTAATGGTCGGACTTTCTGACGTGAGTTGTTTGTACAACTGTTGATATGTGCTCTTTGAAATAAGTACAGAGAATACCGATTTCTAGATCTAATTTCTTGTGTACAGCATACCTACCGCGTTTCCTTCACAGCGGGCGGGTGTCTTACATGCTCAATAGAAGTACAAAGACAAGAGCAACGGCGAGCGCAATGCTATCGGTTTGCCAGCAGGCTGAAGTGACAACAGGTCGTACTTCGTCCTACGAGGTCAAATATGCAGTCGTCAGACTTTCTACCTTTCGAGGTAAAATTCAACAGCCACATCTCATACGTGATTCCCTAGTTCGAGGCGAGTCTTGTTGGGATGGACTCCTCACTACCAATGGTTTAAAATAAGCATGTGCAAAAAAGAAACATGGGATAAAAACCAGCTATGGAGTGACCAAGCGACCGGTGATAATGCTGAAAGTTCAGAGGAAGGACCTGTCAGATACAAAACTCTTACAGATTTGTTTGATTCAATTGAAGTGCTACATGATTTTGAGTACAGTGGTGTTTGCATGCTAGCAGCTGATGAACCAGCTAATGTGAAACAAGCTCTAGAGGAGGACTGTTGGAGAAATGCTATGCAGGCATAAATGGAGGCAATTGTCCAGAACAAAACTTGGGAGTTTTCAGAGCTACCCAAGGATCACAAGCAATTGGCCTCAAATGGGTGTTCAAGGTGAAAAGGGACCCTGATGGGAAAATTGTGAAACATAAAGCAAGGTTGGTTGTAAAAGGCTATGCTCAAGTTCATGGTGTGGACTATGATGAGGTTTTTGCTCCTGTTGCCAGACTTGAGACAGTGAGGCTGCTTTTGGCTCTTGTTGCACAAGGGGAATGGGAGGTTCACCATATGGATGTCAAGTCTGCATTCTTGAATGGGAATCTGAAAGAAGATGTATATGTTCAGCAACCACCTGGCTTCACTGATCCCAAGACACCCAAGAAAGTTCTAAAGCTGAGAAAAGCATTGTATGGCCTCAAACAGGCACCAAGAGCCTAGAATGCCATGTTGGACCAGGAGTTGTACAAGCTAGGGTTCAAGAGATGTGCTGATGAGCATGCTGTGTACAAAAGAGGTACACAGAGCTACTAGTAGGGGTCTATGTTGATGATCTAATCATCTGTGGGCCTGATAGTAGTGTCATTGCAAAGTTTAAGCTACAGATGAAGGAGAGTTTTAGTATGAGTGATCTTGGCCTGTTGAGCTATTATCTAGGCTTGGAAGTCAAGCAGAAGCCTGGAGAGATCACTATAAGCCAGAGTGCATATGCAAAGAAAATCATTGAAGTTTCAAGCATGAAAGGATGTAACCCTGTCGACACACCTATGGAACAACATATCAAGTTGTTACCAGGCAAACCAGAGTTAGTATCCAATGCAACAAAATACAGAAGTTTAGTTGGCAGTCTGAGATACTTGGTCGACCTGATCTTGCCTTTTCTGTTGCAATGGTGAGCAAGTTCATGGAAACTCCAAACTCTGAACATTGGGGTGCAATTAAAAGGATTGTCAGATATGTTGCAGGAACCACTGAACTTGGTTGCAAATATGTCAAAGGGTCACATTCAGAGCTAACTGGGTACACTGACAATGATCATGCAGGAGATCTTGAGAAGAGGAAGAGCACAAGTGGTGTTCTATTTTTCTTGGGAGGCAATGCTTTTACTTGGAGTTCACAAAAACAGAAAGTTGTATCCCTGTCTTCTTGTGAATCTGAATATATAGCAGCAGCAACTGGTGCCTGTCAGGGGGTGTGGCTTAGCAGATTGCTTGCAGAGCTGGTTGGTGGTGATGTGAAGAAATTCAACTTGCTGATTGACAATAGGTCTGCAGAGGAGCTGAGCAAAAACCCGGTGTTTCATGAGAGATCTAAGCATATTGACACTCGGTACCATTTCATTAGAGAATGTGTGTCTGATGGAGTGGTGGAGGTTCAACATGTCAGCACTGATGATCAGCTAGCTGATATCCTGACCAATGCACTTGGGAGGATCAAGTTCGTCGAACTGAGAAGACAGCTTGGGATCGTCAGAGTCTGAAGCTTGACAAGATTAGGGGGTGAAATGTTGCATTTGCATCTCTGTAATCGTGTCAAGATATGTATCAGCATGTAGTTGCATTGATTAGGCGTTTGAGTTTGTAACCAACATGTCTAAGTTTAGCGTAGAATCGTGGGTGAACTGGAGACTGCCCAGTCCACGCCATGACCGCGTCTTTAGGGCCATCCCCGCCACAGCGTGCACGCCGTGCATGTCACACGGGCGTTCCGAAGATAAGGGCGCACCGTGCAGCTGTGGGTTGTGGCGGGGAATGCAGATCAAGCCCGTGATAAGAGAACAAGCAATGCATCGGCAAAAGCTACGCCATTCGCAGTGAAACTCATCGTGTTCATTCTTTCGTGTGTGTGTGCTCTCAGCGGTTCTCGTGGTGACCGCGCACCGGCTCGCCGTCGGTGCCAGCAAGATCCCGGCGTCGGAGCCACTCCGGCGTTAACACTGTTTTCATTAAGGAACTTAGTTGGAGGACAAAAAAGTAGTAGCAGAAAAGGCGGAGCTCATGGAGTGCAAGAGGACGACGATGATGGCGGATTACCAGAACCGTTTTGAAGCTCTGCTGCCGCATGTGGGGCTTCTGGACGAGCGGCAGCGCGTCCAGGCGTTCATAGCGGACCCTAGCATGGATGTGCAAGTCTAGAAACCACAGACGCTCATCATGGCGATGAACCTCGCCCAGACCCTAGATCAGCGTGAATAATACTATGCCATTCCACCGCGCATGTTCACCTTTGCTTCCGAGCCGCCAACGTACAATGTCGTGGCGCGGGGCCTCCCGGGCGCTCGTCCGCCCCTCGCCCTCCCAGCTCGTCCGTCTGGCTCCGCTGCTGCTCCAGCTATCATCGAGGGCCGCCATCTGAAGCGTCTCTCATCGTCCGAGATGGAAACGCGGTGGCATCTCGGACTCTGCATCAATTGTGATGAAAAATTCGAGAGCGGCCACAGTCGGGTGTGCAAGCGCATCTTCCTCCTCGAACTCTCGTAGGCTGATGACGCCGAAAATAACTGTAACACCCCAGGTGTTATGTTGCCTAATTGCATTACATCACATGAGCATTAGCACCATTAATCCATGCATTAGCATCATCTCATGCTCTATATCCATATGCTCTTGTTACTTGAATGCATATTGCTTGTTTATGCTATGGTCATGTGTGGTCAGTGCATAGGTGTATCTTTTAACCTTTGAAATAGCTTAACTATATGTTTAGTATACAATTTGAACTTTATTCATGTTGGTCATGAAGAATTAAGCTTCTAAGGTTCATGGTTGCCTATGGTTGACTTCTATACCTCTTTTGCTTGGTTGTTTAAAAAGTGTTTTTCTAATTGTTCAAAGAACTGATCTACGGTTGTAGCTCTCTAACTTTCTCAATTTTACTATGATCTGAATCAGCATGGTTTGGGAGTTATCAGGCACCAAAGTTTGTGTTTTAGTGCTGTTCTGCAGTTCTGAATTTTGGCCAAGTCTGAAAGGCAGTTTCCAGTTTCGAGTAGCCAACTTTGGAGCCCTGTAGTTCACAGACCAGCCCGAATTAGACCTTGACCCTTGAATAAGAAATAATGTACCCTTGTAGCTCTTGCTCTCATACATAGAAAGTTTTTGCAAAGGACGATCCGATTAGGATCTGCAGAGGTCCAAACTTTGACTGTCAAGCGGCCTGGGAAAACTGAATCAGCGTTCAGTTGGTCGTGGCCGACCAGTTTCAGGTCGGAATCGACATCTGTCATCCGTACACCGCCTTGGGGCCCACGGGCGTCGCATGCAAGACCTGTTGGGCATCCACCTCGCCCCTCTGGTCCCGCACTTGCGATCTCGGCCGCTCCGCGTCGTCCTCGTGCCCTCCGCGCGGAGAGCGGGCGAGCAGACGGAAACGCAGCAGCAGCACGGACGCCGCGGCCTTAGCTGCGAGCTCCGCCATCACCGAGCGCCGCCGTTCGCACTGCTCCTGCGCCGCCGCACTGCCTCCCTCAACTTCGTGCTCGCCTGCCGCTGCCTCGTCCGCGTCCTCGTCATCTCCACTCGAACCAGGTGAGCCAGGAGCTGCTCGGTAGGTTGTAGGTACGTTGCCTTATCAGCCCCTTCCGCCTCCGATGGTCTAGGGTCGAAACTTTTGACGGTGACCTATCCGATGGATTCGTCTCGGCGAGACGAAGCCAATGGTGATGGTGGCTTCGCTGGAAAGTTCGTTGTCGTCGAGCTATTGCCGGTCAAAGCGCCGCCCCTGCTAGTGTCTCACTGACCAGTGGGTCCATTGACCCCCGGGTCCCACCTGTCAATGACTCATTAGGGTTAGGATTGGATCCAATCTTCCAAAATTCATATCTCGAGTTTTAATTGTCTAAATTTGATGAACCAAGTTTTGTTAGGTTTCTGGTGATGCCTAGTTTTTATTAAAAATATAAAACATGCCATAGTAGTAAAATAATTATTTATAATTTATGCTCTTATATGCAATAATCAGCCCCTGCCACTTTTCCTTTTTGTGGAGAATGATCTACTGATCAGTTTGGGTTGAAATTTTAACAGTAGGTTTCTGGGAGCATGTGTAATCCTCTGGAATTTTTCCAGAATTTTCTGGGTACTTTACATATAGGTTCCTATTTAGGCCTAACCATCTAATTAAATTAAGGAATGCTTTAAATAAATGTTTTTGGAATGAACCATTACACTTTCTGATGTTCTTTGGTCATATTTAACATGTTTGTTTGGTTGATGTGACCAATACTTGAGGTTGTCACATGATTAAATATATATTTGGCTATAATTGCTTTCTCTGGACAGTTTTAGGAAATCTATAAAATGCACCTTGTTAAGTTGGTTTTCTGGGAATCTTTTGTATACATAGAGTATTCAAAACTATTCTATCTAGCTGTTGTTAAAATTTGAGGCCAAGTATCTTAGCGGTTTGGGAGTTACAGCTGCTCAAAGTTGGATCAGTTGCATGTTTGCTCTCTGTCCAGCCTGAGTTGTGTCTGAATTTTGGTCAGTTCGACCAAGATAAATTGTGAATCATGTTTTAATGTCTACAGATGGTTTATAGGAAATTTCATATGCTTTCCAGAATGTTTTGGATCATATCCATTGGACTTGTAGATCTCTAGTTATGAATTATTTACTGAACTGCTGCTTGTATGCCTAGTTTGCTAAAAGTGTCTAAATTCATGTTGCTTTTCCTAACCTAGTCGATAATGTTTTAGACGCTTAGGCTAGTTAAGTAAGCTAGTTTTATGTGTCTATGTCTTGCTTAATCTTATGCTTGGTTTAAATACTCTTATGTGAAGTATCCCTTGTTGCTGTTCTTCGCATTCATACTCTTGCACCTTGCATTTCATTTAGGTTCGCTAGATGAACCACGAGAAGGATGTGATGATGGAGCCGAACCCAAAGACGATGTTTGGTGGACCATCCTGAAGGAGAAGGATTATGACGGTGGAGTCAACAAGATGGTGGGAGATAACCGAACTAACTTGAGTTAGATCCCAGGCAAGCCCCGGAGCATTATATGTCCCTTTATTTTACTATCACTAAGTGTTATGGTTATCTATATCTTGTTGCATTAAGTTAGGAGTTGATTTGAAAACCTTGCTGCATATATCTATCCTTGTCCAGCAAACTTATTCCTGGATCCTATTTAAGTGTAGGATCGATAGATGCTTAGCCTTGCTTAAATAACGGTAGTCGCAAGTGATCTCCCATCGCTTGCTATAGGTTTTTTTTTTTTTTTTTTTAATCATGATGGCTATATTGCTATCTTGGAGGATAACCATGTTTAATGAACTAATTGGAGACCGGGCGGGATGTTTGGGCAGCAAGGCATGGGTCTTGTGTGCTTGTAGTTCCCGTCTGTGTCGATTAAGGACTGAGGCATGGAGGTCTTCTTGTCATGTTGAACGCATGCCTAGCACTTAGCTGGTTGGATCCGAGGTTATCCGCCGCGAAGCCTAGTAGCTCAACTTAGGCCGGGAGTTGAGAAGTATAAAGCGCACGCTGTCGGAGGAAGCAAGTATGTGTGGGGGCTACTTTAGTAAGTCCGGAGGCGGGTGGTTAAAAGTCCCGACCGTCTTGGCGGGGTAGCTGCCCGGGAGCGTGGCGCCGCTCGGACCCGCGATTCTTGAGTTGTACCAACGGTTACGGCTACCCTTAGCGGGGCTTGCCGGGTGAGTGTTAGGAATATTTCCCAGCTGGGTAGCAATCGATTCGAGTCGCCATCTTCTCCGGATAGTGAGAAACTTGACAACTGTCTCCATTGTAGTCACACTAAATAAAGGATTGGTTATGATGATGATGTTGGCCAATAATGAACCTGATATGGTTATTACTTGATTGTTTAATCACATGATTGGATTAGTGCAGGTGCAAACCTAGATGACAGGCTAATAAGTTTTAAATTGATGCTTAAGCTAAAATAACCGCTTTCTATACTTAAGCGTTTATGCAAATGAGTCAAGCTATCTCCACTTATAAGCCTTGCATATCCTTGGTGTCTTTATTTTTGTTTTGACGGGTAAGTCTTGTTGAGTACCTTCTTGTACTCAGGGTTTTATTCCCTCTTGTTGCAGATGACACATTCTATAGTGGTTGCTGCAAGTATTGCTTTCTCCCTGCTGGGGATGAAGACTAGACCAGTGGGCTTGGTCTCTTTAGTATCTTCCCTTAAGTGCTTTTGTGGATTATGACTTCAATCTGGCAATGTAATAACTAAAGTTGCGAACTTGTTTCCAAAACTATGTTGCTTCCGCTACTTTGAACTTAGTTTGTAATAACTTAAGCGAACTCCGTTATGTATGTAAGCTCCGAATGCTACTTGTGAAATGTTGTAACAAATGTTGTGTTGTGCCAAATTACTACGATCTTGGTTTGTTGTAAGCTGGTTCAAAATTTGGTTCAAAATTCTTTGTGATTTTGATTGACTACCGGGATTATATGGACTCAAGTGTGAAGATTTGATCGCTCCGGTGATTGTTTTCGTACTTGTGTTCTTATAATTTGGAAGGTTCTGTGACAGCTGGTATCGGAGCTAGATTTGGCACTAAACACATCATTTGTGTATTTGAAACAAAAGCTTTTTGTCAAATCTGAACTATAACTTAAACATTGCCAGTGGTCATGTTCCTTATGCCCATATAAGGACTTTTAGGTGGCTTAGCTAAGTGCTAACTTGGGGAATTACATCATATTTTATTTTTGCCGTTGCCCATACAATGGCGGAGTCGTATGGGTGCCATTCGCTTGAATGGTAATGTATGGATCATTTTGCCTCTATGCCCACGGTAAGTGTGAGTAATCGGAGATTTCACCTTGTTCGGAAGGTGCTGAATTTTTACGTTGACTTGCATTCATATGGGAGCTTGGGCTGAGATGAAATCTTCTGCAGGTACACTAACTTCGAACGCGTATATGATAGCTTACGACTAGCTATATATCGAGAGAGCACGAGTTATGCCACCGATATAGAACGGAATTGCCACCTTAGGTTGGCAATTTTGTGAGGACGAATAGGACGAGCATGCATATCATGTTGTTGCTTGTTGCATAAACATGCTTCTCTCCCCTTGGTTCTAATAACAAGTAACATGGTTGTAATATGTGATCCCTTTTAATGAGATATCTTTCGGGTAGGGAACTAGAAAGTTGTGCCTTAACCTTGTGAGGATTACTAGTGATGACGTCTTCCTTTTGCTAGGAAATTGTACTTGTCTTGTAATTTTGATGTCTTGAGCTAGAAAAAAAAAATCAAATTGAGTGAAACTAATTTTTTGTTAGCTTCATCTTAAAATGCCTTATTCAAGAGAACCGTGAAACCTACTGTTTGGTATGGTTTGTGTATGTTTGGTGCTACCTAATCTTGTTAGCTAGAACAAGAAAAACATTGATCTACTTGTGCTGAATTTTTTGGCAGCTAGAGCAGTTACTATTGTAGTGATGTTTCCATGGTTATAATGGCATTTTCTGTGAATATAATGAATACCAAAGTTGTAGCTAACTTCTGTATCTTGGTTGTCCTAAAATTTCATGACCATAGGTCTGATGGTTTAGGGGTTATGAATTTTATAAATCTGTTGTCAGATTCTGCTTGCGCTCTGAACAGATCTGAAAGTTGGACTTGTTTGACATGTATGCCTATGGAATCATGTATTTGTGATAATAAATGTTCTGTAGGGATTTTCATAAGCTTTCTAAATTGCCTTGAATCATTATTTTTGGTGGTCTATAACTCTGGTTATGCATATCTGAAGTTCATGTTAGTTTTCTGTCCATTGCATGTGCAGACTTTAAGTATTAGCATATTTGGTCATCTTAACCTGTGAATTAGCCTTTGGCATGAATAAAAAGGTTGTAGAAAAACTCACTTGTCTTCCTTGTATCAAAATTTCATGGCAAATGGTTAAATGGTTTGAGATTTATGACTAGTTGAAGTTCAGATTACAGAAGTGCATGTTCTCTAGAATGTTCTGGACAGATCTGGAGAAATTGCTTTGTGTGTCCTAGATAGCTTGGGCATCATATATTTATGTATAAAAGAGAGTTCTAAATAATTTTATAATCTTTCTAGAAAGTCTTGTGTCATGTTTGTTGGATGTATATAACTACAGTTATGACCAGTTCAAGTGACTGTTGTTGAAGTCCAATAAAATGTTTGAGCAGAGTGTGACTCGTTTGTTTGTGGAAAGCTTATGCTTAATGCCTCAGCTAGTTAAATTAATTGAATGGCTAAATTGTTTATTCAGAACTATGATGTATGTGTGGATGCTGGTTGTTTAGGTAATGCGATTGATGTCATCTCTTTTGTCCTCAGTAAGTGTTGAGCGCTATCCTAGAACACCATCTCGGTTATCACAAATCCCACGATTATTGTCTTCCATTAGGTTCTCTTGTTTGAAAACCTGAGCTTGTAGACATGGATGTTAGCCCTTGATTGTTGTGTGCAAAGACCTATGTCCATGCCTTTGCTTGAATCGTAATTCTAAGTTTAGTTTCCGATAATGCATGCTTCTATCATGATTGTTTTGCACCCTTTCGTGATGATCCTTGTTGTTTGACCAACCCTGTTATGTTCCAATAAATGCAATTCTTTACCATGGCCTATTCTTTGCTAGTGTTGGAGACCATGTCAAATCCATTTTTGGACCACCCGACCAGTGCCTTGTAATCTCTTTGTCCTGGCCCCAAAATCATCTGCTTGCAATTGATGTTTTGGCTTCATCTACTCGATCTATAAGCGTTATATTGTTTTTGCCTTTAAGTGCTGCTTATTTCACCTCCAACATCTCAAGTATCCCTGATCTCGTGTTGTACCTAACAAGACCAAATCTCATGTTGGGTGTTCAATCTGCTAATCTCTTTGGTGACCACAAGCTGTCGGAGGAAGCAAGTATGTGTGGGGGCTACTTTAGTAAGTCCAGAGGCAGGTGGTTAAAAGTCCTGACCGTCTTGGCAGGGTAGCTGCCCGGGGAGCGTGGCGCTGCTCAGACCCGCGATTCTTGAGTTGTACCAACGGTTACGGCTACCCTTAGCGGGGCTTGCCGGGTGAGTGTTAGGAATATTTCCCCAGCTGGGTAGCAATCGATTCGAGTCGCCATCTTCTCCTGGATAGTGAGAAACTTGACGGAACTGTCTCCATTGTAGTAACACTAAATAAAGGATTGGTTATTACTTGATTGTTTAATACTTGATTGTTGGCCAATAATGAACCTGATATGGTTATTACTTGATTGTTTAATCACATTTTTGGATTAGTGCAGGTGCAAATCCAGATGATAGGCTAATAAGTTTTAAATTGATGCTTAAGCTAAAATGACTACTTTCTATACTTAAGCGTTTATGCAAATGAGTCAAGCTATCTCCACTTATAAGCCTTGCATATTCTTGGTGTCTTTATTTTCGTTTTGATGGGTAAGTCTTGTTGAGTACCTTCTTGTACTCAGGGTTTTATTCCCTCTTGTTGCAGATGACACATTCTATAGTGGTTGCTGCAAGTATTGTCTTCTCCCTGCTGGGGAGAAGCACAAGATCATCCGCGAGGAGGTCGACAAGCTCGAGAAGGCCGGATTCATCAAGGAGGTACATCATCCCGAGTGGCTAGCTAATCCTATACTAGTTAAGAAGAAGAATAGGAAAATGAGGATGTGTGTAGATTACACTAGTTTGAATAAAGCATATCCAAAAGTTCCTTTTCCTTTGCCACGCATTGATCAAATCGTAGATTCGACCGCGGGATGTGAAACCTTTTCTTTCCTTGATGCGTATTCCGGTTACCACCAAATCAAAATGAAGGAGTCCGACCGCTCGCAACCTCTTTCATTACCCCTTTTGGCATGTATTGCTACGTCACCATGCCCTTCGGCCTTCAAAACGCCGGGGCAACGTATCAGCGCTGTATGCTCCACGTTTTTGGTAAACACATAGGCGAGACCGTCGAGGCCTACGTCGACGATATTGTAGTCAAAACCAAAAAATTCGACGACCTCGCTCGTGACCTCAAAATCGCGTTCGAGTGCCTCAGGGCCAAGAACATCAAGCTAAACCCCAAGAAGTGCATTTTTGGGGTGCCTCGAGGCATGCTCTTGGGGTACATCATCTCCCAGCGCGAGATCGAGGCTAACACTGAAAAGGTCACGGCCTTCCTACGAATGGGACCAATTCGAGACCTCAAGGGTGTGCAAATGGTCATGGGCTGTCTTGCGGCCCTCAGTCGCTTCATCTCGCGCCTAGGAGAAAAAGCCCTACTGGTATACCGTCTACTCAAAAAATTCGAGCATTTCTCATGGACCCTCAAGGCCGAGGAGGCCCTGTCCAAACTCAAAAGCATGCTGACCTCTGCGCCAATCCTTGTGCCTCCCAAGCCAGCCGAGCCTCTCCTCCTCTATGTTGCCGCAACCACCATGGTGGTCAGCGTGGTCATAGTCGTCGAGAGGCAGGAAGAGGGACACGTCCTCCTCGTCCAACAGCCAGTTTATTTTGTGAGCGAGGTGCTCTCGGAAACCAAAGTCCGTTATCCGCACATCCAGAAGCTGCTTTATGCCATCGTGCTCACACGCCGCAAGATCCAACATTATTTCCTCGGCCACCCGGTAATGGTTGTGTCATCTTTCCCCCTCGGAGAGATTATCCAAAATCGAGAGGCCGCGAGGAGGATCGCCAAGTGGTCAGTCGAGCTCATGGGTGAGACCATCACCTACGCCCCGCACAAAGCCATAAAATCGCAAGTGGTAGCCGATTTCATGGCAGAGTGGACCGACACGCAGCTTCCCCCGTCCAAATCCAAGCCGAGCTGTGGACGATGTACTTCGACGGGTCGCTCATGAAAACAGGGGCGGGCGCGGGCCTGCTCTTCATTTCACCCCTCGGAGTCCACATGCGTTACATCATACGCATCCATTTCGCGGCCTCTAACAATGTCACAGAATACGAGGCACTTGTTAACGGTTTGCGCATTGCCATCGAGCTTGTGGTTCGATGCCTCGACGCTCGAGGCGACTCACAACTCGTTATAGATCAAGTGATGAAGGCCTCGAGCTGCCACAACCCAAAGATGGAGGCGTACTGGCAATGAAGTGCGCAAGCTGGAGGACAAGTTCCACGGCCTCGAGCTCAACCATGTCGCTCGACGCTACAATGAAGCCGCGGGCGAGCTCGCCAAAATCGCATCCTCTCGAGGCGACATCCCGCCAGACATTTTCTCGAGGGATCTGCATAAACCTTCTGTGGACTGGGGCTCGGGGGCTGACACTACAACATTAATCGACCCCCCTCCCTCGACTGAGGCCCCCTCAACTGGGGCTGAGGTCATGGAGATCGAGGGGCCATCTTCGTCTTCGAGCTCCCAGAGGACTGGCGCGACCCGTTCCTTGAGTATCTCATTCGAGGGGAAACCTACGTCGTCTACGACGATGGCAAGGAGCTGTATCGGCGTAGCCCGATCGGTTTCATCCAACGTTGCATCCCCATCGAGGAGGGGAGGAAGCAACTCAAGGACATGCACTTAGGGGCTTGCGGCCACCATGCTGCGCCTAGAACGCTTGTCGGAAATGCTTTCCGGCAAGGCTTCTATTGGTCAACCGCCGTCTCCGATGCTATCAAACTCGTCCGTTCGTGCGAGGGGTGCCAGTTCTACGCTAAGCAAACGCACCTCCCCGCCCACGCTCTCCAGATGATCCCCCTCATGTGGCCATTTGCAAACTGGGGGCTCGACCTAGTCGGTCCCCTAAAGAAGACAACCGGGGGGTACACACACCTGCTAGTCGCCATCGACAAGTTTACCAAGTGGATTAAGGCATGGCCCATCACCAACATCCGCTCCGAGCGAGCGGTCGAGTTCTTCACCGACATCATCCACCGCTTCAGAGTCCCAAATGTCATCATCACCGACAACGACATGCAATTCACTAGCAAGAAGTTCTTGGACTTCTGCGACCATCACCACATCCGTGTGAACTGGTCCGCAGTCGCCCATCCTCGAACTAACGGCCAAGTTGAGCGTGCCAATGGCATGATCTTACAAGGGCTGAAGCTGAGGGTTTTCAACCGCCTCAACGAGCACGGCAAGGCGTGGGTGGCCGAGCTACCCTCGGTTCTGTGGAGCTTAAGGACAACGCCGAGTCGAGCCACGGGGTTCACTCTGTTCTTCATGGTTTACGGGTTCGAGGCCGTCCTCCCCACCGACCTCGAGTACAGGTCCCCTCGACTTAAAGCCATGAGCAGACGAATGAGGAGGCCCTCGCCAATGTCGTCGACCAACTCGAGGAAGCTTGAGACATGGCTCTTCTCTACTCCGCGCGCTATCAGCAGAAGCTCCGACGCTACCACGACAAGAACATGCGGAAGAGGGACTTCCAAGTCAGCGACCTCGTCCTTCGACGCCGGCAGGACAACAAGGGCGGCAGAAGCTCACGCCACCATGGGAAGGCCCCTTCATCGTGGCTGAGGTGCTTAAGCCAGGAACATACTAGCTCGTGGATAGCAAGGGATCAACTCTCACCAACACATGGAACATCGAACAGCTACGTCGCTTTTACCTCTAGGCCTCGAGGCCTTGTACATTTCCCATGTCGTACATTTTCAACATTGTGAATGAATAAAAGTACCCTCGAAGTTGTATTTTCTATTTTGTTCGCAAAATTCTAAAAGGTAGGCTCGACTATGTTCCCAGAGTCAAGCCTCCCTCGGGGGCTAGAAGGGGGGACCCCCTAAGTCCTCGAACAAATTCAAGCAAGTTTTTTCCAAAACACTCGATGCACGTCTCTTTCATTTTCTCACCTTGAACTCATTCCTAAGACTAAGGAGAAAAACGTCTCGAGCTCCTAAAGGTCAAGGACCGTCGAGACGGGGAGCTTTCCCACGCTTCCGAGCTACGGTAACCCCCATTCACACCCTCCTCGAGAGGCACGGGCGCATTTTTCACACTAAGTCTAAACGAGAACACGGTCAGGCAAAAACTAAAGATAGCTCGAGCATAAAAACATGGAAGGGTTTAAGTTTCATTGCAAATGTTTTAAAGGCCCCTCTGGCCACAAAATTCATGCATTGTACTTAATTTTTATATGGGCCTCATGCCCAGATATTGGCTGGCAGGCCGCTCCACTACTGCCAAGCTCACGCGGGGAGGATCTCACTCTTGAGCTTCGCCGCCAGCCGCGCTCCGGGCGCCTCTGCATCAGCAACAAGCTAAAGATGCCTCTTCTTCTTGGCCTCCGCTGGCTTGTCATCAGCAAAGATGAAGCCGTGGGAAAGGACTTCCATCTCGTTCATTATCTCCTGCCAGTCATCAAATTTGAAGCCGAAGTAGAAGACAGCCAGCGCTCATTGCACGCCGAAGCAGAGTGCCCCACGGACTCGCTCCCGCATCATGGCGCCAAGGTGGATGAGCCGCTCGACGAACGCGCTCCCGACCACCACCTCCGCAGGCTCCATGACCGCATCGAGTCCCCAGCGAGCGCTGAGGGTGTTGATGGCGCCACGAAGTCGATTGTTGGTGTCCACCTCTTCCGAGAGCAAGCCGTGAAGCAACTGTACGTCCTCCTGCGCCTTCTTCAGGTCCGTCTTGAGGCCTAAAAAAGAGAAACCAGATTAGTCGCGAGCAGACAAGCTTCAAGGCCTAGAGAGTCGAGGGAACTGGCGTAGCAAACTTACAGTCGCAACGGGTGCGGAGCCATTGCTAGAAGTCCACAGCGTCGTCGAGCTCTTTTTGCTTGGCCGTGATGGTCTTCTCCATATCCACCTTCGCCAGCCGCAGGAGCTCGATGGTCTGACCAGCGGCCTGGTTGGCGGTCTCCTTATCCACCACGGCCTGCCGCAGGACGGATACCCGTGACTCGAAGGTGTCCACGCGCTCCTTCTCCTGGGCGAGCGAGGCTTGGAGGGCGCCCCGAGTCACGGCGTCGCGTTACGCCCCCTCCTCGAGCGCCTTGATGTGAGCGGCGGCAGCACGTTGCTCCCCTCGAGCTCCTCCACGCGCTGGCTTTTCTCCTAGAAGCCCTGGGCGACTGTCGCCGCATCTTTTTTCAACTTCTGGACGGCCTCATTGACTTTGGCCACCTCCTTCTGTGCGGTCTCGGCAGCCCGTTTGGCTCGAGCCGCTTCCTCCCGCGCCGCCTCAGCCTCTTGTTTGGCCTTGGTCACCTCTGCCTCTGTAGCCCGAGCCGCCTCCTCTTGAGCTTTGGAGGCCTCGAGCTCGACCTTACGTCTCGCGACTTGGGCCTTGCCCAACTCGAGCTCTGCGGTCTGGCCCAGCTTGACGAGGCATTGGGTCTCTTCTTCACGTTCATGCGTCGCGTGAAGATGGCGAGACTTCACGAACGACTAATTCCGCAGACCCTGAAAAAACACCAGACGAAGGATGAGGTCAGCGACAGCGAGAAGATGAACTAAAGGTACACGCCTCACAAGGATATAAAGAACTTACATTGAAGAGACGGGGGAGGTCCTCGCTGACGGCACTGAATGCCAGCCCGCCGCCACCTCGAGCCCTCCGCCCTCCGCCCGCCTCTTCGAGCACCACCACCACCACTCTCCGGTGGGGGAGGCCGTGGTCCCACCTCCTCTCCTCCACGGGACGACGCACGGGGGGCGATGCAGAGCGTGGCCGCCATCGGGCTCGTCCGGCCATGTGCGGCGCGGCCGCTGCCCACCTACCCTAGCCCACGCCGCGGCGCCGGCGCCTGCATCGGCGGCAAAACCCTTCCGGCGCTGCTTACACCGCCCGCGCCGGCCTCCTGCCGGCCTCGCCGCTGGAGGAGGAGAGCCGGAGATGCGGGGCCGCCGGGCAGCACGTGGCGGCCTACGTTACATGGATACGGATACGGGTATCGGATACAATACGTATCCGATACGCGGATACGCTATTCTCCAAAAAACAGTGATACGGGGATACGGCTAATATTTTTAATAATAATAATATTGACATGATTTAATATAAAATAACATAGTTCACAACTTCAAATGTCGCTCAACGATAGACCACATGTTCACAAATAACTGAGTTCACATGCACAATATAACATATATAAGTAGATAACACGTACGGGATAACTCATGCAACTTATATGTAACTTAAGATAAAACTTGCTCTTCTAGGATTCTACTCGTCTTCATCATTACGTGGGTTCTCCTCCGTGGCATCGTCGTCTCCATCTTCATCATTACGTGGGTTCACCTGAGGGCGAGGACGAGGAGATTTCGAGGAGGGCGTCTTCGGCTCGCCGTCGTCAGCTACTTGCACAGCCTGGCCGGTGGCCGCCTGTCACGAGTCAAAGTGGAAGTCCGAGAGCTAGGAATAGGAGTCGATGCGGCGGCAACGCACGTTCCAGCACATAAATACGATGCGAGCCAGGAAGACAGCAGTGCGTCACGTAATGGAATTTGGGCCATTTTCTTTCCATGGGCCGTGTCCAAATCGGCCCACACGTATCAGATACTCGTATCCAGTCCGATACGTATCCAAATTTGTTAGTATGCCCTAGATACGTATCCATGGCGTATCCAAGCCGTATCCGTATCCACGCAGTATCGGATACGCGACATGCGACCCCACCGGCGTATCCGTGCATCGTAGGTGGCGGCGGGGGCCGCGAAGGTGGCGCCGGCCGAGGGCGCCGGGGAGGAGGCGGCAGCGGGGGGAGGGCTCGCTAAGACTGTTGGAGTATATGTGTATTAGACCCATGAGGCTAGGCCCATGAGGCCCATGTATGCTACACCTTATAGTTACCCTTCTAGGGTTAGCCTAATTAATAGAGAGAATCATTCCAACATGGTATCAGCAGGGTAGGGTTTCTCCTCTCCCGTTCCCCACCCTGATCCGGGCCGCCGCAAGCCGCCGGCGCGCCGCCGCCATGGCCGGCCGGCCGCCTCCTCCTCCTTCCCCCACCTACTTCCACTGCTTCCCCCCTCTCCTCTCCCTCCTGGGGGAGCATCGCGGGCACCAGCGCGGGCGCGCGGGGCTCCGCAGCCGCCGCCGCCGCCGGCGCTCCGCAGGGCCACGATGCGGCCGTGCGGGCTCCCCCTCCGCTGGGTTTCGGCCCGCAGCAGCCCGGCGCCGGCTCCTCCCCCGCTCTCGCCCTCGGTTTCGGCCCGCAACAGCCCGACGCCGGCTCCTCCCCGCTCTCACCCTCGCGGCCGATGGGGAAATCGCCGGCTCGGGCGGAGCGGGTGGGGGGCGGCGCAACCGGGGTGGGGGGCGCGGACCTCGATCCTTTCCTGCAGGATCCCGGCGCCGAGGACACCACGCCGCCGCAGCCTCCCCTCCACCCGTCCACTCACATCGACGACGCCGCCGCCGCCGCCGCTGCCTATGCGGCCGCCGCCTCTGAGGCCACTGCGGTAGGCCTGCAGCCAGCTGCCGTGGCACGCTATGCTGCTGTCGCCGCTGCTGCTCTGGAGGGCGTGGGGATGCCCCCCTCCGGCAGCGGAGTCATCTACTTCCAGGCGAGCAACGACGTCCTCACCTCTCTTTAGCAGGAGTTTGCGATGAAGGATTTGGGTGTGCTTCACCACTTTCTTGGGGTCACTGTTGAGCCTCATCCAGCTGGGCTTCTTCTTCGCCAGCGCCAGTATACTCTGGACATACTTGAGCGGGCTGGGATGACAGATTGCAACCCCTGCACCACTCCAGTTGACACTCGGCAAGCCGTCGAGGCGAGGGCCCCCGTGGATCGATCCTACGGCATACCGCATCTTGCGGTGCTCTTCGCACCTCACCTTCACTCGGCCCGACATCACCTATGCGGTTCAGCGGTTGTGCCTTCATATGCATGATCCTCGGGAGCCTCATCTCACTTTGCTCTCAAGCGTCTCCTCGTACCTCCGCAGCACCGCGATTATGGCTGCTCCCCGCACCGACGGTCCTCCTCTACAGAGATGGTTGTCTACACTGACGCCGACTGGGCCGGCTGTCCAGACACTCGACGGTCCACCTCTGGCTACGCCGTCTTCCTCGGAGGCAACCTGGTGTCCTGGTCCTCCAAGCGCCAGCAGGTGGCCTCCCGCTCCAGTGCTGAGTCCGAGTACCGCGCCGTCGCAAATGGTGTGGCTGAGGCTTCCTGGCTCCGGCAGCTCCTGGCCGAGCTCCATAGCCCCCTTCGTCGGGCCACGCTCGTCTACTGCGACAACGTCAGTGCGGTCTACCTCTCCACCAACCCCGTTCAGCACCAGCGCACGAAGCATGTGGAGATCGACCTTCACTTCGTCCGTGATCTGGTGGCCATCGGCGAGGTGCGGGTCCTCCATGTACCGACCACCTCCTAGTTTGCAGACATCTTCAGCAAGGGCCTCCCGTCATCGACCTTCACCGACTTCCGCTCCAGCCTCAACATCACCAGTGGCTAGTTGTGGCTGTGGGGGGCATGTGTGTGTGTGCTCTTTGTTTTAGTTGTCCAGTCTAGAACTCCGCTGCGCCGGTGGTTCAGACTGCGGGGGAGTGTTGGAGTATATGTTTATTAGGCCCATGAGGCTAGGCTCATGAGGCCCATGTATGCTACACCATATAGCTACCCTTCTAGGGTTAGCCTAATCAATAGAGGGAATCATTCCAACAAAGACGCTGCAGCTTGGCGCGCTGTTTGGGCTCTAGTACCTGTTCAACATCTACTTCAACATCTACAACAAGCAGGTGAGTGAGCTGACCGGCGAAAGCAGCCCAATTGCTGCCCTTCTCCACCCGCTTCCTGATGTGGAGTAGGGGGACGCGTTGCATTCCTGATGCGCAAGCAGCCTAGTTGCTGCCCGTCCCCCTGGTTACTCACCGCGCACTAGTGATTCGTAGTGATTCGGTTCTGGTCGACTAGATCCAAGTGTGTAGAAGATTGGTGAATCAAGTGCTGCTGGTCATTTTGATTAGATCCTTCTACTAGTTTGCGATTTGCTTAATCTAAACCGAGTCAACAAGGGAGTTTTCTTTTGTCCTAACGTGCATGCCCTGCGTTCTATGCTTAAACGCGGCCCATGGATTTTTCGTGTTTATTCCAATTTTCCTTTCCATGAGGTGATGCACTTGTGTCTTTGTCTACACATCATGTGATTTTCTTTGTCCATATGCCAAAATTATCTTGCTGGAGCATCTTCCATCCGAACATCTCCGTTAGGTTGAGTGAAGAGCCAATTGGCCTCGATCTTTTCTTTGAATCAGTTATACAAGATGTCTATTTTTAACATCATAATCTACTGAAACTAAATGTAGGCCATCACACTTTCTGCGTGACTGCAAAAGTGTTGGGGGGAGCAACCTCCGCCAGGACCCCCTACGTAGCTCCGCGGCCCAAGCAGGGGCCAAGACATACAAGTATACCGTATAGCCTCCGGTGACCTTCGCCAGAGTATCTCCACCCTGGCGAAGGTCGTTGCGCTCCTCTCAACGATTCAGCGAAGGTACGGCTAACCTTCGCGGCTGCGTGTTTTCATTCATATGTCTCGCAAGTACGCAGCATGCCGATGAGTTCGCCTGAGACCTTCGCGACGAGCAAGGTCCCCTGAGACCCTCGGAGCGGTTTCCCAATGCGCGCAATGCCAAAGGCAACGGGCAACCTCCGGACGGTTGCGCGGGAAGTCGCCATGAGGCGGCGTCGATGGCCCGACATGTGGCGGCATTGGAGGCCTGACACGGGGAACCCGCGGTGGTCCGACACGTGGCGTTCTAAGATAGGTGTCTCCAATTCGGCTGTGTACCAAAATACCCCTATTGGGGCCCACCTGTAGTGTAACAAGGGTTGTAACCCTAATGTAAAAAGCCCATGACCCTTGGTATGGCCTATAAATACCAAGGGCATGGCATGTGTAAAGGGGGAGAACCTTTGGCATTTTTAGTTCCAATTAATGCAAATTCCTGGATTGGGTCCCATTTACACTAGTCCCACTTGATGCTTGTTTGAACCTCACACTCTGTCTGGGAAACCTTCGCCCTCCTCCTCCGAATCCCGGCGAAGGTAGGGGGCAAGTGTTTATACCAACAGTTGGCGCCGTCCGTGGGGTTTGAACAAAAGGAACAAGCCATGGCACCAAACATCAGTGAGCTTTCCTCGGCGCAGGGAGCCCACGCGGATCCGACCCTCGCTGGCGGAGGTGTCGTTCCGCCAGCACCCCTGCCCGAAGGACCTCCGCCCGGAGAGTCCACAAACCTGGTAGTTGAAACCAACGCAGAGCAAGCCGGAGGTCGGCCACGGACTTCGGTGGTCCAAGACATCATCATCCAGCCGCACCCTCACACCTCCGGAGATGGCATCGGCACTGGTTCAATGACCGACAGTGAAGCCGCGGAGGAAGACAGATTGTCCAGATATCTCGAACAGCTTCAAGAGAACATCACCGTCGGCAAGAGGCATCTGGAGCAAATCAACAAAGAAACAAGAGCGGCGATTATCCGGCACAAGACAGAAGAAGCAGAAGTAGAGCTTTGCCGCATCGAGCAAAGCATCAGAGCAGCTGGGGCTGGCGCAGAAGTGAGGAATCCCAAGGACCCAGCCCTCCCTGTGTGTCCCCCAATCGCTCAACCTCCACTTGTACAACAGCAAGACCCCCACCCGCCACGCCCAGAGCTAGACCTCCGCGTCAATATACTCTACCCGGCGGCCTCTGGCGGAGGTGGACAGGACCAACCACCGGAGCAAAGGATTGCACCACGGGTCCCGCATTATGACTCCAAGTCCCCTTTGTCGTACGACCTCCAGACCATCGAGTGGCCTTAGGGCTTCGCCATGCAGCACTTACCACATTATGATGGCACCTCCGAGCCACGCCAGTATCTCATGTCTTACGAAGCTGCCGTCTCAGCAGCCGGAGGTGACGAGGACACCATGGCCAAAGCTTTCGTGATCATGGCCAGGGTACAGCAACCTCCGACCAGGATCCATCCGATGCTGGGACGACCTCCGCGAGAGAATTTGCACCAACTTCAAAGGCGTCAGCCGGTCCGCTGCCAAGGCCGCCACCCTCCTCAATTGCAAGCAAAGATTCGATGAACCATTGCAGGATTGGTGGAAAAGGTTCGTCAATGCCAAAAACTGCACGCCCGGTGTCACGGACGAGGTCATGATTTTGGCAGCAACAAGTTGCATCCAGCCAGGACCATGTTCGTCGAAGCTTTCGAGAAGAGAACCGAGAACCATCGCAGAGCTCTATGACATCATGGAAAAACAAATCAGGGCAGATAACAACGATCGCATCAAGTCACAGTCGTCCCAACCTCCGCAACGACAGCAAAGAGAGCGTAATACGAACCCTCGCAACGACTACCCTCGCATTGACATGGGGAATGTTAACGCTATCGATGGCAGCAATGATCAGCAAGCTCGGCAAAACCCTCATCAGCCCAGACAACCTCCGCCGCCAGCTGACAGAAGGCCAGTCAACTTTGGACAGCAGAGACAGCAACCTTTGCAATCACATTATTGTCATTTCTGCGGACTAGGCAGTGACCATTACACCAAACAATGTGTCTGGTACATCAAGGGGCTCGAATGCAGGGATGGCCAAGCTCCGCCAGTTCCACAAGCAGGAATAGTCAATCATACTTGCAGAGCCGCACCAAACCCCCGCAACCGCAACCAAGGGTACAACCACAACCATCGGACCCAACAACCCCCGTATCAACAACCAGTATACTACCCTCAGCCAAGCTTTGCCCAAGGCCATTACGCCCACAACCAACAATAGCAATACTACCATCGCCAAACATAGCAACAATACCCACAGCCTCAACCAATTGCTCAGCAGGCTCAAGTTCAAGCCTTACCCCCGCCACCGCCACTACCAGCCTTACCCCCTCCGCAACCAGTCAAGGTCGAAGGTGAAGCGCAGGGGGCCCAGATTGCGGTCAATAATCCTACAGCTACTTATGGTGTCATCATGGCCATATCCGGAGGATCAAGTGAAGACCACGGCAACAAAAGGCAGCGAAGGGAACACTTTCGTCGAGTCAACCACGTAGCCAGCGAAGGGCCGCACAGAAATGCCCATTGGTCCCATATTCCTTTAACCTTCGATAACTCGGACCTCAAACTCAAGCAGTACCCACACACTGACGCGATGGTCATTGAGACAAACATCGCAGGATGGACAGTGATGAAGATTCTCGTGGACAACGGCAGCTCCGCCGATATCCTGTTCGCATCCACCTTCGACGGTATGAAGCTCGACAGAAACTCGCTACAGCCGGCGGGCCACCCACTATTTGGGTTCGGAGGTCAGCAGATCAGAGCGATTGGAAAGATCATATTACCAGTATCCTTCGGCAACAAGTCTATCGCCCGCACAGAACACATCACCTTCGATGTAGTTGACATTCCATATAACTACAATGCCATCTTCGGGAGAGGCACCATCAACCAATTCAATGCAGCCATCCACCCTGGTTACCTTTGCATGAAAATGCCAGCACCCGGAGGTATCGTGGCCGTCTACGGGGACCAAAACACGGCCAGAATTGCGGAGCAGGCAGCAACCCCGGGGCAGGAGAATGTCCATTACCTTCAAGAAAAAGAGCAGAGACAACGGGAAGAAGAAGAACAAAAAGAGCAACGAGAAACAGAGCCGAAGGTGGATGCAGCCTGGTTACCTTCGCGCGCACAGCCGAAAGAAGAGACAAAGAAGATTCAGTTGTTTCCGGATGACCCAGAAAAGAAAATCATCATCTCAGCTTTGCTGGACACTGAATTTGAAGCTCAACTCGTCCAGTTCCTTCGCGATAACAGCGACGCCTTCGCCTGGTCCGCCTCCGATCTCGTAGGCGTGGACAGAAACCTTATCGAGCATTGCTTGAATGTCAGCAAAGATCATCCCCCAATAAAGCAAAATCTTCGCAAGATGTCAGAAGAAAGGAAGCAGGCCGCCAAAGTGGAGGTAGATCGTCTGCTTAAGGCGGAGGTCATCCGCCGGGTCAAATACCCGACTTGGCTCTCGAACGTGGTGCTAGTCCAAAAGAAAAATGTCAAGTGGCGTATGTGCGTTGACTTCACAAGTCTCAACAAGGCATGCCCGAAGGATTGTTTTCCATTACCCAGGATAAGTACCCTCGTGGATGCGGCCGCAGGTTGCGAGCTCCTATCTTTACTCGATTGCTTCTCTGGCTACCATCAGATTTGGATGAACAAGGACGACGAAGAAAAAACTAGCTTCATTACCCCCGATGGCACTTTCTGCTTCAGGAGAATGGTCGAAGGGCTTCGCAACGCAGGACCAACCTTCGCCCGTATGACAGCGGAGGTTTTCAAAGATGACCCAACAAGCTCTTGGCATACGTCGATGACATCGTGATCCAGAGCAAGTTCAGAACTGATCATATAGCCGACCTCTCAAGAACCTTCGACAAGCTCAGGAAGGCGAAGCTCAAACTTAACCCGGAAAAATGCATCTTTGGAGTCAGCAAAGGAAAGCTTTTGGGATGCCTTGTGTCAGCTAGAGGAATTGAAGCCAACCCAACAAAAATAGATGCCATTGTCACTATGTCACCTCCGGCATCAAGAAAATCCGCCCAGCGCCTGACCGGTCGCTTGGCATCGCTCAGCAGGTTTATCTCACGCTTAGCGGAGCGTGGGTTGCCGTTCTTCGAGGTCCTCAAGACCTGCGAGCCATTCAAATGGGGGCCGGCTCAGCAAGCAGCCTTCGACAATCTCAAACAGTACTTGCTCAAGCTCACAACCCTCGCCAGTCCTGAACCTTCAGAACCTCTATTGCTCTACGTCATCGCGTCACCTCATGCGGTCAGCGCCGTTCTTGTCAAGGAGACCCTCGAGGAGCACCAAAAGCGGCAGATCCCGGTTTACTATGTATCGGAAGTCCTCGAAGGTCCCAAGAAGCACTACTCTGAACTTGAGAAGGTCGCTTATGCGGTGGTCATGGCAGCCAAAAAGCTCAAACACTACTTCCAGTCCCATCCCATCACAGTGCCATCGCAATTTCTCCTGGACAACATCTTCAGAAATCCGGAGGCAATGGGCAGAATAGCCAAGTGGGCTTCGCAACTCAGCGATTACACCTTAACCTTCGTCGGCAGACACACAATCAAGTCCCAAGCTCTAGCAGATTTCATCGCAGACTGAACCCCCGATCCTCACAACAAGGCAGAAGATATAGAACCTCCGTGGACAGTGCACGTGGATGGGGCATGGGGAGCTCAGGGGGCCGGAATCGCAGCAATCCTAACGTCACCTTCGGGAGTTGAGCTCAGATACGCCGCGAGGCTTGAGTTCCAATGCACCAACAACTCCGCCGAGTATGAAGCAGTCCTTCTGGCCCTCGCCAAACTTCGTGCTCTATCAGTTCGCCGGGCGATCATCAGAACCGACTCTCAAGTAATCGCTGGTCACATCGAGAAATCATTCAAGGCAAAGGATCCGGAGCTGCAAAAGTATCTTCACCTAATCCGTAAAACGGAAAGTTTCTTCCTGGGCATCACGACAAAATTGATCCCTCGCAGCGAAAACAGAGAAGCTGATGAACTAGCCAAGGCAGCAGCCCAAGCAGCGCCATTACCTCCGGACGTCTTTTATGAGACCCTCGCCTCGCCAGCAATCGCCAGTAACACGTCACAAGTAAGGCTGATCAACGCCATATTCAGCGAGGATTGGAGGGCTCCTATCACAGCCTACATCAAAGGATTATATGAACCCGAATCGAAGGAAGAAGAAAAAAGAATGATTCAGAGAGCGCGAGGGTACAAGATCGAAGGACAGAACCTTTACAAAGCTTCGATCACCGCCCCTTGGCTAAAGTGCGTCGCCACTAGCGAAGGTATCACCATACTCAAAGAAATTCACCAGGGCATTTGCGGCTCACACAATGGTCCTTGGGCTCTAGTCGGAAAGGCATTCAGACAAGGATTCTACTGGCCCACCGCTTTGTCCGATGCTTCCATGATGGTGCATCACTGTGAAGGTTGCCAGCGGGCCGCTAACCACTCAAACAGACCCGGAGCTTCGACCACTTTGATCTACCCAACATGGCCAATGCAACGATGGGCCATGGACCTATTAGGGTCTTTCCCGACCGCTCCTGGGAAGCTCCGCTATGCGATGGTAGCAGTGGAATACTTTACAAAATGGATCGAAGCTCGTGCGCTCGCCACCATCACCTCCGCTACAGTACAGAAGTTCTTCTGGCAGCAAATTGTCTGTCGCTTCGGTGTTCCAAGGCACCTCACAGTTGACAATGGGACCCAATTCGACAGCTTCGCGTTCAAGGAATTTTGCTTCCAAATCAGCAACAAAATTCACTTCACCTCGGTCAGACATCTGCAGTCTAATGGGCTAGTTGAAAGGGCCAATGCAATCATCTTGCAAGGAATCAAAAAGAACCTCACAGACAAACCACTTGGCAAATGGGCAGAGGAACTCATCCCAGAAGTGTGGTCTCACAACACCTCCGACTGCAGAGCCACCGGAATCACCCCATTCAAGCTGTTCTATGGAGAAGAAGTTGTGCTCCCAGAAGAGCTTCGCCACGGGTCGCCAAGAACTACCTCCGACGCCCCAACACAGGATGAAGCACTGGACAAGGACCTAATCGAAGAAGTAAGATGCGGAGCGGTGAACAACCTTCGCAGTTACCAGGCTAAAACCCAGAAGTGGAGAGACAAGAAGGTCTCGCCTCGTGAGCTCCGCGAAGGGGACATGGTATTAATCAGGAAGCAGAACACGAAGATGGCGGGCAAGCTGCAAGACAAATGGCTCGGCCCCTACGTCATCACAAGCTCCGCAAGACCAGGGTCTTTTCATCTTCAGGACGCCGAAGGTCGCGAACTACCGCACACACGGAATATCGACGACCTCCGCAAGTACTACCCGTAGCGGTGCATTAAAACTATGTAATCTCTACCTTCGTGCTTTTTTCTTTCCTTCGCATACACAGACTATCCCTACACTCTTTTTCCTTATGTCAGGGCATAAGGTTTTTCGATGAGGCAGGAAAACTATACACTATGTAATAAAGATTTGCTTCCCTGAGTTTTGCATGTCAACCAACGCTGAAACGGGCTAGGCCGAGCCTCGCCCTCATCAGCAGCCGCCTTAAGAGCAGGGATTGCCTCGAGCTGACATCGACCCCGGTCGAAGGTCACCATGATGCAAGCCCATCAGAGACCCCCGCCGTTTGGGCCAGGGGCTGCGACGAAAGCAAACCCCACCTCGACCCCCGCAGAGGCCGAGGAGCGGAGGTACAAAGACCCGCAGACCCCCGCCACTCGGGCCAGGGGCTGCGATGAAAGCAAACCCCACCTCGACCCCCGCAGAGGGTGAGGAGCGGAGGTACAAAGACCCGCAGACCCCCGCCACTCGGGCCAGGGGCTGCGATGAAAGCAAACCCCACCTCGACCCCCGCAGAGGGCGAGGAGCGGAGGTACAAAAACCTGCAGACCCTCGCCACTCGGGCCAGGGGCTGCGATGAAAGCAAACTTCAAGCAGAGGTACAAAAGTAAACAGACCCTCGCTTTCCAAACCAGAGGCTAAGGCAAGCTTCGATTCAACGTTTAACCCCTCAAGGTAACAATCATTTCAAAACCGAAAGCCAGCCAAAACCAATGGTACCAAACTTACTCCTCATACAATCAACTCCACATATAAGCCCCAAAATGCTCCAATCAACATATTACCTCACTCCTCTGTCCACACCACTGGAACCAGCACCCTTTGCATATATAGACCCCCACCCATTAACCCTCGCCGTACAAACAGGCCCGAGAACTAAAAGCTCCGTACCACTCCCCAACCACTGCACCTACCATAGTACTTTATAAATCCCAGCATTCAACACAAAATCTTCAGCTATGACATCAAGCCCAGGATCAACAGTACCAATTCCGCTTAAATAAGCAAGGCCTACCATTCAAACCCAAGCATTTCCCGATCATGTCCGGCCATTAGCTTACATCAATAGGAAAGAGAGGTATCAGGAAGGAGCGCCTAAGCCAGTTACCCAGCCGAAGGTCTTGATTCTGCAGCCTAGCCTCTATAGCACTGATCCAGTTAGCCTTCAACTGACACCACCGCATCCCTCGCGCTAACCATCTCCGAAGGTCAGGAGCATGAAGCGCAATACCCTTACCACCCGCCACTTGCACACACCCTCCCACGGCCACCTTCGCAACAAAACCCAGCAGCTTTATACAGTCACACGCAAGGCCATAACTTGACATCAGTTGCAACTCAAACCACCGCTGGGAACCCAGGAAGAGCAGCGCTTGAACCAAAATCCGAGCACGCAAATGTAAGCAAACTAGCGCATGGTTCTAAATTCAACCCGCTCACGGCTGCTACGACGCATCCAAGCTCCGCGGCCCTACAACCTCCGGGAATGTCCCAACAGCCAAGGTTCATCATCAGTCAGAATCTCCGACGCGAAGGGCGCGCATCAAGCCATAGAACCGCTGTTCCAAAGGCCAAACTGGCGCCATGCAACCACATGTAATCTAAGCTCCGCTTACAGTTCATGCAAAAGATCCTGTATCAACTGAATATAAGGCGTTCTACTACCTCCGCAAAGAAAAAACGCGAGCCTCGCCTTTGAAAAGTTGGGCGTCGCTGCGCTTTATTACCTCCGAAAAAATGCGAGCCTCGCTTTTGAAAAGTTGGGCGTCGCTGCGCTCTACTACCTCCGAAAAAAACGCGAGCCTCACTTTTGAAAAGTTGGGCGTCGCTGCGCTCTATTACCTCCGAAAAAACGCGAGCCTCGCTTCTGAAAAGTTGGGCGTCGCTGCGCTTTATTACCTCCGAGAAACGTGAGCCTCGCTTTTGAAAAGTTGGGCATCGCTGCGCTTTATTACCTCCAAAAAAACGCGAGCCTCGCTTTTGAAAAGTTGGGCGTCGCTGCACTTTATTACCTCCAAAAAAATGTGAGCCTCACTTTTGAAAAGTTGGGGCGTCGCTGTATTTTTTCGCTTAAGAAAAAAGAAAACCAGCAAATCCTGCTTCACCATCGCAGCACAACAGTCATCAACAACAAGAAGACAAAGGTTCATTTACAAAGTCATCTCCTCGCACGACCACAGGAGTCATGGTAATAATACAACTCCCGACCACGCTTGCGCCGGGATCGCGGTCGAGCCACCTCCGCGACCATCGACCGCACGACACTTTCTAGCATGTCGTCGACAAGCACCTCCGCAACCATACCCACAAACTCTTCCACATCCGTGATAATTATCTCATGGCCAGCAACACACTCATCGCCTTCGTCTTTGCTAATAACTATCACCTCCGGAGGAGACCGCCGCTCTACGTCGGTCTCATCATTGCTATCTTCAATAAAAATCGGGGCACTCCAAGAGCCCCGCCAACTCTTCAGCACAAGCGGAAGGTCGCCTTCGAGCACTCTCGAACGGCAACACCGGCGGAGGTCGCGTGTTTCTATTTCCACCGGTTCCGGCTTCGGAATAAGCAAACCCCCGACACCACAGCTACTGCTGCTCCAGGAAACTCCAAGCGCCCCCCCCGTGACCAGCGGTCCAGAGGAGATGACGCGAGCTTTGAGCCGATCGATCATACTTCGCCAACCTCCACCACCAAATCCTATCAAAACTTGCATAAGGATTTTTCCCCCTCAGATTAATCCAACTGGCCCCCGTCAGGAAAAAATCCTGACGATTCAGCATCAGCGGAGCCACGTTAAAAATGGCGGGTCCAAAATCCGCATGAACCTGCGCAGCGAAGGCACACAATCAGTGCCCGCCAAACCTTCGCCCTAACACGTGGAACCAAACCCTCGCACAAAAATAGCAGAAACGCCAAGGCAGAATGCCAATAATTAGAACCAAACCGTCAATTGAATTCAAAAGGTCAAAAGCCCGAAGGTAACAGCAAACGACCAAATAGCAAAGCCTTATGGCTCAATGTACTTTACAGTCATCCAAAGTGTATGCCATGCAAATTGTTCAAGCGGAACTCTCTCAAAGTCTTGCCAAAAGAAAAGAAGGTTGATCAACTCTACTTCAAGCCTGTTCACCGGAGGTAGGACCAACCTGTCCTTCCACGGAGCCTTCCGGAGCCGGGTTTGTTGCTGGAGTCGCTTCAGCTTCACGCGCGCCTGTATCCATGGGTCCTGGCACCGAGCCTCCATCGCCAGTTGTTCCGGTGGTCGTCGTCACATTGCCTTCCTCTGGCGGTGGTAGATCCTGCGCCGTTTCATTCATTGCATCACCCTGCGAAGGCCAGAAAAATCATATTAGAAATTAGTGTAACAAAACACTTAGAGCAACTACTCATTGACAAATAGCTGCACGATCTTTACCCCCGCAGAAACCTCGGCGACGATCTCGTACGCCAGTTTGGTACCGCCGACCACCTCAAACTTGTCAAAGGCAGCAGCGCCCACGGCAGCAATCAATGGCTCCTTCGACTCGCGGACCTCCGCAACAGTGGGGTAGCGGAAGTCGGCACCAATTATCTTGCAGGCATGCTTGCTTCCTGCATCCCTAAGGGCGCAAGCTGTAGCCACACCTCCGCAGTATACCCCCGCTTCAGTCAGCTGATCAAAGAATGGAGTTAGATAGTTCAGCTCCGAAGTCAGCCACTCCATATACCCATCAATACTAGGCTCGGCGGGTAGATCATTGGTGGGAGCTCCGCTCGCGTGCGCAGCTGCGCGTCGAAGGTCTGCTTGGCCTCTGTCATGCGCGTCACCAAGGCTCAGAGCATGTCAGCTTCCCTCTCCTCCGCATCTATAGCACGCTTCTCCGAAGCCTCCTTGCGACCCTCAGCATCCTCCGCTCGCTTCTTCATGTCTTCAAAATCCCGCTTGAGGTTCCGCATCTCCTCCCTCAGATCCAAGCTCCGTGACACAGTAGCGTCGCAATCCTTGAACGCTTTCTTGGAGCTCTCGCGAAGCCTCTTCATATCAGAGTCTTGAGAAGCTTGCTCCGCGAGAAGCTCCTGAACATGTCACTCGAGTCTCTGGTTCTCTTTCTCCAGCTCCGCTATCCTCTTCTGGGTCTCCTCCTCTCCTCTCGCAATCTGCTGTCGCGAAGCTCGCACGAGAAGAATAGCCTCAACCATTTTCGCCTCCACGTCAACTAAGTTGTTCTCCAGCTTTTGCCCCGCCAAGTATACCTCCGCCTCGGGCATGCTAACACGTCCAAAGGCAGGGACCAGAAATCTCCGCTCTTCATCGCTGCAAATCAGCTGGCACCTGCGAAGGTCCGCGCTAGTGTACAGATGAGCTTTGGGGTCCTTTACCCCCGCCGATTGGGCGTAGTAGGGCAGTGAGCTCGGCGCGGCGTCACCCAGGGCGTCCTTGCCAGCCTCCATTCTGGGCGAAGGCACCACCTCCTTCCCATTAACCCAGATGTGGATACCTTCGTAATCCAAGGGCTCGCCCCGGGCCCCAGGTGAATGCTCAACCTCCGTCATCGCGACATCCTGACCATCCCCCTCCTGCCGCACCTCCGCAACCATCTGCGGGACCTCAACAGCAGGTTCTCGCTGGACCTCCGCGGGGGCCTGTTGCACCACGATGAGAGGCGAAGAAATTTCCACCTCCTCCTCAGCCTTGTCGCCCGAGCGGCCAGCGGAGGGAGATGAGGTGCCGGAGGATTTCCCTTGAGATCCAGCTCCTTCTTCACTTCTGCTGCTGCTGCTGGAGGAGCTAACGCTCACAACTCGGGTGAGAGCCGGCACCTCCAGCGAAGATAACGAGGCTCCACGGCCCTTGCCAAGCCCCCGACTCGGCCCACCTCTAGCCGGCAGCGGAGGCCGTTGTGCAACCGGAGCAACATTCAGCGCTCCCGCCGCGGTCTGGGCGGTGGTGGCAGCTGTAGCAGAACGTGTGGTCCTCGATGACCCACCACCACGACCGCCAGTCGATGTCTTCTGAAGCTTCCCTCCTCCGCGACCACCTCCGCCGACAGGAGCAGGAATATCTTCGCTGGCTGAGGCTTCGGAGGTCTCCGAAGTGGCCTCAGCTGCCGGCCGCTTCCTGTTCCTTCGCTGCTTCTCTTTCACCGGGGTAGCAGCCTCCGCTACAGCACTGTACTCAATCCCCAGCAAATCATAGACCCGGTTCACACGGGTCACCCCATCCATCTCCTCCTTCAACTTCTTCTGCTCCGCGTCATCTACCTTCCCCACGAGCTCCAAAACCTCCGCCTCCACCGCAGCACGGATCTTCTTCACAACCTCCGTCTCATCAGCGGCGGAAGAAAACTCCTCCGCCCAAACAGCAGGGAGGTTAGGCAAGTTCAAATCCTTCAAAAAACCATATCCTAGAGCCACATAAGAGGACTCTCCCTCCTTTGCCAGGCCTCTCCAGTCATGATCGGCCTTCAGAGGCGTGACCTTCGCGCAGTGGTACTCCGCAAAGAGATCCCGCTGCATCATACATCGAGAGAGGTCGCGCATGGAGTCCTCGTAAAGCCATGACCCAATGTCGGAAGCGGCGGTCACCTTCACGGTCTCTTTGTCAGGAAGCGGGCGAAGGTCGCCCGCCAGGCCCCGACCCTCTGCTTCATCCAGACGATAATAGAACCACCTGGACAGCCAGCCCTCCCACTTGTTCTTCTGAGCTTGCACAGGCACCTTCGCGATGGCCCGACGACGGAACGTGAAAGCTCTGAACTGACTTTCCTCTTGCACCGATGTGTCACCTGTCTTCACCGACTTCGTCTTCTTCTGCAGGTGCATGCTGTGCACCTTCGCAAACCCCTCCACGGTCGGCTCCACTCCCTGCGAGTGGCACCCCCACACAAATGCGCACAGCTTCGGGGAAGTTGTTGGGCGTGAGGTGATGAAACTGAACGCTGAACTTCCGCAGAGCGCCCAACACCAATGGGTGGGGCAAAAACCGGAGCCCCGCCTCGAAGAAGGCTTCAAACACCACCACCTCATTGTTGTTGGGGAACGGCGTTAGCACCGACCCAGCAACCTTCGCTCGGTCCCTCTCCAACCACCCCCTCGCTACAAACCTCGCAAGATCTGCCTCCTTCACTGTGCTGACCCCGATCTCGTAAATGGGAACAGAGCTAACGGCGCCCATCGCTTCAGATCCCTTCGCCATCTAATGCTCACCTTCGCCTCCTTACAACCACCTTCGCCCTCGCCAACAATCGCAAACCACCGACAACCTCCGACAATCACTTGTCTCTCACCCTCGCAAGAGCCGACAACCTCCGCGTCCAAGAGAGCTAGGGCAAGGGAAGCTTTAGCTGGCAAGAGCGCGGGAGCAGGTAAAAAGTGATTTTGTCAACCACCCCGGCTATTTATAGGCGGGGGGTTTTCACCGCGGTAATGGCTGGCTCCGCATCTCAAGGAAACCAGGATCGTACGGCGCGCATGAGGCCACGTAAGCCCTACCCGTCCCGTCGCCGGAACAGTGCTAAGAGCCCACGCCGGCCCATCATGCACGCCAAAAGCCCAACCACCACCGGGCCCAGCTAAAACGGGCCGCGAGCAACTGTTGGGCGTCGCTGCGGAGGACGGCCTCAGGCGACACGCCTCTTAGCCGTGCTCCCCTCTTTTCTCAAGGGCGTTGCTCCGACCCCGCCAGCCGGGCCGAACCATCGAGGGGCTACTGTTGGGGGGAGCAACCTCCGCCAGGACCCCCTACGTAGCTCCGCGGCCCAAGCAGGGGCCAAGACATACAAGTATACCGTATAGCCTCCGGTGACCTTCGCCAGAGTATCTCCACCCTGGCGAAGGTCGTTGCGCTCCTCTCAACGATTCAGCGAAGGTACGGCTAACCTTTGCGGCTGCGTGTTTTCATTCATATGTCTCGCAGGTACGCAGCATGCCGATGAGTTCACCTGAGACCTTCGCGACGAGCAAGGTCCCCTGAGACCCTCGGAGCGGTTGCCCAATGCGCGCAACACCAAAGGCAACGGGCAACCTCCGGACGGTTGCGCGGGAAGTCGCCATGAGGCGGCGTCGGTGGCCCGACACGTGGCGGCATTGGAGGCCCGACACGGGGAACCCGCGGTGGTCCGACACGTGGCGTTCTAGGATAGGTGTCTCCAATTCGGCTGTGTACCAAAATACCCCTGTTGGGGCCCACCTGTAGTGTAACAAGGGTTGTAACCCTAATGTAAAAAGCCCATGACCCTTGGTATGGCCTATAAATACCAGGGGCATGGCATGTGTAAAGGGGGAGAACCTTTGGCATTTTTAGTTCCAATTAATGCAAATTCCTGGATTGGGTCCCATTTACACTAGTCCCACTTGATGCTTGTTTGAACCTCACACTCTGTCTGGGAAACCTTCGCCCTCCTCCTCCGGATCCCGGCAAAGGTAGAGGGGCAAGTGTTTATACCAACAAAAAGTTCGCTCATGCCCATCTACAACTGATACAAGCTCCACATGCTACACAGAAAGAAAAATTTGCCTTTGCTTCTTTTCTTCATTTTAGATCTGCATCATACTAAACAGTTCTAGATAAGATTTTGCTTCACTTTGTAAAATACTGCCAAGTCTAGGTAGTATCTGCATTGTAATTTTTAATGGTACCCAATAACAATTTATAAAGTCGATGCTTGCTTTGTGTAATCTGTAGATACAAAGTATATGCTACTTTTTTAAGCTGTTATAGAGCATCCATCTTTTGATGGTTCACCCGTTGATCTGTTTGTTATATGCACTACAGACTGCACCCATGTGAGATGTTTTCAACTATTAAGTCATGACACATACTTATATAGGTGTTGATAAAACGGATGTCAATGTGTACCCGTGAGCCGAAGTTCTATGGGCTTTCACCCCATCCACTACCGCAGAGCAGAACGTTGCCGTGCGTTTTTCACTTTGCCGTGTTCAGTTTGTCGGGCTAATTTACTTACCCATGGGTATCTGAGGAAACGATAGAATAACAAATATGTTACAAATGTAATAGAAAATGGTATATATGCTGCTCTTTATATGGCACTACGTGTGCTAGTTGGACCATGTTTTTAGAGCATCTCCAACAGTTATGTAAATCTCACTTGTCAAATGTTGGGTTTTAGCAAGTTGGTAAAATAATTTGCCAAGTTGAAAATAGGTCATCTCCAACAGTTATGTAAATCTAACTTGCCAAATCAAAAAAGAGGAGGGCCACCAGGAGAGGTTGTTGACCGGTACTTCCCTATTACACCGACGCCTTCCCTTCCTTCGCCCGTGCTTCTGTTCGACGCCGGCCTCGACACGGCGACATTCACCTGCGCCAACACACCTGACGCCAACAACATCGACAGTAGCAGGCCATTAGCACCTGACGCCAACAGGACCTGTCAACTCGGCAAGATTTGCCGGCCACTAAAGCTGAGATAAGAGCTCACGCACATGAAATATTAGATCAATCGTGTTCTCAAGATAAAGCTGATACAATCTGAATCAAAGTAATCTGAAACAAAATCAACGACAGCATCTAATGAAGAACTGGCATGAATGTTCCATCAGCGGCCATGAGAGCAAATCTTCTAAATCAAATCTGAAGTGGACGATGTGCCGGCCAGCAATGTGCACACGGTCTGTGCAAGATTTTCCAAGGCCTGCAAGCTTGAATTGTGGCCGGGCATCAACATCAGCAACAGTAAAGACAACGTGACAGGTTGCATTATTGCCAATCTGCCGGCCACGAGCAAGACCTGTGTACTCCAATCAAGGTTTGCCTGCCACGAACACAGTGGCATATACTGGATGGAAACAGATCGAGGGAGGACGTATCCCAGTACAATTCCCCGTGCTGATCGTGGAGGCCAGCGGGGAGGCGAACGAGTTTCTGCACTCGCTCCTCGTCTCGCCCCACGTTGACTCGCTATCGTTCGACGCCGCGACCAGGGAAGACGGCCGCTTGGCATGGGGAATCCTCGTCACGCGAGGAGGAACGACGTCGAGGCAGGTAGCTGCTGGATCAGATCGCCTGGAAGAAGAAGCACCGAGGCCTGGCACTACGTGCGCGGGAGATCGCCTCCAGGTCGAGGGCTACGGAGCGGACATGTGCGAGGGAGAACGGATTGGGCGACGGCGACGACGGACTGTATTTGACGCGGAGGCACGCGGGACTCGCGGGAAGGAGTGACGCGAGCGGAGGAGCGCGATTCGCAGTCGAGTTCGCGTGCGTAATAATACGCGCGCGGAGGAGAGATTTGGCAAGCGAACAATTTTGGCAAGTCACTATGAGAAACTGTTGGAGATTGATTTTTGCTTCTTTTGCCAAATTTTGAAGGATGGCAAGTCATATAAGGAACTGTTGGAGATGCTCTTAGTACGTAGGTTTGATATGGGTATGGTTTATGGGTTCGGGTAGTGCAGAATCATACCCATAAAAATGAACGCGATGAGTAAGGATTTTTAGCCATTAACATACTACGTGTCGTCTCGGGTTCAGGCAACCAGTGGGTACTGGCTACCTGCATGTGTTAGATTTCATATAGTAGTACTTGGCATGTGTTCCAAATCTGAGGTTAAGCTTTTTAGACTAGCATTTTTTAAAGTTTTTAGCAGGCTTGTATGCACAGGACCATCTTGCTGCTGGCTATGTTAAGGCAGCATTGTATTGATAATGTCTGTTTGCAACTAGCCTACTAGTAATTATAGTCTTCCTTTATTCATTAATGTAGATTGTGTCACGTTTTAGTTAGTTTCCCAAGAAACACTTCAGGTCTTCATGATCAACAGCAGTTACATGATTTTTTTCTTAAAAAAACTCACAACAGTTACCCGTAAGTGATACAACTTTCTAAACTGTTCCTATGTTCTGCAGGTTCTGAAGGTTTTGCCATACCCTATAAACATCACAACAGTGCAGTTTGCTGTTGGAACTGCCATCGCTTCGTTCATGTGGATCACTGGTATCCTTAAAAGGCCAAAGATTTCTGGTGCTCAGGTGAATATTTAGTTTTGTCAGTCAAACTTTCAGTATAAACATTGTGCATCAAAGTTAACGTTAGTGCTGTTCTGGTTTCCCAGCTTTTTGCTATCCTTCCTCTGGCTATTGTCCATACTATGGGCAATCTTTTCACAAACATGAGCCTTGGAAAGGTTGCAGTGTCATTTACACATACTATCAAGGCCATAGAACCATTCTTCTCAGTTCTCCTTTCTGCGATTTTCCTTGGTGAGGTAAGTCTTTTGCTCAACTTTGAAGCCTATGCTAACTACACAACTGTCTGGTACGACAAAATCTTTCTTGCTTGCTTTTTCTCTTACAAATGGGTGATTTTGCAGTTGCCTACACCTTGGGTTGTGTTGTCTCTTCATCCCATTGTTGGTGGTGTGGCATTGGCATCCCTTACTGAGGCCTCCTTTAACTGGTATGCAATATAGGCACCTTAGATTGAATACAAGCACGTGTTAGGATGTTAGGATGTCTTTTGTTCCATTGCTTTAATCATCTCCCGTACCTCAAAATTTAGTTATACAAATGTTCCAGTGCTATTTTTTCAATGATTGAACTTAATTTATCACTTGTGTTTTTTAGCTTGTGATGTGTGTGCGTGGGCTTAAACCAACATGAAGTTGAAAGCAGTGGCTTCCTTATTACCCATGTCATACTCATGTGACTTCGAAATTTCCAATGCAGGGCTGGATTTTGGAGTGCAATGGCTTCAAATGTAACCTTCCAGTCAAGGAATGTGTTAAGCAAGAAACTTATGGTGAAGAAAGAGGTAGCTGAATTTACTTTAAACTTCTTTGGATAACCACAGCAATTAACTAATTGATTTGTTAGTTTCAATTTTTAATAGGTATATGCCTTCTATGTCATGCCATCCGATTGTATGCCTAACCCTCTTTCTTTTCCCCACTCTTGACCAGGAATCTCTGGATGTTGGTGTAAATAGTAGTCTATAAGAGGGTCTATATGTAAAATGAAGAGATATGAATAGAATGAGTCTGAGCTGGGAGTGAACCAGCCAGAAACTTCCCCCAAATTCCAATATGGTATGCAGAGCCATGGTTAGGGTTCCTGGAGGCGATTGCGGCGGCGGTGCTCGTGTGTGAGCGCGCGGTGGCTGGCACGTGGCTCCTCTGGCGCAGGCACCGAGTGGAGGAGACGTGGGCTCGAGAGCAGAGCAGGCAGAGCGAGCGGAACGGACCAACGGGAGTGCGGCAGCGGCGCGAACCCGGGTACGGACGCGGCGGTGGAGTGGCTCGCGGCCTGCATGTATGAGCTGCGGGTTCGGGCATGCATGCTCGGTGGTTGTGATGAGCTGGTGGAGGAGTCTTGAGCTCTCGTGAGCAGAGAGGAGTGGTTGAGGCTGCATGTGCTGTGGCAGTTTGGTACTATTTTTGGTGGTGTGTGCTGATTTGTGAAGGGGAGAAGAAGGTGGAGGATTCTGTTGAACTTGTGATGCGTGGTGCTGGGATTGAGAACGTGCTGGGATTGAGAAACAGGGAGGATTTGGTGGAGGTGAAATTCTTGCCGCTTGTGGTTGTGCTATTTTTTGGTGGTGTGTTGCCTTGCTGAGAAGGAGAAGAAGAAGAGTGTTTGGTTGCTATTTTTGGTGCTTGGGGGAGGCCTGATTCGAAGAGTGCTTGTGGTTGTGCTATTTTTGGTGTTGTGTAGCCTTGCTGAGAAGGAGAGGAAGAAGAGTGTTTGGTTGCTATTTTTGGTGCTTGGGAGAGGCCTGATTCGAAGAGGAGATGGATCCAGAAGAAGCAAAGAAGAGAGTGGAGATGAAGGCAGAGTTGCAGCGGTTGCACGTGCAATCCGACCAGTGGCGCATAACTGCACAGGCGTTGCAGAGCCTAGCGGGGGTGTACAGGCACATGTCGGAGGTGTGCAAGGAGATGACGATGGAGAGGATGAACTTTGAGAGGGACATGTTTGCGGTGGAGGTTGCAACAGGTGCTGCGGAGTCTGTTGACGCAAGCGTGACAATGCATTTGGCGGAGATGTATAAGGAGGCGATTCGGATGGTGTCCGGCACAAAGGTGGAGGTAGAGTGGAGCTTACAGGAGTTCAGGAAGGTGGCTGAGGTATACCGTATGGAAATGGACACCAAGGTGAAAGCAAAGGTGGAGGAATTGGGGCTTTTGAGTGCTAAGAAAATAGAGATGGAATTAAAGATGCAGTTTTTGGAGGCGGAGTTGGTTGCAGCTGTATGTAAGACAAGGGAATTGGAGGATCTGAAGAGGGAGAAGGCTCCATTTTTCACTTTGACAGGGGAACAAGCCAAGAAGTGGGAACAATGGCAGAAAATGGAAGAATCGGAAAGCTCCAAAACTACTTCAGATGGTCCTGTGATTGCCACTTCTAATCACTTTGGTAACTTTGCCAACTATGCCCACTTGGGCAAAGGTACTCAGGCACAAGCACTTGCATCCACATATAGGCATAACATAGAATGGGTCATTGATTCAGAAGCTTCCAAACATGTCACTGACATATCTAGTTCTTTTAAGACATACACTCCACATTCATTCTCTGAGTCCATTCAAACTGCTGATGGCACATCCCAACCCATTCATGGTGTAGGATCTGTAGAGTGCACTCCATCTCTTTGTCTATCATCTGTTTTGCATGTTCCTTCCTTCCCAGTCAATCTCCTCTCTATCAGTTCCCTTATTGATCAGTTCAAATGCACTATTACGTTTGATGAAAATTCTTGTATCTTTCAGGAGAAGAGGACAGTGAGAGTAATTGGGACTGGAGTCAGGCGTGATGGGTTGTGGTTGATCAACCATGCGGAGTCAGCATTGGCAGCAGCTGTTGGAGCAAAGGAGAGGGAGATCGTCTTGCTTCATCGTCGGTTAGGACATTTCCCTTTTGAAGGTCCGAGTAAACTATATCCTGATGATTTTAAGAACGTGGATAGAAGCAAACTTGTGTGTGATGTCTGTGAACTTGGGAAGCATACAAGATCAACTTATCCTAGCATTGGTCTTCGGAGTTGTGAACCCTTTATGTTAATACATTCTGATGTTTGGGGTCCCTGCTCAGTCACATCGGTGAGTGAATTTAAGTGGTTTGTCACATTTATTGATTGTTATACTCGTATGACATGGATATATATGCTGAGGGGTAAGCATGAGGTTCTTAGATGCTTCCAAGACTTCCATAAGTTAGTCACAAATCAATTTGATGCTAAGATCCGGATTATCCGTACTGATAATGGAAAGGAGTATGTGAACAATGACTTTGGGGCATACCTCTCAGATCACGGGATTATACATCAAACCACTTGCCCCAACACTCCACTCTAGAATGGTGTAGCTGAGAGAAAGAATCGACATTTATTGGAGGTAGCGAGGTCACTAATGTTTCAAATGAATGTACCAAAGTATCTGTGGAGTGAGGCGGTAATGACTGCAGCATATCTTATTAATCAGATGCCATCCAGGATCCTTGGCATGAAGTCACCAGCTGAGCTTCTTTTGGGACAACGAGAGTTTAAAGTACCCCCTAGGGTATTTGGTTGTGTTTGCTTTGTCAGGGACCATAGGCCTTTAGTGGGAAAATTGGATCCTCAAGCAGTGAAGTGTGTTTTTGTTGGATACTCATCCACACAAAAAGGATACAAGTGTTGGAACCCCATTGGAAAGAAGTTGTTTGTGAGTATGGATGTAACATTTCATGAGTTCGAACCATACTATACAAAACCATGGGATCTTGATCCATTGTTGGAGGAGTTCTCTTCAGTCACTGAGAATGACAGTAGAGAGGGGGAGAATGAAGGAGCTGATGCTCAAAAAGAGGTAATTATTGGTACCATCCCATGTCCAATGGATAGGGCCAGAACTCAAGAGGTAATTCATCAGGATAATGGTGAATGTGAAGGTGAAGAAATAGTTGGCAATGAGGTAGTTGGCGGTGGGATTGAGAAGTCAATTGATGAAGGCGTTGGCAACGAGGTAGTTGGCGATGGCATTGAGGAGTCAATTGATGAAGGAAGTGAAGAGAATAGGGAAATAGTTGCAAAGGAGCCAATTGTGTATCAAACAAGGCGGTTCAGGAGTCAGAGGGAGCAAACAACTGAGAAGGAGCCAATTGTGTATAAAAGGAGGTGGTTGAGGAGTCAGGGGGAGCAAGTTGGTACACCACAGCCACAATAGCCTGTTTCACTAGTCCCAAATCTCTCCTCGGACCTCTCTCCATTGAGCTCCTCTACCCAATCTGGGTCAACTGGTAATGTCTCTCCTACTCCTGAGCATGTAGAGTTACCTCTTTCACAACGTAGAGATACTAGATCTAATTTTGGAAAACCTCCTGTCCGCTTTGGATTTGAGCATCTTAGCACAGATCATGACATTGCCAATTTCCTCTCATATTCTCGTCTTTTACCTGCATATAGAGCATTTGTTGCATCTTTACAAACAGTGCCTATTCCAAGGGACTGGAAGTGTGCAAAACAGGACCCTAAGTGGAAGGCAGCAATGGAAGAAGAGATGCATGCTCTTCAAAAGAACAAGACATGGGAACTGGTCCTACTTCCAAAAGGGAAGAGAGCAGTAGGTTGTAAGTGGGTCTTCACTGTGAAGCAAAACCCAAAAGGAGAGGTGGATAGGTATAAGGCAAGATTGGTTGCAAAAGGATATAGTCAAACATATGGCATTGACTATGATGAGACTTTTGCTCCTGTGGCAAAGATGGGTACTGTTAGGACCTTGATTTCTTGTGCAGTTAATTTTGGTTGGCCACTCCATCAAATGGATGTAAAGAATGCATTCCTTCATGGTGACCTACAGGAGGAGGTCTATATGGAAATTCCACCAGGGTTTGCAAATAGTCAAACTGTTGGGAAGGTGTGCAGGCTTAGAAAGTCATTGTATGGACTAAACCAGTCACCCCGGGCATGGTTTGACAGGGTTAGGAGGGCAGTCTGTGGTATGGGCTACACTCAATGTAATGGTGATCATACGGTCTTCCATAAGCATAGAGGAACATTTATCACCATTATGGCAGTATATGTGGATGATATTGTGATTACAGGAGATGATATGGAGGAAATCAAATGCTTGAAGGAGAATCTAGGAAAAGCTTTTGAGGTAAAGGATCTTGGACCACTTAGGTATTTCCTTGGGATTGAAATTGCTAGGTCACCTAAGGGGATAGTTCTCTCTCAAAGGAAATATGTTCTTGATCTGTTAGCTGAAACCGGCATGCTAGGATGTCGGCCATGCAGTACTCCTATTGATAAAAATCATCAAATTAGTGCCCAGTGTGGAGATTCTGTGGACAAAGAAAGATATTAAAGATTGGTGGGAAGACTGATATACTTGTGTCATACAAGGCCTGACATTTCTTATGCAGTGAGTGTGGTAAGCAGATATATGCATGATCCTAGAACAGGGCATATGGAGGTTGTCTACAGAATTTTGAGATATCTAAAGGGAACCCCGGGGAGAGGGTTATGGTTTAGAAAAAACATGCACCTAGATTTGGAGGGATACTGTGATGTAGATTGGGCAAGTTGTAGGGATGATAGGAGGTCTACCTCTGGTTATTGTGTGTTTGTGGGAGGTAATCTTGTCTCATGGCGAAGCAAGAAGCAAGTAGTTGTTGCTCGATCTACTGCAGAAGCTGAATATAGGGCAATGGCATTGAGTCTGTGTGAGATGTTGTGACTAAAAGGCTTGTTGAAGGAGCTGCGGGTGTTGAGAAATGAGACCATGATGCTTCATTGTGACAATATTGCTGCAATCAATATTGCAAATAATCCAGTCCAGTTTGATCGTACCAAGCATGTTGAGATTGACAGGTTCTTCATCAAGGAGAAGCTAGATAGTGGGATCCTAAAGTTAGGATATGTAAAATCACGTAATCAGTTAGCAGATTGTTTCACAAAGGGTTTAGGACCTAGTGAGAACGAGTTGAGTTGTAACAAGATGGGCATGTTAGATATCTTTAGCCCATCTTGAGGGGGAGTGTTGGCGTAAATAGTAGTCTGTAAGAGGGCCTATATGTAAAATGAAGAGATAAGAATAGAATGAGTCTGAGCTGGGAGTGAACCAGCCAGAAAATTCCCCCAAATTCCAATACTGGATAACATTAATCTATTCTCAATCATTACAGTCATGTCATTCTTCCTCTTGGCCCCAGTAACCTTACTTACAGAGGGTGTCAAAGTTAGTCCAACAGTTTTGCAGTCTGCCGTAAGTATCTGTTGATTATTTTATTCATGAAACCTTAGAGAGTAGCTTGAGCATAATTCCATATTTATGAATATACTTTCTTGTGCAGGGCTTGAACTTACAACAGGTATACACAAGATCATTGATTGCTGCATTCTGCTTCCATGCATACCAACAGGTAGTGATCAGTAATCTATCTTGCTGATATTGGTGGATCTGTCTGTTCTTTGATTACATCATTAGATCACTGTATATGCATGTACAAATCTCATTCCAAACAATTCATCCTTCACCTACTGATCTTGCTATTTTAAATTTGTTGAAGGTGTCATACATGATCCTCGCCAGGGTATCCCCAGTCACCCATTCAGTGGGTAACTGCGTCAAGCGTGTGGTGGTCATAGTGACCTCTGTTCTGTTCTTCAGGACCCCTGTTTCTCCCATCAACTCTCTCGGTCTGCATCTTTTCATTTCACCACTCTTAACTAAATCAATCATTTTATCCCGTTCACCCTCATGAATTGAAACATTAAATTTGTGTAGGTACCGGGATTGCTCTTGCTAGAGTTGTCCTATGCTCGCAATTGAAGAGACTTAAGCCCAAGCCCAAGGCTGCTTGATCATAGACATTTGCAGGTCCATCTGATAGAACTTTGGAAGTTATACTATGCCATTGGAATGCTTAGTGAGTGCCGTAGTTAGAATGATGTTTAAAGAAGAGCTATGGTGGATAATTTGTGATTTAATTGCTAGCATTTTTGGATGGATTTATTCGAGTATTAATAATTTTGTAGTGATGCCACGTTGGTTGTGCTGTTTATAGTCTTCTGAAACTGAACTGCGATGTTTCATTGGATCATTTTCAACCATGTCACTAAATTAAGATGGGTAGATACAAATAAAGAAGTTTGGTGGAGAGATAATATCTGGAGTTATATTTTTCATTGCGATCGCTAAACATTTCGGAATGGACAAATAACAACCCCTTGTAATCGTGTTCCTTTTTTATTAGCGTATTAGGATCGAGAGGTCAAACTTTTTAAATTTTGACTAACAATTAGTCAAATTATATATATACTAATTGTATGTATGTTATATTCATAGATTCATCTTTCAAACCTACAAACATGACATTGATTTTGAATAGTTGATATGCACTGGTTTTGAGCAATAATTGATATATCAAATATGACAATGATTTTAAGCAAATACTCAGCATTGGATTTGAGCAATAATCGATATATCAAATATGACAATGATTTTAAGCATTTTATCATACATTGTTAGTGAAACATTGGTTGATGATATACTCCCTGCATCTTAAAATAAATCAAATCCTATAATCACTTTAAGTTGAATATCTTAACTTTGACTAGCTTCATAGTAAAAAGTAATGGCATGTGTAACATCAAATAAATATATAATGAAATATATTCCATGATATTTCAAGTAATTTTAATTTGGTGTCATAAATATCAGTGGTATTTCTTATAATTGATCAAATTTAAAATAATTTGACTTAAGACCCCCTTGAAGAAAAAAGGCATGGTTGTGCCCTGCATCACTGAGGCAGGCACAACATGGTTTAACCCGGTAATGTTGGAAGCAAGCAACAAAATGTCGCATTACCACTTGGTAGCAGCTGAGGTCAATAGGGATGGTAGTGGGTAGAAGACCCGACGGGGGAAGGGTACTTTTTTTACTAGGAAAGGGTACCTTGTTACCAAGAATAAATGCTAGTGTTCCTACAAGTATAGTTTTTTTGACCGTACCATGAAGTACGTAATTTGTTAAGAAGAGAAAGAGGGGTGTTTAGTACACAACGGTAATCCTGCAAAACAAACATATAGAGATTGAAAAATACAGCATTATTCTGTGAAAATACAATATTTGGTGACGCTCCGCAATGGCTTTAAGGTCCTAGATGGCTAGAGGGGGTGAATAGCCTATAAAAATTTCTACAAACTCACTAAGCAAACTTCGTTAGATACACAAACGGCGGAATGCAAGTTATGCTTAGCCTACTAGGTGTTGCAAGCCTCCTATCCAAACAATACTAGTATGTGATCACTAGCACACACAAAAGCTACCACTAGTGATCAAACTAACCCACGGGATTTAATCTACACAAAGAGTGGTTCCCGGCCGACCACACAAGCAATTCTAACCCACGCAATTTTAAGCTACACAAAGAGTGGTACGCGGCCAACCACACAAGCAATTCTACTTTGCAAGAATATAAACAAAGTAATGCACAAGAGAGGAGGAGACTTGTTATACCGACGCGTCGAGTCGAGGTTGCCAATCACCAAGAGAATGAACAATCAATCACAATCGGTAACACACAATTGATGACGACCAATCACCGGAAACAAGATGAACACAATTGTTTTTGTTTACCCGGTGTTCACTTGGGCACCGCCAAGCTACGTCACCGGTTGTGTCGACCAACACCTAGATGGTTCTTTGGTGTGACCCTCAAGTCACTAGCCCCTCAAGGCTCGCCCCGCAAGGCACCGCAAGACCCACTCTCAAGTGAGGTACTCAACAACACGCGCAATCCACTAGGATGCTCTTCGTGATCCCCACGAGGTGAGCTCAAATCTCTCACAATCAACCGGAGGTGGCCAAGAACAAGCACCTTCTCTTGCCAACGCCTCCAACAATCTCCAAGCTGGCTAGGAGCGGTAATCTCCAAGAGTAACAAGAAATCCACCGGCAAAACCACCCACAAGTGCCACTAGATGCCCTCAAGCAATGCAATGCACTAGGTGATATCCCAATCTCACTAGGATTCACAATCAAGCAAGAGAGATGAGAGGGAGAGTGTTTGTTCAGCTCATAAGTATGAATGAATGAGTTGGGGAGCCTGGGAGTCAAGCCCGGCCATCCCTTTATTTATAGCCTCAACTCAAACTTCCAACCGTTACCCCCGCGGGGGCCGAAAAACACTGCGTCGGACGCGTCCGACGGTCGCACCGCGCTTTGAACCAGCCGATCGTTGCCGGGTGACGTTAGCGTCCGCCGCTGCCCGCAACGTGCGTCCGACGCCGTCCGACCGGCGCGTCCGCTGATCCGGCCAAGTTCAGAAGTCTCTGGTCCGCGTCCTTCGCTCCTGCGCAGCGTCCGTCGCGCCACCAAGTGCGCGTCCGTCGCCGTTGAACAGCACGCCAGCGCACAAGCCAACCACGCCTCGCCGGACGCCGTACAGGTTTCAGACCGCGTCCGTCGCAACCCTGACGGACGCGTCCGACGCCAGTGACTTGACCGAGCCGGGCCAACGTTCGAGCCTGACGGACGCACGGCAAGCAACGTCCGACGCTGCCAAGCCGCGTCCGTCGACCCCAGCGCGCCGCAAGGTCACTAATGTGCGTCCGACGCCAAGCTGTGCGTCCGACGCCGTGCCTCAGCCGCGTCCGACGCCGTGCAGTGGCTTGTTCTTCGTCGTTTCTTCGCGCGTCGTCGATTCCAACTCAAACCAAATGCCTTTGGGTACTAACCACCACTTGTCGATCACTCTCTTGAACACAAGAGTTAGTTTTTCTCTCGAGAAACAAGGCAATAGCTTAGCTCACTAGGTTCTACATGCAATGCACTTCATGAATTCACCTAGTGGCACCCGTGCGTCGAATAGCCGATAAGACTTCCCCTCTTAATAGTGCGGCTATCGAACCTAAACCACTCACACCCTCTATGGTGTCTTGAGTGCAAAACAAAATGGCCCTATTGGTTATACCTTTGCCTTGAGCCCATTTTGTTCCTCCAAATGATATGAACGCTTCACACCATCATGTGACCATCTCGATCCATCGACCTCGACTTCACTTGCCCTTCACCGTGCATCAGTCCATCGGCGCCTAGTCTTGCCTGAGCTTCACCATCACATGGTCCTTCACTCCGAAGCCTCGACTAGCCCTTCACCTTCAACACCGGTCCATTGAGCCAAGCATCGTCTTGATCTTCATCTTTGATCACATGACACGTGTCATGCTTCATATGCATTAAGCTCATCATGTGGACAACCTTTCTCTAAATCAACCACTTAGATAAACAAGGTTAATCCTAGGTTTCATCAATTAGCCAAAACCAAACTAGGGACTTTCAATCTCCCCCTTTTTGGTAATTGATGACAACCCTCAATAAAGATGATTTTATAACAAAAGTTTTGAACTTGTCATACTTGTCCAATCTTTAAGCTCATAAGAAGGATTTGGACAACTATAGCAAGTTCGGTTTTGGTAGCATTAGCTCCCCATACATATGTGCATAGAGTTTGGATTTAAAGCTTTACACATATGCATGGATAAGAGTGTGGGGAGAGTAATTCTACCAAAATGATGCTAAGGTGTAAGAAATGGACCTTTGAAGCGTGATACCAATCGTAGTTGCAATTTACACCATCCTTAGCACCATGAAGTAACTAGACATCCATCAAAAGCTCAAGAACCCCATGAGATCAACATTATAAGCAAAGTTCTTGAACTACTTGTAAAGCAAGGGGAGTGTCTAGATACAACCTATGCATGCTAGTAGATCATTTCATCATTCAAGTCCTATACTAGCATTGCACCACACAAGCAAGGAGACACCACTTGTATAAAACTTTAACTAAGTGCCATGAGCAAGTCATATGAGAATGCACAAACAAATGCAACAACTTTGTTCATGAGCTTGCTCCCCCTTCTTGTGTGCATCAAAATTTTATTTACCCATTTATCATGTTCGATCATCTTTTTCTCTCCCCCTTTGTCAACAATTGCCCAAAAATGGGATCAAATTGTGGAGAGAAAAGGACTTTGATGGAGTAAACAAAACTTTAGTCAAATTTGGTTCAATCTAGACCACTTGCCAAAGACATTTAATTCGGTTTGAACCAAAGACAAGCTTCTTCACACCTCATGACAAGGGTTATCTTGCCTATGTTGAATTAAACACTTGTAGCAAATATTCTGTTGGTATAAATGCTCGCCCTCCTACCTTCGCCGGGGTCCGGAGGAGGAGGGCGGAGGTTTCCCGAATAGAGTGTGTGGGGGTCAAACAAGTAGCAAATGAGTCAGGTGTCCTCGGAACCCCACTAGGGATTTTTGGCATTAATTGGGACCAAAAATGTCAAGGGTCCTCCCTCCTTACACATGCCATGCCCTTGGTATTTATAGGCCATACCAAGGGTCATGTGGCTTTTTATACTAGGGTTTCAACTGTTGTTACACTTACAAGTGGGCCCCAACAAGGGCACTTTTGTACATTGTAAAACTAAAAGCATCTTTTCCTAACCCTATCCTGAAGCGCCACGTGTCATGCCTTCAAGGACTCCACGTGTCACCCTCTGCTGCCGCCACGCGTCGGGTCCTCGGCGTCACTCCGTGTCGACCTTGTGGGTGATCATCCGGAGGTCCTCCGCCGCCTCAGGCGCTGGACGGGCTGAACAACTGCTCCGAAGGTATTCGGAAACCTTGCTCATCGCGGAGGTCTTGAGAGACTCCACCGAACCCTCGTACACCTATGCGATAAAAGATTCGAAGTGCACGAACGCGAAGGTATGACGTACCTTCGCCGAATTACTGAAACAGGCTTGACGACCTTCGCCGTAGATGGGCACACAGCGGCGAAGGTCGTCCAAGGTTGCTTGGCACTTTTGCGCGTCTTGGCCCTTGCTAGGGCCGCAGAGCTAAGTAGGGGGGGTCCTAGCGGAGGTTGTTCCCCCCAACAGTAGCCCCACGATGGTTCGGCCCGGCTGGCAGGGTCGGAGCAACGCCCTTAAGAAAAGAGGGGGAATGGTCCGGTGGCGTGTCGCCTGAGGCCCACCTCCGCAGCGACGCCCAACAGTTGCTCGCGGCCCATTTTAGCTGGGCCCACTTGCGCTTTGTTATTTGAGTTGATTAATGGGCTGAAGTGGGCTTCGCCACTGTAACGGGGATGGGACGGTTAGGGTTTGCGTGGCGCTTCCCACACCGCTCGGTCGCCGCATCCTCGAGATTCGCGCCGGCCTTTACCGCGGTGAAACCCCCCGGCCTATAAATAGCCGGGGTGGGTGAAAGAGACACTTTTGCCTGCCCTTGCGCTCTAGCCACCAGACATTTTCTAGCCCTAGCCCTCTCAGACGCGGAGGCTTTGGGTTGCTGCGAGGGTGAGAGACAGGAGTGTGCCGAAGGTTATCGGTGGGTTGCTGCTGTTGTTGAGGGCGGAGGTGATCTTAAGGGAGCGGAGGTGAGCGTTGGATGGCGAAGGGATCTGAGACGATGGGAACTGTTAGCGCTGTTCCTATTTATGAGATTGGGGCCAGCATGGTGAAGGCGGCTGATCTTGCGAGGTTTGCGGCCAGGGGATGGCTGGAGAGGGACCGGGCGAAGGTTGCTGGAGGGGTGCTGATGCCCCACCCCGACGACAACGAGGTGGTGTTTGAGGCTTTCTTTGAAGCGGGGCTTCGCTTTCCGCCCCACCCGCTGGTTTTGGGTGCTCTGCGGAAGTTTGGCATTCAATTTCACCATCTGACGCCAAACAACTTCCCGAAGCTGTGCGCTTTTGTCTGGGGTTGCCACTCGCAAGGAGTGGAACCGACGGTGGAGGGATTTGCGAAGGTGCATAGCATGCATCTTCAGAAAAAGACAAAAAAGGTGAAGACCGGCGACAAGACGGTGGCGGAGGAGAGTCAGTTCGGTGCTCTCACCTTCCGTCGCCGAAATACTGCGAAGGTGCCTGTACAAGCTCAGATGAACAAATGGGAGGGCTGGCTCAACAGGTGGTTTTACTATCGCTTGGACGACGCGGAGGGGCGCGGTCTGGTGCGCGGCCTTCGCCCGATTCCTTACAAACATTCCTTGATGGTGACCACCGCTTCCGATCTCGGGTCGCGACTTTGTGAGGACGCCATGCGCGACCTTTCTCGGTGCATGATGCAGCGGGACCTCTTCGCGGAGTACCACTGTGCGAAGGTCGTTCCTCTGAAGGCGGATCACGATTGGAAGGGCCTGGCGAAGGAGGGGCCGTCGTCTTATGCGGCTATGGGGTATGAGTTTTTGAAGGATCTACATCTGCCCAACCTCCGCGCTGCTTGGGCCGAGGAGTTTGCTTCCTCCGATGATGAGGCGGAGGCTTTGAAGAAGATCCGCGCTTTGGTGGAGGCGGAGGTTCTGGAGCTTGTCGGGAAGGTGGACGACTTGGAGCAGAAAAAGTTGAAAGAGGAGATGGATGGGGTGACCCGTGTGAATCGGGTTTATGATTTGATGGGGATAGAATATAGGGCTGCTGCGGAGGTTGCTGCTCCGGCGAAGGAGAAGCAGCGACGGAGCAAGAAGCGACCGGCGGCTGAGGCCATTTCAGAGACCTCCGAGGCTTCTGCCAGTGAGGACGTTCCTGCTGCTGCCGGCGGAGGTGGGCGTGGCGGAGGAAAGATTCAGAAGACGACCAGCGGCGGTCGTGGTGGTGGGACGGTGAAGAGCACGCGTTCAGCTACAACCTCCATCTCTGCCGCCCAGACTGAGGTGGCGGTGCTGCATGTTGCTCCAGTTTCGCAACGGCCTCCGCTGCCAGCCAGAGGTGGGCGGAGCCGCGGGTGTGGCCGCGGGGCCATGCTATCTTCGCTGGCCGTGCCGGCTCCCGTCCCTATCTTGAGCGTCAGCTCTTCCAGCAGCAGTAGCAGCAGTGAAGGTAAGTCCTCCGGCAGCTCGTCTCCCTCCACTGGCCGTCCAGTCGACAAGCCTAAGGAGGATGTGGAGGTTTCGTCACCTCTCATCGCTGCACAACAGACCCCTGCGGAGGTCCAGCAAGAACCTGCTGCTGAGACTCTGCAGGGGGTCACGGAGGAGGCGCAAGAAAAGGAGACCCAAGACGTGGTGATGACGGAGGTTGAAAATGTTCCAGGTGGCCGAGACGAGCCGCTGGACTATGAAGGCATCCACATCTGGGTTGAAGGGGAAGAGGCGATACCTCCGCCTCGTACAGAGACTGGCAAGAATGCCCTTGGTGACGCCGCACCGAGCACGCTGCCGTACTACGCCCAATCGGCGGGTGTGAAGGATCCCAAGGCACATCTTTATACCAGTGCGGACCTCCATGGCTGCCGCCTGATTTGCAGCGATGAAGAGCGGAGGTTTTTGGTCCCCGCTTTCGGACGTGTTAGCATGCCCGAGGCGGAGGTTCTGTTGGCAGGTCAGAAATTGGAGAACAACCTTGTTGATATTGAAGCGAAGATGATTGAGGCAATCTTGCTTGCACTTGGTTCACAGCAACGGTTTGTGAGGGGAGAAGAGGAGGCTCAGAAGAGGATCGCGGAGCTGGAAACGGAGAACCAGAAGCTCGAGAGGCGTGTTCAGGAGCTTCTCGCAGAGCAAGCTTCACATGACTCTGAGGTGAAGCAGCTTCGCGCGAGCTCCAAGAAGGCGCGTGAAGATTGCGATGATGCTGTGTCGCGGAACTTGGACCTAAGGGAGGAGCTGCGGAACCTCAATAAAAGTTTTGAAGACATAAGGAAGCGAGCGAAGGATGCCGAGGGTCGCAAGGAAACCTTCGAGAAGCGCGCTAATGATGCGGAGGAGAGGGAGGCAGACTTGATGCGTGCCCTTGTGACCCGCATGGCAAATGTCAAGCAGACCTTCGATGCGCAGCTCACGCATACCGGCGGAGCTCCCACCAATGATCTGCCTGCTGAACCAAGCGTCGAGGGTTACGTGGAGTGGCTGACAACTGAGCTAAACTATCTGACTCCCTACTTCGATCAGCTGACTAAGGCGGGGATTTTCTGCGGAGGTGCGGCTACTGTGTGCGCCCTTAGGGACGCGGGGAGCAAGCATGCCCGCAAGATCATCGGTGCCGACTTCCGCTTTCCCACTATTGCGGAAGTCTGTGAAGCCAGGAAGGATTCGCTGGTTGCCGCTGTGGGTCATGCGGCCTTCACCAAATTTGCTGTCGCTGGAGGTACCCAGTTGGCGTACGAGATTGTCGCCGAGGTTGCTACGGGGGTAAGGGTTGCGTGGTTGTTTGTCAATGAGTAAATTCTCTAAGTATATTGTTGTGTTGACTTTTACTGAGGCTTTTCTCATCTTTGCAGGGTGATGCGCTGAATGAAGGAACGCAAGATCTACCACCTCCGGAGGAAGGCAACGTAACTACGACCACTGGAACGACCGGCGACGGAGGTTCGGCGCTAGGACCCGTGAACACAGGCGCACAAGGAGCTGAAACTAACCCCGCAACCAACCCGGCTCCGGAGGGCTCCGCAGAAGGACAGGTTGGTGCTACCCCCGGCGAACAGGTTTAAAGTAAAGTTGGTCGGTCCTATCCGCTTTTGGTGAGACTTTGAGAGATTTTCGTTTGAACAATTTGCACGGTGTGCATTCTGGATGACTGTAAGATACGCTGAGCCATAAGGCTTTTTTGTTTGGTCGTTTAATGCTACCTTCGGGCTTTTGCCTTCTGGAAATCGACTGTTGGATTTGGCATTCTGTCTTGGCGTTTCCGCAGTTTTTTATACGAGGGTTTGGTAACATATTTTGGGGCGGAGGTTTAGGTGGGCACTGATCGTGTGCCTTCGCTGCGCAGGTTCCTCTGGACTTTGGGCTGGCCATTTTTAACGTGGTTCCGCTGATGCTGAATCGTCAGGATTTTTTTATGACGGGGGCCAGCTGGATTAATCTGAGGGGCAAGAATCCACATGCGAAATTTGATAGGATTTGGTGGTGGAGAGTAGCGATGTACGATCGGTCTGTTCAGGCAATTCCTTCGGACCGCTGGCCGTGGAAGACGGTCTGGGGCATCCGGAGGCAGCAGTGGCTTGCTTATTCCGAAGGAGGAACCGGTGGAGATAGAAACGCGCGACCTCCGCCAGTGTTTTCGTTCGAGAGTGCTTGAAGGTGACTTGCCACTTGTGGTAAAGAGTTGGCGGGTGTTGACACCAGATGTGGCAAACGGGATTACCGCAAGCGGACGGGTAGTCAATGTAGCACTTCACCGGGAGTATTCCAGGTATCGTATTTTCCACAGGGAACGAGAAGTGGACTAACTAGGCCAAAGGATGTCATCAGGCAATGATCAAAGGGCTTAGGATGGGTTCGAGAGGTAATTCTAGTATTCGGTTCTAACTTAGCTTATCCTAAGGGTACGTGAGCACTAACTCTATCTTTTTGCGGCCAAGGACGAGACAGATGCTAAAATAACGCACCCGAAGCGACCCCCAAAGTAGGCCTACAATCTAACCGTTGACGGTCGTTAAGTATCAATTTTATACCGTCAACGCAGCAAGAGAAAGGACTAATATGAGTTCACTTGTTAGATATAGGGGTTACACCGATGTAAATTCCACGAGTTTTGGTGATTGTCTATTTCGCGGGGGGTTATCGAAAGAGAACCAAGTGAGGCCCACATGTCATGATTACATAGTGATAAAGACCGAACGGGTAAAATTGTATAATCTAGAAGACTCCAGAAGGCAACACCTGAAAGCGGGGGCCCACCTGGCAGGCTGGCCAGTCGGCCGCCCAAGGGGGGGAGTCGGCCGACTCCCCACCCCAGCCAATCACGTTGAGTCTCACGGATCCTGCCTCCACCGCCTTTGAGGATGAATAATTATCGTCCATTTAGGTCGGTTTGAGCCGAGGGCTGTGGTTCATCCTAGGGGGCTATATATTCAGAGCCCCTAGCCCCGGGTGAAACCCTAATTCATTCAAGAGTTCATTCTCTCATCGAATTCGGAGAAGCCAGAGCCACCATCTCAATTAGAGCTCCATAGTTTAGTAGCATAGCTACATAGGAATAGATCTAGAGGGAATCAAGCCTAGCTTGGAGTCCGGATCTGTCGGAGTTCTTGGTAATTCCCTCTACATTCTTGTAATATTCATCATTGTTCGTGATACTATGAGTAGTACTTTATTCTATTCTATTATATCGACTTGACTTTACTCTATTTGATTATGTTCTCAATTATATTGTTCTTAGTTTACTTTGATTATATGTTTAGCATAGTTGGACTAGAATTATGTTTATGCATAGGATCGTATAGCGCTTGCTCATTAGATCGATGGGTGAGTGGTAAATATTGTGTAGGCGTGGTGCCTAGACCGTATTTATCTCGCGATTGCACCCTATATTCCGGATCGTGAGGTAGATCGCGGAGTGAAGTCCTGTTGAGTCCTTTGTAGCCCTTCTCCCGAGTATAGGTCTAGCGGAACAAACCTATTACATTGAAGTCATTGCTATGTCTCTTGTCTTCTCTCGGTAATATCACTATGCATAGATGTAACCTTTTCCCGCCATGATTGCTAGATGTTCTTGCACTAATCATTGTATGCTTTGACTTTGTAGTTAGAATAACATAGGATTACACCCTAGATCGTCCTAGTCCATGCTAGTGTTATAAGCTTAGAGTGCTAAGTTGAGATGGCTTATTACTATTATTTTATGTGGCTAAATGCTCTCATTTATCTTTTGTCATTTATCATTCATTCCTATATTTTATGTGACACTTACCCCGTATGAGATGATCGATACGTACAAGGTTAAGCTCTCCATTATCGCATGTGCATTGCTCATCACTCATTATCCAGTGCATTCCCTTCCCGGTGGTAAAATTATAAATAATGATAGCTGGATTACTCCCGGTTAAAATGCTACGATGATATATTCTGTGCGCTTGCGGAACCCTTCTTATTTCAGTTGCACTTAATAGACATCAACACTAACCTAACAACACGCTCAGGAGAACTCCAAGGTCCCAACGGAAGGCTGTCACACTACACTTGTGGGCGTTCCTGGGTGCAGCCAGACGTTCACACCGGCAGATCTAGTCTAGACACCGTGCCTACACTATCTCTACTACTCTAAACACGGCCGGGGTTTAAAGTACTTCACTCAAGAGCGACATACGCCCGCTCGGGAGAGAGCAATGTGCCGACGAAAGGGTGTACACTTAAAATAAACTAAGACAGTAAATACGAAAGCACTCGGATGAAAGCAACTAGATAGTAAACTTACTAGAAGACAAGCATCCGCCGAGGCGCTCCTAGAAGAAGACTCCCGACAGTAGGGACTCCTCCGCTGGAACTCCTCACTCTCTTCCCTCTATTCTCACACTATAGCTTAATAGAAGCTCCTCCTATGATACATGGTGCATTTTGGACTAAGCTAGAGGGGGGTATTTATAGGGGAGATGGAGTAGGGGTTACTCCAGCGCCACGTCAGCGATCCGCGTGACATCTCTTCTACACCCTTGGATCAAACCGACCTTCCCACCGACTTGAATGGACGATGCTCGGTGTAGGACACGTGGCAGTCATGCAGGAAGGAGGTGGAAGCAAACCGACCTCAAGTGGGGCCCAACCCCTGGTCGGCCGACCTATGGTTGGCTAACAGGTGGGTCCCACTGGCCTTCTAGAAGGTCCAGGTGGCAGTGGCTGAAGTGCCAAGGTGTCCTGCCACCAAGGGCGCGGTCGGCCGACCCGGCCTTGGGCCTCCGGCCGCGTGGCGGCCTCCCGGTGCGATCCCGACTTGTCACTTGTCTTGCTTGCTCGTTTAGAGCTTGCTCAAATTTGCTCCATCCACGCTTGTTCAGGCTTGATTAGTACCTGTTTGTGCCTGCACCCAAATAATGACATGTACATGTGGAACCAAGTGAATTGCACCTATATCACTACTTGTTTGCTGGGTGTAGCTCTTGAATGTGACCAATGTTGACGGCTTTCATGAGATGAAAACAGGGTCTAAATGCCGTCAACAAGATCCCCCACACTTAAGTCTTTGCTTGTCCTCAAGCAAAGTTTAGAGAGAGAAAGATACTACAACATTATTGAGATATCAGCAAGTACTAAGTTTACTCAGGCAGAAATCATTCAAGTGGGTTATGTGGTACTTGTCTAACATAAATCCTTCGCTTGTTGAAACAAATGGAATAGTTCTCTAGGCTCGCTTCTCTACTCATTTCATATCCTTAATACTTAGAGTTTTTATAGATTTTTGAAAATAAAGCACATGTGTCATTCCTACTCCTCAACTAATACCTCTAGTCACTCAAGTGGTGTATGAATCCTCACCAAGGCACATCATATATTTGCCTTTAAAAACATCCTATCTCTAATAAGGCTTTATATGGAGCTTGAATAGGTATGTCAAGGAATAGCATACTTGCGGTGCATATATTGTCTTAGTTAAGAAATTAAGGTCTTGGACCACAAAGAGACTTATCATGTCCCTAGATCAAGATGTAAAGTGGAGAATATAATGGATGATGAAAAAGGAATTGGATGAATGAGATTGCTCCTTCTTTTGATGCTATCTCTCTTTCTATTCTATTGAGACAAGGCTAGCTCTTTATTATCAATCTTTTTTTTTTTGCTCTATCTCAATAGATGCCTAGCCTTTTGGGGTATGTCTCACCTAACAAATGATAATATGAGAGAGTTTTTCTAACTTTTGGAGTAATGAGCAATCTAGGAGATGGTGAAGGTGCATACTTCCAGTGTAGAAGCAGCACAATAATGGTGGTATGGATGATGATGCACGCTCCCAGTGTAGGAGTGGCATAATGCTGGGGGTAAGATGCGTGCTCCCAAGGTAGGAGTAGCATAAATGATGAATAGTTAGATGCGTACTCCCAGGATAGGAGTAGCATGACTGCTTACTTCCGGATTAGAAGCAACGTATTTGGTGATGTGGATCTTGATCTTAGGGCCACGACAAATCTCTAACAAAGGTTCTACAAGTCTTAACCAAACTCAATGCAAGCAAGTAGCTTATGTAGAAGACTTTTGGAATTTTGATATGTATGGCCGTGGTGGGTAATTCAACACTATTGAGGAGTAGTGACACTATGGTTTTATGACATTTTTCAAAATTAAACCATCTAAGTACTTTAGATAGAAAGGCATGAAGCATGAGCCGAGAATTATATCACATTTATCAACAACCTAGTCAATATGATGGTCCTATTAAGAATGTTTGACCCACTAGCATGATCATGTGCAAGAGTAAAGTTTAGCAAAGCCTCTATCTCTAAATGTCATAGATCAAGCAGTTTTTAAGTTCTAGATGCAAGTCTTCATTTTATTATTATTTTATTTATTTATTATTTTAAAAGCAAGTAAGTAAATAAGGAAAAACTGAAAAAGAAAGAGGAAGGAGTAGGAGGGACATACCGGAGCCGCAGCGGTGTTCTGCGTAGAGGCTGGCCGTGGGCGGGGCCAACGAGTCCGGTCGACCGACTGGACCTAGGCTCCGTGGCAGGGTTCCGACTCCACTCGGTCTTCGGTTAGCGCGGTGTACTCGGTTTGCCAAATTGGCACAAAGTGTCGGTCGGCCGACCGGTGGATCGGGTTGACCTTCGTCGTGCCAACTTGCGGAACCATCGGCACCTCGAATCCGTGCTGTTTCACCATTTTTTTTCGTGTTTTTACGGGAGTCGGCGGGGACTCCCCACACTTGGGCTTTGTTCACTATGAAAATGACACGGTAAAAACGAAGTAAAATGCACATACCTGTTCCGGGTGGCAAAGTGCACCAACGGGGTTAAACAACCTTTTTCTTTCCAATCTTCCTTTGTATTAAAAATCAAATTCCTAGGCACTATTACATTGTAATGGGAAATTTAAAATTCAAAAGGGAAATCAACTAGGGAAATTTTGAAAAAATGAAAGTGCCTAGTCTCTAAAAACTATTTTTTTTATTCTAGGGAGAGGGGATCTCTAGTAGATCCTCCCTACCGATTGCCCTTGCAATCCTCTTGACCTTCGCATTATTGCTAATGCGCAAGTCACGGAATGCATCTAGCATGTCCATGTGGGCAATCCTAAGCTCCGCCACCGTCTCCATGAGGGTTTCATTCTTCTCCCTCGTTCGCCGTGACACGGATAAGTTTCTCCATGTCGCTCTTCTCCTCCTCATCCTCAAAGTGCCCGGGTGGGCCTCGATAGGAGGTGGAGACAAGTGCCTCCGAACGGAGACGGCGGGTGGAGTCATTCGACTCCCTCGGGGCCATGCGCTCGTCGGAGTCCAATGGTGGGATGAGGGTCTTCCCCATCCCGGTCCAGGACCCTTGATCCGGCGGAAGTGCGGCGTGCGGGACGGCTCGAAACTCGAGCTGCCCCCGGTGTTGGCGGAGACGACGATCGGGGCTTCCCTAGCCCCTGCAGGTGGCGTGTTCTTCAACGCCAATTGACCCGTGACGGGTCGCCTTGGCGTGGTGGACCTCGCGGGAGATTTCCCGAGGGTCCTCTTCGGAGTCAGCGAGCGCGATGATGGTCCCGACCGGCGGGGCGGGGGTGGTCGGCGACCACGCCTCCGGTCGGCCGACCCAAAATGTTGGTCGGCCGACCGGGGGTTTTTCCCCGGCGGGCCTCCGTCGGTGGCACCATGGCCCGCGGCTCGGATCCATCACGTGCACTTGCCATGGCATGATCCATGTCGGCGGCGAGCGGCCGCGGAGGCATGGGTGAGTCCGGGCGAAGGACGATTTGGTGGTTTTTCGTGGGTGGCGCCATGGCAAGGTGGATGATGCTCAAGGGTGGCTCAAATGGGCAATGGAGGTGATGAACTAGGTTAGAGTGTTGTGGGAAGAGAGAGAGTCCTAGGGGGCTTTTAAAGGCAAGGTGGAGGAGAGGGTTTCGGCGGATTTCAAAAGAATTCGAAAGGGAGCGTCCTGGGAGACGCCTCCCCACCGATCCTACTCCTTCGCCGAATTCGAATTGGCGAAAAGCCCGGTCGGCCGACCAGGGGTTTTGCCCCGTTTGAGTTCAAATTTGAACTACAGGCTCCACTGGCCGTTCCAAGGATTTCTGCGAGTTCAAATCGCGAATCACTTGGTCGGTCGACCGGACCCTAGTTGGGTCTAAACGACCAGGCTGAGGTCCTGGTTTGGCTGCACCACCCTGGATTCGAGTGGGTGCCAAAACACAGGTCGGTCGACCTACACCTGGCTTCTAGGGACTAGCTCCTAAATGCTCAAGTGTTCCTAGAAATTCCTATTCTACCCATATTTCTAATCAAGCAAAGTGGCATGCGGTTTAAGAATTTGTAAAGTATTAAAGCTAGCATGTTAATGAAATAAACACATAGATTTTAGTGATTAGTATGTAATACAAAATCTATCATGTCTAATTCTTCTTGTACGGAATCATGTTCATAGAAAAGCTTAAGGCGATGGCCATTTACCTTGAAGATGTTGCCGTCGTCGTCTGCGCGTCACGGCTCCATGTGTCGCGGCGTCGACCACCGAGTACGGGCCTTCCCATTTGCTCCTTAACTTTCCATGGCCAAAGAGTTTGACCACGGAGTTGAACATGAGTACCTTGTTCCCCGGATGGAACTCTTTTTGCTTGATTCGCTTATCATGCCATCTTTTAGTTTTCTCTTTGTAAATCCCGGCATTGTGATAAGCTTGCTCTCTCCATTCCTCCAACTCGAGATCTGGATCTTCCGATGTTTTCTAGGCGAGGGCGGTCCATATTCCACCTCTTTATGGCCCAATGTGCCCTATGCTCCAACTCGACCGGCAGGGTGGCATGTCTTTCCGTATACAAGCTGGTACGGGGTCATACCGATAGGGGTCTTGTATGCGGTCCGGTATGCCCGAGTGCATCGGGAAGTCTACCTTTCCATGCCGATCCCATCTCATTGACAGTCTTACGCGAGAATGTTCTTGATTTGCTTGTTCGAAATTTACGCTTGTCCGCTTGTCTGGGGGTGATAAGGTGTACCCACATTGTGCCTTATCCCCATTCCTTTCAGGTACTCTTGTAATCTTCTATCAATGAAATGGCTGCCTCCATCACTGATGACTAGCCTTGGGGTGCCGAACCTTGGGAGGATGGTGTCATGAAACATTGCCTTGGCGTGTTTTGAGTCTGCTGACCTACACGGCATTGCTTCGACCCACTTAGATACATAGTCCACTGCCACCAGGATGTATTCATATCCTTGTGATGGTGGGAATGGACCCATGTAATCTATCCCCCAGACATCAAAGAGTTCCACTTGAAGGTTGTTTGTGAGGGGCATGGCGTCACGGGTATTGATATTCCCGTGTCGTTGGCACCTCTCACACCTTTTTATGAAGTCCTTGGTGTCCCAGTACATGGTAGGCCAATAGAATCCACTTTGCCAGATCTTGGCATGGGTTCTAAATGCACCATAATGGCCTCCATATTCAGCCCCATGGCATTTTCTAATAATCTGGATGCCCTCTTCTTTTGGTACACACCGTCTCGGCATCCCATCTTGGCAGACCCTATAGAGGTAAGGGTCGTCCCAAAGATGTGCCTTGCTCTCCTTAATCGGCTTCTTTTTATCTTCCCCGGAGGTACATAGCCGAGAGACCATGTAGTTGACGATGTTTGCGTACCGAGGGCGAGTAGCCGACACTTTGAGAAGTGTGTCGTCCCGAAGACAATCGTTGATAGGCAAACTTTGTTTGTCTTCAACCCGCATCCTAGAAAGGTGGTCTGCGACCGAGTTTTCTACTCCTTTTTATCTTTTATTTCTAAGTCGAATTCTTGGAGTAGCAGGATCCACCTTATCAATCTTGGTTTAGCGTCTTTCTTAGTAAATAAGTATTTTAGAGCGCGTGATCGGTGTAAACGATCACTTTTGCTCCTACCGGATAAGACCTAAACTTGTCTATAGCAAACACTACGGCTAACGGCTCTTTTTCGGTGGTTGCATAATTAAGGCGAGCTCCGGTTAGTGTTTTGCTAGCATAACAGATAGCATGATGCTTCTTATCTCTAGTTTGTCCTAAGACAGCTCCTACAAGCATAATCACTAGCATCACACATTATCTCAAAGGGAAGCGACCAATCGGGGGTTGTATGATTGGCGCGAGAGACAAGTGCTTTCTTAAGGTAATAAAATGCATCTAAGCACTCATCATTAAAATCAAAGGGTGCGTCTTTAGCTAGCGGGTTTGTTAAAGGCCTAGCGATTTGCGAAAAATCTTGTATAAACCTCCTATAAAAACCAGCGTGACCAAGGAAACTACGCACTCCTCTAACATTCGTGGGAGGTGGGAGCTGTTCTATGACCTCTATCTTAGCTCTATCTACCTCAATTCCACGCTCGGACACTCTATGTCCTAACACTATCCCTTCCCTAACCATAAAATGGCATTTTTCCCAGTTTAGGATCAAGTGTTTTTCTTCGCATCTTTGTAAGACGCGCTCCAGATTCTCAAGACATCCGTCAAAGGTCTTGCCATAGACGGAGAGGTCGTCCATGAAGACTTCCATGATTTCTTCAATCATGTCTGAGAAAATGGACATCATGCACCTTTGGAAGGAAGCGGGAGCATTGCATAGGCCAAAAGACATGCGCCTATATGCATATTGTCGGATACCTAGATTAGGGGGTCCTAAATTAGGCGAATTAGAGATAAGCAAATCGGCCTCATCCCTCTCTAAAAAACCCAAAAACTAACTAACCAGAGAAACCCCCAATCCTCCTCGAACTGGGCCGACACTCAGATCAGGCCCACCAACCGCAAAGCCCACCGGCTCGAGCGGCGGTCACCCGCCCGCTTAAGACAAAAGTACGGAAATCGCTCGAGCGAGCAAGCCGCTCGAGACGATGACGGAAACCGCTCGAGCGAGCAAGACGCTCGAGCAGTGATGGAGATCGCTCGAGCGGGCGACCGCTCGAGTCTATCTACAATAATTGCCAATCCAGACCACGCACATGGCTACAGGGCTCGAACAGTACCACTGCCCGTCCGCCCTGCCTAACTTTATGGCTACAGAGTTCGTAACAGTGGATCATACGCGGGTCGCTTCCGCCATTACGATGCCCTTGCCCGGATTCGAGAACGGCAGGTGCCACTGTTACGCCATGCTTTGTACTGTGCCTCGTACGGCACTCCCTCCAAACACCATTGTCAACTCTCCGTCCCACCAACTACGTCGTCCCGTCCCGTCGCTCGGATCGTTGCCCTCTCAAGGCAGCCCCCAACCGCTCGAAGAACCGTGATGGACGCGACCTGAGCATGGGGCACACAGTGCCCTGTCTTTCCCACCTCGACGACCATACCGCGGGGTTCCCGGGCACACGTGCTCAGTTACGCCTGCACCATACCTCGACTACGTCAGCCCACGATCGAGGAGGACGAGCAGGCCATCATTGCCCACGCTGCTACAGGCTCGAACCGGACCGAAGGGAGCGTCTACAGTCTCGACGACTTGACATGGTGCATGTACCTCGACGTCACGCCCACGACAGCCCTATCTACTCTGTACTCCTGAGCCTCCTCTTGGCCTATAAAAGGGGGTGCCAGGACCAAGCCTAGGGCAGGTTTTCGCCTTCACTCACACTCACTCACTAAGTCTCAGGATTACCTTGTACTCACCCCTGTACAAGCACCCCGGTGCAAGATAATACAACTCTCCCCTCTGTGGACGTAGGGCATTCTTTGCACGAACCGGGATAAACGCTTGTGTCCATCTTGCATCACCATCCGGATTAGGAGCACGCATAGAAATTTACTCGTTGGTGTTATACCCCCCGGGGTACGAAACATCGACAGTTGGCGCGCCAGGTAGGGGGAGCTGCGTGTTTTCACCCGATTCCCACCATTTCCCGGATGGCATCACCCACTCCTTCGTTTCCGTTCGCCACGGTGATCTGGTTTGGGAGTCTAGAGTTCGTGTCGCTCGGCCCAGGCCACGACATGGCTCTAGTCTCGATCGGTGAACCAGGAGGGGGATGCTCGTCACCCCCACGCGCTGGTAGGGTCGCGCGCCGACCGCGCCACCACGGCTCGCCACCACGTCGCCAACGCCACCAGCATCAGCATCACCGCCAGCAGGCACAGAGCCCTGGGCACCCTGCTCGTGTGCCCTCCCAGCCAGACGCCACGATGCACCCAGCCGGGGTGCCAAGTGTGCGGCAGGAGGTGGCACGTGGACAGGGAGTCCTTGACGTGGACCCAGGCTTCGCGTTCGCCATGCGCTCACCGAGAGAGCCCGGCGTGGCGCCTCGAGCGCGCGCACGGCCGACGTCGCCCAACCTGTTGCCGCACGGGCTCTACCGAGCTCGCCGCAGGCTCCCGTTTGGGCTCATCAACGCTGCCACCACGTATGCCAATGAGATCCGGTCGGTCATGGGACCGCGGGAGGAGAGCCCCGGCCCCCTCCTGCGTGCCACCATGGACTTGGAGATTGTATGGCCGGCGTCAGTAGACCGCGGGTTTCACAGAGCACCTGGCTCACGACGCCACAACACGGTCAGGGATATGCGCCGCTGGATCGAGAAGGAGAGCATGGGGAGGCCCTGGACGCCGTCCAGCGCTAACCCGGACTCCGATGACTCAGACTCAGGGTGCTATGACCCGGCTCGCGAGTGTTTTCATCTCAACGACGACGTCCCGTCGGATGACGAGACCAGAGATGACGCCGCCATGGCCGTCCCTGCAGCCAACCGGGCAGACGTGACCCCGGCGGTCGGGACATCGGCGGGCCGAGCCCCGGGTGATCGAGCCGCGTGGACCGCCACCACAAGCCCAAGACAATCGACGACCCGAAGACGACGCCCTGGCAGCTCAATGGGCCCAGATCCGGGAAATCGAGACCAAGATGGAGGCGGAGCGCGCGAACTTGGACTTGCTCAAGAGGACCCTCGAGCTAGGCCAGCTCCCCCCACCTCGGCCTCTTGGCGCTCGAGGAAAGGCCCGAGATGTCTTCAACCGCATCGTCAACGACGGGCGGCCAGAAGCGCCACCCGAGCCAGCCCACTTCCCTCGAGCAAGCCAGAATGTACTTGCGGCAGCTATGCTGCTGCGGGATATGCCGGCGCCCTCGAATCCGCATGCATTACGGATACGAGATGAGATCCGAGGGCTCCTCCAAGTCGCGGCCGTCCGGCGGGCCTAGAGCTCGGCCTCGAGACGGCGTGAAGCGGCCCCAGAACAACCACGGCACGAGCGGGAGGGTTCCGTCCACCAAGAGGCACCCCCTCGAGGTGGTAGAGCCCCCGCTCGAGAACGCATCCTCGACAACCGTGCACCCCAAGATGCACGTCATGACATCAACGACAACCGACGACGCAAGGCTGCGGGTGCCGAGGACCGTGGCTACAAGGCCCATCGAGGGGGGCGCTATGACAGCGACGAGGACCGGCAGGCTCCCGAGCCGCCAGGCCCTCGAGTCTTCAGTCGAGCTATCCGCAACATGCCATTACCAAACCCGTTTCGACCCCCCACGAGCGTGGTCAAGTACAACGGGGAGACCAAGCCAGAACTCCGGGCGGCCGACTCCGGGCCGGCTGCCCGCCCGGAGGGGCTCGAGAGGATAAGGCGATCATACGCCAGCTCCCCCTGTTTCTCTCTGACACCGCTCGACGGTGGCTCGAGGAGCTTCCCCCCCATCAGATCTACGATTGGGCCGACCTGGTCCAGATTTTTGAGGGGAACTTCAAGGGCACCTACATCCGACCCGGCAACTCATGGGATCTCCGTAACTGCAAGCAAAATGCCACGGAATCTCTCCGGGATTTTGCTCAACGTTTCTCCAAGCTGCGCACCGAGCTGCCGCACATCCCAGACCACGACGTCATCCTGGCGTTCGTCTCAGGCACCACTTGCAAAGAGCTCGTGCGGGAGCTCGGGCGCAATCGCCCAAAGACGGTGAACGAGCTCATGGACGTCGTCGTCGACTACGCTGCCGGCGACGAGGCCGTGGGGGCCTTCTTTGGTGGAGTTGGGAACAAGCCCGCGCCGTCTCCGGGAGGCGGTGAGGGCTCGAGCAAGGCCCAGAAGAAGAACGGGAAGAAGAAGAAAGGCAACCAGCAAGGCAAGCGCGCGGTCGTGGAAGACGAGGTGGCCGCAGCCGAGCGCAAGAAGCCTAGACCCCCTCCAGATGGGGGTGTCTTCGACAAGATGCTGAAGCAGCCCTGCCCGTACCACAAGGAGCCGGTCAAGCATAACCTCGAGGACTGCCGAATGCTTCGAGGTTACTTCAAGAAATTTGGCCTTGACAAGGACGATGGCAAGAAGGATAAGGGTGGCGAGGACCGAGCCAACGACAATGACGACGATGGGTATCCGCCCATCACCGAGTGCTACATGATCTACGGCGGCCCAACCACCCAGATGACGCGTCGAGAGCGGAAGGCCGAGCGCAGGGAGGTTTTCACCATGAAACCCGCCACGCCTCAATTCCTCGGCGGTCGGATGCTCCCATCACGTTCGGCCGTGATGATCATCCGACCACGTCACCAATCCCGGCTTGTACCCTCTCGTCGTCGCCCGATCATCCTCAACGCCCGCTTCACCAAAGTTCTCATGGATGGAGGCGGCGGCCTCAACATCATCTACATGGAGACCCTCACGTTGCTCGGCCTCACAAGAGCTGACCTCCAGCCGAGCGTCGGGGGCTTCCACGGAGTGGTCCCTGGCAAGAAAGCGCTCACGATTGGCCGCATCGACCTCCCCGTCGTCTTTGGGACACGCTCGAACTTTCGTCGAGAGATCTTAACTTTCGACGTGCCCAGTTTCGAGGGGACGTAGCACGCCATCCTGGGCAGGCCGTGCTACACAAAGTTCATGGCGATCCCCAGCTATGCCTACCTCAAGCTCAAGATGCCGGGACCAAAAGGAGTCATCACCGTCAACTCCACGTATGAGCACGCCTACCACTGCGATGTGGAGTGCGTCGAGTACGGGGAATCACTGACAAATGTGATGGGAACATCTGAAGACCTAGCCATGATGCTCGATCACATGGCGGCTGAGGCCTCTGCTCCAACACCCAAGCGACAGGCCGGCAACTTCGAGCCCGCTGAAGACACCAAGAAGATCCCACTCGATCCGAGCTCCTCGGGGGAGAAGACGCTGGTCATCAGTGCCTCCCTCGACAGCAAATAGGAAGCAGTGCTCGTCGACTTTCTCCGCGCAAACGCTGATATGTTTGCGTGGAGTCCCTCGGACATGCCCGGCATACCGAGGATGTCGCCGAGCACGCCTTGGAGATCCGTCCGGTTCGAGACCCGTCAAGCAACGCCCGCGCCGCTTCGACGAGGAGAAGCGCGGATCATCCGCGAGGAGGTCGAGAAGCTCGAGAAGGCCGGATTCATCAAGGAGGTACATCATCCTGAGTGGTTATCTAATCCTGTGTTGGTAGAGAAAAAGAATGGAAAAATGAGGATGTGTGTAGATTACACTAGTTTAAATAAGGCATGTCCCAAAGTCCCATTTCCTTTACCACGAATAGATCAAATCGTTGACTCCACTGCGGGTTGTGAAGTACTTTCCTTTCTCGACGCCTACTCTGGCTACCACCAAATCAAAATGAAGGAGTCCGACCAGCTCGCGACTTCATTCATCACCCCCATGGGCATGTATTGTTATGTCACAATGCCTTTCGGCCTTCAAAACGCCGGGGCAACGTATCAGCGCTGCATGCTCCATGTCTTCGAGAAACATATAGGAGAGACCGTCGAGGCCTACGTCGATGACATCGTTGTCAAGACTCGAAAAGTAGAAAACCTTGTCGCGGACCTCGAGTTGACGTTTGGATGCCTCCGGGCTAAAAACATCAAGTTGAATCCCGAGAAGTGTGTCTTTGGTGTGCCTCGAGGCATGTTGTTAGGGTATATCGTCTCCCAGCGCGGCATCGAGGCCAATCCCGAGAAGGTCGCGGCCATCATGAGAATGGGGCCAATTCGAGACCCGAAAGGGGTGCAAAAGATCATCGGATGCTTAGCCGCACTCGCCGGTTCATTGCGCGTCTGGGAGAAAAAGCCTTGCCTCTGTACCGGCTCCTCAGAAAATCCGAGCACTTTGCATGGACACCTGAAGCAGAGGAGGCCCTCTCAAAGCTGAAGAGCATGCTCACATCCCCTCCTGTGCTCGTGCCGCCACGACCGGACACCTGAAGCAGAGGAGGCCCTCTCAAAGCTGAAGAGCATGCTCACATCCCCTCCTGTGCTCGTGCCGCCACGACCGGCTCGAGACGGCATACCCGCCGAGTCCCTCCTCCTCTATGTTGCCGCAACCACTCAGGTGGTCAGCACAGTCATAGTGGTCGAGAGGCAGGAAGAGGGGCACGCGCTCCCCGTCCAGCGGCCGGTGTATTTCATCAGTGAGGTGCTCTCAGATGCCAAAATTCGATACCCCCATATCCAAAAGCTGCTCTACGCAATCGTGCTCACCCATCGAAAACTCCAGCACTACTTTCTTAGCCATCCGGTGACGGTGGTAACATCATTCCCACTTGGGGAAATTATCCAGAACCGGGAAGTCGTGGGTAGAATCGCCAAGTGGTCGGTCGAGCTCATGGGCGAGACCATCACGTACGCCCCACGAAAGGCTATCAAATCCCGTGCACCGGGCCGACTTTGTCGCCGAGTGGACCGACGTCCAACTCCCCCGATCCCGTATCCAGGCCGAGCTGTGGACCATGTATTTCGACGGGTCACTTATGAAGACGGGGCGGCGCGGCCTGCTCTTCATCTCGCCCCTCGGAGTACACATGCGTTACGTGGTGCGCATCCACTTTGCCGCCTCGAACAACATGGCAGAGTATGAGGCGCTCGTTACCGGGTTGCGCATTGCCATCGAGCTTGGGGTCCGACGCCTCGATGCTCGAGGCGACTCGCGCGGCTCGTTATCGACCAAGTAATGAAAGCCTCGAGCTGCCATGATGAAAAGATGGAAGCGTCGCAATGAGGTGCGCAAGTTGGAAGCCGGCTTCCATGGTCTCGAGCTCAACCACATCCCAAGGCGCTTCAACGAGGCCGCGGACGAACGGCCAAAAGCGCCTCATCTCGAGCGCCGCTACCCCCGACGTCTTCTCGAAAGATCTTCACGAGCCATCCGTGAAGTGGGACTCGAGGGGGCGGGGACCAGCCGTTGAGCCTGCTCCTACGACCAAACCCCCCTCGACGGGGGCCACAGTCATGGAGATCGACCAGGCCACGAGCCCACCAACCGACTGGCGTGCACCATTCCTCGAGTATCTCATTCGAGGGGAGTTGCCAGAGGATCGAACGGAGGCAAGGCGACTAGCTCGTCGAGCCAAAACTTACGTCCTTTATGGAGATGACAGGGAGCTCTACCGCCGGAGCCCAACTGGCGTACTCCAACGGTGCATCTCGATCGAGGAAGGCAGGAAACTGCTCAGAGACATGCACTCGGGGGCTTGTGGCCACCACGCTGCGCCAAGAACCCTTGTCGGGAACGCATTCCGTCGAGGCTTCTACTGGCCCACCGCAACTGCTGACGCCATCAAGCTTGTTCGAGCGTGTGAGGGATGCCAATTCTATGCCAAGCAAACGCATCTTCCAGCACACGCACTCCGGATGGTCCCCTCACGTGGCCATTTGCGGTCCGGGGGCTCGATCTGGTCGGACCCCTCAAAAAGACGACGGAGGCTACACCCACTTGCTCGTGGCCATCGATAAGTTCACCAAGTGGATCGAGGCCAAGCCCATCACTAACATCCGCTCGGAGCGAGCGGTCGAGTTCTTCACCGACATCGTCCATCGCTTTGGAGTCCCCAACGTCATCATTCGACAATGGCACCCGGTTCACGGGCAAAAAATTCTTGGACTTCGCGATCGGTACCACATCCGTGTGAACTGGTCGGCAGTCGCCTACCCTCGAACTAATGGCCAAGTCGAACGCGCAAATGGCATGATCTTGCAAGGTTTAAAGCCAAGGATTTTCAAACGCTTGAACAAGCACGGCAACAAGTGGGTAGCCGAGCTCCCATCAGTCCTGTGGAGTCTGCGGACGACCAAGAGTCGAGCCACTGGGGTCCTCCCCACTGACCTCGAGTACGGGTCCCCTCGACTCAAGGCCTACAACGAGCAGACTAATCGGGAAAGGGCCGGCAAACGCCATCGACCAAGCGAGAAGAGGCTCGAGACACGGCGCTCCTACACTCTGCGCGCTACCAACAGAAGCTACGGCAATATCACAAGAAGAACGTGCGCAAGAGGGATTTCAAGGTCGGTGATCTCGTGCTCCGTCGACGACAAGACAGCAAGGGGCGCCACAAGCTGACTCCTCCCTGGGAAGGCCCGTTCATCGTGGTCAAGGTGCTGAAGCCGGGAACGTACAAGTTAGCCAAAGAGGACGGCTCGACCCTCACCAACGCGTGGAACATCGAACAGCTACGTCGCTTTTTCCCCTAGGCCTCGATGCCTTGTACATATTTCGTTCAATTGTACCGCTAGTATGAATAAATAAGTCGGTTTCTTACTTTTTGTTCATACGCAAGGTGGGCTCGACTTTGTTTCCCCAAAGTCAAGCCCCCCTCGGGGGCTAGACCAGGGGGGGACCCCCTGAAGTCCTCGAAAAAACGCACCTAGTTTTTTCAAAAACAATGCTCGACGTAATTTCCCCTCCTCGCCTCGAAATTTTTCGTAAGCTAAGTATTTGCGCCACCTCGAGCTCACCGAGTCAGGACGATCGAGCACAAGGCTTCCTACGCTTCCGAGCTACGGCGCCCTAACTCATCCCCTCTCGAAGTAGTTCGAGCACAGCGCCAACACTTAGCTAAAACAAAGTAAAGGCAGGAAGCGGAACATGATATCAAGCGCAAAGAAAAAACTAGAGCATAACGATTCAAGTTATAAGCGTCAAGATTTTAGGCCGCTTAGGCCATTCCACGACCAGAATATTTTGATTCTTACAAGGGCCTTGTTGCCCAGATTTCGGCTCGCAGGCCGGCTAAAAAACTACTCCACGTCAGGCGGGAGGACTTCTCGCAGCAGATCGCCTCCAAGACGGGCGCCCGGCTCCTCAGCCTCGGCCTTGAGCTGCTCGATCCGGGGGTTGACCCCTCCTTCTTGCTCGCCCTCGGCGTAGGTAAAGCCGCTCGCAACGGCCTCCATCCCGGCCCGGGCGTCCTCCCTCGAGATACTGAACCCCGAGTAGAAGATGGCCATCGTCCGGCGCGCAGCGAAGACAAGGGCTTCCTGGATACGACCCCGCAGAGAGGCACCGAACTCACGGACCCGGCTAGCATAGCTCTGGCCAGCATCCGGCCCCTCGACATCCACCACCGGCGGGAATCCCCAGTTGGCGCTAAGGGTGTCGATGGCGCCGGTGATGCGGGCCTTGGCTGAGAGCACGCTGTCAGCCAGCGCATGGGTTGACTTTGCGTACTCCCGCGCGGCCGCCAGGTCCGTCTCCAAACCTGAAAAAGGATGACAAGAATCAAGTACTCGATCAAGTACTCGAGCAACACGTATGAATCATGCACGAAAATAGGACTAAAGGATTCGAGCACTTACCGGTGCAGCGGGTCGAGAGCCCTTGCTCGCGTTCGAGCGCCCGCGCAAGCTCAGTCTCCTTTCTCCGGAGGGCGCGCTCGATGTCGCGTTTCTCCACGCGCAGCTCCTCGTAAGCCTTGCCGGCGCCCTGGATGGCGAGGTCCTTGTCCGTCACCACCTGACGGAAGTTGGCCACCTCCGTCTGGAGACCGCTCGCCCGCTCTTTCTCCGCTTCAAGCGCGCTGGCAAGGGCCTCCTTCTCGGCAGCCTCCCGAGTGACCGTTGCCTGAAGCTCCTTCACGTAGGCCTCGACGCCGGCCTTATCCTTCTGGAGCTGCTCCATGTCCCGGCATTTGGCCTTATAGCCTTGCAGCGCCGTAGCTGCGTCCTTCTTGAGCTGCTCGAAGACTTCGTGCAGCTGCGCGTATTTCTGACGAGCGGCCTCCGCCTCCTGCGCAGCTTGGGCCAGCTTCTCGCCCGCCTCCCGCTGAGCCGCCTCGGCCCCCTGTGCCACTCGAGCGAGCTCATCTTGATCTCTTCCGGCTTCTCCCTTGGCGGCGTCCAGGGCGGCGTTGGCCTCTCGAAGGAGTCGGGCAGACCGGTGCAGCTCCACCTCAGCATCCCGCCCCATGCGCACATATCGCCGGATCTCGTCCTCGCTCTCGCTAAGGGCGCGGATGTGAACTGACTTGGCGTATGAGCAACTCTGCGCCGTCTGAATCACGAAAAAAGAAAAATCAGATGCAAGCTACGATAAGTCCGAATAAAAAGTGGCCGTGCTCGAGAATACTCACGGAAGAAAGTCGAGGCAGGTCCTCGGAGACGAGTGACAGGGCGGTTTTCAGGGCATGCTCGAGCCACTGCCGGCGCTCCTCGGCCTCCACATGCGCCTCGAGCTCCTTCTGATTGTTCATCACGATCGCAGGGGCCTCGTGGTCGAGGGGTCGGGAAGCACCGGCGGCGGCCTTTCCCACATGGGGAACTCCTCCCGCATCTCCTTATCGACGGAGGAGTGGAGTTTCCTCACCGCCTCTAAGTCGACGCCCGCCGTCACCACTCGTTCGGCCCGGGGTTGCCGGGCGGCGTGGTTGACTCCGGGAGGAAGATGCCTCTTGGGCGCGCCGCGCCTCGATCCGCCTCCGCTCCTCGATGGATACGTCGGTGGGCTCGGTGCGTCCAAAACCGACCGTCCGCATATGACCGTCTATGATGGCGGACGCCGTCAGCCTCCTTTGGGCCTCCTCCCAGTGGTCAGCCTCGGACATGACGGTGAACTCCACCTCACCCGTCGTCGAGTCAGGCACGAGGTGAGGTACCATAACCTCCCTTAGCCGCTGGCAGCGGCGGCGCCCGATACGGCGCCGAGTGGAGTTACGCTTTGTCCCACACAGCCGCTGCGCTCCTCTAGCTCAGCCCGAAGCTCCACCTGCGGCTGGCGCTCATCGCCACCCGTGACAGAGGGCTGCTGCACCACTGGCTCCGCCTGCTGCCCCACCAGCGCCGCCTGCTGCTCCGCTTGCAGCTGATGCTCTTCGCCGCCTACGGCGGTCGGCTGCGCCGCCGGCTCCGCCTGCTGCTCCACCGGCTCCTCCGCCTTCTCCTCCTCTTGCGTAGCGGCGGGGTGCTCCTCGAGCGCCCCCTCTCGAGCGGCAGTCTGGGCCTCCCCGTCCTCGACCCTTTGCCCAGCAAAAGCGTCGACCTCCATATCCCGAGGAGGGGATGGGGCCCGGCTCGGCTGAGGCTCAGGCGTCGTTCCCGCCTCCTGCATCTCCACATCCTCTGCCGGCCGATCGGTGGCTGCCGGCGTTTCTTCCTCCTCCTTCTCCCTGCGCTCCTCCTCAAGCTGGCGCAGGCCGATTGGCCAGGAGGACTTGGCGCCCGAGCCCAGACTCTCGTCCTCGAGCGTGATGGGCTGCTGCTCCGATCCAGCCCCCGTCGCCGGAATAGAGGCCGCCGGCTCTGGCGCCATCACCCCCTGGTCGCCCGCCGCCGTGTCACCCAGCGCGCCTGACGACGTCGGGGTCTCGAGCGGGAGGGCAGTCGAGGCCGTGGTAGTGGTGGCGTCCTCATCCCCCGTAGCCTTGGTCACGGCCCCGACACCTGCACAGGACGCAGCTGCCATCAGCCTGCCACGCCTAAGTGCATCCTTGGCCCGCTCTAACCAATCTGGAGTAGAAGGAGGAAGGGTCACACCACCTGGCGTCGACGGGGTGCCGCTCAACCCTCCTGCGGTCCTCAGCCTTTTAGTAGGCAGCATGGGGGGGAGGGACGGTAACGTCTGCAGGGTGCGCTTAGTCCTGGAAGAAAGAGAAAAACAAAAAATTACTACGACGAGACGTTCACACATAAGCGAAAACGACGGCAGGAGGTGGGTCGATTAAAAGGCTTACCCCGCGGACGAGCCACCCGGCCTGCTCAAAGCGCTCAGGGGCTGTCGAGCCTCAGTCGCCCCCCTCGAGTCACTCGAGGACTTGGGGACCTCGAGCCCGCCGCTTGCGCCGCTCGGGGGCTTCGAGACCCTGGCGGCCGCCCCTGTTCTGGCCGACTCCGTGGCCGGGACAGGCACGGTGTCCCTTACGGGATCCTGGGTCCTGCGGGTCGAGGTTCGCTCGGCCCGGCGGTCGCTGGAAGGAGCCCGGCGTTGCTCGTCGGGCTGCGCAAGAGTTGAAGTGCGCACATTTGCAGCCTCATGCTGCCGGGTGTGCGCGCCCGTTGAAGATGAATGATGGCGGGAGGAAGATTCCCGCCGCGTCGGAGATGGCGCCCGCCCGCCATGGCTAGAACGACGGGGCAACTCCTCCCGCCGCCCTGCTTGAGCCGGCGACGGCGAACGAGCGCGGTGGCTGGAGCGTTGAGACGCCCCCTCCCGCTGCCTTGCCTGGGCCGGCGACGGCGCTCGAGCGCCGCGGCTCGACGACTCCACCTGCTGGCCTGCCTGGACCAGCGACGAGTCGTCGCGCAGAAGGCCTGGCGCCAAAGATAGCTCCTGCACGCGAGAGCGAGGAGGCGTCAGGGCTCGAGCGGCGGTGGCGCCATCACTGTCGGTCGCCTCGTCGTCCTCCCCATCATCATCGCCCTCGTACTCGTCGGTCGACTCGAGGCTAGAGCTCCAGTCGGTCGGGTCCGCCGCCAGACGTATTTCACGCTCCCGGCGGCGCCTAGCCTTACGCTTTTCCTTCTCCTCTAGCGCACGGGCTTTCTGCGCCTTTTCCTCCCTTTTCGAGAGCAAGGCAGCGTGTTCTCGTTCGCCCCTCAGGCGTCTTACCTCGCGGTCGGGCGCATCCTCCTTCACCGGGGGCCTCGACTCCGCGTGGTCGTTGATATTCTGGGAAAAAGAACAGGCCACGATAAGGATTGCTCGAGTAAAAGAAACAACGAAAGAGGATCTCGAGAAGACTTACAAAGCCCAGCAGATTGACGGCCGGACGCATGCGGAAGAGGCCAACTTGGTTCTCGCCGAAGTTCCTCCCGCCGTCGACCGCGTCGCGCACCCGAGCCACGATTGTGGCGACCGGGAGGGGCACGTCCGACATTCTGCTGGCCGCGAGCGCCGCAGGATCGGTGTCCTCCGTCATCTGGTCGAGCCGCAGCGGGCGCTCGGCGAGCGGGAGCACCCGGCGGCTGTGGAACTCGGCAACCACGTGCGCAATATTGAAGAAGAGGTTGCCGGACCTCCGGTTGCGGAGGCTCGAGATGGCGTTCAGCAGGGAGTCCATGCGGGGCTGGCGCGCCGCCGGCTGGCCGTGCGTCCAGTTGAAACCGGGCGCGGTTAGCACGGCGCCGGTGTATTCCGGGAAGAGGCCCCCCTCGTTGCGGAGATAGAACCATTCTCGGTCCCAGCCGGCGTTGTTCGACAACCACGCGCCGGATAGCCAGCACTCCTTCCTCTTCAGCCCGATCGAGCAGGAACCCGCTCGAACGTAACGGCGGACCTTTGGTTTCACCGCCTTCTCCTCTTCCTCCTCGTTCTCCTCCTGCTCCTCCTCGTCACCATCATCACCGTCGTCGTCGGCGGCCTCCTTGCCCTTCACCGCCTTGGTGAAGAGCGTCGCCTTGAAGATGTGGGTGAACAGGTCCCACTGCGGCGCCATTCCCAAATACCCCTCACACACGGCGGCGTAAGTAGCCGCGAGCGAGATGGAGTTGGGGTTGAAGTGCTGGAGCTCAACCCCGAAATGGTGGGGGAGCGCCCGCATGAAGCGGCTCGGCCGCGCACCAAGTCCCCGCCGGTGGAACCTAATGAAGCTCAGGACGTAGCCCGGCGGGGGGTTGGGCTCGAGGTGGTCGTCGTCCGGCACCCTCCACTCTGGTAACCCCTCCGCCGGATTGGGCAGAAGCAATCCACCATTCACCAAGTTGAGCAGCATCGCCTCGGTCACCGTGGACCGAGGCCACGGAAGCGCCTCCACCATCACCACCGGCGTGGGAGGCTTGGCGGTGCTCTTGCCTTTGCCCTTGCCACCAGCGCCCTGGCCGGAGCTCTGTCCCGACTTCCTGACTGACCTCCTCATGTCGGTGACGGGAGCGGGACGGTGGAGCGACGACGGCGGCGGAGCGCGAGGAACGGTGGCGCGGGGAACGGCGGCGCAGAAAGCAGACGCGATCGCGGGCTAGAGTGGCGCCGGCGGTCACGGGCGGCGGCGGCGGCGGCGGTGCGAATGAGGGCAACGGCGGATTGAATCTGAGTAGGGCGCAGCGCGGCGAAAGCCGAGAAGAAGGGCGAGAATGCGGGAAGAAGAACCGGGAGCCTACTCCTCCAAATTTATAGAGCCCAAGCCGATCTGCGTGAATCACATCCAACGACCTAGATTGCGCCATCCAACGGCCGCGCGCCCCCGGCGGACTCGGCAAAAAATGGTAACCGCATTTATTGCCCTGACAAACCGCCACCTACCTCCACTTACAGGGCGCACGCGACGCGAGACGGAGCGGAACCATCGCCAAGCCACGATCACCACGATGCGCCGGTTTCCGCCTAAAAAGGCGCGCCGCTTGCAACGGACGGATGCGACTCGAACAGACGCAATGACGGGACGTCTTGACAGACGGTCCCTTACATGGTAAGAAACCCAGGGACCCCGGTCCCACAAGCAAGTCTCGAGGGAGCGGAGGCTGACCCACGGACGGGTTCGAACAGCCGCCCTCGAGCACCCGAATTAGGGGCGCCTGTGGGAAGGAACCCTCGAAAGGTTCCGCTCGAGAACGAACCCTCGAACCCAGATGGCGTGTCCAAGGCAGGGTGCTAGGTATCTAAGAGATCCCACCGACGGGAGGCACTCGAGCCGCCGGTCCCCTCGAACGGGGCCGGTCCTCTGGAAACTAAGCACCCAGCTTTAATGAGAGCGCCCCCGGGCCACGAAGCCATCTCCCCTCGAAAGGAGATGAGCTCTCACTTGCACTACCCGCCATCAGCTCACAGGGAGGTATGGCGCTCGCTCAGTCGCGAGTAGTGACAGACCTCTCACCGCTTGGATCTGATCCAAGAGGTCCAGCGAGGAACTGGATCGCGACTCCAGCCCAGCCATTCGGGGCTCGGGGGCTCGAGTCACGCAAACAACCTCCCTCGACACGTGAGGAGCCGGAAATACTCGGGGGCCCGAACAGTTATCAGAAATCTCCTACCTCGAGCTGCTACAACTCCGAGTTAATAATACTCTTACTTAAACCCGTTCATCTCAAAGCCCCCGGAGGAATGCCTCATTCCTCTCCGGGGCCTCGAGGCTACCCCGCGGGGACGCCGCGCCCCCCACGGAGAAAGGACGAAACGACTCCTCGAAACAACATGACCCTAAGTCTAGGTACTTCAACTCCACTTCATGATCCCTTGCTTGAAGTTTTTTCACAATCAAGCAAGGGCTCGGGGCTACCGTCGGATACCTAGATTAGGGGGTCCTAAATTAGGCGAATTAGAGATAAGCAAATCCGCCTCATCCCTCTCTAAAAAACCCAAAAACTAACTAACCAGAGAAACCCCCAATCCTCCTCGAACTGGGCCGACACTCAGATCAGGCCCACCAACCGCAAAGCCCACCGGCTCGAGCGGCGGTCACCCGCCCGCTTAAGACAAAAGTACGGAAATCGCTCGAGCGAGCAAGCCGCTCGAGACGATGACGGAAACCGCTCGAGCGAGCAAGACGCTCGAGCAGTGACGGAGATCACTCGAGCGGGCGACCGCTCGAGTCTATCTACAATAATTGCCAATCCAGACCACGCACATGGCTACAGGGCTCGAACAGTACCACTGCCCGTCCGCCCTGCCTAACTCCATGGCTACAGAGTTCGTAACAGTGGATCGTACGCGGGTCGCTTCCGCCATTACGATGCCCATGCCCCGGATTCGAGAACGGCAGGTGCCACTGTTACGCCATGCTTTGTACTGTGCCTCGTACGGCACTCCCTCCAAACACCATTGTCAACTCTCCGTCCCACCAACTACGTCGTCCCGTCCCGTCGCTCGGATCGTTGCCCTCTCAAGGCAGCCCCCAACCGCTCGAAGAACCGTGATGGACGTGACCTGAGCATGGGGCACACAGTGCCCTGTCTTTCCCACCTCGACGACCATACCGCAGGGTTCCCGGGCACACGTGCTCAGTTACGCCTGCACCATACCTCGACTACGCGCCCACGATCGAGGAGGACGAGCGGCCATCATTGCCCACGCCGCGAGGCTCGAACCGGACCGAAGGAGCGTCTACGATCTCGACGACTTGACATGGTGCATGTACCTCGACGTCACGCCCACGACAGCCCTATCTACTCTGTACTCCTGAGCCTCCTCTTGGCCTATAAAAGGGGGTGCCAGGACCTAGCCTAGGGCAGGTTTTCGCCTTCACTCACACTCACTCACTAAGTCTCAGGATTACCTTGTACTCACCCCTGTACAAGCACCCCGGTGCAAGATAATACAACTCTCCCCTCTGCTGGACGTAGGGCATTCTTTGCCTGAACCAGGATAAACGCTTGTGTCCATCTTGCATCACCATCCGGATTAGGGAGCACGCATAGAAATTTACTCGTTGGTGTTATACCCCCCGGGGTACGAAACACCGACACATATGTCCCGTAAGGGCATGTAAATGTCGTCTTACTTTGATCGTTGGGATGGATTGGGATTTGATGATAACCCGAATACCCATCAAGGAAACAGAAGAAAGAGTGTTTCGCCAACCGTTCCAGCATCTCATCGATGAATGGTAACGGAAAGTGATCTTTCTTTGTAGCCTTGTTGAGTTTTCGGTAATCTATGCACATCCTCCATCCCGTGACGGTTCGTTGTGGAATTAGTTCGTTATTGTCATTTTTAACGACCGTCATTCCTCCTTTCTTAGGTACTACTTGTACGGGGCTGACCCACTCCTTTGTTTGGAACGGGGTAGATTATGCCCGCGTGCAAGAGCTTCAAGACCTCCTTCTTTACTACTTCTCTCATCGCATTATTTAGCCTCCTTTGAGGCTCTCTCGAAGGTGTTGCGTCGGGTTCTATTGAGATGCGATGTGTGCAAAGAGCGGGGCTAATCCCCTTAAGGTCTTGGAGGGAGTATCCTAAGACAGAATTATACTTCTCTAGAACGGCGATAAGTCTAGCGGTCTCTTCTTTAGAGAGCTGATCACTAATAATGACTGGTTTGTCTCTATCACCGTTAAGGAAGGCATACCTAAGCCCAGAAGGAAGTGGCTTAAGTTCTATGGAGGGTTTAGGTTGTGGTTCGGATTCATCTAGCACTAAGGGCTCGTCTAGGTCGGGGTTTGTTTCTGGCTCTTCGATGTAATCCTCAGCATCTTCTTGTATATCAAGCATTGATGCCTCTATATGGGCCGCCACCATTACCTCCTCTATTGGGTCAATTTCGGGGTGTTGTTCGATTTGGTATTAATTGAACCGACAAAGGGAACCGAAAGGTTCGTGTTTTTCCCTAGTTGACCCCTAACGTACCCGCTGCGAAAGTCACTCGAAATGCGAGGAGCGGATATCAATTAACAAGTCAATGTCCTCTACATCAAAGATGTAGAAATTTAGGAGGACATTTACTTTGTTAATGGTGACTAGTGCGTTTCGTGCAAGACCGCAACTCTTGACTAATTTCCCGTACGGTAGTTTGAGAAATTTGTCGTTGGAAGTTAACGGTTCCTCATCGAGGAGTGTTGTTGCTAAAGTTTTAGACATTACATTTGCTCCTACGGCTGGGTCGTAAAGTGATTCGATAGAGATCCTACCTATGACACGGGGAATGGTTGTGAAACGGAGAGAAGTCGATGACATCGACGACATCTCTGTTCCCTCGGCCATTCGGGCTCATGACAGAACATTAGGTTGTTGGGCGGTTGCCTTAAGGTAACGTGCCTCTAAGCGTGATGAGATGTGCTTATTTGGGCCTCTATCGGGTTTCTTGTGCACGAGTTGGTTCGAGACATTGCCAAAATCGGCAAAAAGGTTTGTCTCGATGTTCAAGGGATATTCAAGGGGTGAATTACTCCTTCCCTTGGAGGTGTTTGTGGTTCGGGCTCGTCGGCTTGGGTTGTGATATTGGCTGTCGAGGTTTCGTCCCTAGGGGTTTGGTCTTCCTCGGGGCTTCACTATGATCATCGGTGTAGGGGTATTGTCTAGTATGGTTGCTAGGACTACCTTACCTTCACTAATGGGTAAATGAAGGAATGCTCCCTTCGAGGCTAGATCTAGGAATTGTGCGGAACTTTGCCTAAGGCCGAGATAAAAGTGTTGCATTAACGTTGGCTCGGGTATGGCTAAGTCTGGACCGGAGGACGTTAAGTCCATGATTCGTGTCCATGCCGCACCTAGAGACTCCTTCTCTTCTTGTTGGAAGTTTAGGATATCTCTGCGGAGACGGGCTACACGGGAGATGGGGAAATAGGTCGTGGCAAAATTTGGCTTGTAACTTCTCCCACTCTCCGTCTACACTACCTACGTAACGAGAGTACCAGCGTCTAGCTTTTCCCGTTAAAGAGAACGGAAAAAGCTTCCACTTAAGGGTACTCGTCTCATCCCCTGGATGTGAATGCACGAGCAGAGTTGCTCGAAATCACGTAAGTGGGTGTATGGGTTTTCATCTCCTTCTCCTGAAAAGGGATTCTCCTGAACCATCGCTATGAGACTCGGGCGGGCGGCTAAAATAGCCTGAGAAGAACTAGGCGGCTCCAACTCAGCGCCCGTTGGAGCCGCGTAATCAAAAAGGGTTGTTTGATCCATAGGATAGGTAAATAGGATTCTAATCTAACAAGGGTAATTTGACGACTATGGCTCTAGCTAACCGGCTACCGTTCCCCGGCAACGGCGCCGAAATTCTTATTGACACCGAGATGTGGCAAACGGGATTACCGCAGCGGACGGGTAGTCAATGTAGCACTTCACCGGGAGTATTCCAGGTATCGTATTTTCCACAGGGAACAAGAAGTGGACTAACTAGGCCAAAGGATGTCGTCAGGCAATGATCAAAGGGCTTAGGATGGGTTCGAGAGGTAATTCTAGTATTCGGTTCTAACTTAGCTTATCCTAAGGGTACGTGAGCACTAACTCTATCTTTCTGCTGTGGTCGAAGGACGAGATAGGATGCTAAAATAATGCACCTGAAGCGACCTCCAAAGTAGGCCTACAATCTAACCTAACAACACGCTCAGGAGAACTCCAAGGTCCCAACGGAAGGCTGTCACACTACACTTGTGGGCGTTCCTAGGTGCAGCCAGACGTTCACACCGGCAGATCTAGTCTAGACACCGCGCCTACACTATCTCTACTACTCTAAACACGGCCAGGGTTTAAAGTACTTCACTCAAGAGCCTGACATACGCCCGCTCAGGAGAGAGCAATGTGCCAGCAAAAAGGGTGTACACTTAAAATAAACTAAGACAGAAAGTAAATACTGAAAGTACTCAGATGAAAGCAACTAGATAGTAAACTTACTAGAAGACAAGCATCCGCTGAGGCGCTCCTAGAAGAAGACTCCCGACAGGCCGGGACTCCTCCGCTGGAACTCCTCACTCTCTTCCCTCTATTCTCACACTATAGCTTAATAGAAGCTCTTCCTATGATACATGGTGCATTTTGGACTAAGCTAGAGGGGGTATTTATAGGGGAGATGGAGTAGGGGTTACTCCAGCGCCACGTCGCCGATCTGCGTGACATCTCTTCTACACCCTTGGATCAAACCGACCTTCCCACCGACTTGAATGGACGATGCTCGGTGTAGGACACGTGGCGATCATGCGGGGAAGGTGGTGGAAGCAAACCGACCTCAAGTGGGGCCCAACCCCCGGTCGGCCGACCTATGGTTGGGCGACGGGTGGTCCCACCGGCCTTCTAGAAGGTCCGGTGGCGGTGGGCGAAGTGCCAAGGTGTCCACGCCACCAAGGGCGGTCGGCCGACCGGCCTTGGGCCTCGGCCCACGTGGCGCCTCCCCGTGCGATCCCGACTTGTCACTTGTCTTGCTTGCTCGTTTAGAGCTTGCTCAAATTTGCTCCATCCACGCTTGTTCAGGCTTGATTAGTACCTGTTTGTGCCTGCACCCAAATAATGACATGTACATGTGGAACCAAGTGAATTGCACCTATATCACTACTTGTTTGCTGGGTGTAGCTCTTGAATGTGACCAATGTTGACGGCTTTCATGAGATGAAAACAGGGTCTAAATGCCGTCAACAGCGGGGCTCTTGGAGTGCCCCGATTCTTATTGATGATAGCGATGATGAGACCGACGTGAACCGGCGGGCTCCTCCGGAGGTGATAGTTATTAGCGACGACGAAGACGACGAATGTGTTGCTAGTCGTGAGATAATTATCACGGACGTGGAGGAATTTGTTGGCATGGTTGCGGAGGTGCTTGTCGACGACATACTAGAAGGTGTCGTGCAATCGATGGCTGCGGAGGTGACTCGGCCACGATCCCACGGTCGCTTGAGGAGGTGACTTGTAAAAGAATCTTTTAACTTCTTGTTGTTAATGAATGTTGTGTTCTGAAGGAGAAAGAAACTTTTGGGAACGAGTCTCGCGTCTGTTTCCGGAGGTAGTACGGCGCGGCGATGCCCAACTTTTCAAAAGCGAGGCTCGCGTTTGTTCGCGGAGGTAGAAAAGCGCAGCGACGCCCAACTTTTCAAAAGCGAGGCTCGCGTCTGTTTCCGGAGGTAGAAAAGCGCGGCCCGCCCAACTTTTCAAAAGCGAGGCTCGCGTTTGTTTTCGGAGGTAGAAAAGCGCAGCGACGCCCAATTTTTCAAAAGCGAGGCTCGCGTTTGTTTGCGGAGGTAGAAAAGCGCAGCGACGCCCAACTTTTCAAAAGCGAGGCTCGCGTTTGTTTTCGGAGGTAGAAAGGCCCAGCCACTTATATTCAGTTGATACGGGATCTTTTGCACGAACTGTGAGCGGAGCTTAGCCTACATGTGTTTACATGGCGCCAGTTTGGCCTTTCGAACAGCAGTCCTAAGAACTGAAGCGTGTCCTTCACATCGGAAGTACTGGCTGATGATGAACCTTGATTGCGGAGTTGCGGAGGTAGACAACTTCGCAGCATCAGACCGAGGGTTGAATGTGAAATCACGCACTAGTTTGCTTACTTTCGTGTGTTCAGATTTTTGCTCAGGCACAGCTCTTCCTGGGTTCCCAGCGGTGGTTTAAGTTGCAACTGATGTCAAGTTATGGCCTTGCGCGTGACTATATAAAGCTGCAGGGTTTTGTTGCGAAGGTGGTTGTGGGAGGGTATCTGCAAGTGATGGCAGGTAAGGGTATTGCACTTCATGCCCCTGACCTTCGGAGGTGGTTATCACGGTGGTTACGGCGGTATTGGCTGGAAGCTAGCTGGAACTGTGCTAAAGCAGCTATGCTGCGGAATCAAGACCTTCGGCTGGGTAACTGGCTTAGGCGCTCCTTCCTAATGCCTCTCGTTCCTATGGAAGTGGCTTAATGGCCGGACATGATCTGGAAATGCTTTGGGTTTGGATGCTTGGCCTTGCTTAAATGAGCGGGTTTGATGATACTGATGCTAGGACTGATGTGATGGCTTGAGATTTGGTTTGAATGCTGGGATTCGCCGGGTACTATGGTAGGTGCGGTGGTTGGGGAAGAGTACGGGGCTTTTAATTCCCGGTTTGGTTTGTACGGCGAGGGTTTGGTAGGTCGGATCTATATAATAGAATGTGTTGGCTACAGGGGTATGGATAGAGGAGAGAGGCACTATGTTGATTGGAGTGATTTTTGGAGCTATGTGGAATTGGCGGTACGTGGGATAGGCTTTGTCATAGTTACTTTGAGGGTTTAAGAGTCGAAACAAAAATTGCCCTGGCATGGTTCTTGATTTGGGGAGCGGTGGTCTGCTGGCATCTTACCTTTAGTCGCCGCTCCTGGCCTAAGTGTTGATGGTCTGCTGGTGCTTGTACCTCCGCTCCTCGTCCTCTGCGGGGGTCGAGGTAGAGTTTGCTTTCATCGCAGCCCCTGGCCCAACTGGCGGTGGTCTACGGATTTTGGTACCTCCGCTCCTCGCCCTCTGCGGGGGTCGAGGTGGAGTTTGCTCATCGCAGCCCCCGGTCCAACCGGCGCGGGGTCTCGCGGATTTTGGTACCTCTCTCGCCCGCCTGCAGGGGGTCGAGGTGGAGTTTGCTTTCATCGTAGCCCCTGGCCCAACTGGCGGGGGTCTGCGGATTTTGGTACCTCCGCTCCTCGCCCTCTGCGGGGGTAGAGGTGGAGTTTGCTTTCATCGCAGCCCCTGGCACAACTGGCGGGGGTCTGCGGATTTTGGTACCTCCGCTCCTCGCCCTCTGCGAGGGTCGAGGTGGAGTTTGCTTTCATCGCAGCCCCTGGCCGGATGGGCTTGCATCGGGGCGACCTTCGACCATGGTCGATTGTCAGCCCGAGGCAATCCCTGCACTTAAAGCGGCTACTGATGAGGGCGAGGCACAGCCTAACCCGTTTCGGCGGTGGTTAACATGCAAATCTCAGGGAATCAAATCTTTATTACATAGTTTTCCTGCCTCATCAAAAAACCTTATGCCCTGACATAAGAAAAAAGAGTGCAGGGATAGTCTGTGCTTGCTAAGGAAAGGAAAAAACTGGTGCGAAGGTAGGGATTACATAGTTTTTAATGGACCACTATGGGTAGTACTTGCGGAGGTTGTCGATGTTCCATGTATGCGGTAGTACGTGACCTTCGGCATCCTGGAGGTGGAACGATCCTGGTCTTGCGGAGCTTGTGATAACGTAGGGGCCGAGCCACTTGTCTTGGAGTTTTCCCGCCATCTTCGCGTTCTGCTTCCTGATTAATACCATGTCTCCTTGGCGGAGCTCGCGTGGTGAGACCTTCTTGTCTCTCCACTTCTGGGTTTCAGCCTGGTAGCTGCGGAGGTTGTTGACCGCTTTGCACCTTACTTCCTCGAGTAGGTCCTTGTCCAGTGCTTCATCTTGAGTGGGGGCATCGGAGGTAGTTCTTGGTGAGCCATGGCGGAGCTCTTCTGGGAGCACGGCTTCCTCTCCATAGAGTAGCTTGAATGGGGTGATGCCGGTGGCTCTGCCATCGAAGGTGTTGTGAGACCATACTACAGTGATGAGTTCCTCTGCCCATTTGCCTAATGGCTTGTCTGTGAGATTCTTTTTGATTCCTTGCAGGATGATTGCATTGGCCCTTTCGACTAGCCCGTTAGACTGCGGATGTCTGACCGAGGCGAAGTGGATTTTGGTGCCGATTTGGAAACATAATTCTTTGAAGGCGAAGCTATCAAACTGGGTTCCATTGTCAACTGTGAGATCCCTTGGAACGCCGAAGCGACAGACGATTTGCTGCCAGACGAATTTCTGTACTGTAGTGGAGGTAATGGTGGCGAGCGCTCGAGCTTCGATCCATTTGGTAAAGTACTCCACCGCTACCACCGCGTAGCGGAGCTTCCCAGGAGCGGTCAGCAAAGGCCCAACTAGGTCCATGGCCTAGCATTGCATTGGCCAGGTAGGGCAAATCAGAGTAGTCGGAGCTCCGGGTCTGTTTGAGTGGTTTGCGGCCCACTGGCAACCTTCGCAGTGGCGCACCATCAAGGAAGCGTCGGACAGAGCGGTGGGCCAATAGAACCCTTGTCTGAATGCCTTTCCAACTAGGGCCCGAGGACCATTATGTGAGCCGCAAATGCCCTGGTGGATTTCTTTGAGTATAGCGATACCTTCGCTTGTGGCGACACATTTCAGCCAAGGAGCAGTGACCGAAGCTTTGTAAAGGTTCTGTCCTTCGATCTTGTACCCTCGCGCTCTCTGAATCATTCTTTTTTCTTCTTCCTTCGATTCGGGTTCATAGAATCCTTTGATGTAAGCTATGATAGGAGCCCTCCAATCTTCGCTGGTTATTATGTTGACCATCCTTACATGTGGTACATTGCAGGCGATCGCAGAGGGAACTGCGAAGGTACTGTGATAGGGTGAGACTGAAAGTAATGCTTGAGCTTTTTTGCTGCCATGACCACCGCATAAGCGACCTTTTCGAGCTCTGAGTAGTGCTTCTTGGGGCCTTCGAGGACCTCCGATACATAGTAAACCGGGATCTGCCGCCTTTGGTGCTCCTCAAGGGTTTCTTTGACAAGAACAGCACTGACCGCATGGGGCGACGTGGCGACATATAGCAATGGGGGTTCCGAAGGTTCAGGACTTGCGAGGGTTGTTAACTTGAGCAGGTATTGTTTGAGACTGTCGAAGGCAGCTTGCTGGGCCGGACCCCACTTGAAAGGCTCGCAGGTCTTGAGGACCTTGAAGAATGGCAACCCTCGCTCTGCAGATCGCGAGATGAACCTGCTGAGCGATGCCAGACGGCCGGTCAGGTGCTGGGCGGATTTCCTTGATGCCGGAGGTGACATGGAGACGATGGCGTCTATTTTTGTTGGGTTGGCTTCAATTTCTCTAGCTGGAGACAAGACAACCCGTGCTTTCCTTTGCCGACTCCAAAGATGCATTTTTCGGGGTTAAGTTTGAGCTTCGCCTTTCGAGCTTGTCGAAGGTTCTTGCCGTGCCGCTATGTGGTTGGTTCCGAGTTTGCTCGGATCACGATGTCATCGACGTAAGCCGAGACTGTTGGATCATCTTTGAAACCTCCGCCGTCATGCGGGCGAAGGTTGGGCCTGCGTTGCGAAGCCCCTCGGCCATTCTCCTGAAGCAGAAAGTGCCATCGGGGGTAATGAAGCTAGTCTTTTCTTCGTCGTCTTTGTTCATCCAGATTTGGTGATAGCCAGAGAAACAATCGAGCAGAGATAAAAGCTCACAACCCGCGGCCGCATCCACGAGGGTACTTATTCTGGGTAATGGAAAGCAGTCCTTTGGGCATGCCTTGTTGAGACTTGTGAAATCGACGCACATACGCCACTTGAGATTTTTCTTTTGTACCAGCACCACGTTAGAAAGCCACGTTGGGTACTTGACTCTACGAATAACCTCCGCTTTTAACAGGCGGTCTACCTCCGCTTTGGCGGCCTGTTTCCTTTCTTCTGACATCTTGTGAAGCTTTTGCTTTATTGGAGGGTGGTCTTTGTTGACGTTCAAGCAGTGCTCGATGAGTTTTCTATCTACGCCCACGAGGTCCGAGGCCGACCATGCGAAGGCATCGCTGTTGTCGCGAAGGAACTGGACAAGTTGGGCTTCATACTCAGTGTCCAGCAGAGCTGATATGATGATTTTCTTTTCAGGATCGTCCGGGAACAGCTGAATCTTCTTTGTCTCTTCCTCCGGCTGCGCGCGGGAAGGTAACCAAGCTGCATCTACCTTCGGCTCTGCTTCTCGTTGCTCTTTTTGTTCTTCTTCTTGTTGCTGTCTCTGCTCCTTTTCTTGGAGGTAATGGATGTTTTTCTGCCCCGGAGTGGCTGCTTGCTCCGCTATTCTGGCCATGTTTTGGTCCCCGTAAACGGCAACGATACCTCCGGGCGCTGGCATTTTCATGCAAAGGTAACCAGGATGGATTGCGGCATTGAACTGGTTGATGGTACCTCTTCCAAAGATAGCGTTGTAGTTATATGGGATGTCGACCACGTCGAAGGCAATGTGTTCCGTGCGAGCGATGGATTTGTTGCCGAAGGACACTGGTAAAGTGATCTTTCCGATCGCTCTGATCTGCTGACCTCCGAACCCAAATAGCGGATGACCTGCAGGCTGTAGCGAGTTTCTGTCGAGTTTCATGCAGTCGAAGGTAGACGCAAAAAGGATGTCGGCGGAGCTACCGTTGTCCACGAGGATTTTTGTCACTGTCCAACCTGCGATGTTTGTTTCTATGACCATCGCATCAGTGTGTGGATACTGCTTGAGCTTGAGGTCAGAGTTGTCGAAGGTCAAAGGAATATGGGACCAATGGTTGTTTCTGTGTGGTCCTTCGCTGGCCACATGATTGATCTGACGAAAGTGCTCTTTGCGCTGCCTTTTGTTGCCGTGATCCTCACCTGAACCTCTGGATATTGCCATGATGACCCCGTAGGTGGCTGTGGGGTTGTTGACTGCGATCTGTGCTCCTTGTGCTTCACCTTCGACCTTGACTGGTTGTGGCGGAGGTAATGCTGGTAGAGGTGATGGCGGGGGTAGAGCTTGAACTTGAGCCTGCTGAGCGATTGGTTGGGGTTGCTGGTACTGCTGTTGTGCTTGGCGATGGTAGTATTGCTGCTGTTGGTTGTGAACATACTGGCCCTGGGCGAAGCCTGGCTGAGGGTAGTACACCGGTTGTTGAAACGGATGTTGCTGAGCTCGGTGGTTGTGGTTGTACCCCTGGTTACGATTGCGAGGGTTTGGCGCTGCTCTGCGAGTGTGATTGACTGTTCCCGCCTGCGGAGCTGGTGGAGCTTGACCATCCCTGCATTCAAGTCCGTTGATGTACCAAACACATTGCTTGGTGTAATGGTCGCTGCCTTTCCCACAGAAATGGCAATAATGAGGCTGCGAAGGTTGCTGTCTTTGCTGATCTGAGTTGGCCAGTCTTCTGTCGACTTGCGGCGGAGGTTGTCTGGGCTGGCGAGGGTTTTGCCGAGCTTGCTGATCGTTACTGCCATCAATAGCGTTAACATTTCCTATGTCGATGCGAGGGTAGTCATTGCGAGGGTTCGTATTGCATTCTCTTTGCTGTCGTTGCGGAGGTTGGGACGACTAAGACTTGATGTGTTCATTGTTGTCTGCTCTGATTTGCTTTTCCATGATGTCATACAACTCAGCGATGGTTCTCGGTTCTCTTCTTGATAGCTTCGATGAACATGGTCCTGGCTGGATGCAACTCGTCACTGCCAAAATCATGACTTCATCCGTGACACCGGGGGTGCGATTTTTGGTGTTGACGAATCTTTTCCACCAATCTTGTAACGGTTCATCAACTCTTTGCTTGCAATTGAGGAGGGCAGGCCTTGGCCGCGGACCGGCCGACACCTTTGAAGTTTGTGCAGATTCTCTCGCGAAGGTCATCCCAGCATCGGATGGATCCTGGGCGGAGGTTGCTGTACCAAGTTTGAGCAATATCTCAGGCCACGATCACGAAAGCTTTGGCCATGATGTCCTCGTCACCTCCGGCAGCTGAGACAGCAGCTTCATAAGACATTAGATATTGGCGTGGCTCGTAGGTGCCATCATACCGTGGTAGATGCTGCATGGCGAAGCCCTGGGGCCACTCGATGATCTGAAGGTCGTATGACAAGGGGGACTTGGAGTCATAATGCAGGACCCGCGGCGTGGCTCTTGGCTCTGGAGCACCTCCGCCAGTGACCGCCAGGTAAAGGATGTTGGCGCGGAGGTCTGGCTCCGGGCGTGGTGGGTGGGGTCTTGCTGTTGCTCCAGCGGAGGTTGTGCGACTGGGAGGCACACAGGAAGGGCCGGGTCTCTATAGTTCCTTACTTCCGCACCTGCCTCAGCAGCTCTGATGCTTTGCTCGATGCGGCGAAGCTCTGCTTCTGCTTCCTCTGTCCTGCACCGGATGGTTGCCGCTCTTGATTCTTTGTTGATTTGCTCTAGGTGTGTCTTACCTGCGAGGATGTTCTCTTGGAGCTGTTCGAGATGCCTGGTCAACCTGTCTTCCTCTGAGGCCTCACTGTCGGTCGTTGATCCATTGCCGATACCATCTCCGGAGGTGCGAGGGCGTGGCTGGACAATGATGTCCCGGACCACCGAGGTTGGTGGCCGACCTCCGGATCCGGCTTGATTTGGGTTGGCATCAACTACCAGGTTTGCAGATTGCTCGAGCGGAGGTTGCTCAGAGAGGGGATTTGGCGGAACGACACCTCCGCCAGCGAGGGTCGGATCCGCGTTGGCTCCCTGCGCTGAGGAAAGTTCACTGATGTTTGGTGCCATGGCTTGCTTCTTTTGTTCGATCCCCACGGACGGTGCCCGGACAGAGTGTGTGGGGGTCAAATAAGTAGCAAATGAGTCAGGTGTCCTTGGAACCCCACTAGGGATTTTTTGCATTAATTGGGACCAAAAATGTCAAGGGTCCTCCCTCCTTACACATGCCATGCCCTTGGTATTTATAGGCCATACCAAGGGTCATGTGGCTTTTTACACTAGGGTTTCAACTGTTGTTACACTTACAAGTGGGCCCCAACAAGGGCACTTTTATACATTGTAAAACTAAAAGCATCTTTTCCTAACCCTATCCTGAAGCGCCATGTGTCATGCCTTCAAGGACTCCACGTGTCGCCCTCTGCTGCCGCCACGCGTCGGGTCCTCGGGGTCACTCCGTGTCGACCTTGTGGGTGATCATCCGGAGGTCCTCCGCCGCCTCAGGCACTGGACGGGCTGAACAACTGCTCTGAAGGTATTCGGAAACCCTGCTCATCGCGAAGGTCTTGAGAGACTCCACCGAACCTTCGTACACCTGCGCGATAAAAAATTTGAAGTGCACGAACGCGAAGGTATGACGTACCTTCGCCGAATTACTGAAACGGGCTTGACGACCTTCGCCGTAGACGGGCACACAACGGCGAAGGTCGTCCAAGGTTGCTTGGCACTTTTGCGCGTCTTGGCCCTTGCTAGGGCCGCGGAGCTAAGTAGGGGGGTCCTAGCGGAGGTTGTTCCCCCCAACATATTCTAGATTCAACACTAGGATTGCAAGCCCATAAACATGTCATATGTCACCACTAGATCAAGCAACACATAGAAGCAATAGTGGTAAACATATATACATCAAACACATTTGATTTATTATGAATGCTCCAAATGCACCTTGTATGTCTACATGTGCTACCACAAGTATAATCCTAAGCATGAATGACATGTCAACCAATTGTACCTTGCTTTGTCGAAGGAGAGGCATGTCAAGTAGTGGTGGGGTGCATTCCACACATGTTTGAGAAGTCAAGAATATTCAATTCATTTCTTAGCTTGCAAAACCTTCTTTCATCAAGTGGCTTGGTGAGTATGTCGGCAATTTGATCATCGGTGCCCACACTTTCAATGGAAATGTCACCCTTTTGTTGATGATCTCTAATAAAGTGATGCCTTATGTCAATGTGCTTTGTTCTTCCATGTTGAACTGGGTTTTGTGTCATCCTGATTGCACTTTCATTATCACAAAACAATGGCACATTCTTGAAGTTGATGCCATAATTATTCAAAGTTGACTTCATCCAAAGCAATTGTGCACAACAACTCCCCGCACTAACATATTCGGCTTCAGCGGTAGAGATTGCCACACTATTTTGTTTCTTTGAGGACCATGACACAAGTGATCTTCCAAGAAGTTGACATGTACCACTTGTGCTCTTTCTATTTATCTTGCAACCACCATAGTCGGAGTCCGAATATCCAATCAGTTCAAACTTTGACCCCTTAGGATGCCATAGTCCAACATCTCTTGTTTGCTTCAAGTACCTCAATATTCTTTTTGCGGCCGTGAGATGACTCTCTCTAGGTGAGGCTTGATATCTAGCACACATGCAAACACTAGACATGACATCCGGCCTTGATGCGGTGACATAGAGTAGGCTTCCAATCAAAGACCGATATTTCTTTTGATTCACCATATTGCCATCATGATGACTATCAAGATTCAAATTGGTGCCCATTGGAGTTGAAATTGGCTTAGCATCTTGCATCCCAAACTTCTTCAACATGTCCCTTATGTGTTTCCCTTGACTCACAAATGTCCCATTCTTCAATTGCTTGACTTGAAGACCAAGGAAATAGCTAAGTTCACCAATCATGGACATCTCAAACTCTTTTGCCATCATTTCACCACATTCTTCACAATATGCTTGATTGGTTGATCCAAAGATGATATCATCAACATAGATTTGCACAATGAAGAGATCATTACTAATCTTCTTGGTGAATAGGGTAGTATCAACCTTGTCCATTGTGAACCCCTTAGAGTGAAGAAAAGTCTTCAATCTCTCATACCATGCTCTAGGTGCTTGCTTCAAGCCATACAAGGCCTTCTTCAACTTGTACACATGGTCGGGCTTCTTCTCATCTTCAAAACCGGAGGTTGCTCAACATATACTAGCTCATTGATGATCCCATTGAGAAATGCACTCTTGACATCCATTTGATATAACTTGATGTTGTGGGCACATGCATAAGCCAATAGAATCCTTATTGCTTCCAATCTTGCCACGGGAGCATATGTTTCATCATAGTCAGACCTTCAACTTGAGTATAACCTTGAGCAACTAGTCTTGCTTTGTTTCTAATCACATTGCCATCTTGATCTTGTTTGTTCTTGAACACCCATTTGGTTCCAATGACATTGTAGTCCTCCGGCCTCTCAACTAACTCCCACACATCATTTCTTGTGAAGTTGTTGAGTTCATCTTGCATTGCCATGATCCAATCGGCATCCAACAAAGCTTTATCAATATTCTTTGGCTCTTCGGTTGACACAAATGATGCATACTCACAAAACATTGCCACTCTTGATCTTGTTTGCACACCACTTCTAATATCACCAATGACACTATCAATTGGATGATCTCTTGCAACATGTTGTGGTTGTAGCACTTACACTTGATTGCTTGAACTTGGTTGATCACTTGACTTATCTTCATTGGATGAACTAGCACCATGATCTTGCACTTGAGCATTGCTAGCTTGCCTCAATGGAGAGTTGTGCACTTCATCTTTATCATCTTGCACATCAATCACTTTCTTTGCTCTAATGTCCCCAATGTCCATGTTCTTCATAGCTTCAACCAATTGAGTTCCACCAACATCTTCTAGATTTTCTTCTTCATCTTGTGACCCATTGGTTTCATCAAATTGCACATCATGGTTCCAAACTCTATAAGCCTTGCTTGTAGTTGAATAACCGAGTAGGAACCTTTCATCACATCTCTTTTCAAACTTCCCCAATCTAGTGCCCTTTCTCAAGATGTAGCATTTGCAACCAAACACTCTAAAATATGCAATATTGGGCTTTCTTCCATGAAGTAACTCATATGGGGTCTTCTTTAGCAAAGTATGACAATAGAGCCTATTGATGTAGTAGCATGCCGTGTTGATTGCTTCATCCCAAAATGATTGACTAACATTGTACTCATGAAGCATTGATCTAGCCATATCAAGCAATGTTCTATTCTTCCTCTCAACTAGGCCATTTGATTGTGGAGTGTATTCGGCTTAGAATTGATGACCAATGCCATAGTGATCACACAATTCTTCCATTCTTGTATTCTTGAATTCACTCCCATTGTCACTTCTCACTTTCTTGATTCTCATATCAAACTCATTGTGAACTCTAGTGAGAAAGGTCTTGAAGGTGTCATACACTTCACTCTTGTCACTAAGAAAGAATACCCATGTGAATCTTGTGAAGTCATCCACTATGACAAACCCATACTTGTTGCCACCAATGCTTGTGTATGTAGTTGGGCCGAATAGATCCATGTGCAACAACTCAAATGCCTTGCATGTGCTCATTGTACTCTTCTTTGGATGTGAGCTTCCAACTTGCTTCCCGGCTTGACAAGCACTACACAACTTGTCTTTCTCAAATTCAACATCTTTCAAGCCTTCTACAAGATTGTGTTGTGTGAGCTTCTTCAATTGTTTCATGCCAACATGCCCAAGCCTTCTATGCCAAAGCCAACCCAAACTTGATTTTGATATCAAACATGTTGTCAAAGAAGCTTCACTAGTGTTGAAGCCAACAAGATAGAGATACTCATATCTAAAGCCTTTGAACACCAAGTTGGAGCCATCAAGAGAAACTACCTCAACATCATTTGCCCCAAAGATGCACTTGTAGCCTAGATCACAAATTTGTGCCACCGAGAGAAGATTGAAATCCAAGGTTTCAACTAGCAACACATTGGAGACACTCATGTCATTTGATATTGCAATCTTGCCCAAGCCAACAACCTTGCCTTTCTTGTTATTGCCAAATGTGATTGACTCAATGCCACTATCATTCTTCTCAATTGAATCAAATATTCTTGATGTGCTGGTCATGTGTTGAGAACACCCACTATCAATGATCCAATGTCTTCCTCCGGCTTTATAGTTCACCTACAAGCAAATCAATGAAGCTTAGGTACCCATTTTTGCTTGGGTCCTAGTAGGTTAGTAACTAAGCTCTTTGGTACCCAAATAGCCTTCTTCTTTGGGCCAACAATGGGTGTACCAACAAACTTAGCTTGCACACCTTTCACACCCTTGGCAAGCACATAACAAGAATCAAAAGGTATAGCATTGACAAGTTTCTTGTTTTGTTGCTTCTTATTGCAACTTTGCTCTAGGTGCCCAACTTGCTTGCATCTACAGCAAAACCGACCATTGCTCTTCACAAAGCTAGGCTTTGGAGTTGCAAAGGCCGCCTTGCCTTTCTTGGGGGTGTAGCCCAATCCCTCTTTGTTGAGAGAAAATCTTTGGCTACCCAAGCACTTCTAGCAAGCGGGCCTCACCACCATAGGCTTTGCCTAAGGCATGAGTGAGCTCATCCACCTCCTTCTTGAGGGTCTCATTCTCAACCATTAGTGTAGCATCACAAGTGAAGCCATCACTAGTAGTGGAGATAGAGTCGGTGGTGGTGGTGGATGATGTGCTACAAGAAGGGTTAGCATTTGCATTGATGATAGATTGACATGATGAATCATCAATGATGTCACAAGCAAGACCTATATCACATGATGCAACTACCACTTTCTTTGCTTGTTGCTCAAGAAGAAGTGAGTAAGCCTTTTCAAGCTTAGAATGAGCATCACCAAGTTTCTCATGGTCTTCCACTAGACACTCATGAGTGGTCATAAGCTCACCTAGGGCTTTCTCAAGTATTGCTACTTTCATTGAAAGCTTCTTGCACTCCTTTTCCTTGGCAATAGCTATATCTCTAGTTTCTTGCATCAAGTCATATAATTGGTCCTTAGAAGCTTCATCATCATCATCAACATTATCACTATCGTGAGCATATTCCATCTCACTATCATCATCACTATCATCATATTGTACCTTGGTTTTCTTGGCCATGAAGCACGATGGTGATGAAGAAAATAATGAAGTCTTCTTGTTGATGGCGATGGAGGCCATAGCCTTGTTGCTTGAATCTTCATCTTCATCATCATTGTCACTCTCCCAAGTGACCACAAATGCACCATTCTTGCCCTTCTTGAGTGTCATCTTGGCCTCATGCTTCTTCTTCTCAAACTTGCCCTTGTTGTTGTTCTTCTTCTTCTCATATGGGCATTCGGCTTGTAAATGCTCGGTGCTATCACAATTGAAGCACTTTCTTGGTTGCTCTTGCTTCTTGAAGTTGTTCCTCTTGAAGCCTCTTCTCTTGATGAACATGTGACCCATCTTCTTCACCACAAGAGCAAGTGCCTCATCATCAATCTCAAAGTCACCATCTTCATCATTGTTTTCTTGTTCTTCAAAGATTGGTGCTTTGCCCTTGGAGGAGGTGGCTTGAAATGCCACGGTCTTCTTTTTCTTCTCTTCTTCCACCTTCTCATCATCTTGATCAAATTTGTCATATGTCAAGACTTCACCAAGCAAATCATTTGGCTTCTTATCTTCAAGCCCATCTCTTTGTAGCATTAGCTTCAACATCTTGAAGCTCTTTGGCAAGCAAATCAAAAACTTGTGACAAAATTCTTCATCTTTTGTCCTGTGCCCCAAGCTCTTGAGATCATTCACAATCACTTGAAAGCGATGAAACATTTCAATGATTGTTTCTTCCTCTTTCTTCTTGAAGTTCTCGAACTCACTCTTGAGCCCATATAGCTTGGCACTCTTCACAACCTTGGTGCCTTCATAGGTCTCACCCAACCTAGTCCACACTTCACTAGCAAGCTCCAAATCCTTGATCCCCTCAAACACCTTTGTATCAATGCCATTATATAGGGTGTTGAGGGCCATTCTATTGCATGTGATGTTGGCTCTATCTTCATCGGTGAGGTGATCATGATCAAGTATAGCATAGTCATGCAAAGTGACTTGCAAGACTCTCTCTTGAATTGGACCAAGATACATGATCATCTTTCTCTTCCAATGATCAAAAGAACTAACTCCATCAAACATAGGCAGTTTGCCCCCAACATGGTTGAACACAATTTGAGCCATCACTACACCGTAGGATGTTAAGCCTTACACAAAAACGGTGACCTCGGCTCCGATACCACTTGTAAGGTCCTAGATGGCTAGAGGGGGGTGAATAGCCTATAAAAATTTCTACAAACTCACTAAGCAAACTTTGTTAGATACACAAACGGCGGAATGCAAGTTATGCTTAGCCAACTAGGTGTTGCAAGCCTCCTATCCAAACAATACTAGTATGTGATCACTAGCACACACAAAAGCTACCACTAGTGATCAAACTAACCCACGGGATTTAATCTACACAAAGAGTGGTTCCCGGCCGACCACACAAGCAATTCTAACCCACGCAATTTTAAGCTACACAAAGAGTGGTACGCGGCCAACCACACAAGCAATTCTACTTTGCAAGAATGTAAACAAAGTAATGCACAAGAGAGGAGACTTGTTATACCAACGCGTCGAGTCGAGGTTGCCAATCACCAAGAGAATGAACAATCAATCACAATCGGCAACACACAATTGATGACAACCAATCACCAGGAACAAGATGAACACAATTGTTTTTGTTCATCCGGTGTTCACTTGGGCACTGCCAAGCTACGTCACCAGTTGTGTCGACCAACACCTAGATGGTTCTTCGGTGTGACCCTCAAGTCACTAGCCCCTCAAGGCTCGCCCCGCAAGGCACCGCAAGACCCACTCTCAAGTGAGGTACTCAACGACACGTGCAATCCACTAGGATGCTCTGCTCTTCGTGATCCCCACGAGGTGAGCTCAAACCTCTCACAATCAAGCGCCACAAGGTCACTGATCCGCTTCCGGTGCCAAGCCGTGCGTCCGACGCCGTGCCTCAGCCGCGTCCGATGCCGTGCAGTGGCTTGTTCTTCATCGTTTCTTCGCGCGTCGTCGATTCCAACTCAAACCAAATGCCTTTGGGTACTAACCACCACTTGTCGATCACTCTCTTGAACACAAGGGTTAGTTTTTCTCTCGAGAAACAAGGCAATGGCTTAGCTCACTAGGTTCTACATGCAATGCACTTCATGAATTCACCTAGTGGCACCCGTGCGTCGAATAGCCGATAAGACTTCCCCTCTTAATACTGCGGCTATCGAACCTAAACCACTCACACCCTCTATGGTGTCTTGAGTGCAAAACAAAATGGCCCTATTGGTTGTACCTTTGCCTTGAGCCCATTTTGTTCCTCCAAATGATATGAACGCTTCACACCATCATGTGACCATCTCGATCCATCGACCTCGACTTCACTTGCCCTTCACCGTGCATCAGTCCATCGACGCCTAGTCTTGCCCGAGCTTCACCATCACATGGTCCTTCACTCCGAAGCCTCGACTAGCCCTTCACCTTCAACACCGGTCCATTGAGCCAAGCATCGTCTTGATCTTCATCTTTGATCACATGACACGTGTCATGCTTCATATGCATTAAGCTCATCATGTGGACAACCTTTCTCTAAATCAACCACTTAGATAAACAAGGTTAATTCTAGGTTTCATCAATTAGCCAATACCAAACTAGGGACTTTCAATGGCCCACCACGCCACCAGTACAGGTAAAGGAGAACGTACCTCGTACATGCTCTATCCGATGGGGGAAGAAATAGCACTATTAGCATACCCAAGAGGGAGGCAGAAGATCTAGACACTCTCTTCATGCTACCATTGTCCACTCAAGCATATGAGGAATTTGAACTGCTTCAGGGACAGCTTTAGGTATAAGCTATGATGAAAATGGCTTAGATAAATGGGCACCTATTTGGGACAACAAGTACAGCTCAAGGCGCTTCAACGCCATAGAAGCACACCCAGTCTTCAAGAGGATCTGGAAATCTAAGTGCACATCACGCATCAAATTTTTTGCCTCTCATATTGGTTGACAGACTTAATACAAAAGACATATTACCGCGATGTCATCTCAATATCCAAGGTACCTCAAATTGTGTCATGTGCAATGATGGTGTACGAAAACCATGGACCATCTATTTTTCGATTTCCCTTCGCACAAAACTGTTGGATGACTATTGGGATCACATGGAACACCTCTCAAAGACCTGTTGGACAGATTATCCCAAGCCCAAATCACCCACAACATCCCATCCTTCACGTAGGCATGCCTCATTGTGGCATGGGAATTATGGAAATTGAGAAATGACAAAGTCTTCCAAAAAGAACAACCCCAGCAGAGCCATGTGGCTTTCAAATTTTAAGCACCAAGGATGGCTCCAATCAGCTTAGGTTCAGCCGTGTTTGGCTTTGATGCCTTCGCTTAAAATTTGTATGTATAAACCTCTTGCTCTTTTAAATTAATGATTTTTTTGACACTCTGGGATCTCCCCTACTGTTTTTTGCCGTCAAAAAAAGAGGGAGAGGGTAAAAATGCTCCACACCCATGTCCTAGTAAGGTTTTTATCCATTGGGTTTTAAATATTTACTGTCATCTTTAGGTGTGAAAACCTAGTGAATTAGTAAATACCATTTTTTCTGCCTTACTACGATTGATAGTACCCTCTCCCTAAGAGTAAGAGATGTTCCACACTATAAGAGATATTATTCATAATAAATCTACCTGAAGATAGAAATATTAATATTGTGCTCTTTCCACAAACCTAATTAACCATTAGATTATTTGTCATTTCCAAATTGTGACTTCCATTCTTTCTGAAGATGGAGTATCATCATCGGGCAGACGTTTTTCGATAGCTCCACGGCTGTCAGCGTCATCGCCGTCCTTGTTTCGTTGATGATGAAGCGCTTACTACATACAACAAGTTGCTGACAACGGGGCACAAAGCAAGAACGCACTCGAGGCCAAGACCAAGACGAAAAAAAGGCCGGCAGGAACACAGGGTTGGCTGGATCCTGGATCGGAGAAGAGGAGCGCGCTATCGAGGCCATGGCAGTGCGAGGGCTCATCAAGACGACGCTTCAGCTGGGGACGTTCTTTGCGCTCTGCCACTTCTTGGACGTCTACAACAAGCACGAGCAGAAAAAGATGAGGTGACGACGGCTGATGACAACGCCGTCGGTACCGGCGGCACAGTGTTTAATTTGTTGATGAATTGCACTAGCTAGTCTTGATTGTTGAACATGCATGGCAGGTGTGTTTGCGCTTCATCCTCGCTTAGTTTGATTAATTACCCCAGCAAAAGCTAGTAAGTTATGGCATTATTACAAGGTTTGATCCTATATATGCATGGCAGCATGTTCTCAAGTTTTACCCGTTCCCGATGAACATCACCACGATGCAGTTTGCCGTTGGAACTGTCGTCGCTTTGGTCATGTGGATCACCAGTATCCTTCAACGACCCAAGGTTTCTGCTGCATAGGTAAATATTCATTTGTATTTCCTTTCGTGGTCAGCTTTGTATTAATCTACACATACTGAATGTTGTGTTGCAACGAAACTAGCTTACTCCTAGCCGTTGAATTTGTGTTCTTGTTTCCCAGCTAGCTGCTATCCTCCCAATGGCTATGGTCCATACCCTGGTTAATCTTTTCATCAACATGAGCCCTGGAATCGGAAAGGTTGCAGTATCGTTGACACATTACACCACCAAGGCTCCTCCCATGGAACCTTAGAATTTTTTGATGAGGAAGTTGGGACTTTACTGTCATCATCTCCTTTCATCTGTGATCTTCCTTGGTCAGGTAATTTTCTAGTTTCATTCTTTGTCAACGTTGTTTAATTGATTTCTTGGATGTATGTGCTCCAACGCATATGAAAGAGACATTATTTTTTGCAGTTGCTTGCAGTTTGGTTTGTGGTGTCTCATGCTCCAACTGTAACCTTACCGTCAAGTAATAATGTCCCCAGCAAGAAGCTTAAGGTGAATACACAGGTAACCACATTACATATCAAGGGCAACCTCGATCCTTCAATAATCAATTGGAGAAATTTTGTTCGTTTCACTCATAAAAACTAAATCGCCTTCATTTCTTCCTCCAATCACAAATAGATTATTGGATTATATAGCTCCATCAAACTAGGTTTGTCCCAATTCTAGTTTTATTTAACGGACCAGCAAAAGAGTTGTCCGCTTTCGACAGTGATAAGGCTTTTGAACCGGCAGTGAAGACCTGTTTTGGGGCAGTGTACTGCCAATATTGAAACATTATCTTTTGTTGGTTTGATGAAAATTCCTACGCTATCAGATACATCAAAACTCTAATTTTATTTTCTTGTAAAAAGGAAAAAAGCAACTCTCCAACAGTTCTATATCTCGCCCCTTGTAGAATTTAGTAAATTTGTCTATCAATTAACAATTATATGCTTGTGCTATGGTATATGTCTGTCCGGGTGCCACTTCAATTGCGTGTTGCCCCTTCTTATGCCCGATTTTTACTCCTTTTGTCCGGTTTTCGAGTTTTAGAAAACTAATTATCGGAAAACTATTGGGAAAAGGAAAAATTAAGCTCAATGTATTGTGTTCATTTGGCATAATCATTGGTTTACTAAGTAGTACTCCCTCTAAGCCGGTAAAAGAAGTCGTTTTGGACAACGACATGATCTCCAAAGTATAACTTTGACTTCTTATTTCTATAAAAAATAATTATTAAAAAAGTGATATATGTATATTTTTATGAAAGTATATTTCAAAAATAAATATATGGATACACTTTTCACATTTTTAAACTCAATAATTTAAAAGTTATTCATGATTTATATTCTCAACGTTTGACCCAAATCTTGCCCAAAACAACTTCATTTACCAACTTGGAGGGAAGTTTAAGAAGCTTTTAGAGACACTCAAAATTTTGTAAGTCGAAAGAATTTGGCTTTTTAGGGTCATTTGATATCTTTGACCACTAATATACGTAAAATCTCATATAGGTTGATAAAATATGTAAATAATTAGGTTTTGATGTTTATGGATTCATCATGAAATACAAATTCACGGTACATAACCCTTTATGTTTAAGATAAGATCTTATGTTGATATTTACGATCTAAATATAATGTTAAACTGGAGAACTTCTTGTCCATATATTTTCCAATGAACTTATATTTATTATATGATGAGAAAGTCGTTTGTTACCAGGATGCTCTGTCGAATGTCTATTCACATCTTCCTCCCCCTTTTGACCAGCAGAAACCTCTCGACAACGTTAATCTTTTATCAATCATTACAGTCATGTCATTTGCTCTCTTAGCCCCAATAACCTTCCTAATGGAAGGTGTGAAATTGGCAGGAGCTATGCGGTCTGAGGTGAGTAACCATGATGAATTGCTGATGTTGACATGCATGTTGTAATGAATGGTGACCATACCGTACTTTTCTGTTCTCTTCTTGTACTATGTAGGCTTTGAACTTGGAACCAATGTACTCCACATTCCCATTCTCTGCAATCGGATTCATGCGTACCAACAAGTCAGGATACGTCTTTGTTCTCCACTATTATAACTTATTTAAAAACAAAATCACAGGAGCTCTACCTTAATATTTCAACCTAGAAGAGATGTGGCTAATATAATTTTTGGTGATTGTTCATGATAATTTGTATTATAAAGTTGATGGCATATATCTTTGTTTAAGGACTATACATGATCTTGGCAAGGATGTCACAACTCACAATAAAGAGACCTAACAACAACAAATAACCTAAGGTCAAGGATGCCCTTCATCACATTTTCAGGAGAAGCGCAGAGTACATGGTGGTGTTGACTGTTGAGCGTCAGAGACTACTGAGCGCCATTGTTTAGAACGATATATAGACCGACTTCATTAGCCATTGATGTTGAATCTTGATTAATTAATCACAAGCATTTGTGAACAATTTAATCAGTGTATTAATAAATTTGTTGTGTCGTGATCGTGATTCGGCAATGGGGTGAAACTGAAAGGCTATTATTATTTTGTTGTACCATTTCAGTCTTCTATGGCTCCCTTTAGGGTAGAGGCAGCTCTATTAGAATCTGTCTTTGAAAATAGTTTTTGAGTTAACCGAGCTTTAAAATCGATTTTCGGGTAGAGCCATCTCTCGAAATGGATTTTTAGACACAATTGATAATTTGACACACCTCTAAACATGAGGGAAAATTCATAAATTTTTTTCTAAGTCAATCTTTATGATGATAAACTTCATATTAAAGTTGCGGCATTTGAAGAGATCTACAACTTTTACTTTTTCTGAAATCATTTAAGTACCAAGAATTTTACTTATGTCATAATTCAAAATGAAATATTTTAATATTTTTCAAAATCAGCTAATTGGTTAACAATTAGTTGTCGAATACTAACTAGGCCACCGGTTAGATCTAGTTTGGATAGACTAGACTAAAAAATAGCTCTATGCATTTAAAAACACTTTTCCTAAATCCTAGTCGCCTAGGTTTTTGAAAAAAAAACTCAGACAATGTTCTGACCTGCTCGCAATGATGTTCTGCCCTGTGTTAGGCAATGTTCCGCCGATGCTCTGGTTTTTTCTCCGCGTACATTGCTCGATGTTCTGACCTGTGTCCGGCGTTGTTCTAGCTCGTGTACTGCGATGTTCCGATGATGGTTCGCCTTATTTTTTTGTTAAAAACCCAGACGACAGGGATATAGCAGATCCCAAAAAGGTATAAATCAAAGCTTTGTAAGTTTATAGGAAAATAATATTAACTCTAGATCTACTATGTAAAAGTATTCTTTTTGAGAATTAATTGTGCTGGCCCTCGTCCTTAGCTCGGTGGAGCCCCCTCCTCAACCTGGTCCTCCTCCCCCGAGCGAGCTCATGGCCATAGGCGGCGCGGTGTGCACGTGGCCTCGAGCGGTGAGGCGGCACGCACTGGATCCAACGACCTCCATGGTCTCTCATCAGGTATGCCTTTCCCCATTTTCCTCTTTCTTCCCCATCTTCTTCATCTTATCTTCCTCTTCATCCAGTGCCTCTCCCCTTTGTAGATCTAGGCGGACGGCGCGACCTCCACCACCACGATTGCTCCCTCTCCTCTCCCTCTCTGGTGGCGTGCAGGGATGCTCGATCTGGTGCCATGGCGCACGGAGATGGCAGATCTAGTGAGTAGAGCTATGGATCCGGTCACGGAGCTACTGATCTAGGTGCGGCGACAACATTGTGGCTAGGATCGATGTCGGGCCCATATAGCTGGCTTCAGGCTCTTTCTTTTTTATGTTTTCTTCGAATGATTAACCGAAGCGGGCTTTCTTATGTGCTCGCTGTGATTAATGATTAACCGTAGCGGGCATAGACGTTTGCCGTGGTGAGTCATGATTTACCATGGCCTTTCCACCGTGGCGGACGCGTTTTCCCATCACAGTAAATGCAAAACGCCTGCTGTGGTAAATGATGATAGTGGAACACACCGTCAACCGGAGATTTTTCTCAAAAATATCATAAATTCATGATTGTTTGCCCACACACCGCGCTGATTATTTTGTTATTTTCTTAGATTTGCAGAGAGAAAAGGTACAGGAAAAGTCCAAAATGCCCTCATCTTCATCGTCCGACTATGCTCTCTCAATTGCTTTTCCTACACCAGCGGCAACAGGGCTTCTTGCCCCCTTCCTCTCCACCATCGGCCTCGTGACCGCGATGTACTGCTCCAACTTAGCGAACGCCATGTCAAAGTCACTGCTTGCGTACCAGCTATCCTCCCGCTCCCCAAACATAACCACCTAAGGTCGCCTTCCGTCCGGCGCAGTAGGCCTGGTGGAACTTCGCAGCAAGCAAGGCAGGAAGCCTTCGTTATCCCGTACCGTTGCCACCGCGAAACCAACCGATGGTGAGATTCCCTTCCTCACATGCACAACTGGCAGCAGAAGCACCGCCAGCCCGTGAAGCCCCCGGCAGCCGGGCACAGGCCACAGTAGCAGGGCCGACAACGGGCACGCTGACGCCACTGATGAGGCCGAGCCCCAGCAGGCCCCAAGACTGGCATGGTGGTGGGTATGGCAAGGAGGTAGACGGGGTCGATCCGCGGTAGCTCGTGTGAGACATCAATGGTGGATACTCATGCGACCAGGTTTCGGTGGGTCCATCGTGAGCGTGCTACGGGCTTCTACGACCATAGGCAAACTTAGCGGGCTTGTACAATCACGACCGCAAAGTTGCCACGACCGGCCCAGAGCAAGCCTTAGCACCATCTTCCTACCGTCGATGAGTTTCTATCGACCGAGATTTCGTCGTAGATCGACATCCTAATCGGTTATTCGGAGAGAGGAAGAAGAAAGAGTCAGGAGCAAAATGGACATTTCATTGCTCTTCTCTCACCTCTCAAGTCATAAATGAATATTTTAATATGTTTAGTGTCCTTCACCAAATATAACAACAATAAAAAGTGTCTACTAGCAAATCGCTCTATTTGTGCCTATGTCTTTACATAAAACGAGAAAACCACTCGTTTGATTTTCTAATGTGTATAGTTTCTTATAAACATATTTGTCATAAGGAGCAACTACATTATGTGTTTATTAGGTATATGATTATGTTGTACGGTAATAGCCATAAACATATACGTGCCTATTGGTTTTAGCCATAATGTACATTAAAAATCATCCTTTACCAAATTTTTTAGAACAAATCCTTTACTAAACCTTCGAAGGCAAAACACACACTCTTTTTATTTGCAAAATTATAATGGCACCTATCTATTTAACCCTTTTTTGAAATCAAAGCAAATGTTTCTGCCTAGAACTACTGCTCACCGAATCCGTTCGATGGAGCTCACCAAAGAGCTGAGATCAACCGACAGCCGTGACATCAGCCGAACCCCATGACCGTTATCTATGCCATTGCAATTATTGAACTTTGGAAATCTGCCATTACAATTCACGTATTTTGAAACATGCCATTGTAATTTTTCCTCTATTGGATCCTTGCCATTATATACGTCTTCCGAGTGCCAAGGCCCAATGTCAGAGTGTATATGTATACGTTTCTTTCGTATAGACAAAAACACCCCTGCTGCTTCTCTCTGCCTATAGTCACTAACTTGTGGGACCCATACGTCAACTTCATCTTCAACCTCCGGCCATCCTCCACCACACACGGAGCTGTCGATCTTGACCATGCCTCGACGTCTCGACGTAGCTGTAGACGGGGGCGGTTGCTGGCGAGGAGGTGCCGCTGCCAGGGAGCCTCAAGCACACGGCTCGAGATGCTCCGCCGTCGGACCACAATTCACATCCACGCAAGTCGGGGACGCACGAGGGACGAGCAGCTGCCACATCCCCGCGAGGCGTGGGCCGGCCGCGTGGAGCAGGCGGATCTGGCGTGCAGCAAGTCAGCTCCCTGGCCGTGACTCCTAGCTTTGATTGCGGCACTAAACATAGGGAGAAGGCAACAGCCATGCATGCTGGGCCGTGACTGCTAGCTTTGACTCCTAGCTTTGATTCCATGTGCTGGTGCTCAATTCATGCACGTTGGCTTGCGCCTAAGATCCACAATTAGCTTGTGGCGTTCCGCATTCGTGCACATGCGCAGAGCACCAAAGCTCAGGCGAGCCGCCGTTGCCGACTTGCCGTCACGTGGGCACGCCAGCGAGCAGCCAACGCCGCCGCTGCTACCACGTGGGCGCGCTAGCGTACAACCACTGCCGCCGCCCCTCCAGTACTCTCCTTGTTGGACGGTGGAGGGAGAAGAGATTGAAGGAGGAAGGCGGCTGGAGGTTGAAGATGAAGCTGACGTGTGGGTCTCACAAGTCAGTGACGGTTGGCAGAGAGAAGCAGCAGGGTGTTTCAGCAAGGGTGTTTTCGTCTCTACAGAAGAAATGTACACATATACGGTCTGGTAGTGGGCCTAGGCACTTAAAAGACGTATACAATGGCACGGATCCAGTAAAAGAAGAATTATAATGGCATGTTTCAAAATACGTGAATTATAATGGCAGATTTCCAAAGTTCGATAATTGCAATGGAAGGATCAAAAAACCCTTGTTTCTAGGCGATGGAAAGATCGTCAGATTCGAAACGATTTCGATTTCGAGTCGAATTCGGAGAGGCTTCACTTTCCATTTTTATTCCGGCGCCCCCTCGGCCGGCCTCGATCCGCCTCTTCCCCACTTCTCCCGCAGCCCCGACCGTTACACGGGATTCTCGTTCCCTTCCTTCCTTCCCCTCGTCATCTTCCTGACAGCCGCGCACGGTCCCGGCGGCATCCGGCGGCCGGCGCCGCCGCGCCTCCTCCCCCGGCGTCCATACCCCAGCGGGCTGCACCCATGCAGCTCCGCCCCATTGATGCGGGCATGACGCCGACGCCGGAGGAGAGCCAGCAGCAGCAGCGGAGTCGCCGGCTGCTCGGAGCATCCTGACGAGGCGCGGCGGCTGCTGCACGAGCTGGCGGCAGCGTGTGGGGCGACGTGGCCGTGCGGCGGGAGCCCGAGCCCCGAGGTGGTGCCGCTAGGGGTGCGCCATGACCAACAAGCCGCGGCGGGCCACCACCGCCGGGGGCGCCGCCGAAGCGGGCAGCAGGGACGTGCGGACCGTTCTCCCCAAGCCCCGACCAAGCCTCCCGCTCTCGCTCCACGCCAACGCCGCCGCACGCCTGGCGCTCCTCCGGTGCACGCGGCCTTTCAACCCCGGCTGACTTCTCCGACACCTCGCGCCCAGCGGCCCAGTGGAGGTCGACATCGACATATATCCCCGTCGTCGTGGGCGCCGCCCTCGTGTTGGCCTCGCCCGAGCCGCAGCTCTTCTTCTGTCTGGTCTCCACGAGATCGTTGAATTCATCTCTTCCCTAGCACCAGCCATGGCGAAGCCGCAGCTTCTTCTCTGCTTCCTACTCGCCGCCGCCGCGGCGCTGCTCGTCGGTGAGTAGACCCCGCCCCGGCCTCGATTTTTCGTTGAGGCACGACCCGCGCAGCGGCGTCTCATCCGATCTCATCTGATCTGCGGTTTGTGTTTTGCAGCCACGGCCAAGAAATCCGGGGACGTGACGGAGCTCCAGATCGGCGTCAAGGTATCTCTTCTTGGACTGTTTTTTCCCCCTATATATATGCTTGTGCGATTTGTTATGTTTCATTCCCCCTCCTTTATCGGATTGGACTGGGCCAAGCAGAGCGGCAACAGAATAGAATTGATGGTACTGTATTATGGAAATGTTGTTTTAATCAGTCTGGAGATTCTGGTTACGAGGGTGGCGTAGTTTTTCGAACCGATCGAAAATTGTAGAAACAAGATGTGATGGGAGTAATGGTCTGAGGAATTGTGGAGAAACAAGATGTTATGGGACTGATGGTCTGAGGAATTGTGGGGAAATTAAGCTATGCAGGAAAATTCAGTCATTTTAGTGGGGATTGGCTGAGCCATTGGGCAAAAGATTTATTGTTTGCTCGGTACAAAAATCATGTGTTTATTTCGGTGAATGCGTAGATTGTGATCTTGATATGGTTCTTTAATGGAACTCAACACTTTTGTTTCCCAGTGCAACAGTCACAGTTTAATTCTGGTTTGTATTTGAATGATTTACAATAAATGGATTTATTGAATGATTTACAAGTTTCAGTTTTGTTTCCATACCAAGGGTATGAATCCTATGAAAACCATAGACTGAGTTGGGACCTGAAAACCTTTTTTATTCGGCTTCAAATCTACATAAAATGTTTTGGGAACTTTTTTTTGTAGAACTGGTACTTCCAAACTGTCATGTTCTAACAAAGAAACACTATCATTCTCCTAAAGAACAAAATATCTAGTTGGACAAGCAGAAGTGAATTTGTCTATTCTTACTAAACCATTAACCATGTTGTAAGAAAGTTACCATGGAGCGTGGATAGCATTTGCTACCATCATTTGCAGAAATTATTTTTGGCAGGTTCTTATATTGATGCTATGGTATTTTGAAATGCAGTACAAGCCGGAATCTTGCAGTATTCAAGCTCACAAAGGTGACAAGGTTAAAGTTCACTACCGTGTAAGTCTAGTGTTCTGCCTTCTCATCTGTCCCCTTGAGTTGCAATGTATCAGTAATGACAGTTTTCCTTCACTCGACTAACTTAATGCTTTCTGAGTATCTATTGCACCTATATTGTTTCTCTTAGCCCATTCAGCACTAACCTGTATCTGTATGTCAGAGCCTTTGTCACAAGGCTGCCACTAAATTTATTGCCAATTCCAGTTAACAATAGAGTATTGTAACTTTTGTTACATTCTGGAAAGTGGGATATGTAGTTATGTACAATAGAGCATTGTAATATTTTGAAAAATGGTATTGCTGTTGGTTTTTAAGCTTTGAGCAGAACTGTTGGTTCAACCAGCTTACATTGGTTCAAGAGATACTAGACAATACTCATTGATTACAATTACTATCTTCTAAGTTATGTTCACTTGCTGTCATTTTGACAGGGAAAACTTACTGATGGAATAGTTTTTGATTCAAGCTGTGAAAGAGGTGATCCTATTGAATTTGAATTGGGCACTGGACAAGTGATCAAAGGTGATTTATATGGCAATGGACACATTGGTTACTCTCTGTTTCGTCTCTTTTCTGTTTCTCTGCCTGAAACCCTTTATTATATATTTACTCTATAGGATGGGATCAGGGTCTCCTGGGAATGTGCGTGGGTGAGAAGCGGAAGTTGAAGATCCCATCAAAGCTTGGCTATGGGCCTTTAGGCTCGCCACCTACTATTCCTCGTATGTTTTTATGTGTATATATTTTGCATACAGTTTTGATAGTCACATTCGGATTATTCAAAACATTATGTTCGGTGTAATATGTAGGCTGCTGCACGAGCTAGCGGCGGCGTGGGACGACGTGGCCGTGCGGCGGGAGCCCGAGGTGGTGCCGCTAGAGGGCGCCATGACCAACGAGCCGCGGTGGGCCACCACCGGTGGCGGCGCCGCCGAAGCGGGCAGCAGGGATGCGCGCACCGTGCTGGTGCCTCCGCACGCCTGGCGCTGCCTCCGGTGCACGCACTTCAACCCTAACTTCTCCGGCACCTGCGAGGTATGCGAGGCCTGGCGCCAAGTGGAGGTCAACATCGACAGCCCGTCGTCGTGGGCGCCGCCCGAGCCGAGCCGGAGTGTTGGAGTATATACATGTATTAGGCCCATGAGGCTAGGCCCATGAGGCCCATGTATGCTACACTATATAGCTACCCTTCTAGGGTTAGCCAAATCAATAGAGAATACAGTTCAACATGGTATCCAGCTAGGTTAGGGTATCTCCCTCCCGATCCGCTCCCGTTCTCCTTCCTGCAAGCCGCCAGCGCGCCGCCACCGTCGCCGGCCGGGGCGCCGCCGCCTGGCGCCCATGGCCGGCCATGGCAGCCCCCCTCCTCCCCCATCCTACTTCTTCTCCTTCCCCCCTCTCCCTAGCGCCGCCTCCTGGGCGCAAATCGCCGGCGGCGGCGGCTCCAGCTCGGCTCCCGATCCGCGCGCCGGCGGGCTGCGCGCTCACCCTCCGCCGCCCGGATTCGCCCTGCAGTCGCCGGCCCCTCACCCTCCTCCGCCGCCTGGCTTCGTTCTCCAGCCGCAGGGCACCGGGGCCGCTTCCTCCCGCCCCGCGCTGGCTCTAGCGGCCGACGGGGGCGCGCCGGAGTTGAGTGCGGGAGGGGGAACCGGGGGAGGTGCTGACCCCGACGCCGATCCCGTCGATCCAGCAGACACGGACCAAGAGCTTCCCCCGGAGCACCGTCCGCCTGCCTTCACCGATCCCGCGGCCGCGGCTGCCTACGATGCGGCCGTCGCTGCTGCCGCTAGGGCGGGATTGGACCCGGCGGCCGTGGCACACTATGCTTTGCGATCGGCTAACGCCGCTTCTCTCTAGCGGGTCAGGGCTCTCTCCTCGCCCGCGCGCCCTCTCCTTCCCGGCAAGGGCGGCGGCACCTCCAACCCTCCCTCCGCGGGGGCGGCGCGCCTCAACCCATCTCGCACCGCCCGGGCCGGGCCGCGGCCCGGGGCTTCACCTTCCCCGCCCCCGCCGGTGACCCACTACGCTCCCCGGCCCGACTCCGCCCCTTGCGGCAAGACGGTCTCCGCGCGTGCGGCCGGGCCGCGCGAAGCGGAGCGTCTCCAGCCGCTTGCCGGGCTCGCGGCGCGTGAGCGGGGACGCCGCCGCCACCTTGGCTCGCCCGGTTGCCGAGGCGGAGGCGCTTCTTGCTCGAGCCTCCGCACCTTGCCCGAGGCCCTCCACCGGTTCGACGGCCACCGCACCACCTCCACCGTGGTGACCCGGCACGACCGGCCGACCCTTCGTCGCGCAACTCCACTACCCGGGCCGGGGGTGTCCGGAACATCGGGCGCTCATCCGGGTCGTCCTGACCCCGCGTCGACCTCCTACGCCCGGCCCCGGAGGACCGGGTCATCCTCGCCTACGCCGCTACGCCCTGGACGACCACGTCCTCGCCGAGCCGCCGGCTGGGGTCCAGACTGCGTCGTGGCTACACCTCGACAGCATCGTCCTCTCCTGGATCCTCAACACCGTCAACTCCGAGCTCCAGGACATGCTCCGCAACACACCCTCTGCTCGTCAGGCCTGGCTGGCAATTGAAGGCCAGTTTCAGGGCAATGCTGAGGCCCGGGCCCTGCAGCTCGACGTGCGCTTCCGCACCTTCGAGCGGGGTGACCTCGCCGTTAGGGAATCTTGCCGCACGATGACGAAGGCGATGGCGGACTCCTCGGCGACCTCGGGCGGCCCGTGGAGGACCGTGCCCTCGTCCTCCCGAGATCCTCCGCGGGTCGGCCGACCGCTACGCCCACATCCGGTCGTGGATCGTTCGCCGAGGCCGTTCCTACTTACCCGGGTTCGCGACGACCTCGCCATGGAGGAGATCACTCAGGGGCCTAGGCGGATCCACTCCGCCGGGTCTCTCTGCTGCGCGGAGTTCTTCGGCCTCCTCCACGGCTCCGCCGCCGCTCCACCGCCCGTCCCCGTCCGCCCGCCCACACCCACCATTGGCCCCTCTTCCCACCGGGCCAAGCGGGGGTGGAGGGGCCGCGGGGCGAGTGCGGGGGTGGCAAGAAGAAGAAAGGGCAGGGCGGGGGTGGTGGTGGTGGGGGCGGCCGTGGTGCTCCACAGCCGGCCACGTCCTCCGGTACTGCCCTCGGCCTCCTACAACAACCCCTCGGTCCGGGCGCATCGCCATGTGGCCCTTCCCGGCCCCCGGTGGCGAGCCTCGTCCGCCGGCCGCCATGTTCGCGGGTGCTTCTCCGGCATTCTCTCCACCGGCGTTCCACCGGCGACCCCGTGGGGCACACCTTCCGGCGCCTCGCCGGGGGCCGGGGCCCAGAGTCGGGGAGGCTCGCGCGCTCCTTCTCCACCTTGGGCTTGACACCTCCTGTTGGCCCGGAGTGGATCGCCGACTCGGGCGCCACCTACCACACCACCCTGGACTCCGGTATACTTTCGTCTGCCTCTCCTCCTTCTTCCTCACACCCTTCGTCTATCATGGTCGCCAATGGCTCGTGTCTTCCTGTCATGTCTGTGGGTACCGTCGGTGCCCATGGCTCTTTTCGCCTTCCTGATGTTCTTGTTGCACCCAAGATGGTCCACAATCTTCTTTCTATTCGTCGTTTTACAGCTGACAACTCGTGTTCGTGGAGTTTGACTCTTACGGTCTTCTTGTGAAGGATTTGGCTACCCGGCGTCCTGCTCTCCGATGTGACAGCTCGGGGCCCCTTTACACTCTCCGCTTTCCGGCTTCTTCGCCATCTTCGTCACCGCCCTCGCCACCACTACTTCCTCTACTTGGCACCGGCATCTCGGACACCCTGGACGTGATGCCCTGATGCAGCTTAGTCATAGCTCAGACATTCGTTGTACTCGAGTTCATGATGAGCAGTTGTGTCATGCGTGCCAGTTGGGCCGTCATGTTCGTCTTCCTTTCTCTAGTTCCTCTTCTCATGCGGCTCACCGTTTTGATCTTGTACACTGCGACTTGTGGACATCGCCTGTACTCAGTATTTCTGGCTATAAATATTATCTTGTGGTGGTTGATGATTTTTCTCATTACTTGTGGACTTTTCCCTTGCGTGCGAAGTCTGATGCTTTCCCTGCGATTCACCACTTCTTCGCTTGGGTGTCCACGGTTCGGCCTCACTATCAAGGCCGTCCGGTGTGACAATGGTCGTGAGTTTGATAACTCCACCTCGCGTGCGTTCTTCCTCTCTCACGGTGTCCGGTTGCGCATGTCTTGCCCGTACACCTCCTCTCGAACGGCAAGGCCGAGCGCATGATTCGCACCATCAACGACACCATGCGCACGCTTCTTCTCCCGCCTCGCTCACTTCCTTGCGGGGCCGAGGGCACCGCACACCACCACATACCTCCTCAACCGCCGCCTACCTTCCGCTTGCTGTCCGGCTCCTACACCACACCACGCTCTCTTCGCACCTCCTCCGGTACGATCACCTTAGGGTCTTCGGGTGTGCGTGCTACCCGAACACCACCGCCACCGCTCCCCATAAGCGGCTCCTCGGTCCACCTTGTGTGTCTTTCTTGGGTACTCCCGGATCACAAGGGGTACCGGTGCTATGATCTCACCTCTCGTCGGGTTCTCATCTCTCGCCATGTGGTGTTCGATGAGTCGGTTTTCCCCTTCTCCACCCCTCCTCCTACCACTTCCACTACACAGGAGCTTGACATTTTCTCTGTATTTCCCACTGACGCGGTGGTCGAGCCACCTTTCCAGTTGTCTCCTGCAGGTACTCCAGCGCCGTACTCCTCGCCGGAGTCGTGCCCCAGCTCACCGGCGGCCGGTGTCTCTCCCGACCTGCTCCTACTCGGCCATGGAGGGGCGAGTGGGGGTGGGGGGAGTTGGAGCCACCGCCTCGAGGCTGCCTCGGGCGCCACGAGCGCAACCTCGGGAGCCACCGGCTCGCTCGCCCGCCGGTGCACGTCTACCACGGTCGTGCCCGGCCCGAGCCACCACCACCGCGCTGCTCCGCCGGTGACCCCTTCTTCGCCGGGTCACTGCACCGCCGGTGGTGTCCTCCTCCCGCCGGGGACACCATCGCCGCCGCCTCGACCGACGGGTGCCCGTGTCGCCACACCGGTCTACCGCCCGCCGCTGCCCCCGGGACCCTCGTCACACTCGCCCGATGGTGACGAGGCGGGCGTCCCGCCCACGAGGCCCTCTCCCCACTGCCGCGAGACGGGGATCTCTCCGGTACCCTCTTCCGTCCGCGAGGCCTTGGCGGATCCTCCTCACCGCGCCGTGCGATGGAAGAGAGTACGCGGCCCCCTCTCGCCAACCGGACACGGGATCGGTGCCCCGTCCCGCGAGGTGCCAACGTCGTCACCGGCAAGTGGATCTGGACCCACAAGCGCCGGGCTGATGGTACACTTGAGAGGTACAAGGCTCGGTGGGTACTCCGGGGTTTCACTCAGCGCCCTGGGGTTGACTATGATGAGACCTTCAGTCCAGTGGTGAAGCTTGCTACTGTCCGCACCGTGCTCTCGCTGGCTCTCACCCGCTCTTGGCCAGTACACCAGCTGGATGTGAAGAATGCCTTTCTTCATGGCCTTCTCACTGAGACAACGATCTCTTGCATCGGCCCCACTGGGTTTGTGGACTCCTCCACTACGAGATGGTCTCGCCGGCTCAACAAGTCTCTCGTATGGCCTCAAGCGAGCTCCCCGGGCATGGAACCACGGGTTTCTTTGCTTTCCTCCCGACCACGGTTTTGTGGCGGCCGGGTCGACACGTCCCCGTACATCTATCACCATGGGGCCGAGGCTGCGTATCTGCTCTATGTGGATGACATTGTCCTTACAGCCTCCAGTGAGTCACTTCTTCGAAGGGTCATCACCTCTCTTCAGTAGGAGTTTGCGATGAAGGACTTGGGTGTACTTCACCACTTTCTTGGGGTCACTGCTGAGCCTCATCCAACCGGGCTTCTTCTTCACTGACGCCGGTATACTCGGACATACTTGAGCGGGCCGGGATGACAGATTGCAACCCCCGCGCCACTCCGGTTGACACTCGAGCAAGGCATCGAGGCGAGGGCCCCCGTGATCGATCCAACGGCATACCGCGGTCTTCTTGGTGCTCTTCGCACCTCACCTTCACTCGGCCCGACATCACCTATGCGGTTGAGCGGTTGTGCCTTCATATGCATGATCCTCGGGAGCCTCATCTCACCGCTCTCAAGCGTCTCCTCGAGTACCTCCCGTGGCACCGCTGATCATGGCCTGCTCCCCGCACCGACGGTCCTCCTCTACGGAGGCCGGTTGTCTACACCGACGGTTCCGGACACTCGACGGTCCACCTCTCGGCTATGCCGTCTTCCTCGGAGGCAACCTGGTGTCCCGGTCCTCCAAGCGCCGCGGTGGCCTCCCGCTCCAAGTCTTGAGTCCGAGTACCGCGCCGTCGCCAATGGTGTGGCCGAGGCTTCCCGGCTCCGGCAGCTCGGCCGAGCTCCATAGCCCCTTCGCCGGGCCACGCTCGTCTACTGCGACAACATCGGCGCGGTCTACCTCTCCACCAACCCCGTCCGGCACCGCGCACGAAGCATGTGGAGATTGACCTTCACTTCGTTCGTGATCGGGTGGCCATCGGCGAGGTGCGGGTCCTCCATGTACCGACCACCTCCCAGTTCGCCGACATCTTCACCAAGGGCCTCCCGTCCTCGACCCTCACCGACTTCCGCTCCAGCCTCAACAACACCAGTGGCTAGTTGTGGCTGTGGGGGGACATGTGTGTGTGCTCTTTTCCTTTAGATGTCCAGAACTCCGCTGCGCCGGTAGTTCAGACTGCGGGGGAGTGTTGGAGTATATACATGTATTAGGCCCATGAGGCTAGGCCCATGAGGCCCATGTATGCTACACCATATAGCTACCCTTCTAGGGTTAGCCAAATCAATAGAGAACACAGTTCAACACGGAGGAACAAGGAGCGCGGTGCGTCTCCCCCACCCCAGCGGTTTGGGAGGGAGAGGGAGCGTGATGCCCCCTTCATCTGGCCCAGGCACGGCAGCACGGCAGCGCTGCAGGTAACTCCACCTCCTTCTACCCATAAAACTCTGCCCTGTGCCATCCTGATCTGCTCGTGCCTGCCAATGGAGGGATGAATCATTTGTGTGCACTTTTTGCTTATTCGTTCCGTTGTTCCTCATTTAGCACAAAGGACGGTAGTGCCAAACAAGAGTCGCTAAAGATTTAGAACCTTTGCTATAGTATAGAGGTCCGCAAATATGTTGTAATGGAGGATAATATAATTTGGACTGCAGATTCTCAACTCTATGTGGTGAAATTTTGGATTTATCACTTTTGCTTGGTTGCTGTCCCGTGTTTTACTGAATACATAGTAGATGGACAATGATGAGAAGTAGCGAAAGCTTCGATAACTTTAGCATGGTTATGCTTCCTCAAATTCATATTCTGGGTTTGTTGCCAAGTTACGTTTGAGCTGCAGCTGTTTAGGATTTTACTTGACATTTACGGGTAGAGCTGCCAAATTGGCATCACATCGAATTGAAGAATTTATACAACTAGCTCCAATAATGTGACCTACTCTGTGTTTGTTATTGCCATTGACAAAAGTCTGGGATGCTTAATGAATTTGGTAGCTTGATTTATCTGGGACAGAACCAAAGGGGTTGGTACTTGGTAGATATATAAATGCCATATCCTTGCTGTTGAAAATATTCACTAAGCAATCTGAGTATGTAAACTTGCACTCAAAGCTGAAAAAAGTAAATATTTGCTCGCCAAATTATTCTCCATGATAAATGGATCCACCCTTTTCTGCCAAATCCTGACCAAATAAGGGCACGAGAAACTTACCAAGTGATGTTGGTTCATCTTTAAGCTGGTGTCACCAATACTTGGTAAACAAATATCTTCTTCCTGGGAAAACACACATGTGCAATATTCATATTTATGGTAATCTGGTTGCTGCTACAGTGAACAAGACATGCTTGGTGCTAGTCGCATAGTCCATAGTTTTGAAACTGTGTTAGCTCAATTTTATTTCCCTCAGAAATGTTTGCATTAGCTTACCACGTTACCTCTGTTCAGAATATGCTGGTATCCTTTTCACTGGTTATGTGTAAATCACTAGAATATATGTGGGGGGTCACCATGTGTGGCATATTCCAATCAATAGTTTCACTTTAGTTTTGTCTGGCATATCTTGGGGGAAAATATCTCTTAATCTACTAGGGCGTAGACCTGGAAATCAATGTCATATTACATATTTATAACCTAGTCATAAAGTTGTTAATGGCCTTCTGGGACATACAAGCAATGTTCTCAAATTTTCTGTTTCTGCAGCTTGATATCCATGACAAACATGGATTGGAAAAAGGTTTTTGCTTCAAAAGGTAATGCTCACTGGAAGATAGCCAGTTAGGAGGCAATGTACATATGTTCATCATTAATTACATATTCAATGTTAAGTCTTGCCTTCTATGTAAATGCATCTGCACTCGGTACTTATTTATATTCATGCTACACCGTTCTCCAGATTTGATGCTGTTATTCATTTTGCTGGACTGAAAGCTGTCGGAGAAAGTGTACAAAAGCCATTGCTTTATTACGACCATAATGTTGTTGGCACAATAAATCTTCTAGAAGTTATGGCAGCTCATGGATGTAAGAAGGTATTGCCATGCCTATATTTGTGGGGTACCTTGCGCTCCAAGAGTATATTTGTAATGTGATTACCGTTTTATGCACAGATGCATAACCATGCTTAACTGATATTTACCCATTCTAAAATTTTTGTAGTGCTTCCAAAAATATTATCCTCTAGCAAATCAATATTTGCCAATTATTTGCTAGATCATTCAACATATCTAATCTTTTTCTTTCACAGAAGTATATGCACTAGCACTGTCCTTCGTTTCTGAAAATACTGTAATTGCAAAGCTGATTTATTAATGCTTCCTACAAATGTTTATAATATACACATATATATAGCCAATATGGCTGACTGTTACAGGCATTACATGGCAGGTGCTAATCACTCTGGACTTGCCTAATATACACTTGCCTAATATACACTTTCCTAATGTATATGTCTATCAGTTTACTTATCTTTATGTAAAATGAGTGCCAAATTATAGTATAGATGTCCGCAAATATCTCTATCTCTACTCCAAAACAAGATTCGTGTCATGTGCACCAACAAAGATAATTTATTCCTGAATTGTAGGAAAGCTGCAGAAATTTAATTGGATTCTTTAAGTTTTTTGTCCCCTTGCAAAGTCTCCACAGATTTGAACTAATGCAAAGATAAAATTGCCATTGTGGGTTACAGGCACTTTTGCCTACAGATAAACAACTATGCTTAGGAAAAGGCACATTTGCTGACATAATTCATATGCATCTCATTCAGAAAACCATCCAAATCTTTGGTTACCCTATAGCTGTGTGAACCACACCTAAGAGTCTCATCGTGTGATCTTACACCAACTTATATGCCAGCTCATGATATATTTATTGTTGTCTTCTTTTTCTAGACTAGAAGAAGAGAGGAATCGGCTACATTCCAATCTGAGGCGACGAGTTCCCAGTCAAAACCATAGTCACCTGCATCCCCTCCTCTCATACAGGTACTATGGGAAACAAAAAGATGAATGATGTCCTTAATGATCATTCAATGCATTTGATATAAAAATAGCTAGAGAATAGCAGATTGTAATTGTAGGACACTGGAGTTGGGTAATTAGTAGCTGTTTGAATAAATAGATTTCCTGAGTTTTCAACCGCAATGTCTAAATGATTCACTGTTTTGTTTGCTACTTTAAAAAATGTCCAACTAAACCACTCTGCTTGAACTAGATATGCACATGATATCGAAATTACGCCATCTGTAGAGTATTCATTGGTAAATCTCAATCAGAACATGACATGTCAACACCATGCATTGAATTAGCTTTAAAAAGGTATATGTGTAGGCAACACTAATATGCTATTTTAAAGAATTTGAAGTCATTGTGTTGCAAAGACTAGATACTATAAAGTATTAATGTTGAAGTTTGATGGCAAAATGCAGGTCTGATGAGTGACAATTATGAACTTTGTAGGGAACACCGTAGGATATCATTGTATATGTGATTGAGAATCGCCTTATGTGATGATTACAATAGCTGGCCATGGGATTGACATATTCAGCCCATCGATAAAGATACTGTTTAGCATTGTGCAAGAGGAGCCATCATTTACCATGTACTTCAAGAACTAGCTTAAGGGAGTTGTATGCCTGTTTATCAAGATAAGTATTTCTTTTCCTTTTTTATTTTAATGTTTATTTTGGCTATATAGTTAGTTAAAAAAAGATGCATAACTAAAAACAAAATAAATTGTTATCTCTCTATTAATAATGAAAACAAAATAAACGAGTGTGTTTATAATTTGCTTAGTCTTTGTTTTTAAGAGCCGCAGTCTAATCTCTAAATATGGAAATGATGAATAGTTGCTCTGTTGTAATTCCTTTTAAGTACCTAGATTTCAAACTTGAATTCTCCTGAGTTTTAGATAAAGCTTTCTTGATATAAAGATTTACTCTGAACTTGAAACACGTGGGTAGCATATGCTTGATCTAAGTCTAGGTAGTTGATGGATATGATATGAAAAGGTCTGAGCTGCTGTTTATCTTGTTCCTAGTGACACTTGAGTTCTGGAGATTTATCTTTTGAAAAACTTAAAAATGCTACATGATGAGTTCCTATATGAGAGAGCTTGAATTCCTACCACAGCCATATATACATGCTACTTAGACTAGGAAAACTCACACATAGATTATTTACTGCTTGTATATGCGTTGAGTGTTGTCAAGCTTTGTTGACCATTAGAGGCTTGTCATGCGGTTAAAATCAAGATCACGTACACTCCACATATATATGCTGCTTCTACCCTGGAAGTACGCAACAACATGCTTTCCATTTAGTTCCACCCAAAAATGTTCTACTCCTATACTGGTAGTGAACACCAAAAACATCCATCCATCCAATCACTCCAATGCCACCAAATAAAGCTCCAATGTTCTTGTTGCTATCTCTCAATCCAAAAACATCCTTGATAGGTCATCCATCCATCCAGTCACCCCAATGCCACCAAATAAAGCTCCAATGTCCTTGTTGCTATCTCTCAATCCAAAAACATCCTTGACAGTCATCCATCAAATAAAGTTCCAATGTTCTTGTTGCTATCTCTCAAAATTTTGTTACGTAAAAAAGCTTGGGCTGTCTCAAAAAACAAAGAGAAAGAAAGGACAAGTATCCAATCAAAAAAGGGTGCCACCAAATAAATCTCCAATGTTCTTGTAGCTATCTCTCAGAAGGACAAATGTCCAATCAAGAGAAGGGGGCAGCCCAAGTTCTCCCCAAAAAACATCCAAGTTCCAAGAAGAGAGAAATGTTTCTTGAAGGAGCAAATTAGAATTAGGTTTCCACCATGCTTTCATCCTTACCACCATTTTCACCCTTCATATCCACTTCCACCACATTTTCACCCTTCATATCCACTTCTATCATATACATCCACTCCACATATATAGGTCCACACACATGTACGTCTTGATTTGATTGTATGCCAAGTTTCTCTGGTTCCATGGTTTCACTGTATAATATATGCTGTGCAAGTATGTATAAGTTGTCTTCGCACCTATGAGCTCCACATAGGCCTATTAGTTATAGGGTGAGAGAGAGAAGGCACAATGTTATTGTGCCTTACGCCCAAAATACCACATACTCTGAGTGAAAGAGAGAAGGCAAAACATCATTGTTGCCTTGGTGAGGATCCACAAATACCACATATGAGAGACTTGAGAGGGTTATATAAAGGAATCTCTGAGTTTTATTTTGAAAATCTATAAAACTCCGGAATAAAGGTTGATCGAAGAACTCGAGACATAGTGCTTGACTTGACCGTTCTGTCTTTCAATTGCTCAAGACCTAAGTGAAGGCTAACGCCAGAGTAGATATCTGCTAATGAAGTCAAAACAACTTCCCCTGTTCCTGGTCTTACTAATGAGCAGTGGCTTGAACTCATGCAGATGTGGTCTAGTCCAAAAGGGAAGGTATGATGATGTTCTAAAAGACAAACTTTTTTGTTCTGATAATGTTCTAAAAGACATACTTTTCTGTTCTATCTATGTTGTCTGCAACTTACGTGTTTGCCTATAGGAAACTGCTGAGAAGAACGGGCGCAACCGTGCTAAGGTCAGGCACCATCAAGTGACGAGATCTCACAGCTACATCTCACACTTGTACGCATATTTTAGTGCTAAAACTCTGGTACAATACATACACCTTATGAAAACATACATATCTATTTCCTATAAATTTTCCTAGAAACAAAAGCTAATTTCCCTACATTTCATGCTAAAATTAAATATATAGAGAGAGAAACAAGGACAGAGAAGTGGATGCAGGAGATGTTCAAGGAATGCCATACTAGAAAGAAGAATGGTATGACTGATGAGGTCAAAGAAACTGTTGGAAAGTGTTCTCTATTGATTTGGCTAACCCTAGAAGGGTAGCAATATAGTGTAGCATACATGGGCCTCATGGGCCTAGCCTCATGGGCCTAATACACATATACTCCAACACTCCCCGCTAGCCTCGAACTACCGCGCGCGGAGTTCCGGCTGGACCAACATAAAGAAAGAGCACACACACGAGCCCCCACGCCCACAACTAGCCACCGGTGATGTTGAGGCTGGAGCGGAAGTCGGTGAAGGTCGACGACGGGAGGCCCTTGGTGAAGATGTCGGCGAACTGGGAGGTGGTCGGTACGTGGAGGACCCGCACCTCGCCGATGGCAACCCGGTCACGGACGAAGTGTAGGTCGATCTCCACATGCTTCGTCCTCTCGGTGCCGCACGGGGTTGGTGGAGAGGTAGACCGCACCGACGTTGTCGCAGACGAGCGTGGCCCGGCGAAGGGGGCAATGGAGCTCGGCCGGAGAGCGGCCGGAGCCGGGGAAGCCTCGGCCACGCCGTTGGCAACGGCGCGGTACTCCGCCTCGGCCGGAGCGGGAGGCCACTGCGGCGCTTAGACGACGGGACACCGGGTTGCCGCCCAAGAAGACAGCGTAGCCGGAGGTGAAGCGCCGAGTGTCCGGACAGGCCCGGCCCGTCGGCGTCGGTGTAGACGACCATCTCGGTGGAGGAGGACCGCCGGTGAAGGAGCGGCCGTGATCCACGGTGCCGCGGAGGTAGCGGAGTAGACGCTTGAGAGCGGTGAGGTGGGGCTCCCTCGGATCATGCATATGAAGGCACGAGTGCTGAACCGCATAGGTGATGTCCGGCCGGGTGAAGGTGAGGTACTCGGAGCACCGGCCAAGACTCCTGTACGCGGTGGGATCTCGTCACTTTGGACCCTCGGCCTCGATGGCTTGCTTGCCCCGTGTGTCAACTGAGTGGAGCAGGGGGTTGCGGTCTGTCATCCCGGCCAGCTCAAGGATATCCAGAGTGTACGCCGCGGGTGAAGGAGGAGCCCGGCGGGCGAGGCTCAACAAAGGACCCCAAGGAAGTGGTGGAGCACACCCAGATCCTTCATAGCAAACTCCTGCTGAAGAGAGGTGATGATGCGGCGGAGGAGTGACTCACTGGAGGCCGTGAGGACAATGTCATCAACATAGAGCAATAGGTACGCAGTCTCAGCTCCATGGTGGTAGACAAACAAACGACGTATCGACTTGGCCTCCACAAACCCGGTGTCGGCGAGAAGGCAGCAAAGCGGTGGTTCCACGCCGGGAGCCCGCTGAGGCCGTAGAGAGACTGTTGAGCCGGCGAGACCATCTCGGGAGAAGAGGAGTCAACAAACCCGGCCGGCCGACCAAGTAAAGAACCTGTCTCGGTGAGAAGACCATGCGGAAAGCATTCTTCACATCCGGTTGATGCACCGGCCGGGGAGCGGGTGAGAGCCCGGCGAGAGCACCGTGCGGACGGAGGCCGGCTTCACCACTGGGCGAAAGTCTCATCATAATCAACACCCCGGCGCCGAGTGAAACCCGGAGTACCCGGCGAGCCTTGTACCGCTCAAGAGTACCATCGGCCGGCGCTTGTGGGTCCGGATCCACTTGCCGGTGACGACGTTGGCACCTCGCGGACGGGGCACCGAGATCCTGAATGTCAGTTGGCGAGGAGGGCCGCGTACTCCTCTTCCATCGCACGGGCGCCGGTGAGGATCCGCCAAGGCCTCGCGGACGGAAGAGGGTACCGGAGAGATCCCCGTCTCGCGGTGCGGGCGGAGAGGGGCCTGTGGGCGGGACGCTGCCTCGTCACCATCGGGTGAGTGTGACGAGGGTCCCGGTGAAGAAGGCGGGTGGTGTGCGCGGCTCCACACGGGCGGCCGGAGGCCGCGGCGGCGGTGTCGGTGTCGCCGGCGGAGAGGGGGGACCACCGGTGGTGCGGGTGACCCCGGCGAAGAAGGGCCACCTGCGGTGACGGCGGGGCGGCGGTGGCGCCGCAGCTCGTCCACGGCGCCGGTACACGTGCACCGGCCGGGCGAAGCGCGGAGTGGCGCCCGAGGAGCTCCGAGGCGGCGGTCCACGGCCCGGTACACGTGCACCGGCTGGGCGAAGCGCGCAGGTGGTGCCTGAGGCGGAGCCTGAGGCGGCGGCTCGGGACCCCCACCCCTGCTCGGCCCCTCCATGGTCGAACAGGGAGCAGGGTCGGGAGAGGCACTGGCCGCCGGTGAGCTGGGGCACGGCCCCGGTGAGGGGCACGGTGCGGTAGTACCTGCAGGAGACAACTGCAAAGGTGGGTCGACCACCGCGTCAGTGGAAAACAAAGTGGAGAGGTCAGGCTCGGGTGCGGAAGTGGTGGTGGTGGTGGAGAAGGGGAAGACAGACTCATCAAACACCACATGGCGAGAGATGAGGACCCGACGAGAGGTGAGGTCGTAGCAGCGGTACCCCTTGTGATCCGGGGAGTACCCGAGGAAGACACAGAGAGTCGAACGGGGTGCCAGCTTGTGGGGAGCGGTGGCTGTGGTGTTAGGGTAACACGCACACCCGAAGACGCGAAGGTGGTCGTACCGAGGAGGGGGCACCGAAAAGAGCGTGGTGTGGCGTGGGAGCCGGGCGGGCGGCGGGGAAGGAAGGCGGTTGAGGAGATAGGTGGCGGTGTGCAAGCTCTCGGCCCGAGCGCGCGGGAGGGACGCTGACGGGGAGGGTGCGTAGGGTCTCGGTGGTGGTGCGAATCATGCGCTCGGCCTTGCCGTTACGGGAAGAAGTGTACGGGCAAGACATGCGCGGCCGAACCCCGTGAGAGAGAAAGAAGGCACGGGAGGCGGAGTTATCGAACTCACGACCATTGTCGCCGGACGGCCTTGATGGTGAGGCCGAACGTAGACACCCAAGCGAAGAAGTGGAGAATCGCGGGAAAGCCTCGGACTTCGCACGGAGAGGAAAAGTCCGGGGAGTAATGAGAGAAATCATCAAGCATCACAAGATAGAACTTGTAACCGAGAAATGCCGATGACGGGGAGAGGTCCGAGGTCGCAATGTACAAGATCAAAGATGTGGGCCGCTGGGGAGGAGGAACTCGAAAAGGGAGGCGGACATGACGGCCCGAGCCGACACGTATGGCACGAGATGCTCATCGTGAGCCCGAGGACACCGAATGTCGGAACTACGACGAAGCGCATCGGAGCGTCACGACCGGGATGGCCGAGTCGCCGGTGCCAAGTGGTGGAAGTAGTGGTGGCGCGGTGACAAAGGGCCGGCGAAGAAGGCGAAGGAGACGCCGGGAAGCGGAGGGTGTCAGGGCCCCGTGCTGTCACACCGGCGGTGGACGTCGGGAAGCCAAATCCCGACGGTGAGACCGGAAGAGTCAAACTCCACGGAACAGGAATTGTCGAAGAAATCGACGAATAGAGAGAAGGTTGTGAACCATAGAAGGTGCCACAAGAACATCGGGGAAGACGGAAGGAGCCATGAGTGCCGGCGGCACCACGGGCGTGACGTGAAGGCATGAGCCATTTGCGACCATGATGGACGAAGGGTGAGAGGAAGAAGGAGGGTGAACGGAGGAGAGTATACCGGGGTCGGGAGTGGTGTGGTAGGTGGCTCCCGAGTCGGCGATCCAGGCTGGCCCGACAGGAGGTGTCGGGGTCATGGTGCTGAAAGATGTGGCCAAGGCCGCCGGGTCCCAACCGACAGTCCCGGGCCAGGTGCCGGGAGGCGTAGCCCATGGTGGCGCGACTGGGTGACACCCTGGAGAAGCAGCAGCGAACATGGCGGTGGCCGTCGGGCGAGGCTCACCGCCGGGAGCCTGGAAGGGCCACAGAGAGAGAGGGGCACTCGGAGCCTGGTGGGGCCACATGGAGATATCCCCGGCCCATGGGTTGTAGAAGAAGGGCCAGGGAGTATCCTCAGCCTGAGCACCTGGAGGCATCGGTGTGCTCCCACGACCACCACCACGCCCCCCACGACGACGGCGGCCGCCACACCCGCTTGGCTCGGGAGAGGACGCCGGTGGAGGGGTGGTCGCAAGAGCAGTCGAGGAAGACGAGAGCGGCGGCACGGGAAGTGACCCGCGCTGGGCACCACACCGAGCGAGCTCCGCCGGATCGCGCCGGATGACCGCGTCGTGATAGTCGGCACCTGGGACGGCGGTCGCACGAACACGGGCTCGCTCGCCTCGGGCGGCCGGCGGGCAGCAATAAGGGCGGCTGCGAGGTCAGAGGTAGCCTTGTCTGCTGAGAGATGGTCCTGCCAGAGGTGGGCAGTGCCGGAAGAGGGAGGAGTGCCAGCCATGGCGGCAGCGGCGGCGTCCAGGCGCGTGGCCACCGCATCGAGGCCCTCAACGCCGGGGGCGAGCGCGCTGCTAGCAGCAGCAGGCTGGATCGACGCACCGGGCAGAAGTGGTGCCAGGGTAGGGCCACCCGCGCCGGGCTGTTTCGCGCCAGGCATAGGAAGCGCCCGCGCGCCTGGGCCATGCAGAGGAGGGCCGCCCGCGTCCTCCCCGGCCAGGGAAGGGCCACCCGCGGCCTCAGGCCTGAGGAAGGAGGCGGCGGCGGCGCTGGGGAAGTCCGCGGCCGCGCTGGGGAAGTCCGCGGCGGCGCTGGAGGAGCCCGCGTCCTCCCCGCGAAGGTCGGCCGCCTGGAGGCCGAGCGCCGCAGCGCTGAAGACGCCGAGGACAGGGAGCGCGGCTGCGCATCGCGCGGCGCCCGCGAGAGGCCCGACGCTGCCTGCAGCAGCGGCCGCGCCCGCGTAGGAGGCCATCCCGCCCGCTGGATGCACGAGGAGGCGGGCGGGGAGGGCACGGAGGGGGAGAGGCCGGTCGCCCGTGGCCGCCGGCGGCGGGATCGGCGAGGAAGGGGAGGGTGGGAGAAGGGGATCGATCCCTAGCTAGATACCATGTTGGAAAGTGTTCTCTATTGATTTGGCTAACCCTAGAAGGGTAGCAATATAGTGTAGCATACATGGGCCTCATGGGCCTAGCCTCATGGGCCTAATACACATATACTCCAACAGAAACTGTAGGCAAAAGATTATGGGAGATGCATAGCAGTAAAGGTTCCTGAGATTGAACATAATATGTGTTCTAAGGAGTTTCTAGCACTCAGAGCATGCATGCAGTTTGTGGTAATTTTCTGTGCCATTAACATTCAATCATATAGTTAGGTTTATTAGGTGATTTCTGACAGTTCAATTGCTTCTAGGTGTCAGATAATGAAAATGCTTCTTGACCTACCACCATTAATAGTCTATGTACCCCAAATAGTAGGCTTCCTTATCTTTAATAAGAAATCATATAGTTAAGTTTATATGTAATTGATCCCTTTCCTTTGTCAAAGTCAAGTTTACTTCTATTTTGTGCTTTCTGGACTATTATTAATCTTGTTTGGGCCCACTCTTGGAGGATCTTTTTTATGCTTTTGAAAATGTATTGGAAACTCACAATCACAAACATATTTTGTCTCATAGCTGTTCATATTTCATACAGGTTAAGAACAAGGTTTGAGGCTCCATATTTATAGGGAGTTTGATATTAATGTCTTTTGGTAATCGCTGTGGATTTCAGGTGAGAATCTGAGTCCTTACTTTTAAACCTAAAGAAAATACTTGTTATCTTGGTGCTTTGTTAAAAGTTGTACCATGCTGATTGCAGATCCCTTTCCATTTTCAGTCATCTTAAAAAGTAGAACCTCATTTGCTTGGCTAAACAACACAAGACAAAAAATGTTGGGCAATCAGATACAAGGGGGCTTGGTCACACCTGGGGCACTGTCCCATGCTTATGTTTAATATCCTCCGCTGCGATGTGACACACCAGACATTTGAGGTATGTTCTATGATGATTCAAATAAGTTCCTTGTAGCTCCAACTGCTCATCGGGTATATGAGCATTTAATCAGCTTATAGTGGAGGTTAGCACAATTCATCATCTGGATTTGGAATTTTTCACATAATCGCGTTTAGTTTTAACATTTCAAGTTCAACTTCTCAGATTGCAGAGAGAACTCGGGTATCTGCAGTTCAATTCATCGCTGGGGTCATGCGTCTGAAAACCCAGAACTTCCTGATGCTATTAACTAGAAAGGAATCATTTTTCTTGGGCCACCGTCGGCTGCAATGGATGCACTCGGTGATAAGATTGGTTCTTCTCTTATTGCACAAGCAGCAGGAGTTCCAACTCTTCCATGGAGTGGATCACATGTATGCCATCTCCTATTTTTGTGTGGTTTTCCTCCTATTTTCCTCTGTTACTTTAGTGTTTGCTTAACATTAAATCAAACTCTCAACAGATAAAAGTTCCACCAGAAAGCTGCGATTCAATTCCTGAGGAGATATATAAGAATGCTTGTGTTTCTACCATAGAGGAAGCAGTGGCTAGTTGTCAGGTGGTCGAGTACCCTATGATCAAGGCATCACGGGTGGTTAACTTTGGTTATATGTGAATACAAAATCGGGTTCCATTTTAACACTTAATAACTTGAGTAGAATTTATGAACCAGTAGGATCTACTTGATGGGTCAGTCAGCAGGTGCACATATTGCAGCGTGAGCCCTCATGGAGCAAGCAGTAAAAGAATCTGGTGGGCATCTTGTTTCTTGGAGTGTTACCCAAATCAAAGCATATTTCGGTTTATCTGGAGGGTAAGATCTTAGGTTCGGTCATTCATTAGCCTTCTATTGCATGATTATTTTGACTCCTGCAGATTGATGAGCCAATACAACGTGCACAGCTTCACGCAGTTGATCTCCTTTTAAGCTATCCTGAAATTTTAGGATCATGCCTTTTGAACTTAAAATATCTATAGCCAAAAGATAAGATATCATATTGCCCTCGACATATGAGTATCTTTTGCCTTCAAAAACACATGCGTATCTTCTGCAGAAGGTGTTGTTTGCACCAAGTGATGAAACATGCAACTATCCATTTGAGTCTTCAAATGTCAATGCAATGAAAATCTTCTGTCCTTTTACTTGTCATGTGATATAAATGTTGCCTATCTAATAACGAACATTCCTAAAATATGAAAACAAAGCTATTGATCTCCATTGCTGCATTGTATCCGGATGACTTGGGTTTATCAGTAAAAGTGTTTTCTTGCAGATACACCATGCATAATTTGGTTGACCATTTCCACGAGCGTGGTCTTAATCGCTCAATATTCCTCAGGTATGAAATTGGATATATAATGAATTGGCATCTAGTAACAATTAGATATAACAGTAAGGATTAAGGAATAATTTGAACTGCAATTTCAGCATAATGGAAGGAGAGGAATCCTTATCATCCTGAAATTGTTGCCAAGACGTCAAGTGCTGAAACCATAGCTCTTCTGCCTCTTATTGTTCTTATGCATGGAACTAAAGATTATTCAATACCATCGTCTGCCAGGTTTGTTCATATTCCTCTTATAGATGTTTGTTTAGGTGAAAGGGAAAAAATCAAGCAAACTTAGATTTTTGGTTGGCATGATTTCTCTGTTTTATGGATGTTTGTTTAGGTGAAGGGCAAAAATCAAGTGAACCTAGAGTTTTGGTTGACATGATTTCTCTATGCTTGTCATGCTGTTGTGTTGAAATGTTTCCCTATGACGGTCCAAATCCGTTAGCTCTTGAATTTGACAAAAGCAACTTTCCTGCAGCTGCTTAACTCATTGGATGCTGATCTGAGTTTTTTTAAAAAAATCATTGGCTATTGACATGATACAAACCAATTAAATAGAATTTACTAGACGGACTCATAAAGCCTGCACCAAGCTGAGGCAGGATTAAAGTACGGTCTTCAGGTGTCTAAAAGATTTCTGCAACTGTGGTGCTCCTTCAACCATCCGCCTTTTACAAATTTACCATTTCTTTTCTTGTATTAAGGTATTCCTTGAACACCAACACTGTTTGTAAACTGTATATACAGGCTGGAAGGTTGATAGACATAATTTGCAGCTTTTCTGGTTAAAAACTAAAACAAAAATTTCCCACAACACTTCGAGGTGAAATCCCTTGGTCCTAGACTCCGGGGTAAATACTGGTAAACTGAAGCATTGCTTGATTAGAATGTCAGTGCCCAAGTTTTACGAGAATATTGTCTTCTCACATGTAAAATCAATGGTCAAACTTTTTGAGCAAACCATTACAATGAGATTGCTTGCTATACATGCTAATCTTTTGTGATCAACTGTGACTTCCGTTTGTGTATATTTCTCTGCTTCTACAGTAGATTGATATTTTTTTTTGGATGGATGATCTATTGATTGACCTATCATGTAACAAATACAGCCTTCTCAACTCCATGTAAGCTACTCTATCTTCCATTTGCAGTCAAACTTTTACAAGCTGGTGCTCAAGCAAGGCTACTATTGAGGGAAAACACATACATATATCTTTTTACAGGTTTATGTCTTCAACCTTTAATATTTTATAAAGAATTAATTTTCCATATGTTTCTAAGTTGTCAAGCTCTGTTAATACTTGATTGGGGTTTACAAGCATTTCTCTGGTTCATGGTTCTTGATTGGGGAAAAATAAATTTTACCCCTGATTCTGTAGAAGGCCTGGATTCTTCTATTTGGAAAGAAAGTAGTCATCACTGTCTAATTTATTAGTAATTGGTTTGCCATCACTTACGAAAAACTTTTCTTGTGATGCAGTTGGACTAAAATAAAAGGTTTCATAGTTACGGATGCGGTTCATAATATTATCGGAAGCATTTTTTTTTGCTAACCTTAGCCTAATTAACCAACTCGTGACTATTTTTTTGGCTAAATCATATAGGCCATAGTCGCTTGTTTCATGAAAAAAATGTGCTTGTAAAGTTAAAGGGAAATTTGAGCCACTGGTTTCTTTTCTGTTTCTAACCAAATTACTCTTGGATGTTACAGAGAAACCTGGTAGTGACTGCAATTGGGACTTGTGTTCGATGGATGTCAGAACTTGCTCCAGAGATATGCATGTATCGATATTATTTCCATGTTTTATACTGTTTGATATTAAGATGAAGATTTTTATGGTGTGCTTACTTGAACTTCCTTTAATTAATGTGGTCAGAACTAATGCAACTACCTGAACATCGCTGCAGAATGTATTCTATTATTGCTATTTCACTCAACTTTGCATTGTTATAATCGTATCTTGTTTCTTTTTTTTCCCACAGGACCCTCTTAGGGGTGGAAGAGATCCATTGGTTGAAGACGTGTTGTCTATTATTCATGCTGATGATGCAATTGCACATCAAAAGATTGCTTTTGACGTGGCAATTGAAGTTGGCCCGCTAAATTAGTCCATTCTAGCAGGTAGTGCTGTCCACACCTTAGTCTTTTTTCTGTATGCTCTGTCTCCTTTATAAACATTTTTGATAGTTTGCTGTGTTAGATTACTAGTAAAGCATTTCGAGTGTTTGGTTTCTCATCAGTAGACAAATCCCAGACTAATATTTTACCCTTCTCCCATATTCATTAAGCTATTGCTGCATAGAAAAGCATCAATCTAAAAGACAAATTTTAAATTCTTTGAACCACATGCATATGTAGAGCATAAAGATGAGGATTTGGATCATTGTCCTCATTGAGTACTATGCGTACCTGGAGAAAGATTTAGTTTGCATATTAGTGAGACCTTTTCTTTTCCAAAATGTTTTAGGTACGGATCATTTCAAAGTCGTCTGTGTGGAAAATATCTGCATGAAGCATGGAGAAGCTTGGATCTGTGGATTTTTGCATCTTCGTGAGGACAGGGGTGCTCGGGGAGCCATTGAGCTGGATTAGATCAGGCAAGCAAAGAATTCTCGTATCTTCTTTACTTTCACAATGTTGGTCTCTGTGAAACTGGTGGCTGCCTGGCTGGTACGCAATAGGAGAGGAAGAAGCTACGAAACTAACAAACACAACTGAAAATGGAAACCATCTCATCATTTTTTTTGCAAAGTTGTATATAATGTTGTATATTGTATTGCACAAAGGTTTGTTATACGTTTTATGTTTCTGTAGAGGGTGTCTTATGTAAATTTAAATAGATTGGCACCAGAATCACTAGTAATATTTGGTGTCTGCATAAGGCTCTTCAATTTAGCTGGAGTAACAAGTGAAAGTATGTAGTCTGCTAGAGCTTCTCAGAGTATAAGTTATTGGAACCAAATAACTGAAGTGAGAATCACTTTGACACTAGAAATGTTGCACCAGCTCGAAAAATTATTATGTTATCATGCAATAATTTTCTGGTCAGCTTTTTGTGTCCACCTGTAAGGAAACATGTCATCATTTGGGTAATCCTGATGTTATTATTATGTTATTATTAGTAGTTTGTAGAAGAGTTTGCCCTGGCCTCTAAACATTACCATCAGGCCTCTATTCTTGGTTTGCAGAGAAAGATCAAATTAAGAGTGGATGCAAATTAACCATGCTCTCAAAGTCTACATTAAAGATAGGCATTCATGATGAGAATGGTTTCTATCTCATTTGTTGCAGCCAATTAGCTTCACCTTTCCAATCTCAGTCTGATTCGTGCATTTGCTTTTCAAGTGCTGTTGGAAGTGGACAACATCGTGGCCAAATGTCAACAAAGCTATTCTAGGAATATTATTGTGCCAACTGTAGTAAGATGTTATTGAATATTTTCATCTATTAACAACACTTCTACATGATTGCAGGGCCTTCTATTGAAATCAAAGAACAAGTCTATTGAATTGTACAAGACTTCCCCCCCCCCCCCCCCCCCCTTGTGCTCTTATAGGCAAAGGGTTTATCGCAGAGGGAAGGAATATGCTAATTAACAAAAAGTAGACGCCGAGATAGAAGCTCAGCAGCCCAGGGTCGCTCATCTCGAACGCCGGCGCCGATGATGATCAGGTCGTCGATGTAGACGTCGACGAGCAACAGCCCGCCCGCTGCCCCGCCGGTACATGGCCGCCTCGTGGGAACTCTGTTGGAACCCCATCTCCTTGAGAGCATCGCGTCCAGCTTCGCGTTCCAGGCACGAGGTGCTTGGTGCAGGTCGTAGAGCGCCTTGCACAGGCGGTACACCTTGTCTTCCTCTCCGGTGATGGCGAAACCCGGTGGCTGCCGTACGTATACCTCCACCTTGAGGTCGCCGTTGAGGAGGCGGACTTCACGTCCAAGTGGTGGACGGGCCACCCTTTTTAGACAAAAGGCATCTTGCCCGGCTTTATAGAAAGCTTAACGTAGCACGATCATTTTCATCCGCTGGGGTTCCCAGCTTTTACAAGAAGCACAGCCCCCAGGATTCCCCAGGCAGACCTTCAACTTCTAACAATGCTATTGCTACGACTCTAGAAAAAATGCCATCAAAGTCTAACGAGGCACAACCTCCAGCGAAACACTTCTTAGTCTATACTATAAAAGAGCGTTGAAACTGAAAACCATTGTCACCAACTAATCTCCTACCACCTGAGATTGACGAGTGGACCAACTAACTAATCATCTTACATTAACGAGTGGACCCAAAAGAGCGAACGACAGGAACATATGAAACAAGCCTTGTTTCTCTCTTCGTTCGCCTTTCTTTTTACACCACGCCACCCCGCATGTACCCACACCCAACGCCGCGAACATGCAACCGCTTCTTTGTCTGGACAGTCGCGACACTTCGCCCAGCACTGGCAGTTTGGAGTTTGGAGTCACACAGCATGCATGTCGTCTCTTTCCGCTTGCCACGAGATCATTCCTAGAACCTCGGCCTGTCTGCCCACTGCCCCTCGCAGTTCTTAGACGCCAGCCCGAGCACGAAAGTTGACCCTGCCTTTTGCCTTGCCACTAGATTCCACACTGGCCCCTATGGCTGTCGCCTGGAGAGAGCGACGACGGGGTATGGTGGGCGAGGATCGTCGCCCTATCCGGCCGGCGACATATTCACAGCAGGCACCACCACCATAAGACGACGTACAACAAACGGACGGCCGGTCACGAGCACTACCCAAAGCAATCCTTCGTCTCTGCTAGCGACGACGCGTATGGTGGGCAGAGGATCGTCGCCCTATCCGGCCGGCGACATATTCACAGCAGGCACCACCACCATAAGACGACGTACAACAAACGGACGGCCGGTCACAGAGCACTACCCAAAGCAATCCTTCGTCTCTGCTAGCGACGACGCGTCCACAGCGGCCACCCACGGAGTCTGGAACAACAACGCCTTCACGTGACCGGTCTGGCCAGTCGCAAGTCACCGCCCATCGCAGTCCGTCGCCTGTCGTCGCACTCTCCCGGCGACGCCGCGGACTGCCAACGCTGGGAATAGCGGCACCGTCACCTAACGGGTCAGCGCTACAGCAACGACGAGGTCATAGCTGCGGACGAACCATTGACGAAGCGGTTAACAGGGGAGGCCGACGTCGCTTTGGCGAACAGGGAGCCTTAAACCGGTCTGTACTCGCTGCCCCGTTTCCTTTCAATTGTCTTTCTGCGTGTTTATTCTTACGGCTAAAGTTGAACGGTAACAAATGCAATCGTGTACTAATCCATGCAGGATCTTGTGAAATTGGAAGAAAATAATAATAAATCTAAATAATGTAAAGTACTAATCCATGCAGGACCTTGTGAAAATTGGAAGAAAATAATAATAGATCTAAATAATGTAAAGTTAATTTTATTACATTCAGAACTTTATTCTTTGCCTGTGAAAAATATGGTTGCATTTGTTGACCAAAAAAAATATTAGATTTGTGTAGAAGCATTTTTTGAATTAAATAACTCTAACAAAAGGTTTCTTCATTTTACAATGATTTATGTGCTTTAGTTTCCTTATCTTGGTGAAAATATTTATCCTACCAAAAGACGTGTAGACTTGTGCTTAAAATTTTAAACTAAGATTTGTGCTACACAATTATGTTGAAATTCCCAAATCCCATAGTACTTGTTATATCATATTTTGATACACATTGATCTTCAAATTTAATGCTTCCACTATAGACACCCAAAATACAACACCCAAAAAAAAAAAAAGAGGAGCCCAGGGTCTCCAATTTGCCATCTTATCTATTTATGTGTATTCCCCGAATGTGTCAATAATTGATTGTGAATGTCTCTTTAGTATATGTTAAAGTTTTCCATTTATCACAACCACAGACACGTGCGTGTCGCACGTGCAATTCTGCTAGTACAACAAAAGGCCTCTTCCAGCCCCAAAACAAGCTCGAAGGCTTTTTTACACATTGGCATTCTCTGCCAGCAACGCCATCATCTCTTCAGCCATCGGCTTGCTCTTCGGCTTCAGCAGCGGCTTCCATGTCTGTAGCAGCATCAGCATCTTGTGAATTAGCACCGCCGGGGATGACACCGTCTTCTTCTCGAACACAACTCCATTCCGGCTCTTCCACACAGTCCACATTGCTCCTGCACAAATAAACAGAGTTAGCAGCCTTTCTTACTACTCAGTTTATGAATGATGTCTGTGAAGAGAAAAGAGCAGCAAACAGGTCAAGAGGGCCATCCCAGAACATCTCGTAGGAAGGTCTAAAGAAAGTTAGCGACGGGACACTGAAAGATAATATGATCCGAGGTCTCCTCTTTGTCACACATAACACATTTCTCCGGGCGACAACTTCTTTTTCCTCAATCGCACCCCGCCTTTGGATTCTATCTCGACTAACCATCCAGATGAAAATCTTTACCTTCAAAGGGATAGGACACTTCCAAAACAACATCATATGGCTGTCAACCACACCTCCAAGTGGTCGATTGTCATAAAGAGATCTAATAGAATATTTATGATTCTTTTCCAGCAACCAAATGGTTTTTCATCTTTCCCCTCACTTAACTCCACATCTTCCGGCATATTCAGTAGTTCATTCAACTCCAAAGCCCTATGTTCATCTAGTTGTCTTCTAAATTGTATGTTCCACACCTCTTCATCAAAGATCTTAGCTACCTCAATGTAAGGATCTCTGGTTCTGGGAATCTAATTTTCAGAGAATAAGATCCTAACCAGCAGTCTAGCCAAAACCTAGTTTGTTCTCCTGCTTTCACCACAACCCTTCTACCTTTGTCATACTCCTCTTAGGTCTAACAAATTCTTCCAGAATTGTGACCCCTTCCTGGTTCTAATCTGATAGATACTTCTGTTCCCCTTGTATGGACGGGCCACCCTTCCTGAGCTGCTAGCGCGAGGAGGACAAGGACGGACTCCATGCGCGCCACAGGGGCGAAGGCGTCGTCGTAGTTGATCCCCTCGTGTTGGACGAATCCACGTACCACCAAGCGCACCTTGTGCTTGCTCACAGCGCCCCGCTCATCCTTCTTGAGCTTGAACACCCATTATAGGGTGATGGGCCGGTGGCCAACCAGGAGCGGCACCAGCTCCCAGGTGCGATTTTGCTCCATGGACTTGAGCTCTTGCTTCATGGCCGCGCGCCAGGCAGGGTCGTCCTTGGCCTGGATGTAGCTCGGTAGCTCCCCAGCATGGGTCTGGTGGACCTCGGCATAGAGACGCGGCGGCGGCGGTGGCGTAGGAGCGTTGCCGACGAGATTGACCACCGTGTGATATCGCAGGGGCCCATCATCGTGCCATGTGTCGATGCGGTTGTCATCCCCCTCCAGCGGCGTGGCGAACTCCACCTGATCACCGTTCTCCACCGCTGGGCTGATGGAGGAGAGCCCGCAGCGGGAATCTCCGGTATGGCCGCAGCGCCTCCATCATGCTCCGCCAGAGCAGAGGATGACGTGTGGGGTGGGCTTGGTGAAGACGATGTCGGGGAACCGGATGCGGCCACCTCCTCTGCTTCGGGCCAGAGGTCGACGAACGGTGAAGTCACTTGACGCCGATGCATAGGTCCCAGCCGCCGGCGTCGCCCAATCCCAGCCGCACCGTTTGTCGAAGCTGACGTCGCGGGAGGTCTTAACGCGCCTAGTCGCTGACTCCGGGGACGCCGCGGTCGTCGAGCTTGCGTAGCTAGCCAAGATCGCGCATGTAGGCAGCACAGCTGAAGACGCGCAGATGCGACACTGACTGCGCGTGCCCATCCCAGGCCTTGTAGGGTGTCTTGCCCAGCAATGACTTGGTCGGTGAGTGGTTCAGCAGATGAACTGCGGTCACCACTGCCTCCCCCAAAAACGAGCTGGCATGCCGCGTTGCTTGAGTAGAGCTCACGCAGTGGCCACCACTGTCTGATTCCGCCGCTCTACCACGCCATTCTATTGCGGCGAGTGGGGCGCGGAGAAGTGGCGCTTGACACCGTCCATGGCGAAGTAGTTGGCGAGCTCGGAGCAGGTGAACTCTTCACCGTTGTCGGTCCGGAACACCTTGAGCTCGCGGTCAGACTCCTTCTCTGCCTGTGCCTTGATCTTCTTCACCGCCTGAGCGGCCTCGCCCTTGGTCGCGAGCAGCACGATGAACATGAAGCGTGTGGCGTCGTCGACCATGAGAAAGTAGCGTCGTCGCCCAGAGTCGTCGGCGTCACTGGTCCGCACAAGTCGCCATGGCCAAGCTCTAGTGGCTTCTCGGTGCGGTACGCGGCCTGCTGCGGGAACGGCTGACGGCGCATCTTGGTGGTGACGCAGGTGGCATAGACCTGCACGGCGTGCTTGATCACCGACATGCCGCACGCCATGGCGTCCTTGCCGACCCGATGTAGGGCGTCGAAGTGCAGGTGCCCCGAACCTCTCGTGCCAGCCCCAGGCTTCATCATCCTTCCGCGCGGCGAGGCAGTGCGGCGGCATGACATCCAGTTGGAGAATGTAAAGGCGGTTAGTATCGCGCTTCACCTTGGCGAGGAGGCGGCCGCGCCGATCCCAGATGCGCAGGATGCCATCCTCGATCTCCACCTTGGAGCCCGCCTCATTAATATGGCCTAGCGACATGATGCTATTATAGAGCACCAGGAACGCGGTGGAGGACGCGGTGCTCGTTGTTCTTCGTTTGGAATATGACCGAGCCCACACCTTGACTCTCCACGCGTGATGCATCGCCGAACTTGACTGTACCATGCACTATCGTGTTGAGGTCGGAGAAGATCTCGTGGCGCCCGGACATGTGGTGGGTAGCGCCACTGTCGAGGTACCAGCCATCGAGCTTATCCTCGTCGGCGGCGTCGTTGAGGAACACACGTGCACGCGGCTCGCTGATGTCCAGGAATGCGGCAGCCTTGGTGCAGAGGACCTCGGGCTTCTTCTCGTCCAGCTCGACAAAGCCGTGGGCGAAGAAGAGCGCGCCATCGTTCGACTTTGCTTCGGCGACGTGCGCCACACGCTCCACCGCGTCCGCCACCGCCACACGCTCCCTACTGGCTGCCACGATAACTACCGCCACCACCGCCTGATCACAGCGCGGAGGATCATTGTCATCGCGTGCCCAGTGACCCGTCCACCTGCAGTCTAGGTAGATGTCGTCGCGGGTGGCCTTGCGCTCGCTGTCCTTGTCCTCCTCGCGGCGGTCGTTCTTGGCCTTCTGCTTCTTGCCGTCACGTGGACGGCGCCGCAGCTCATTGCTGTTAGATGAAGCAGAGCCGTGGCTGCCCTTGTTCTTCTCCTTCTGCCGGGCAATCCATTGCTCCTCCGAGAGCATCAGCTTGCCGACGATGATCAGGGCTCTGTCGAGCCTTATTCTAGGTCGTCCACCGCCTTCAATCGACCGGACACCTCCTCAATGGTTAGGTCCTCGAAGTCGAGAAGGGTCTCGATGACGAAGCAGAGTTGCGCGTACTTGGCCGGTGCGGCGTGTAGGAGCTTCTCCACTGCGCGCTCCTCATCGATGTCACCCTCGCCGTGGAGGGCGAGTTGCTGCATCAACACAACCAGGCATAGGGTGAAATCCTCAGCTTGCTCACCTGGGCAGAAGGACAGCATCTCCCAATCGCGGCGAAGACGTTGGAGGGCGATGCCCGCCGATGCGCGCGGTTGCGAGGGAGTCCCACGCCTCCTTTACCGTCACCTTCTCTGACAGCGGCATCTGCATCTCCTAGGGGACGGCGGCGATGAGAGCTTCGACGGTGCGGCGATCCTCAAGACGAGGGAGGTCGCCGTACTCGATCGCATCCCACATTGGCTTGCTTGAAGCTTCAGCTTCATGATTGACGCCCACTAGTGGTAATTTGTCTGGGTCACCGGCGAGCGGCCCCTGCCGTGTGTTGAGGTCGGCGAAGAGCTCACGACGCTCGGTCATGCGGTGTGTGACGCTGCTATCAAGGTACCAGCCGTCAAGCTTCTCATCGTTGATGCCGAAGTTGAGGAAGGCGCGAGCTCGCGATTCCACAAGATTGAGGTCGTGGGTGGCGACGGCGCACATCGCGCTGCTCTTGTCGAAGTCGAAGAAGCCATGAGCGAGAAACAGGGCATCGTCGTCCTCAGCCTCCACGACATGAGCTGCTCCAGCGCCCTCGCTGCCATGACCTCCCCTGCGCTCACCGCGATGGCCACCGCGGTCGCCTCCACGACCTACACGATAACCACCGCGCTCACCGCGGTCACCGCCACACTTCCGACGTGGCTGGCGACAGTCACGCGCCCAGTGGCTGACCCAGCAGTAGTTGAGGCAGATGTTGTCACGATGCGCGTTGCGTTTGCTGCCTCCGACATCTCCTCCATCAACAATGTCGCCATCTCCTCTTCTGGGACCTGTGCTTCCGGCCGTCGCGCAGTCGCTGGCGGGAATCCTTGGATGACGACATGCCAGAATCGTCTATGCTCGGTGGAACCTGTCAACGTTGATCCGAGCAGCAATGGTGTCCTACGCCTCCTTCGCGCTCTCCTAGGCGGTGAGAGAAATCCCCATCTCCTGGGGCACGGACGTGATGATGATCTTGAGCCCCCGACGATCGTCGCAGTAGTGGATCGGCAGCCCTTGGACGTCATCCCAAAGCTCCCTCGCCTGCATCTTCAACTCCATGCCCACTTATGAGTGTTGGTCTTCATCAACATCGGCCAGGTGGTGCCGAAGTCGGAGTTGCGGTACACCGTCTGGACGACCGACGAATCATGGCGACCTCCACGCCATGCTAGTTGTTCCGCCCTCAGCGGATGCCACTCTACCTGAATCGCGGCTGCAGTGGTCGCTGTGGCCTCTACCGCTGCGACGGCCTGCCTTGCCGCCTTGATCGTGGCTGCTTCTGTTGCTTTCGCGACTTGTGGGCGTGCGAAGCGGTTATTGGGATCCACCACCATCTCCCACAACGACTGCAGCGGTGCGGCGAGCTCTCCGGAGGTGGTCAACATGGTAGGTGGCTTCTCTTAGAACCAATGAGTTGATACCAACTGTTTGAAATCAGAGCAACCCAATTGGAATTTTGGGGTCGGAAAGCATGCGTAACGGACAACACGCTTCACCACCTATAGGTGCTCCACTGTGGGCGGTTCCATTAACCGGCTTAGGGTTACGACGTGCCTTGCTGCGGAGGTAGTAGGGAGGATTGATGAGCGTGCGAGGGCGAGGAGGATTGCGGCGAGCTTGGCGCCGTGATCGATATCGATCTCGGCGACAACAGGGAGACGAGGAATAGGGAGCGAGGGGAGAACCGCCAGGTGCCCAAGGGAGATATAAATCTCAATCCTGGGCTACTTCTTTCATTAATCGAGATGGACTCTTATAGACTTTACAATCTGGACTCTTTGACTCTTGACGAATAACAAACTCTCCTGCTAATCCTGACCAATGACTTGTAACCTTAACTAATCCCCTAGGACTCTGGATAACCTGACTTGACTCGACCAACCCTGGGTCTGAGTCCACGAGACCAATCTAACTCTGAATTGAACCTGTCGATGGTGGTCTGGCTCAGCCACTTTTGCCACGCCTTTCGTTAGTCTTGCCCACCATAACATCTCTCCCTCTCTCGGGGAACAGCTTGTCCTCGAGCTGGGAGGGGTAAGCTTCTTTGAACACAGGAACAACATGCCAGCCCACTCAACAAAGACATGCCAAACTCTGCGGTGTAGTTCAGAGTGCAGCACACATTCCAGGCGTTGAAGGGCCCGGCCATGGCGAAGAGGAGACAAGTCCGGCGTCGACGTCGGAGCAGGGCCCCGGAACGGCTTGAGCACCCCCACGTGGAAGACATCATGAATCCAGGCACCGTCCAGGAGCTGCAGGCGGTAGGCCACTTCCCCGATGCGTTCCAGCACCTGGAACGGCCCTGCATACGTTGGCGCGAGCTTGCCATGGCCACTAGGAACCAAGGACTTGGTGTGGCGGTGCAACATCCGCAGCAACACCTAATCCCTGACGGCGAACGACACTCTCGAGCCACGTCCGGTATCCTTCGGCCTCCTCCCAGCGCTTCAGCTCCAGCCGGTCGTCCATCGCGACGCCGGGGGCTCGAGGGTCCTCCGTGTCGTGGAGTGTAATCTTCTCTCTCCCCCACTCCGGGTAGGAGGCCTTCATGCGCTCGGCCACAGCGTTGCTGACCTGCGCCACCGCCTCTCGAGAGCCGCCGTACTCGGCCACCCGGTCGGCCAGAGTGGGGCAGAGGGGCGCCTCCTTCTGCCGCTCCCACAGGGCCTCAACCCCGAGGCCCATCGAGTAATCCCGATTACGGTCGTCGGTGGACCAGAAGGAGCCGAGCGGCGCCCCGTAGGATGCCACAGACCCCATCGAAGGAGACGGGGCACCGCGAGGCGAGCTCGATGAAGAATCAGGGGTGCCTTCAACTTCTGGTGGCTGCACCCAGGGGCTCGAGGGCGCGGCCGCCTCCGATTCCTTGCCCAGCAACGACGGGGGAGCGCTACCGAGCGACGCGCCGCCCTGATCGAGCGGGTTGGCGGCGGTCGCGACGGTCACTGGCGTCGCCTTCCGCAGCTCCTGTTCCCCCGCTTCGAGCTGGAGCTGCTTCTGCTGCATCACTTCCCACCGCTGCGGTTCCGGCAGCTCGAAGAAGGATTGCCTTGGTGGCAGTGAGCTTCTCATCGGATCCACCGCAGGCTGCTGCTCCGGCGGCTCGAGCTCCAGCGCCCTCCACTGCATCATCTCCCACTGTTGCGGTTCCGGTAACTCAAAGAAGGGCTGCTCGGGCTCTAGTGAGTTCCCCGTCGGCTCCACCACGGGTCGCTGCTTTAGTAGCTTCCCTTCCCGCTGCTGTTGTTGTTGCTGCTCCTGCAGCTCCCCTTCTGCTGCGGCTGTTGCTGCTTCAACAGTTCCTCCTCCTTCTGCGGCTGCTGCGACTGCGCCTTAGAATCCGCCGCGGTGACGCAGCCCGGCTTGTGGCGGGCTCGAGGCGGCCCCGTCTCGATAGCCGCATCGCTCGAGGCCGGCGCCTCGGCGGCACCGGGCTGGTTAGGCACCGGCTCGGCCTTCTCTTTTCCTCTTTCGCCTTGCGCTCCACCTTGAGCGCGTGCAGCCCCTTGGGCCAAGACGCCATCTTGGGAGTGGAGTCCTCGCTCCACGTATCCCAGTCTTCATCGTCGATGGAGATGCGCTGCTTCTCCGTCCCCGGATTCTCCACCACGGCGGTTCCTCCTGACGGGCCGGTGGCAGTTGCCTCGACACCGCTCGAGGCAGCGGCAGGTGCCGGCGTCGCGGCCGAGGGGATGGCCACGGGCACTTGCATTGGGATGGTGTCTCCTCCCCCTGCGGCTGTCGAAGCGCCGGCACATGCAATCGAAGCAGCAGCCATTAGCTTGCCTCGAGCTATCGCCTCGTCGGCCGACGTCCCTGCCGGTTCTCCCCTCGTCTTCAACTTCTTGGTGGGGGCAAGGTTGAAGGACATCAGGGGGCGTTTAACCCTAAAAAAGCAGGAGGGGAGGAATATAGAAACGGTCACCAAGAAATAAAACTAACAACAGGAAGATGGGCTCTAAAAACTTACCCCACGTGCATGGAAGGCCCTTACTCCCGGCTCCGCTCGAGCGCTCGGGGCTTTAAGGCCTCGCCACGGCCACACTGGACCCGGACCCCGTAGCCGCGGCGGGCTCCGCCCTCGAGTCCCACCGGGTCGCCCTCCGCACCCCCGCGGCGCTCGTTCGAGGAGCCCGCGCTCCTGTTGCCGGGTGGTCGAGGGGGAGACCGCCACCGTCTCTTTCCCTGAGGCACTCTGGTCCCGGGACCGCGGGCCTGACGCCGAGACCTCAGGTCGAGCCGACGAGCACGCGGAGGGCTCGTGGCTCGACTGCCGAGTCGACGGCCTCGAGCGAGCCTGTCCACCCGCTCCCCTTCCTTGCGCCACGAGCTGGCGCACCAGAACCTCCTACACAGGAGGCACGTCAACTCGAGGCGGGGGCATCAGATGGGTGGCGAGACGCTTGTCGACACCCTCAACATCATCATCATCATCGCCATCCTCCTCGTCCTCATCTCCTCGGTGCTTGGCTCCGAGGAGGTGTCCTCCCCGGCCAATTCTCCGCGTCGACGCTTCCCCCTACACACTTCTCTCATCATGAGCGCATAAGCTCTTTTTCCCTTCTCCTCCTTCTCCTTAGCCTTCTCCTTTTGTTTGCGCTCGGCAGTAAGGCGTCTCACCTGACGATCGGGAGCGTCCTCCTTCACCGGGGGCCTCGACTCCCTGAAGTTAATCACCCCTGAAAAAGAGACGCAGAAGATGAGAAGGACGGGCCTCGACGCCAGAAGCATGGAACGAAGGGAGAGCCTTGAAATCGCTTACCAAACCCAATATGTCCTAGTCCGGACGCATCGGGAAGAGGTTGATCTCCTTCGCGGTAAAGGAGTTGTCGTCGACCACTTGACGGGCGCGCTCGGCGATTATCTCGGGGTCGAGGGCCTCGAGCGACATCCGGCTCCTCCTCAGCGCGTCGGGTCGGCGTCCGCTCTCATTTGATTCAAGCGCAGCGGGCGCTACATCAGCGGGAGCACCCGTCGGCTGTGGAACCCCACGATGACGTGGGCCGCAGTTAGCAGGATCTCGCCCACCTTCATGTCGCGGAGCGCTCCTAGTGCATCGAGTGGAGGGGTGAGGTGCTTCTACTCCTCCCTGGGCACGCCATACGCCCAGTTGTCCCCGACTTGGGTGATGACGCAGTTGGTGAACTCGGGGAACAACCCCCTCGTTCTGCAAGTAGAACCACCCAACTCGCCCCCACGCACACGCGACTCGGGCGGGTCCCGGAACGCGCCTCGCGCACCGTCGGCCCGTGGCGTCCACCAAGTTCTCATTCACCGGCGGGGAACCAGCCCGCGTCGGCCACATGGGAAGACCTCGACTCCTTCCGGGATTGCTACCCAAGCTTCTAGCTCGAGGACGAGCCTGCTCCTCGAGGAGGGAGAGATGTCATGTGGGGCCGGCATTACAGCCGCACGGCCTCGAAAGCGACGAGGCCAAGGGCCGGGCCAGCAAGGCCATGATCGGTCGGGAGGAGCCCGAAGAGCCCAAAGTGTGAAAGGGCGAAATAGTTAAGGCATGTGAACATGAGATTAGAGTGTGAAAGAGAGTTAGCCGGCCAGGCTAATGCTGCTATATATATGTAAGCTTGATACATGAATGGATTAAGAAAAAAAGAAGTTATCTAAACCGCTCACCTCTTCAACTCTAATCTCACCTCTTCTCCCTCGGCAGCACAACCCTGGCGCCACCCTTACCTGGTTCATACGAGCTGCGTGGTAAGGACCCCCCCAACCTTGGGGTGGAGGCCCTTGACACCTTAGACCCCGCCAATGAGATATGCAATCCTCGGGGATACCGTTCAAGAGTGCTTGGGTGGTCGAAGAAGATAATAGCCCACAAATAATATCTCTCCAAATTTGTCCAAAACCTAAATGTTGCAAGACCTCTAGGAGGAAGGGCCAGGAGACCGGATTAAATGCATTTGAAATATCTAGTTTGAGAAATATGCGGGACTGTTTCTGTTGATAAACAAATCTAGCTGTTTGTTGCACCAACATAAAATTATCTTGTATGAACCGCCCCTATATGAAAGCACTTTGATTATGGGAAACCATTTGTCGGAGACAAGCAGCAAGCCGATTAGCCAGTAACTTGGTGATTAGTTTAGCAATACTATGCACTAAGCTGATAGGCCGAAAGTCCTTAGGCTGATTTGCACCCTCCTTCTTAGGAATCAAAACAATATAGGTTGAACTAAGAGAGCTGAAATTCCTAAATTTTCTGCTCCAAAGCGCTGAGGCTGCTGCCATAATGTCAGCCTTTATGATTGCCACCAAGATTTATAGAAGCGACCTGTAAATCCATCTGGCCCGGGGGCTTTATCAGAAGACATTTGCAGAATCGTCTTCCAAACTTCTTCCCCAAAGGAAAGTTCAAGGTCAGTCAAATCATGTGAATCAATCCTGATTTCAGCCAAATTGATGGTTCGCATTCTGTCAGTGCAACTTCCAATCACATTTTCATAGAAATTATCAATAACTTCATCTTTGTCTTTGTGGCTTGTACAGATGTGTTCCCCAGAGATGAGCCGACCACTAAAATCTTCTTAATACGATTTCTGCACCAAAAGCGGGCAAACCATCATGCCACGTCGCCCGCTAAGCCTCCAGCCGTCGGATCGGGCGAGCAGCCGATCTGGTCTGTCCGATTGCGGTCTCCGCGGGTGTCCTGCCTGTTAAGCCAGGATATCGGGTCGTAACGGGTTCCTCACGAACCCGATAGCGGGCGATTCCCGGCTTCCCGCACCTTCCTCCTCGCGGCGCTGGCACGCGCAGCCGCCCGCCACCCCCATCCCCGCCCCCGTCGCCGCATGACCGTCGCGGCCGTGCTGCGCCGCGTCGCTTTCTCGCCCCTGCTGCCCTCCTCTCCCTCAACTGCGGCGCGCGCAAATATGCCGCCCCCCAAGCTGCTCCACACACGGATGCCGCGACGATCACCTGTGGTGGCTGTGCGAGCCGATCTGCGACGGAGGGCCGGCGATAGCATACTTGGGTAGCGGGCAAGACCCGAGGTCAGAGGCGCCGTCTACCGGCCGCCCATATCTTCATCTCCGCCGCTATCAGGTTGCAGCTGTGGACGACTCGCGTTGCCACGACGAGAGCAACAATGGCGGACAACCGTCTCGCCCAGGTGCTCCAATTTACTCTTTTTATTTTGTATAATTTCGCTCTGCCTCTTTGATTCCCCGAAATTGACTCCGTATCCTATCTTAGGGTTTGGGCCTTAGGGTTTGGGCTTTGATTGCTGATATTCAGCTCTTCCTGTTTGTCTACTCAATATCCATCCCCAGGGCAATTTGCGATTCCTACCTCACAGTCTGTGAGTCACAGACGATGCACTCATCTCAACCGCTTGCTTTGCTATCCTACTCTTGCTTTTTTTTCCCTTTATTCTTCAGTTTACCATACTTCATTGAAACTGGCCTGTCGCTGCCATCCATGTTTGCTTCTGTAAAATGAAAAGATCATGGATTGCTCACATGCTAATATGTACTTCTGTTGTACAATTCCTTGCTTATGTTTACTAACATGAGGTCAGAAAAGCCAAATTAGATCACACTTCCTTCCAAGTTCAAATTTCCTCACAGTATTCAACATTAGTTATGTAGATTACAGGCTTCAAAATTTCCTCTGCATCCAATCCCACACTTTTTTTGGATTCAGGTCAAAACTTTTGATACAACAAGGCCATTAAAACATGGACACAGATAACATTAAGCTATATTTCAGATAAGGTAATGTTAACGAGTGCCTACATATTTACCTCTTGAGTCCGATCAATTGCAATTTAGTTTGCCATGGTTATTTTACTATTGCCTGAGGTGTTCATGTTAGATTTAAGGTGTGCAGTGATCTTTGTTATATACTACTGCCTCTATTTTTTAGATTTTTGACATTAGTTAGTTCAGAATTGAACCATCCAGTGTGAAATATTGAAGGGTAGGTATTGCACCTAGTATTCTTTGATAACCAACTGTTCTAAATGCAGTCCACGTTATTTTCAGATGTGTTCCCAGATATTTGAGTTTATGATCGTGGTGTGTGCAGGTCATACACAATGTGCCAAATCGCTGTTGCAGGGACCTTTCTTGGTCAGATAAATTTGCAAGCTGATGATCTGATGCTTTCAAGGCAGTAACTCTTATATAGGTGAGGGGTATGCACTATCATTGCCTCTCCTTCTAATGCTACAGAAAGTTCAATTGTTTCTCTTCATGTCAATTCACGAAAAGGCAATGCATATGTCATTTAACTGGTTGAATATACTGATTAAATGATGTTTGCATCAGTATCATTAGAAGGACCATTGCTTTATATATAAGGCTAATTGGTTAAGTGTTGCATCCATCTTCCTATTTCCTGCTATGCCACCATCAGGTTCCATTTAAGATTTTTTCCTGTCCCTAAATGTGCTTTTTCTTCCTATATCCCTTTTGATTTACCTAATACCCTTCTTGATTAACTCTGTAACTTTAACACAATTATTATAATTTCAGGCTCATTGTCTATTAAATAGGCATAAGTACTAGAGAAATCCACTTTTGTTTTCATGTGGATAACCAAAACAAGAGATGAAGTTCAAGCAGACCTATGAAACAACTTTCTTTATTCAAAATGGAAATTTCATTTTTTTGAAATCGTATAATTCCACGGATTTCACCGTATAAACATACCAAAAGAGCAATACTCTCTTACTACAATTTGGATTCATACTATACATTGTATCGATAATAATATATTATGCAAATCAAGTTGTATAGCTCTTCAAATAGTTCTTTATGATAATATTCTAATTGTCTTTTCCTGTGAGTCCTTTTTAAGATTTGGTCAGTTATAGGTGCTGACAATTCTCACATTGCCATTTAACTTGCAAAGCTTGCCCTAATTCATAATAGACTAGGATGCTATGCTCACTTATCTACTCTGTTGATTCCTGATTTGCAAACTTGACTACTTCCTTCTTCCCTGATATTAGTTACGTACTGAATCAACATATGATGGCAGTTGCTGGGGCCAAACATATTTTTTACTCGGGTCACATCTGGCCAAAAATTGGAAAGGGGCTCATGCCAAGTCATCAGAATCGGCTGGCCCCGATGCTGTAACGTAGATTCGCCCCTGCTCGCCACATCACTTCTGCCTGCAACGTATTGGACAAAACGCCCACCACCCAGTAAACTATGCATCTTATAAATTGTCAGGTCCCATCTTTGTATCTGTAAGAAAACTAAACATGAACCACTCAAATTCTGAGATTCGTACAGTTGTTTACTTTAGTAATGTTTTTGCTTATTGTAAGGAATATGATAGAGAACAATATACTATGCCCCTATTCGTCAGAAGTTATTATATGTGTTAACTATTTAACTCTGTGCCATTTGTTCAAACCGCAGCACAGATTCTCACCTTATTAGAAGTCTTCCATTCTTCACTGTTATTTTCAAATCCCATCAAGTACTACGTTAGTATATCTTAAGTTTGCCTAAGACTTTATTCCATTTGCTTGCCCTTCTGTGTCATTGTCTTCCTCATATTTCTACTTCCAGAACGACGTGTATTCCTAAAATTCCTTTAGGGGAACTACAAAATTTAAAGTTATCTTTTTTTACTGATGAAACTAGGTATCGTATATGTATGCCAGGCCATCTTATGATCTGTGAAAATGAAGTGACCACTGACGAAGTTCTCTGCCCCAGCAAATACAATGCAACATACTGAATGAGTGAATTCTTTTCACTACCTGTACATTTTACCATCTTTTGAGCATCTCCAAACGTTCTTGAAAACCTCAACGATTCTTCTCTCTGAGAATTTGTGCTTTTACATCCATGTAATTCATGAGTTTCGTATTTACATTTCAATCATTATGATGCTCTTGAAGGGGTCGAACAAAAATATGACAAGGTAATATATTGAAGACAGTTATGGATTCTTTCATTGAATCTCTTGCTTCTCCATTGGATTCAAATAATACACTTAAAACTAATTCGATAATGGCATGGAAACTTTCAGTTTAATGGAGCATCCACGTGTGCAGATCATAGTGCTCATTGTTATCATGTTATGTTCCACTATCTATACTATAAAAGAGCGTTGAAATTGGAGGACACCCGCCCAGATCTCATCCGTCCGATTATCAATCCGATGGTTATCGACGACCTGACCTGACATCGTCTTTCCCTCGACGTAACCCGCGGCACGGCAACGCTGCCAACCACTCCTTTCTTTCACCCGCTGCATGCCTTACTTATGTGACAACGTAAGGTCTATCCCGCACGCTACCTCTCACGTCCTTTCGGTCGCTCACGTCCGTTCGTTACCGATCTTTTCCTTCCCCTTCAATTGCACGATAACCGCAGGTGGCCGGACGCAACCGCGTTGCTAAGGCGGCCTCGACGACACCGGGGAAGAGACAACACTGCAATGACGGGAAGTGAGGCGACCTCATCGCCGGTGGCCGGACGCAACAACGTTGCTAGCTAGGGACGGCCTCGACGACACAGGGAAGAGACAACGCTGCATGAGACGGCCTCGACGACAGGAAGAGAGACGACCTCACTGCAGCACACCTCCGGCATAAGGGTCACCCTCGATGACGTGCTGGTGCTGCTGCGGCAAACGCGCGCCAACAGAAGAGGATCATCGCCGGAGGACTTGTCGGTCACGTGCATGTGATCTCTACTCCCATGGCCGGACCATCAGTCTGACGCCGGGAACCGAATGACTCCCGCTCAGGACGGTTAATTATCTCCTCCTCCCCGAATCGACGCAACGATCTGATATGGGTTGTTATATTTGCATAAAGTTTTCCTTTTTAAGGTAGGTAATCATATATATTCTCCCTGTTGCATACAATAAATAGTTTATTCCAATTTGCCACAAAATCTCCTATGACAGTTGCTGATTTACAAAGCCTTCACTGTTAGGGTCACGGCAGGTACATCTTTTTTTTTTTGACAACTTTTCTGATTATATACTTAAACGAAGAGCGCAGACTGGGACTGTCCCCTTATCACTAAGCCAGAGTATATGATAGTCCCATATTTTCATATTAGATCACTGACCCAAGTAAGAAAATTGTTCTTTTCTCATGATTTTATTTGTACACAAAACAAGGACCATCCATAATACAACCGGCACATCCACTGGCCATTAGCGGCAACGCCGCGATCTTTTCTAGTTCTCTATGACGGGCATGCAGGTGGAAGAGCTTGGTGTTAGCGTCACCCTCACAGAGCCAGCCAATACGTGACCTCGGCCTATCAATAGTTCTATTCAGGGAGGCAAGAGCAAGACTATGCTTCTTCAAATTATTTTTCAGCCACAATTCACCTGGAGATAGGAGGCGGTTATCCTGAGTGATCTCAAGCTGATGCAAGATTTCTCTTGCCAAGGCAAGCTGATGCCCTCGCCGTTGCTTTCAACTTCTGTTCCAGAGTTAAGGACAAGAGCCAGTAAGGAACCGACGCCCAGGCTGCAGTAATATAGAGCTATCATCTCAGTAAGTGAACCATAGGATCCTGAAGAGCACAAAATAGTCTGTTAAGAATATATGCATCTGGAGTCAACAGACACGGACCCCCGCGTCGCCCCGCCGCCAGGGCGACTCGGGCGGAGAAAAAACTAACCAGCAGCCGGCTTCCCCACACGCCAATTCTCCCCTCGCCGCCACCGGAGGGGACGGCCGGGAAGCCCGCGCTAGCCCTGATGATGGTGGTGGCGAGGTCTTCGGGTGGAAGCCATGGCTTTCGATCGGGGCGGCGCTCGGAGCCTTGGCGATGCGGACGACGCGGTGGTGAAAGAGGAGCGCAGGACGACTGTGCGGATCTGTGCTGTGGCGGCGGTGGTGAGCGACATGGTCGCCGATCCACCGTCTTCGTGGACGGATGTTGGCCTACGGGTCAGATCTGCTTCGGTGGAGATCGTCAGTGGATGGCCTACTGGTTCTGTCCTGGCGGTCGTTGCCGGAGTGGCCGCTGACCGCGCGGCGGCCACGCCTGGTTGCCGGCGGTGGTGGCAGCCTGTGCCGTTGGCAGCTGATGGCGCTTGCGGCTGGCGGCGGTGGTCCGTGCAGGCGAGAGGGGGGGTGCTACCTGCCCCTCCCACACGACTTTACCGGCCGGCGGCAAGCAGCCTAGGCAGCTACGGTGGCGGTCAGATCAAGGCAGGGGCGCTGGGTTTGGAGGCGTCCAAACCTGGCGACCCTAGGGAAGAAGGCGGCGCCCGCACTGGTGATGGTGTCGTTGTCTGCGATGGGAAACTAGTTGGTGGAGCCCTATTTTCCGGATTTGATGGTTTGATCCAGTGATGTATGTCGCTGGGGGTATGGCATAACGGCATGGCTCTTGGAGGCAGCGGTAGTGCTACCATGTTTGGACGGCGATGACGCCTGTGGGCGCCATTTTCCTCGCTGGAGGCGTCGTCTTCTCCTCCATGTGGATCTCCCCGGGTGAAAACCCGGTGATGATGGCGTCTTTGGATGTCATATGCTCGTTGGAGACGTCGCTTTTGGATGATCCCATGGATTGTCGGCTTTGGTGCCGAATTAGTATTGGTGGGTTTCTTGCAGGTGCACCAGGAGCTCCTTTCCGTTGCCAGGTTACAGTATCCGGAGCCTCCAATGGCGGTCGACGCCCTACGTTCTTTTAGTACCTTTAGGTCTGATAGACGTGTTTTGGTGTCGATTTGTTCCTTATTGGAGATGTAATTTTTTATTCAGAAACAGTAGGGTTATAAATCCAAAACAAAAGCATTTACACTCAGAGATGCAGGAAACATGTATTCCAAACAATATATGTTGCATACTTTGTCACCCAATTTTCTAAGCTTATTGGGAAAATATTGTTCCTTCCACAACAGCAGGAGGAATTTTTGGAATGCATAAGTTAGGTTTTTTCACCAAGTCATCGTAAAAATAATATGTACGATGAGAGATGGAGCATTATATATCTGAATATATTACTCTACTCAATCATAAGTACACCAAGGGAAAGCCTAGAAAATATGTGTTAATCTATGGCAGCAACCTCTACTGTAACTCCACAGTTTTTTGGTTCCGACAGTACAGTGAGCAAATGTCTTGCAATCCTGTAGACGCTATATGTAGGCTGACCCATATCAAGTTGTGACAATTACTATCATTTGAGTAAAAGGAGAGAAGCACTGGAAAATAATTTGTGGAAAAGCAAGTACATTCGAAAACCAACAATCTACAGAAACAGGTTCATCCGCTACTCCCTGACATTTTTGCATACCTGGAACAGCGGTTAATCTCAACATCTATCAGGTAAGGCATAGTAGATGGAGGAAATTTTTAAGGGCCTGATCGGTTTGATAGGAATGTGTTCAGGAATTATTTCAGCTCATTCAAGGCTATCTAAATTAGGCAAACATTTCTGGTAAAAATTGCTCCAGGTTAGCATTGCAGCTCAGCCGAACGATACCTAGGTTTTTTTTATTAGAAAAGGAGGAACCATGAACTGCACAAAAGGCCTAAAATCTATACGAAAAGTTTGGAAGGCCGAGTGGAACTGGAATTTGGATAGAAATAAATAGAGGAAGGCAACTTGAGGCATACCTGTTACTCTTTGATTGATGTGCATGAATGATGGTGGGCTTGTCCAGGAGAGCTTTATACATATGATTCATGAACTACACTGACTCCAGGTACATCTGAACTGTAGTTGATAAGCCCTGCTCCAAGTTATCTTAGCATTACCATTTACTTTATGCAAAGTCCTTAGGCCGATTAAGTGTGAAGCATGTGAGCTCCCTTGACAACCAAGGAAACTATCTCTAGTAGCTTTATGCTTTATGCAATATTCCCTAGAATATGCTCTAGTGAGCAACTTGTACCCCAAGATGAATTTTTCCTATATAATGGAATACTAGGCCAAGGTGCCATCTGCCTTTGGCTTGAAAGCATAAGTCTTGTGCTTATCCTCTTAGGAGTAGTTGGGCTATTGTCTCAGCACCCTTATCATCTATCTTATCTTTTAAGCATCTTTACTTTAGCATCTAGAGAATATGCTCTAATCCTTTCTTCAGGACCAAGAAGCTATCCTATATGTATCCCAACCTACCATGGTTTGTGGTAAGGCTAATAGAATGAAAATTCCAGCCCCAGATTTGAGATTTGTCTCTAATAATTGGTATTCGAGCCTTAGGGTTCTTACCTGTGTATCTTTCCCCATCCCAATCCCGTCCAAATCGGAAGCCATGCCCAACATCCACAAGAAATTCCCTCACTTCCCACTCTTCCGTCGAGTCTGCGACATCAGCAAGACGGCGACGGCAGGCTACGCGCGCGCACCCAGCGGCTCGCGGACGCTGATGCAGCGCAGGCGCGCGCGCTGGCGGACGCGGACGCGGCGGCTCACGTGGCGCTCGTCGCGGAGGCGGAGTTGCGGGCCATGCGGGCGGCCGAGGCGGCGCGCCAGGCAACGGCTGTGGCTCGCGCGGCTACGGATGCTGTTGCGTCCCATCGCGAGGAGAAGCGGGATGCGGATGCGCACGAGGTGGAGCCGGGCATGCGAGCGGGCGACCTCGATGTAGATGTCAGCTTCGACGCGGACTCCGACACGGACGTGGACGTGAGGGCCGTGCGGGTCCAGCAAGGAGGCGCGCGGGCACGAACGCATGCCGCGCGTGATTGTGGGGGAGTTCGCGATCCCCGTGCAGAGCGGGTCCTGGAGATCCAACGCCTACGCGGAGGCCGCTCGGCTACTCGGCCGGAGGAGGATCTTGACATGTTGGGTCACCGGATCGTGCACCCGGTAGGCCTTTGCCTCGCATAGCCGATGAACACACCGGCCTTAACGTGATCATCGAGCTTGCCAAGCTAGGACAACTCCTTGGTGTAGGTGACTCCTTGGTGTAGGTGGGTGACCGTCGGCGTGCACCCGTACCAAGCTTTGTAGGTCGTCTTGCCCTGTAGTGTGCGCGTCGGCGATCGGTTGAGGAGGCGTACCGCCGTCATGATGGCCTTCCCCCAAAACCTCCCCTGCATCTTCTTTTGCTTCAGCAACGCCCGTGCCATCCATGGCGGATTCTAAAAGTGATTGAAGGGGGGTGATCTATTCTTCCTCTCCTCTCCATTTTTCTTCTTTTCTCCACCTCTTCTCCATCACCCTCCCTATACTTCCATTGTTGCACCAGCGTTAGGGGGCTGGAGCCCCCTAGCCCCCCTTTAGATCCGCCTTTGCATCCCATAGCTACCATGGTCTGGTTCCTGCGCTCCACGATGCCATTCTACTGAGGGAATAAGGGGCAGAGAAGTGGCACTTGATACCTTGATCAACGTAGTAGGAGACGAAGTCGGTGAGCTGAACTCACCACATTGTCATTGTGCAGGCATTGAGCTTGCGACTGCTCTCCATCTCGGCTGCATCCTTGGATGGCAGGAGGACGACCCACATGAACAGCGTTGCATCATCCAACCAGGAGAAGTATCGCCGCCCTCCAGGAGTCACTGGCAGAGGTCCCCGAGGTCCCCGTGCACCTGCTCAAGCTGATCATCGGCACGGTACTCTGCTTCAAGGGGAAGGGGCGCCTCTGCTTCGCGGTGACGCACGCGTCGCACAATTGCTCGACATGGTCGACCACTGCCCATCTTCCGGAGCGCAAAGTGTAGATGGCCGAGCTGCTTGTGCCAGTGCCACGCCTCGTGGTAATTGCATGCGGTGAGGCATAAGGGCTCGGCGTGCGTTGTCACTGCAGATGCGCGCTGCGGCTATCGAGTCCCAAGCATCCTTGGCGTTACACTTCTCCGCGATGAAGGACTTCATCTCTGGCGGGACCGAAGCGATGAGGGCCTCCAGCGCCCCCCGATCCTCGCCGAAGGTGACGTCGTCGTACTTGACCGCCTCCCACATATGTCGGGACTGCGTCTTGATCTTCATCACTGATGACCACTCAGAGTAGTTAGTCTTGGTGAGTATGGGCCAGTCGTCGCCGATGCCGGAGACCTTGACGACGTTCTAGATGAGGGGTGGAGAGCCAGGCCGTCCGTGCCAACATGGTGCCGCTCTAGGGAAGGGGAGGCGCGCCTGCGAGGGCTCTGCGCGCCAGCATCCCGTCCACCTGGCTCGCGGTCGTAGTCCCAGTCGTTGTCGCGTTCGCCGCGTGCGTCGAAGTTGCGTCCGCCGCGGTTCCGTGCGCGGAAGGCTCGCATGGCCTGCTCCTGCTCTGCCTCCTCCCGCCGTCGCTGGGCCTCCAGATAACAATTGATGCGAGGATCCTGCCAGGGATGAGCCCCCATGGCCAGCCGCGACATCGTCTTCAATGTGCGACTGGGATTGGGCCTTGTCGGAGCACAGGTTGTTGGACGCGGTCGACGACGACTTCATCGTCGAGTTTGTCTGGCTAGGAGGAGCTAGTGGAGCACAGGGCGCATCCCCAACAATGTTTGGGTCACCGTCATCAGTACCAATTCCTTCACCCTTGCCACCCCGTTCATCTTCACTAATTTCGGTGGAGTCCAAAGAAAGTATGACGACCGTGGAGAGTCCTCCACCTCCAGCTTTCCCTGTTGTGGCAGTTCCTTCTCCAACACCGCCACCAGCCACGCCTGGTGCCTAGGTCGAGTACACCACTCCACTGGACGATGATGAAGATCGCCGCTTAGACGAGTACTTCTTCGACGACGAACATCTACGATACAGGATGGTCACCAACATCCTCGGCGATCGACCTACTCCACCATCGGCGCTGTGCCTCTTCGCCAAGCCGTACCTCACGCACGCCAGCAAGCCTGCTTCCTATGCCGAGGCCAACGGTCATTCATGCCGTCAAGCAGAACCACACCTAGGAGTTCGTGCACCTCCTCATCGGTGCGTGGCGCCGCTGTCCAGGAACCAGCCATCCATCTTGTCGCCGCCGCCGGAGTCGGTGCCGAGGAAGGCACGCGCCCGCAGCTCCACGATGTCGAGGTTGGTGTTCTTTGTGTAGAAGGAGCAGGCTTGGGCCTCGTTGCTGCTCAGCTCCTCGTCCATCGCCAGGAATGGGGCAAGATCATCCTCTGCCTCCGCCATGTTCGCCGCGCCACCTCGCTCCCGATCGCGCTGCTCTCGTCGAGGTCAAAGAAGCCATGAGCGAGAAACAGGGCATCGTCGTCCTCAGCCTCCATGACATGAGCTGCTCCAGCACCCTCGCTGCCACGACCTCCCCTGCGCTCACCGCGATGGCCACCGCGGTCGCCTCCACGACCTACACGATAACCACCGCGCTCACCGCGGTCACCGCCACACTTCCGACATGGCTGGTGTTGACGGTTGTTAAGTATCAATTTTATACCGTCAACGCAGCAAGAGAAAGGACTAATATGAGTTCACCTGTTAGATATAGGGGTTACACGACGAATTCCACGAGTTTTGGTGATTGTCTATTTCTCGTAGGGGTTATCGAAAGAGAACCAAAGGAGGCCCACATGTCATGATTACATAGAGATAAAGACCGAACGGGTAAAATTGTATAATCTAGAAGACTCCGAAGGCAAACCCCGGGAAGCTGGGGCCCACTGCGGGTGGCCGGTCGGCCGACCCGGAGGGGAGTCGGCCGACTCCCCACCTCCACCAATCGGGTGGAGTCTCGTGGATCCCGCCTCCACCGCCTTTGAGGATGAATAATTATCGTCCATTTAGGTCGGTTTGATCCGAGGGCCGTGGTTAATCCTAGGGGCTATATATTCGAGCCCCGGCCCCCGGGTGAAACCCTAATTCAAGCTAATTCATTCAAGAGTTCATTCTCTCATCGAATTCGAGAAGCCAGAGCCACCATCTCAATTAGAGCTCCATAGTTTAGTAGCATAGCTACATAGGAATAGATCTAGAGGGAATCAAGCCTAGCTTGGAGTCCGGATCTGTCGGAGTTCTTGGTAATTCCCCTCTACATTCTTGTAATATTCATCATTGTTCGTGATACTATGAGTAGTACTTTATTCTATTCTATTATATCGACTTGACTTTGCTCTATTTGATTATGTTCTCAATTATATTGTTCTTAGTTTACTTTGATTATATGTTTAGCATAGTTGGACTAGAATTATGTTTATGCATAGGATCGTATAGCGCTTGCTCATTAGATCGATGGGTGAGTGGTAAATATTGTGTAGGCGTGGTGCCTAGACCGTATTTATCTGCGATTACACCCTATTGGCCGGGTCGTGTGGTAGATCGCGGAAGTGACAGGTTCCGTTGAGTCCTTTGTATTCCATCCCCCGTTGGTAGGTCTTAGTAGAACAACCTATTACATTGAAGTCATTGCTATGTCTTTTGTCTTCTCGGTAATATCACTATGCATAGATGTAACCTTTTCCCGCCATGATTGCTAGATGTTCTTGCACTAATCATTGTATGCTTTGACCTTATAGTTAGAATAACATAGGATTATACCCTAGATCGTCCTAGTCCATGCTAGTGTTATAAGCTTAGAGTGCTAAGTTGAGATGGCTTATTACTATTATTTTATGTGGCTAAATGCTCTCATTTATCTTATGTCATTTATCATTCATTCCTATATTTTATGTGACACTTACCCCGTATGAGATGATCGATACGTACAAGGTTAAGCTCTCCATTACAGCATGTGCATTGCTCATCACTCATTATCCAAAGGCATTCCCTTCCCAAGGGTAAAAATATAAATAACGATACCCGGATACTCCTGGTTAAAATGCTACATCGGTATTATCTCGTGCGCTGCGGATCCCATATTTATTTCTAGTAGCAAACTGCATTATTTAGTACCGCATTTTTGGCGCCATGTTGGGGATGACAACCTAACACCGAGTGGCGTTAGAAATGTCAACAAGCATTTTTGGCGCCGTTCTTAGGGGAAGGTTGAAAGCCAATGGATAATGAGCATCACTGCACTAGATAATGTGATTGAGCTGTCTTTGTCATACTAACCCATCTCTACAGGATTACCCTTGCTTTGTCTACTTGTGTATCTTATGCAGGGTAATCAAGACAATTCTTCCTGATAATTATATTGACGATCCAGAAGCTTTAATCAGGAAGGCCAGAAGCAAGTTGAAGAAGACCAATCAATCATCATCATCAACTCAACTTGGAAGTTTGTCGAAAGCAGAAAGTCGACCTTTCGTTCGAGACTTGACACCAGCGTTTGAAGCCATGGCGCACAAGTCACTCCGCGAGTTCTCAGCTCCAACTACGGACAACATTCGTACTGGACCAGCCGGACATCGAAGGAGCTTTTGAGCTCAAGCCTGCGCTAATCAACATGGTGCAAGCAAGCCGCTTACGTGGGAAGGCCCATGAAGATGCTAGTGCTCATCTCCAACACTTCCTGGAGATTTGTAGCACATTCACTATCAAGGATGTCCCCGAGAGATGCTATACTACTTCGCCTCTTCCCATTCTCACTCCTGGGGAGAGCGAAGCAGTGGTTCTACGCCAATAAGGAGAAGAATACTACGTGGGCACTATGTTCCACCAATTTCTTGGCGAAGTTCTTGCCCATGGGCAAGACAAATGCTCTTCGTGGGAAGATATCAAGCTTTCAGCAACATCATGATGAGACTGTCCTAGAAGCTTGGGAGCGCTTTCAAGATTACATCCTCGAATGTCCTCATCATGGCATGGAGAATTGGCCGCTTATGCGGACATTCTACCATGGGCTCGATGAATGTGACACACGTGAAACGATGGATGCCGCTGCTGGTGGTGCATTCTTATCACTCACTATTCCTCGTGCCACAGCTCTTGTGGAGAAGATGGCATCCAACCAAGGTTGGAGTGAAGAAAGAACTCGAGACCCACAAGAGAGGTGGAGGAATGCACCCGTGAAGGAGGTAGACATGCTGTCTCGCCAAAATGGATTTGCTAATGAAGAGGCTCGATGAGAGAGCCACGGAGAAGAAAGAAGTCATGCATATACATGATGCTCGCATGACATGTGAAGAGTGTGGAGAGACCGGGCACACAGGTGCTAACCGCCCAGCCGAAGGAAGACGTGAACTACCTCAATAACAACAATAACAATAATAATTACTACCGTCCTCAAGAGAATCAAGGTTGGAATCAGCAGCCGAGGCCTAACTACTCGTGCAATTATTCGTGCAACTATCAAGGTAACAACTCCTCCTACAATAATTACAACCAGCCGCCTTTGAGAGAGTTAGTGCTGAATCAAGGCAAGATGATGGACAATGGTCCAAGAAGCCGACATCAAATGACAAGGTCCTAGAGACACTCGGCAACGTAATGGATGGCTTTTCCAATGCCATCAAGAGTCACTTCAGCTTCAACAAGATACTTGAGTCACAGTGCACGTGAGCTTGTTAACCTTGCTCCCTCCACCGGCCAAGGTAAACTGGCAGGACAACCCGAAGAGCTCGAGACTGCAAATCTTGTTGATATATTCAATGTAGAAGATAGCCGGAGTGATCCATCGAAGGGGTCATGGATAGACTCAACTCGCCAATCAAGAAAGGCGATCCGGGAGACCCGATCATTCCGATCGCCATTGGAAGTACTAACTTTAATGAGGCAATCTGTGACTTCGGTGCAAGCATCAACATCATGCCAAGAGTGATATATGAGAAGCTATTCAGATGCCCCTTAGCATATACAACCATGTGCTTACAGACTTGCGATCGTCACTCCGTGTTCCTTTGGGAGTACTTGAAGACATATGTGTACGAGTGGGCAACTCGTATGTTCCTGCAGACTTTGTGGTAGTAGATACAGGCAGTGATGAAAGGTCTCCTATCATTCTGGGACGACCGTTCTTGAACACTGCTGGAGCCATCATGTATGCCAACACCGCCAAGATCATCTTCAACATCAAGGGCAAGAGAGAAACCTTCTTCTTCAAGAACAGAGTGCTGCAGTTCCCAAAGACATCCTCATCGCGAACGGTGAGAAGAAGAAGAATCCAGCTAAGAAGAGCAAGAACAAGAATAAGAAGACCAAGAAGACGAGACAGAAGGGATGGTCACCGCAGTCCACAAGGAGCATGACCACTTACTCGATCCCCACGTCGATCAAGAAGGATGACCTGTGTGTCCCAACCATTCAATGCTCCATCAACGAAGCTCTTTCAATAAAGCATGTCGTGACACCGGATCGGCGTCAACATTATGGCCAAGGTAACTTATGAGTACCTATATGGCACTATGCCTTTGGAGCCTACCTATGCACAAATGCGGATGGCGTACCCGGACATTCCGCTTCGTCGAAGGAGAAGTGAAGGATGTCCTCATCCGGATAGATGACCATTATGTCCCTACGAGACTTCCTAGTCGTTGACATGGGAGATGACTACGATCCTCCAATCATCCTAGGAAGACCATTCCCGAACACCACCGAGCTATCATCTATATCGGGACGGAGAGATCCATTTCCACTTTCCCACTGAGAAGGTACGCCGCTACTTCAACAATAATTATATAATCACTGAGGAGCCCAAGAAGAACAGAGCAAAGAGAAGGCAGCGTACCCGTCGCCAGAACAAGAAGAACATCACTGTTGATGGATGGGCTAACTATGAGGAGAAGTATTCAGATATGAAGATCGGTACCCGAAGAGAAGAACATTGTAGAAAAACCGAGAAGGTGCTTGTCATCGAAAGAGAAACAACCGCTCCAAGAAGCTTCCTCCTCAAGATCACCCTCTCCAACAAAGAAGGTGTGGAAGGTAAAAGAAAAATCAGAAACTATTCCTACACAAGAGGCGACATCATCTGAGGCGCCAGCCAGTGCGCCCCTTGAAAAATGAGCGAACATGACAAGTCCTGTTCGGAGGACTTAAAACCACCGAACGCCGCGCCAAGAGGTAACTTGGTATTTATCAGCAATTCGCTTTTCAGCATCATAATTTTACCTTAGCATATTTGTTTTCCTATTTGCACCTTAGTTACATCTTTACCATCTCTGCATTAGAAAAGAAAATAAAGATGTTGTACATTTGCATCCAGAAAAACTTTAAGCCCCATGTGGATAATCATTCACCGTGGTGGCACAAAAATAATTTCTCAAAGCATATTTATTTTTCCCGTTCGCATTCCTTAAATAATAAAAATATAAAAATATTTCTTGTGATCCCGTTAGAACAAGTCTAAGTTAAGAAAGTTCTAGACAACAAGGCCTAGAGGTTTTATCACTAACGCTTAATCAGTTCCACAAGCTTTGTTGTCTATTTGAGCTTCACGGAACATCAAGGATCATGAAGAGCTAACAGTGCGAAGGACATCCAAATCCCCCGTCGGAGTGTTGCCCGCGAAAATTGAATGCTTGTCTCCAACGGCGGCTATCTACGACACTCCCGGAGGACTAGAACGTCTTCGTGCCTGTCAAGCAACATCGCAGACTATGTCAACATCCGGCTTGGGGAGAGCATCCCCGTGTACCAAGCTAAGTGTTTCCAACTTATCTCGTTTATGCCTTGTTAGAATATGTTTTGTTAAAACAACTAAAAAAGATGAATAACCATAGAAACCCAGTAAAGATTTCCTTATTTATCTTTACTACTTTTGGAGAGCTCTTGCAATCGTCATTAAAAGTGATCCCTAGAATAAACTCTACATGGAGATGATGAATAGTTGCTCTGCCATAATTCCTTTCAAGTACCTAGTTTTCAACCTTGCACTCTCCCGAGTTTTGGACACAACTTGTTTAGATTTGAGATTTGCTCGAACTGAAACTTGTGGGTAGCGAACACTTGATCTAAGTCTAGGTGGTTGACGGGTATGATATGGGAAGGTTTTGAGCTGCTATCTATCTTGTTCCTAGAGATACTAGAGTTACGAGAATTTATCTTTGAAAATATTAAATTCCTGCATGATGAGTTCCTTTATGATGAGAGTTTAAATTCCTACCATAGCCATATATTCATGCTTACTAGATTAGGAAAACCCATCTGTTTAAATAGATCATATTGTAGGTTTGAGTGTAGACTTTATAGGCATTGAGTGTGGTTATCTTTGTGGACCCATAAGGAATTAGTCACGCGGTTAAAGTCAATACTATGTGCTCTCCATCCATTGACCTATGCTACTTACGTCCTCGAAGCACGCACCCATTTTATAAATACTACATTCATTACAGTGCTACTACGTTCCTCGAAGTACCACCCACATATAGATCCATATCCACCACATATTGTGCTATCTCTACCCTGGAGATACGCACTTATGCTACTACTATCCTGGGAGTACGCATTCCCCACTTATTGTGCTATCTCTACCCTGGAGATACGCACCTATGCTGCTCCTACCCTGGGAGTACGCATCCATCCATTCATCCATCCACATATACATACGCCATTCCTTTCACGGCATCCGAGAAAAGGTTCTACTCCTATGCGGGAGTGAACGTCTAGACATAATCATCGCCGTTCTATTTGCCTACATAAAAGCTCCAGTTATTATCATTTCAAGTTATATGAATCCCCGTTGCTAAAGTTTTGTTTCCGGAGGATTGGTTGCTCTAAAAAAAAAAAAAGAGAGAGAAAAAAGAAGAAAAAAAGAAGAAAGAAAGAAAAAAAAGAGTAGCCAAGTCCTTCCATTCAAGAAGTTTCAAGGTTTTCGAATAAAGGGAGTCATGTTATCCTCGAAGGAGCAAGTGTAGAAGTAGATGTTCACCAGTTGAGTACCCCTCATAATCATTTCTTTATTACCATCATCCTATCATCTTTCCATCCATTCCATTTCCTCATTCACATGCACATATGACTTTATTATTTTAGTTCCTATTGGATCCATGTCTTAACTGCGTGCAATATATGCAAGTGAGTTTGAGTGTCTCCCCACCTATGAGCTCCACATAAGCCTATTAGAAAGTAGGGTGAGAGAGAGAAGGCACTTTCCACTATGCCTTAGTTCCATAAATACCACATATTCTTGAGAGAAGAGAGAAGGCATACACTACTCATGCCTTGGAGAGGATCCGAAAATACCACAAATGAGAGACCCGAAAGGTTCATACAAGGAACTCGAGTTTTATTTCAAAACCTTGCAAAAACTCCGGGATAATAGTTGATCAAAGAGCGAGAAACATGGCGCTTGACTTGACCGTTCTATCTTTCAACTACTCAAGACCCAAGTGACGGTTACAAGCCCCATGGTGAAAGGTAATATGAGTGAGTTTTGAGTCGGGATAGTTCACTCTAATCCGGAGGAGAGTTCTTGTTTGAACGCATGTGTACTTGTGAGGAGTGAAAGCATTGTAGCAACTCCCGATCCATCATCGAGTCTATCTTTGCTCGGGGACGAGCAAAAGGTAAGCTTGGGGGAGTTTGTTGACGGTTGTTAAGTATCAATTTTATACCGTCAACGCAGCAAGAAGAAAGGACTAATATGAGTTCACCTGTTAGATATAGGGGTTACACTCACGGAATTCCACGAGTTTTGGTGATTGTCTATTTACGTAGGGGTTATCGAAAGAGAACCAAAGGAGGCCCACATGTCATGATTACATAGAGATAAAGACCGAACGGGTAAAATTGTATAATCTAGAAGACTCCGAAGGCAAACCACGGAAGCCGGGCCCACTGCGGGTGGCCGGTCGGCCGACCCGGGGGGAGTCGGCCGACTCCCCACCTCCACCAATCGGTGGAGTCTCGTGGATCCCGCCTCCACCGCCTTTGAGGATGAATAATTATCGTCCATTTAGGTCGGTTTGATCCGAGGGCTGTGGTTAATCCTAGGGGGCTATATATTCGAGCCCCGGCCCCGGGTGAAACCCTAATTCAAGCTAATTCATTCAAGAGTTCATTCTCTCATCGAATTCGTAGAAGCCAGAGCCACCATCTCAATTAGAGCTCCATAGTTTAGTAGCATAGCTACATAGGAATAGATCTAGAGGGAATCAAGCCTAGCTTGGAGTCCGGATCTGTCGGAGTTCTTGGTAATTCCCCTCTACATTCTTGTAATATTCATCATTGTTCGTGATACTATGAGTAGTACTTTATTCTATTCTATTATATCGAGACTTGACTTTGCTCTATTTGATTATGTTCTCAATTATATTGTTCTTAGTTTACTTTGATTATATGTTTAGCATAGTTGGACTAGAATTATGTTTATGCATAGGATCGTATAGCGCTTGCTCATTAGATCGATGGGTGAGTGGTAAATATTGTGTAGGCGTGGTGCCTAGACCGTATTTATCTGCGATTACACCCTATTGGCCGGGTCGTGTGGTAGATCGCGGAAGTGACAGTTCCGTTGAGTCCTTTGTATTCCATCCCCGTTGGTAGGTCTTAGTAGAACAACCTATTACATTGAAGTCATTGCTATGTCTTTTGTCTTCTCGGTAATATCACTATGCATAGATGTAACCTTTTCCCGCCATGATTGCTAGATGTTCTTGCACTAATCATTGTATGCTTTGACCTTATAGTTAGAATAACATAGGATTATACCCTAGATCGTCCTAGTCCATGCTAGTGTTATAAGCTTAGAGTGCTAAGTTGAGATGGCTTATTACTATTATTTTATGTGGCTAAATGCTCTCATTTATCTTATGTCATTTATCATTCATTCCTATATTTTATGTGACACTTACCCCGTATGAGATGATCGATACGAGACAAGGTTAAGCTCTCCATTACGGCATGTGCATTGCTCATCACTCATTATCCAAGTGCATTCCCTTCCCAGTGGTAAAAATATAAATAACGATACCTGGATACTCCCGGTTAAAATGCTACATCGGTATTATACGTGCGCTTGCGGATCCCATATTTATTTCTAGTAGCAGTTGCATTATTTAGTACCAGCATTTTTGGCGCCATGTTGGGGATGACAACCTAACACTGAGTGGCGTTAGAAATGTCAACAGCTGGCGACAGTCACGCGCCCAGTGGCTGGCCCAGCAGTAGTTGAGGCAGATGTTGTCACGATGTGCGTTGCGTTTGCTGCCTCCGACATCTCCTCCATCAACACTGTCGCCATCTCCTCTTCTGGGACCTGTGCTTCTGGCCGTCGCGCAGTCGCTGGCGGGGATCCATGGATGACGACACGCCAAAATCGTCTATGCTCGGTGGAACCTGTCAACGTTGATCCGAGCAGCAATGGTGTCCTATGCCTCCTTCGCGCTCTCCTAGGCGGTGAGAGAAATCCCCATCTCCTGGGGCACGGACGTGATGATGATCTTGAGCCCCCGACGATCGTCGCAGTAGTGGATCGGCAGCCCTTGGACGGCATCCCAAAGCTCCCTCGCCTGCATCTTCAACTCCATGCCCATTTATGAGTGTTGGTCTTCATCAACATCGGCCAGGTGGTGCCGAAGTCGGAGTTGCGGTACACCGTCTGGACGACCGACGAATCATGGCGACCTCCACGCCATGCTAGTTGTTCCTCCCTCAGCGGATGCCACTCTACCTGAATCGCGGCTGCAGTGGTCGCTGTGGCCTCTACCGCTGCGACGGCCTGCCTTGCCGCCTTGATCGTGGCTGCTTCTGTTGCTTTCGCGACTTGTGGGCGTGCGAAGCGGTTATTGGGATTGCGGCGAGGAGGATTGCGGCGAGCTTGGCGCCATGATCGATATCGATCTCGGCGACAACAGGGCGACGAGGAATAGGGAGCGGCGGAGACCTTGTGCCAGTGCCCAAGGGAGATATAAATCTCAATCCTGGGCTACTTCTTTCATTAATCGAGATAGACTCTTATAGACTTTACAATCTGGACTCTTTGACTCTTGACGAATAACAAACTCTCCTACTAATCCTGACCAATGACTTGTAACCTTAACTAATCCCCTAGGACTCTGGATAACCTGACTTGACTCGACCAACCCTGACTAAACCGATGGGTCTGAGTCCACGAGACCAATCTAACTCTGAATTGAACCTGTCGATGGTGGTCTGGCTCAGCCGCTTTTGCCACGCCTTTCATTAGTCTTGCCCATCATAACATCTCTCCCTCTCTCGGGGAACAGCTTGTCCTCGAGCTGGGAGGGGTAAGCTTCTTTGAACACAGGAACAACATGCCAGCCCACTCAACAAAGATATGCCAAACTCTGCGGTGTAGTTCAGAGTGCAGCACACATTCCGGGCGTTAAAGGGCCCGGCCATGGCGAAGAGGAGGCAGGTCCGGCGTCGACGTCGGAGCAGGGCCCCGGAATGGCTTGAGCACCCCCACGTGGAAGACATCATGAATCCAGGCATCGTCCGGGAGCTGCAGGCGGTAGGCCACTTCCCCGATGCGTTCTAGCACCTGGAACGGCCCTGCATACCTTGGCGCGAGCTTGCCGTGGCCACTAGGAACCAAGGACTTGGTGTGGCGGTGCAACATCCACAGCAACACCTAATCCCTGACAGCGAACGACACTCTCGAGCCACGTCCGGTATCCTTCGGCCTCCTCCCAGCACTTCAGCTCCAGCCGGTCGTCCATCGCGACGCCGGGGGCTTGAGGGTCCTCCGTGTCGTGGAGCGTGATCTTCTCCCTCCCCCACTCCGGGTAGGAGGCCTTCATGCACTCGGCCACAGCGTTGCTGACCTGCGCCACCGCCTCTCGAGAGCCGCCGTACTCGGCCACCCGGTCGGCCAGAGTGGGGCAGAGGGGTGCCTCCTTCTGCCGCTCCCACAGGGCCTCAACCCCGAGGCCCATCGAGCAATCCCGATTACGGCCGTCGGTGGACCAGAAGGAGCCGAGCGGCGCCCCGTAGGATGCCACAGACCCCATCAAAGGAGACGGGGCACCGCGAGGCGAGCTCGATGAAGAATCAGGGGTGCCTTCAACTTCTGGTGGCTGCACCCGGGGGCTCGAGGGCGCGGCCGCCTCCGATTCCTTGCCCAGCAACGACGGGGGTGCGCTACCGAGCGACACGCCACCCTGATCGAGCGGGTTGGTGGCGGTCGCGACGGTCACTGGCGTCGCCTTCCGCAGCTCTCGTTCCCCCGCTTCGAGCTGGAGCTGCTTCGGCTGCATCACTTCCCACCGCTGCGGTTCCGGCAGCTCGAAGAAGGATTGCCTTGGTGGCGGTGAGCTTCTCATCGGATCCACCGCAGGCTGCTGCTCCGGCGGATCGAGCTCCAGCGCCCACCGCTGCATCATCTCCCACTGTTGCGGTTCCGGCAACTCAAAGAAGGGCTGCTCGGGCTCCAGTGAGTTCCCCGTCGGCTCCACCACGGGTCGCTGCTTTAGTAGCTTCCCTTCCTGCTGCTGTTGTTGTTGCTGCTCCTGCAGCTCCCCTTGCTGCTGCGGCTGTTGCTGCTTCAACAGTTCCTCCTCCTTCTGCGGCTGCTGCGACTGTGCCTTAGAATCCGCCCACGGTGACGCAGCCCCACCTTGGTGAGCGGGCTCGAGGCTGGCCCCGTCTCGATAGCCAGCGTCTGGCTCGAGGCCGACACCTCGAGCGGCACCGGCTAGTTAGGCACCAGCTCGGCCTTCTCTTTTTCCTCCTTCGCCTTGCGCTCCACCTTGAGCGCGTGCAGCCCCTTGGGCCAAGACGCCATCTTGGGAGTGGAGTCCTCGCTCCACGTATCCCAGTCTTCATCGTTGATGGAGATGGGCTGCTTCTCCGTCCCCGGATTCTCCACCACGGCGGTTCCTCCTGACGGGCCGGTGGCAGTTGCCTTGACACCGCTCGAGGCAGTGGCCGGTGCCGGCGGCGCGGCCGAGGGGATGGCCATGGGCACTTGCATTGGGACGGTGTCTCCTCCCCCTGCGGCTGTCGAAGCGCCGGCACATGCAATCGAAGCAGCAGCCATTAGCTTGCCTCGAGCTATCGCCTCGTGCGCCTTAGCCACCCAATTCGAGACATTGAAAGGAAGGTGCACACCACCTGTGTTGGCCGACGTCCCCGCCGGTTCTCCCCTCGTCTTCAACTTCTTTGTGGGGGCAAGGTTGAAGGACATCAGGGGGCGTTTAACCCTAAAAAAGCAGGAGGGGAGGAATATAGAAACGGTCACCAAGAAATAAAACTAACAACAGGAAGATGGGCTCTAAAAACTTACCCCACGTGCATGGAAGGCCCTTCTCCAGCTCCGCTCGAGCCGCTCGGGGGCTTTAAGGCCTCCTTCTGGGCCACACTGGACCCGGACCCTGCAGCCGCGGCGGGCTCCGCCCTCGAGTCCCACCGGTTCGCCCTCCGCACCCCGCGCTGCTCGTTCGAGGGAGCCCGGTGCTCCTGTTGCCGGGTGGTCGAGGGGGAGACCGCCACCGTCTCTTTCCCTGAGGCACTCTGGTCCCGGGACCGCGGGCCTGACGCCGAGACCTCAGGTCGAGCCGGCGGAGTGCGCGAGCGACGCTGGGACGAGGACGCGGAGGGCTTGTGGCTCGACTGCCGAGTCGACGGCCTCGAGCGAGCCTGTCCACCCGCTCCTTCCTTGCGCCACGAGCTGGCGCACCAGAACCTCCTACACAGGAGGCACGTCAGCTCGAGGCGGGGGCATCAGATGGGTGGTGAGACGCTTGTCGACCCCCTCGACATCATCATCATCATCGCCATCCTCCTCGTCCTCATCCTCCTCGGTGCTTGGCTCCGAGGAGCTGTCCTCCCCGGACAATTCTCCGCGTCGACGCTTCCCCCTACACACTTCTCTCATCATGAGCGCATAAGCTCTTTTTCCCTTCTCCTCCTTCTCCTTAGCCTTCTCCTTTTGCTTGTGCTCGGCAGTAAGGCGTCTCACCTGATGATCGGGAGCGTCCTCCTTCACCGGGGGCCTCGACTCCCTAAAGTTAATCACCCCTGAAAAAGAGACGCAGAAGATGAGAAGGACGGGCCTCGACGCCAGAAGCATGGAACGAAGGGAGAGCCTCGAAATCGCTTACCAAACCCAATATGTCCTAGTCCGGACGCATCGGGAAGAGGTTGATCTCCTTCGCGGTAAGGGAGTTGTCGTCGACCACTTGATGGGCACGCTCGGTGATTATCTCGGGGTCGAGGGCCTCGAGCGACACCCGGCTCCTCCTCAGCGCGTCGGGTCGGCGTCCGCTCCCATTTGATCCAAGTGCAGCGGGCGCTCCATCAGCGGGAGCACCCGTCGGCTGTGGAACCCCGCGACGACGTGGGCCGCAGTTAGCAGGATCTCGCCCACCTTCATGTCGCGGAGCGCCTGTAACACCTCTAGTGTTAAGCATTAATTAATTATTCCAAAGCATGTCATCATTAGCATAAGCATCATTTGCATGATTTGATTTGATTGATTTGTTGTGCTAGCCTAGGTGTGACTAGAAGTGCTAGATAGGTTGCTTGTTTGAATTTGGTGTTTTGGGAAGAAATGTGCAGAAAAATATTTCAAGAAAACTTTGTGTTTTGACCAAATTGTAATGGGTTTAAGGGCTTCAAAATAGCTAAAAACAGCCTTGGGGGAATTTTAAAAGTATTATTTATAACCTATTTTCAAAACTAATTTTAGATCTTTTAATCTAGGCCGAATTAGTCAAAGTGGTAGTTGAATGAAATATTCATCTTCCAATTTAGAGAAACTTTCATGTTGAGAGTTTTGTCTAGTTCGAATCGGTTGAGAGTTATAGCAGTTTGAAATTCAAATTCAATCCGAGCGACGTGGCACTTCTGATTGGCTGGAACCGGTGTTTCCTGTTCTGCCGGCCCGGATCCCGTGCGGATGCCACACGGCGGGCCACACCGTCGCTGCGCTGCGTCGACATGCGCCCGCGTGCCACTCGCCCCCGCGGGGGCCGCCTGGCCGTGGCGGTGGCCGCCGCAACGGCACCACGCGCCGCGCCCGCGGGGCTTGCCCAAAAGGGAAAGCGGGCAGCGCCCCGTCCCGTCCCATTACTCCCCCGTCCGACCCCTTTCTTCCTCCTCTCGCTCGCTCCGACGTCGACGCCATGGCAGCCGCCTTCGCCGCCGCCTAGCCGTCGATTCCACCGGTGAAAAGCGAAGCCGAGGGCAGCATCGAGTTCGCCACCCTCGACTCCGCCACTTGCCGCCCTTCATTCGTCCTTTCCGGTGAGCGCAGGACCGCATTGCGGTCGTCCTCGGCCATGGTCGCCGCCGCCATGGGCGCCGGCGAGCTCTGCCGCCCGCCATCCTCCTTCCTCTCTGCGTCTTCTTGCGCGTAGGAGCGCCGCATGCATGAGCCGATGCACCGGCTCCGATAGGAGGAGACGTGGGGCTCCCTAGCGCCACGCACGCGTCGCGTCGGCGAGAGCACCGCCGCCGCTCCGGCGAGCTTGCGCAGTAGCTAGGGCCACCTTTTCTTGGGTTCTTGGGGTGCGTCTCATGTAGCGCATCGAGGCGATGCTCATAGGGATGACCATGGGCTTCGCCGCGGCCTCGACGACCTTCCCACCGTAGGCCGCCACCACTGAGCCGCCATGCGCGCCGCCGCCTTCCTTTCGGGCCGCTAGGGCCACCGCTAGGGGATGCTAGAGGTGCGCCGCGCCGAGGCGCGTCCAATGGCGCCCTCAGTTGGGCCGGAGGACCGCCGCCGGCGGGCCGCCGTCGCGCGCCATCGTCACCCTCCGCCGGGGAGGTGATGACAGGTGGGGCCCGGCCGTCAGTCGGCCCAGCCCACACGCGAGGTCGGGGTACGCGGGGCTGGGTACGCCTAGCGAGCCTAATCCAATCTGGGTACACCTCTGGGTGCACCTAGCAATTTGGATATGAATTCTGGAAAATGAAATAGAATTTCCAGATTTAGTTTTAATCTTTGGAAATTCATATCTCCCTCATTATTTGGCCAAATGAGATGAGTCAAGTTGGGTTATTTTTCTTATGAGATGAACTTTGCTAAAAAATTATGAAATGCCAGATTTGGCATACCTTTATGTACTGTTTTATTTAATTTTGGGAAATGCTTTAATCTTGGGAAAATCATAAGTAAATCTCAGAGGCTCAGACAAATGTGAGGTTTGTTTGGTTGGCTTAGTTAGGTTAAGCTCTGTCTATGTGAGACATAAGATTGATCTGTACAGTGGAGAGTTTTGGAGTTGCAGTACAAGTGCATTGGTTGGCACTTTGCTAGATTAATTCATAGAAAATTATGGGTTGATGCTATGGCCATGAAACTTCTTGAGGCATGTTTATATGTTGTTTGGAAGGTCCACATGCCATTGGTGCTGATGTTGGACTACTTTGGTAATACAAAGTATTTTCTGGACCATGTGTGACAGCTGGCTTGTGAATTTTGTGTAGGCTTGTATACTTGGAATTTTGAGGAGAAATTTCTGTGGTAGCTTAGTTTAGCTATGATTGTGCTACTGTAATTTTTGTGGAATTTTAGGAGCAGCAGAGGTAGGACTTGCAGTAGGAGCATAGAGTTTTATGTCGTTTATCGATAAGGTTGCAAGTGGGGATGTTTGACAAGGATGGCTAAATTATGATGTAGATAGGAGTAGATTAATGTGGTGTTTTCATTCTATTGTCAAACACATACATCATGACATCATTGCTATATCACTTCACTTCATTTGCACGTTATTTATATACTTGCATCGCATCATACGGGATCGCAGGAGAGCAACCATCAAGCAAAGGTGCCGAGGAGTCAAAGGTGGAGGAGCAGCGGGAGCAGGAGCTGCAGGAGGTAGCCGCAGGAGAGGAGCCGGAAGCCGAGCCGCCCGAGTGTCCTAACCACGTCCCTAGTTCCTTCGTCAAAGGCAAGCCCCGAGCATATTCTCCTATGGTTTGCAAATATTTATTGAGTCCTTTACTATCTATGATGCATTTAAGTTAATAGGAGTTGCTCGAAAACATAGTTGCATTAGGACTACTTACCACAGAAGTTATCCTATAGTAGGTACAGGGCTACATAGAGCTTAGGCCTGCTACTTAATCGGTAGAAGACAGGTGATCGACCATCATCTGCGTGGATAGGTGGTTACTATCCCTTGGATTGAGATTGGTGTAGGTTGGTAGTGAACATAACCATGAGGCCTTCTAAATCACTTCTTAAAGAAATATGGCTTTGTACGTCCCCGATCATGTTGAATGCCGCCTCACAGATAGCTGGAAGGGCGTGCAGTGCCCAACCGCGAAGCCAAGAATCTACTTGGGCCGGGTTTCAACGGCCATGTATCCATGCCGGCGATGGGGGTGGGGTAAACAAGGGCCCGGTTTGTGAGACCTTAAGATGGGGCGGTGTCATTTGATGGGCACGCTTACCTGTTGGCTGCCGGGAGTTTCCTTGGTCATGGTGATGAGCCGTTGATCCCGCATCTTTTCTCGAGTAGATCATGGTGACTAAGGCTGCTTTCGAGGAGCATGCCTGGTTTGTGTGAGGAATACCCCCTCAGCTGAGTAGTAATCGATTATAATCGCCATTATTCCTGGATAGTGAATACTTGAGACGGACAGCGGCATGGTCGTAAACAAGAATTCTTTGTGCGAGTTGGTTATGTTCATACATGCTGGTTAATGATACTCAATCAATGCGTTATATGATTATTTTTTATTGCTTCTACTAAAATGATGAAGTAGTACAGGTGCTAACATAGCTGGTAGGCCCCAACTTAATTGCATAATCTAGAGAGTCTTTTTTATCACTAAATAATTATTAATAAGCTCATCCTTTTGGCAAAGAAAATGTCGCTACCCCACATAAAGCCCGGCATCCACCAAAGAGTCTTTTCCTTGTTTTCCTTTTGTTGGGTAAGTCTTGTTGAGTACCAAGTACTCGGGTGCAATTCCCAATGTTGTTGCAGATGGTTAGATGTTCTACGGCTATTGCCCGACATGCTTCCATCCGGCAGTTGGAGATGAGTAGATCGTGGGCTCGATCATTCCTTCCTTCGTATCTTTTGTCTTTGTAGTGGATCTCGATGGAAATCGGCACTATTTGGAGAAAAACTTCATGGGTGTGTTTGAGAACGAGTTTAAATTTGCTTCCGCACTTTGAATCGAGAACCGGTTTGTAATAACTTAATTTGAGCACTTCGTGTAATAATTTGTGAACCTGTTGTAATGATCTGAGATGGCATGTTGTTGGGAAACGATCCGAGATGTATGTGACGTTGGTGAAACCCTTCGAGGTTTCCAGACTACCGGGCTAGTGTAATTGCCGTTTACTGCTTAAGCTGCCAACGTGGCTTGATTAGTGAACAGTAATTATGTTAGTTGGTCGGTTCTATTATAGATGGCATCAGCTCCCGGTTTTCCAACAAATTGTTAATCTTGATCATTATAAACACTAATTTTGACATTAAAAGTGATCTTGAACTTATAGATACTTAAGTAGGTTTGTGAAACGCGTGAGTTTTCAAAAACTTATAAGTGTGCCAAGGATTCGTCGGATCTCGTATGCCCAGTTAAGGACTATTAGGTGGCTATCTAACAGGCTAACAAGGGTTGCATCATATTTTTATTTGTCGCGCTCATACACGGCGGATATGTATGGGGGCCATTCACTTGAATGGTTACGATTGGTTTCATATTCCTCTACGCTCTGGTAAGTTGATTCAACGCCAAGGTAAGGTGAGTTGTGAGAGCATGACCGGACGCAATGCTGGTCTAGGGGAGTGCTTATATAGTGCTGAACTATGCTCATGTCTTACACATGTCCATATGACAGTACTCCATGTGTGGGATGTCATCTTCTGGCGATGATTTGGGCTAGCATGCGCTTACATGCAGGTATATTGGGTATGCCTGTGTGGAGTAGGGTGTTGAATAGGAGTTGTTTTGAATCAGAGATTTTTTCCTTATTCTTAAGGTGCTGGGTTTTGTTCGTCGCTTGCATTCATGGGGAATGGGCTGAAATGAATTTTCTGCAGGTACGCTAACCACGAGTTCATGTAGAACGATGTGAAAAGTACGTATGATGAGAGCACGTAGATCTATGCCACCGACTAGACGTATTAGTGCTACTTATGAGTGAGATCGAATAGAACGTGCATGCATCATAAATTATAAAATTTTGCCATAATCATGCATATCAGCATTCCTTCCCTATAATTAAATTCGCTTTACTTAAAAATTGTTCTTATGGGTGTAATTAAAATTTTTACAGATGGCCAGGACTAAGCAGACAGCACGCAAGAGTACCCGCGAGCCTGACACCCCTCATGTTTCTCTTCCAGCAGGTGCGGATTGGGTTATCCGTCGGAGGCCTGACAACCCCCGCAGGATGTCCAACACGTTCCTCAAGCAGGGTGGGTTGCCCACTCTTCTCTGGAGGATCTTGCACGCTGCTGGGTATCCTGATGGTACCTATCCTAGGTACTACTGGGACACTCAGGACACTAGGGAGCACAGTTTCATCACTGTGATGGTTGAGGTTCCGTCCTTAGGCCTCAGTGACCTGTGGCACAGTTGGTCACAGAGAGGCGAGGGCGTTGACCTTTTCCGTGCAGCTGAGGACGCTGCCTTCCAGGTGTTGGTGAGGATGGTGGCATAGATGCCCGCTAAGTTGGCACGCCTGGTGCCTGGAGTCTTTCCCCTGTCTGACCCTCGTGCTGACAAGTGGAAGCAGAGGAAGGGGATGTATCTGTTTGCTGGTACACAGGAGGCCGGAAGCAGTACCTCAGTTGCTCAGAGTGTGGTCTTCTCTCTTATGAGGGCCTATTCTGACATGGAGGATCTTGCTATGTCGAGGTATGACGAGTTGGAGAGTATCCAGGAGGAGCACAAGGTGGAGGTTGAGCAGTGTGAGAAGAAGCTGACAGATCTGAAGGGGTGGTACAATGTGAGGCTGCAGGTGCTTGAGCAGAAGTTGGGGAACCGTGAGACCGTGTTGAAGAACACGGAGGATTCCCTGATTGAGATCACTAGGCAGAGGAATGTAGCCTGGTCCGAGCTGCACGAGCTTCGAGAGGAGACGCGCATCCTCAGGCGTGAGCTGCATCAGAAGGAGGTATTCATTGATGGGATGCAGGATGAGGTTCAGAGAGGAGCACTCGCGCAGGCAGAGTCATCTCACCACAGTGGTGCTGGTAGCCACGCGGTGGACATGGATGTGCAGGACGCTTAGGACGACTTATGTGCGTAGCTAGACTAGTGGTAGCGTGATAGCTCCTAGTAGGACTCTTTTGAGAGACCGTTGATCTTTTCTTTTGGGATGTAATATGGTACGCTGCTAAGTATGATGATGATGAGACCTTTGGAACCGTGGGTTGCGATGTAACATGAACGCGTTTAAAAGTCCAGTGTATGTATGCTGGCATCCATGTATATTTGACACTTCTGTGATGTGCGACATAATATTATTAGTGTGGTTGTGATGTGGAAAAATGAATTATTGTGTATGTGCGAATGATTGATTGAATGTTAATATTCTCTCTACATTGTTCAGTGCAACATGATTCTATTTGTTTGATATGTCGGTTCAACTCCTAATTCCTACAATATTATCGTTGGCACTTACAGATGGTGGATACCCGGAGTGCTACCGCTGCCCAGGCCGCTGGTGGCAGTGGTGGTGGAGGCCGTGGAGCCCCCATTGGTGGTAGTGGCCGTGGTGCTCCAGTTGGCGGTGGAGGTCGCGGTGCTCCCATCGGTGGTGGTGGTCGCGGTGCTCCTATGGGTGGTGGTGGTGGACGTGGTGGAGGCCATGCTGGAGATGAAGCACATGGTGCACCACCTCCTCCTCCAGTGACAGCAGAGCAGTTCTTTCAGCAGTTTCTGGGAGGACAGCGCAACATTGAGCAGTTGCTGCGTGACAACTTCAACCACAACAACAACATGCATGTTCCGCATCATCATCAGGGGCCACAGCCTAATCAATACAGTGAGTTCAAGGACTTCATGGACACTAAACCTCGTCTGTTCAAGACTACTTCCGATCCGCTTCTCGCGGATGGCTGGATCACTCATATGGAAGAGAGGTTCCGTCTGCTACGTTTGACTGAGGATCTCAAGACCACTTATGCTGCCTATATGCTTGATGAGGAAGCTCAGACATGGTGGGTTCAACACCGTGCTACCTATCCAGAGGGACAGCCAATTACTTGGGATATGTTCGTCACGGCTTTTCGGGCTGCATTTGTTCCACCCTGTGTAATTGCTACTAAGAAGGCCGAGTTCCATAGCCTGACCATGGGGACTCGCTCAGTGCCGGAGTATCATCACGTCTTCAACAACTTGTCCCGATATGCACCAGAAATGGTGAGCACTGAGGCAGCCAAGATAGAATGCTTCAAGAGAGGGCTTAGCACCAAGCTGATGAAGACTATGGGTACCTCTACCCGTGACAATTTCAATGCCTTCTACAATGACTGTATGATTCAAGAGAAGCAGAACAATCTGCATGCTGCAACCAAGAACCGCAAGAGGCCGAATGAGGGTGGCCCGTCTCAGCAGAGGGCTTTCCCTGCATCTCGTCCTCCATACCATGCATTCAACCAAGGTGGCAGATTCAGACCCCCACCAAGGAAGAATTGGCCTGCTCAGGGCAATCAGAAGTTCTAGAAAGCTTTTCGCACACCAGTTACCCAGAACAAGCCAAATCAGAACCAGAGTGCACCAGCAATGGTTGCGAGAGGCAAGGCACCCTATGGACCTTGCTACAATTGTGGTGGAACTGGTCACTTCAGTCGATTTTGCCCACATCCAAGGAAGCAGATGCCCGCCCGTGCTCATCTGACAACCATTGAGGAGATCTTGGCTGGAGAACCCATGACTGCTGGTATGTTCCTTGTCAACGAGATTCCTGCTGCTGTTTTGTTTGATACTGGATCATCACATTCATTCATGAGTCAAGCATTTGCAAAACAACATGACCAAAAGATAACAGAATTGGGTATAGAGTTTCGTGTGAGCTCAGCTGGGGCTGATATTAGCACGAACCAGATAGTTCAAGGGGCATCATTGGATCTAGAGGATTGGAGATTCTGGTTGAACTTAATCGTTCTTCCCGGACTAGGAGTTGATGTTATAGTCGGGATGAGCTGGATGAATTTCTGGGGTGTGGTATTGGATACCACCAATAGGATGATTTCTGTTCGTAAACCGTTAGGTGAGGGAAACCTTCAGATACCTTTACCTCAGAAAACCAAACTTGAGAGTGTCACCTATGCTACCCAAACTACTCCCTTGGAACATATACCCGTAGTATGTGAATTCCCGGATGTATTCCCGGAGGAACTACCAGGCTTGCCGCCTAATAGGGATGTAGAGTTTCGTATTGAGTTGTTACCTGGCACGGCACCGATTTGCAAGAGGCCATATAGGATGGCACCGGATGAGTTAAAAGAACTCAAGGCACAGCTTAAGCTCAGTAAGGGATTGATTCGACCAAGTGTTTTGGAATAGGGTAGTCCAGTGTTGTTTGTGAAGAAGAAAGATCAGTCCCTACGTATGTGCGTAGATTACCGCTTGCTCAATGCGGCCACAGTCAAGAACAAGTACCCGTTGCCTCGGATAGATATATTGTTTGATCAGTTATCCAAGGCTAAGGTGTTCTCCAAGATTGATTTGAAGGCAGGGTATCATCAAATCAAGATCAGACCAGAAGATATACCAAAGACCGCATTTACCACTAGATACGGGTTGTTCGAGTATTTAGTCATGTCATTTGGACTGACGAATGCTCCTGCTTACTTCATGTATCTGATGAATTCGGTCTTTATGCCTGAATTGGATCAGTTTGTAGTAGTGTTCATCGATGACATTCTGATATACTCGGAGATGAAGAAGACCATGCAAAACATCTGAGGATTGTTTTGGAGAGGCTTAGAGAGAAGCAGTTGTATGCCAAGTTCAGCAAGTGTGAGTTTTGGACTAAGAAGGTGCAATTTCTAGGACATATCCTGACGGATGAGGGTATAACCGTGGATCCTGCTAACATTGAAAAGGTGCTGAATTGGAAGACACCGAAGACAGTGCACAAGGTTTGAGGATTCTTGGGGTTAGCCGGATATTACCATCGGTTTATTCCAGGGTTCTCGAAGATAGCTAAACCATTAACCAACCTGCTGCATAAGGATGCGAAGTTTGAGTGGACAGAGCAGTGTGAAGCAGCTTTCCGCACCTTGCGGGAAATGTTGACCACTGCACCTGTTCTTGCACAACCTGATATTGAGAAGCCGTTTGATGTGTATTGTGATGCTTCGGGCATTGGACTGGGATGTGTGTTAATGTAAGAAGGCAAGGTCATAGCTTATGCGTCAAGGCAGTTGAAGAAGCATGAGCAGAATTATCCTACCCATGACCTAGAGTTGGCAGCCGTAGTACATGCTTCGAAGATATGGAGGCATTACCTTCTCGATAATCCCTGTAACATTTACACGGACCATAAGAGCTTGAAGTACATTTTCACCCAAAATGAGTTGAACATGAGGCAGAAACGTTGGCTAGAGTTGATCAAGGACTATGACCTACGTTTGCATTACCATCCTGGTAAGGCAAATGTGGTTGCTGATGCGTTGAGTAGAAAGACGCAATGTGAAGCCATTCAAACCAGATTGCCAGAGAATTTCGACTTTTTGCATCCTGTGATAGCAAAGAACATTCAGTTGAACTGTGAGCTTGAGAGCAGAATCATTGAGGGGCAGAAAACTGATAGTATGGTAGCCAAATTCAAGGAGAAATTAGAGACACAACCATCACAGCGACTCTCGGTAGATGACCATGGGATCTTATGGTTTGATAATCGATTGGTAGTACCTCGAGATTCAGAGCTTAGGAAGCTGGTTATGGATAAGGCACATTTGTCTAGAGTAACCATGCATCCTGGCAGTCGCAAGATGTTTCATGACCTGAAGTTGAGATTCTGGTGGCCACATATGAAGAAGGAAGTGGCAGAATATGTTGCGAAGTATGATACTTGTTGCAGAGTCAAGGCAGTTCACCTGAAGCCAGGAGGTTTGCTACATCCGTTGCCAGTACCTGATTGGAAGTGGGAAGAGATTAATATGGATTTCATTACGGGTTTGCCTACTTCGGCGAAGGGCCATGATTCGATCTGGGTGATTGTGGACCGACTCACCAAGTCGGCACATTTCATTCCGGTTCATACAACCTTCCGACCACCGCAGTATGCTGACCTGTACATCAAAGAGATTGTGAGATTGCATGGCATACCAAAGAAGATTGTGTCTGATAGAGGATCACGGTTCATGGCTCATTTTTGGGCTCAAGTGCAGAAGGAGTTGGGAACAGAGTTAGTGCACAGTTCAGCTTATCATCCGCAGACCTCGGGTTAAGTTGAGACAGTTAACCAAGTACTAGAGGACCTGTTGAGAGCATGCCTGCTTTCATTTAAGGGTTCTTGGGAAAAATGGTTGCCATTAGCCGAGTTTGCGTATAATAATGGGTATCAGGAGAGTATTAGAATGTCGCCTTTCGAGGCACTATATGGTAGGAGTTGTAGGACGCCGTTGAATTGGGTAGAAATGGGAGATAAGAGGTATTGCAGGATGCCGCTGAGAAAGTTCAAATCATTAAGAAGCACATGTTAGCAGCTCAGTCTCGACAGAAAAGCTATGCCGACAAGCGAAAGAGGCCATTGTGCTTTGAGGAAGGTGATTATGTATACTTGAAGGTTTCTCCCATGAAGAAAGTGAAAAGGTTTGGAGCCAAGCAGAAGCTTGCACCTCAATATGTTGGTCCATTTAAGATTCTTGAGAGGAAGGGTGACGTGGCTTACTTGTTAGAGCTGCCCGAGAATCTCGGAGCGGTTTTTCCGGTATTCCACGCGTCACAACTCAAGAAGTGCATCGAGGTGACCAAGGAGCAAGTTAAGATTACAGACATTCAGCTTCAGTCGGACCTAACCTACGAAGAAATCCCTACCAAGCTATTGGATGTCAAGGAGCGGGTGACACGAACCAGTTCGGTGACCACGTACAAGGTGTGTTGGAGTCATCACGATGACGACGATGCAACTTGGGAAACCGGTGAATATCTCCAGGAAGCTTATCCTACTTTCTATGATAAATGGTTAGTACGCGCAAATCTTGGGATGAGATTTCTTTAAGGGGGGTAGAGCTGTAACACCTCTAGTGTTAAGCATTAATTAATTATTCCAAAGCATGTCATCATTAGCATAAGCATCATTTGCATGATTTGATTTGATTGATTTGCTGTGCTAGCCTAGGTGTGACTAGAAGTGCTAGATAGGTTGCTTGTTTGAATTTGGTGTTTTGGGAAGAAATGTGCAGAAAAATATTTCAAGAAAACTTTGTGTTTTGACCAAATTGTGAAAATGGGTTTAAGGGCTTCAAAATAGCTAAAAACAGCCTTGGGGGAATTTTAAAAGTATTATTTATAACCTATTTTCAAAACTAATTTTAGATCTTTTAATCTAGGCCGAATTAGCCAAAGTGGTAGTTGAATGAAATATTCATCTTCCAATTTGGAGAAACTTTCATGTTGAGAGTTTTATCTAGTTCGGAATCGGTTGAGAGTTATAGCAGTTTGAAATTCAAATTCAATCCGAGCGACGTGGCACTTCCCGATGGCCGGAACCGGTGTTTCCCGTTCTGCCGGCCCGGATCCCGTGCGTATGCCACACGGCGGGCCACACCATCGCTGCGCCACGTCGACACGCGCCCGCGCGGCACGCGCCCCCGCGGGGCCCGCCTGGCAGTGGCGGTGGCCGCCGCAACGGCGCCACGCGCCGCGCCCGCGGGGCTTGCCCAAACGGGAAAGCAGGCAGCGCCCCGTCCCGTCCCATTACTCCCCCGTCTGACCCCTTTCTTCCTCCTCTCGCCCGCTCCGACGTCGACGCCATGGCCGCCGCCTTCGCCGCCGCCCAGCCGTCGATTCCACCGGTGAAAAGCGAAGCCGAGGGCAGCATCGAGTTCGCCACCCTCGACTTCGCGCACTTGCCGCCCTTTGTTCGTCCTTTCCGGTGAGCGCCGGACCGCATTGCGGTCATCCTTCTCGGCCACGGTTGCCGCCGCCATGGGCGCCGGCGAGCTCCGCCGCCCGCCTTCCTCCTTCCTCGCTGCGTCTTCTTACGCGTAGGAGCGCCGCATGCATGAGCCAATTCACCGGCTCCGATAGGTGGAGACGTGGGGCTCCCTAGCGCCGCGCACGCGTCGCGCCGACGAGAGCACCGCCGCCGCTCCGGCGAGCTTGCGCAGTAGCTAGGGCCACCTTTTCTTGGGTTCTTGGGGTGCGTCTCGTGTAGCGCATCGAGGCGATGCTCGTAGGGATGACCATGGGCTTCGCCGCGGCCTCGACGGCCTTCCCACCGTCGGCCGCCACCACCGAGCTGCCATGCGCGCCGCCGCCTTCGTTTCGGGCCGCTAGGGCCACCGCTAGGGGATGCTAGAGGTGCGCCGCGCCGAGGCGCGTCCAATGGCGCCCTCAGTTGGGCCGGAGGACCGCCGCCGGCGGGCCGCCGTCGCGCGCCATCGTCACCCTCCGCCGGGGAGGTGATGACAGGTGGGGCCCGGCCGTCAGTCGGCCCAGCCCACACGCAAGGTCGGGGTACGCGGGGCTGGGTACGCCTAGCGAGCCTAATCCAGTCAGGGTGCACCTAGCAATTTGGATATGAATTCTAGAAAATGAAATAGAATTTCCAGATTTAGTTTTAATCTTTGGAAATTCATATCTCCCTCATTGTTTGGCCAAATGAGATGAATCAAGTTGGGTTATTTTTCTTATGAGATGAACTTTGCTAGAAAATTATGAAATGCCAGATTTGGCATACCTTTATGTACTGTTTTATTTAATTTTGGAAAATGCTTTAATCTTGGGAAAATCATAAGTAAATCTCAGAGGCTCAGAAAAATGTGAGGTTTGTTTGGTTGGCTTAGTTAGGTTAAGCTCTGTCTATGTGAGACATAAGATTGATCTGTACAGTGGAGAGTTTTGGAGTTGTAGTACAAGTGCATTGGTTGGCACTTTGCTAGATTAATTCATAGAAAATTATGGGTGGATGCTATGGCCATGAAACTTCTTGAGGCATGTTTATATGCTGTTTGGAAGGTCCACATGCCATTGGTGCTGATGTTGGACTACTTTGGTAATACAAAGTATTTTCTGGACCATGTGTGACAGCTGGCTTGTGAATTTTGTGTAGGCTTGTATACTTGGAATTTTGAGGAGAAATTTCTGTGGTGGCTTAGTTTAGCTATGATTGTGCTGCTGTAATTTTTGTGGAATTTTAGGAGCAGCAGAGGTAGGACTTGCAGTAGGAGCATAGAGTTTTATGTCGTTTATCGATAAGGTTGCAAGTGGGGATGTTTGACAAGGATGGCTAAATTATGATGTAGATAGGAGTAGATTAATGTGGTGTTTTCATTCTGTTGTCAAACACATACATCATGACATCATTGCTATATCACTTCACTTCATTTGCACGTTATTTATATACTTGCATCGCATCATACAGGATCGCAGGAGAGCAACCATCAAGCAGTGCCCGAGGAGCTGAACGTGGAGGAGCAGTAGGAGCAGGAGCTGCAGGAGGTAGCCGCAGGAGAGGAGCCAGAAGCTGAGCTGCCCAAGTGTCCTAACCACGTCCCTAGTTCCTTCGTCAAAGGCAAGCCCCGGAGCATATTCTCCTATGGTTTGCAAATATTTATTGAGTCCTTTACTATCTATGATGTATTTAAGTTAATAGGAGTTGCTCGAAAGCATAGTTGCATTAGGACTACTTACCATAGAAGTTATCCTATAGTAGGTACAGGGCTATGTAGAGCTTAGGCCTGCTACTTAATCGGTAGAAGACAATGATCGACCATCATCTGCGCGGATAGGTGGTTACTATCCCTTGGATTGAGATTGGTGTAGGTTGGTAGTGAACATAACCATGAGGCCTTCTAAATCACTTCTTAAAGAAATATGGCTTTGTACGTCCCAGATCATGTTGAATGCCGCCTCACGTATAGCCGGAAGGGCGTGCGGTGCCCAACCGCGAAGCCAAGAATCTACTTGGGCCGGGTTTCAACGGCCGGTATCCATGCCGGCGATGGGGGTGGGGTAAGCAAGGGCCGGTTTGTGACACCTTAAGATGGGGCGGTGTCATTTGATGGGCACGCTTACCTGTTGGCTGCCGGAGTTTCCTTGGTCATGGTGATGAGCCGTTGATCCCGCGTCTTTTCCCGAGTAGATCATGGTGACTAAGGCTGCTTTCGAGGAGCATGCCTGGTTTGTGTGAGGAATACCCCCTCAGCTGAGTAGTAATCGATTATAATCGCCATTATTCCTGGATAGTGAATACTTGAGACGGACAGCGGCATGGTCGCAAACAAGAATTCTTTGTGCGAGTTGGTTATGTTCATACATGCTGGTTAATGATACTCAATCAATGCGTTATATGATTATTTTTGATTGCTTCTACTAAAATGATGAAGTAGTACAGGTGCTAACATAGCTGGTAGGCCCCAACTTAATTGGATAAGCTAGAGAATCTTTTTTATCACTAAATGATTATTAATAAGCTCATCCTTTTGGCAAAGAAAATGTCAGCTACCCCACATAAAGCCTGACATCCACCAAAGAGTCTTTTCCTTGTTTTCCTTTTGTCGGGTAAGTCTTGTTGAGTACCAAGTACTCAGGGTGCAATTCCCAATGTTGTTGCAGATGGTTAGATGTTCTACGGCTATTGCCCGACATGCTTCCATCCGGCAGTTGGAGATGAGTAGATCATGGGCTCGGTCATTCCTTCCTTCGTATCTTTTGCTGTAGTGGATCTCGATGGAAATCTGGCACTATTTGGAGAAAAACTTCATGGGTGTGTTTGAGAACAGAGTTTAAATTTGCTTCCGCACTTTGAATCTGAGAACTGGTTTGTAATAACTTAATTTGAGCACTTTATGTAATAATTTGTGAACCTGTTGTAATGATCTGAGATGGCATGTTGTTGGGAAACGATCCGAGATGTATGTGACGTTGGTGAAACCCTTCGAGGTTTCTAGACTACCGGGCTAGTGTAATTGCCGTTTACTGCTTAAGCTGCCAATGTGGCTTGATTAGTGAACAGTAATTATGTTAGTTGGTCGGTTCTGTTACAGCGCCCCTAGTGCATCGAGGAGAGGGGTGAGGTGCTTCTACTCCTCCCTGGGCACGCCATACGCCCAGTTGTCCCCGACTTGGGTGATGACGCGGTTGGTGAACTCGGGGAACAACCCCCTCGTTCTGCAAGTAGAACCACCAACTCTGCCCCCCACCACAGCGCGACTCAGCTGGTCCCGGAACGCACCTCGCGCACCCGTCTGGCCCGTGGCGTCCACCAAGTTCTCATTCACCGGCAGGGGAACCAGCCGCGTCGGCCACATGGGAAGACCTCGACTCCTTCCAGGATTGCTACCCAAGCTTCTAGCTCGAGGACGAGCTGCTCCTCGAGGGAGGGAGAGATGTCATGTGGGGCCAGCATTACAGCCGCACGGCCTCGAAAGCAGCAGGCCAAGGGCCAGGCCAGCAAAGCCATGATCGGTCAGGAGGAGCCCGAAGAGCCCAAAATGTGAAAGGGCCAGAATAGTTAAGGCATGTGAACATGAGATTAGAGTGTGAAAGTGAGTTAGCCGGCCAGGCTAATCTGCTATATATATGTAAGCTTGATACATGAATGGATTAAGAAAAAAAGAAGTTATCTAAACCGCTCACCTCTTCAACTCTAATCTCACCTCTTCTCCCTCGGCAGCACAACCCTGGCGCCACCCTTACCTCGGTTCATACGAGCTGCGTGGTAAGGAGACCCCCCCCCCCCCCCCCCACCCCCAACACCCTTGGGGTGGAGGCCCTTGACACCTTAGACCCCGCCGATGAGATATGCAATCCTCGGGGATACTGTTCAAGAGTGCTTGGGTGGTCGAAGAAGATAATAGCCCACAAATAATATCTCTCCAAATTTGTCCAAAACCTAAATGTTGCAAGACCTCTAGGAGGAAGGGCCAGGAGACCGGATCAAATGCTTTTGAAATATCTAGTTTGAGAAATATGCGGGACTGTTTCTGTTGATAAACAAATCTAGCTGTTTGTTGCACCAACATAAAATTATCTTGTATGAACCGCCCCTATATGAAAGCACTTTGATTATGGGAAACCATTTGTCGGAGACAAGCAGCAAGCCGATTAGCCAGTAACTTGGTGATTAGTTTAGCAATACTATGCACTAAGCTGATAGGCCGAAAGTCCTTAGGCTGATTTGCACCCTCCTTCGTAGGAATCAAAACAATATAGGTTGAACTAAGAGAGCTGAAATTCCTAAATTTTCTGCTCCAAAGCGCTGAGGCTGCTGCCATAATGTCAGCCTTTATGATTGCCACCAAGATTTATAGAAGCGACCTGTAAATCCATCTGGCCCGGGAGCTTTATCAGAAGGCATTTGCAGAATCGTCTTCCAAACTTCTTCCCAAAGGAAAGTTCAAGGTCAGTCAAATCATGTGAATCAATCCTGATTTCAGCCAAATTGATGGTTCGCATTCTGTCAGTGCAACTTCCAAATTTCCTCTGCATTAGTTATGTAGATTGCAGGCTTCAAAATTTCCTCTGCATCCAATCCCACACTTTTTTTGGATTCAGGTCAAAACTTTTGATACAACAAGGCCATTAAAACATGGACACAGATAACATTAAGCTATATTTCAGATAAGGTAATGTTAACGAGTGCCTACATATTTACCTCTTGAGTCCGATCAGTTGCAATTTAGTTTGCCATGGTTATTTTACTATTGCCTGAGGTGTTCATGTTAGATTTAAGGTGTGCAGTGATCTTTGTTATATACTACTGCCTCTATTTTTTTAGATTTTTGACATTAGTTAGTTCAGAATTGAACCATCCAGTGTGAAATATTGAAGGGTAGGTATTGCACCTAGTATTCTTTGATAACCAACTGTTCTAAATGCAGTCCACGTTATTTTCAGATGTGTTCCCAGATATTTGAGTTTATGATCGTGGTGTGTGCAGGTCATACACAATGTGCCAAATCGCTGTTGCTGGGACCTTTCTTGGTCAGATAAATTTGCAAGCTGATGTTGATGCTTTCAAGGCAGTAACTCTTATATAGGTGAGGGGTATGCACTATCATTGCCTCTCCTTCTAATGCTACAGAAAGTTCAATTGTTTCTCTTCATGTCAATTCACCAAAAGGCAATGCATATGTCATTTAACTGGTTGAATATACTGATTAAATGATGTTTGCATCAGTATCATTAGAAGGACCATTGCTTTATATATAAGGCTAATTGGTTAAGTGTTGCATCCATCTTCCTATTTCCTGCTATGCCACCATCAGGTTCCATTTAAGATTTTTTCCTGTCCCTAAATGTGCTTTTTCTTCCTATATCCCTTTTGATTTACCTAATACCCTTCTTGATTAACTCTGTAACTTTAACACAATTATTATAATTTCAGGCTCATTGTCTATTAAATAGGCATAAGTACTAGAGAAATCCACTTTTGTTTTACCACTGGGGATGTGAGAAAAGGCTTAAACTCTATTGTCATCCTTGGCGCCTGGAGCATCTGGAAACACCGGAATGACTGTGTCTTCAATGGGGCTGTACCAAACATTAACACAGCCCTTAGTTTAGCTAGAGATGATGCCCATTGGTGGTGTTTGGCAGGAGCTAAGGGTCTGTCCTTGCTCACTGCTAGGAGTTTTTAGTTTCTTAGCCCGCTCGGTCGATGTACTCTTAGATTCAGTGATGTAGCCTTACAAAACAGGGAAGGTGTGGTAGTGTGTGTGAGTGTGTTTGGGTCTATGTATGACTCTTTTTTCTTCTACTAATACAATGATACGCAGCTCTCCTGCGTATTCGAGAAAAAAAAAATCCACTTTTGATTTCATGTGGATAACCAAAACAAGAGATGAAGTTCAAGCAGACCTATGAAACAACTTTCTTTATTCAAAATGGAAATTTCTTTTTTTTTGAAATTGTATAATTCCACGGATTTCACCGTATAAACATACCAAAAGAGCAATACTCTCTTACAATTTGGATTCATACTATACATTGTAGCGATAATAATATATTATGCAAATCAAGTTGTATAGCTCTTCAAATAGTTCTTTATGATAATATTCTAATTGTCTTTTCGTGTGAGTCCTTTTTAAGATTTGGTAAGTTATAGGTGCTGACAATTCTCACATTGCCATTTAACTTGCAAAGCTTGCCCTAATTCATAATAGACCAGGATGCTATGCTCACTTATCTACTCTGTTGATTCCTGATTTGCAAACTTGACTACTTCCTTCTTCCCTGATATTAGTTACGTACTGAATCAACATATGATGGCAGTTGCTGGGGCCAAACATATTTTTTATTCGGGTCACATCTGGCCAAAAATTGGAAAGGGGCTCATGCCAAGTCATCAGAATCGGCTGGCCCCGATGCTGTAACGTAGATTCGCCCCTGCTCGCCACATCACTTCTGCCTGCAACGTATTGGACAAAACGCCCACCACCCAGTAAACTATGCATCTTATAAATTGTCAGGTCCCATCTTTGTATCTGTAAGAAAATTAAACATGAACCACTCAAATTCTGAGATTCGTACAGTTGTTTACTTTAGTAATGTTTTTGCTTATTGTAAGGAATATGATAGAGAACAATATACTATGCCCCTATTCGTCAGAAGTTATTATATGTGTTAACTATTTAACTCTGTGCCATTTGTTCAAACCGCAGCACAGATTCTCACCTTATTAGAAGTCTTCCATTCTTCACTGTTATTTTCAAATCCCATCAAGTACTACGTTAGTATATCTTAAGTTTGCCTAAGACTTTATTCCATTTGCTTGCCCTTCTGTGTCATTGTCTTCCTCATATTTCTACTTCCAGAACGACGTGTATTCCTAAAATTCCTTTAGGGGAACTACAAAATTTAAAGTTATCTTTTTTTACTGATGAAACTAGGTATCGTATATGTATGCCAGGCCATCTTATGATCTGTGAAAATGAAGTGACCACTGACGAAGTTCTCTGCCCCAGCAAATACAATGCAACATACTGAATGAGTGAATTCTTTTCACTACCTGTACATTTTACCATCTTTTGAGCATCTCCAAACGTTCTTGAAAACCTCAACGATTCTTCTCTCTGAGAATTTGTGCTTTTACATCCATGTAATTCATGAGTTTCGTATTTACATTTCAATCATTATGATGCTCTTGAAGAGGTCGAACAAAAATATGACAAGGTAATATATTGAAGACAGTTATGGATTCTTTCATTGAATCTCTTGCTTCTCCATTGGATTCAAATAATACACTTAAAACTAATTCGATAATGGCATGGAAACTTTCAGTTTAATGGAACATCCACGTGTAAAAAATTGTTGTAAATATGTGCAGATCATAGTGCTCATTGTTATCATGTTATGTTCCACTATCTATACTATAAAAGAGCCTTGAAATTGGAGGACACCCGCCCAGATCTCATCCGTCCGATTATCAATCCGATGGTTATCGACGACCTGACCTGACCTGACATCATCTTTCCCTCGACGTAACCCGCGGCATGGCAACGCTGCCAACCACTTCTTTCTTTCATCCGCTGCATGCCTTACTTATGTGACAACGTAAGGTCTATCCCGCACGCTACCTCTCACGTCCTTTCGGTCGCTCACGTCCGTTTGTTACCGATCTATTCCTTCCCCTTCAATTGCACGATAACCGCCGGTGGCCGGACGCAACCGCGTTGCTAAGGCGGCCTCGACGACACCGGGGAAGAGACAACACTGCAATGACGGGAAGAGAGGCAACCTCATCGCCGGTGGCCGGACGCAACAACGTTGCTAGCTAGGGACGGCCTCGACGACACCAGGGAAGAGACAACGCTGCACGAGACGGCCTCGACGACAGGAAGAGAGACGACCTCACTGCAGCACACCTCCGGCATAAGGGTCACCCTCGACGACGTGCTGGTGCTGCTGCGGCAAACGCGCGCCAACAGAAGAGGATCATCGCCGGAGGACTTCTTTCAGTTGTCGGTCACGTGCATGTGATCTCTACTCCCATGGCCGGACCATCAGTCTGACGCCGGGAACCGAATGACTCCCGCTCAGGACGGTTAATTATCTCCTCCTCCCCGAATCGACGCAACGATCTGATATGGGTTGTTATATTTGCATAAAGTTTTCCTTTTTAAGGTAGGTAATCATATATATTCTCCCTGTTGCATACAATAAATAGTTTATTCCAATTTGCCACAAAATCTCCTATGACAGTTGCTGATTTACAAAGCCTTCACTGTTAGGGTCACGGCAGGTACATCTTTTTTTTGACAACTTTTCTGATTATATACTTAAACGAAGAGCGCAGACTGGGACTGTCCCCTTATCACTAAGCCAGAGTATATGATAGTCCCATATTTTCATATTAGATCACTGATTTTATTTATACACAAAACAAGGACCATCCATAATACAACTGGCACATCCACTGGCCATTAGCGGCAACACCGCGATCTTTTCTAGTTCTCTATGACGGGCATGCAGGTGGAAGAGCTTGGTGTTAGCGTCACCCTCACGGAGCCAGCCAATACGTGACCTCGGCCTATCAATAGTTCTATTCAGGGAGGCAAGAGCAAGACTATGCTTCTTCAAATTATTTTTCAGCCACAATTCACCTGGAGATAGGAGGCGGTTATCCTGAGTGATCTCAAGCTGATGCAAGATTTCTCTTGCCAAGGCAAGCTGATGCCCTCGCCGTTGCTTTCAACTTCTGTTCCAGAGTTAAGGACAAGAGCCAGTAAGGAACCGACGCCCAGGCTGCAGTAATATAGAGCTATCATCTCAGTAAGTGAACCATAGGATCCTGAAGAGCACAAAATAGTCTGTTAAGAATATATGTATCTGGAGTCAATAGACACGGACCCCTGCGTCGCCCCGCCGCCAGGGCGACTCGGGCGGAGAAAAAACTAACCAGCAGCCGGCTTCCCCACACGCCAATTCTCCCCTCGCCGCCACCGGAGGGGACGGCCGGGAAGCCCGCGCTAGCCCTGATGATGGTGGTGGCGAGGTCTTTGGGTGGAAGCCATGGCCTTCGATCGGGGTGGCGCTCGGAGGCCTTGGCGATGCGGACGACGCAGTGGTGAAAGAGGAGCGCAGGACGGCTGTGCGGATCTGTGCTGTGGCGGCGGTGGTGAGCGACATGGTCGCCGATCCACCGTCTTCGTGGACGGATGTTGGCCTACGGGTCAGATCTGCTTCGGTGGAGATCGTCAGTGGATGGCCTACTGGTTCTGTCTTCGCGGTCGTTGCCGGAGTGGCCGCTGACCGCGCGGCGGCCACGCCTGGTTGCCGGCGGTGGCGGCAGCTGGTGCCATTGGCAGCTGACGGCGCTTGCAGTTGGCGGCGGTGGTCCGTGCAGGCGAGAGGGGGGTGCTACCTGCCCCTCCCACACGGCTTTACCGGCCGGCGGCAAGCAGCCTAGGCAGCTACGGTGGCGGTCAGATCAAGGCAGGGGCGCTGGGTTTGGAGGCGTCCAAACCTGGCGACCCTAGGGAAGAAGGCGGCGCCCGCACTAGTGATGGTGTCGTTGTCCGCGATGGGAAACTAGTTGGTGGAGCCCTATTTTCCGGATTTGATGGTTTGATCCAGTGATGTATGTCGCTGGGGGCATGACGGCATGGCTCTTGGAGGCAGCGGCAGTGCTACCATGTTTGGACGGCGGTGACGCCTGTGGGTTCCATTTTCCTCGCTGTAGGCGTCGTCTTCTCCTCCATGTGGATCTCCCCGGGTGAAAACCCAACACCGGTGTATCTGGTGGGTGATAATGGCGTCTTTGGATGTCATATGCTCATTGGAGACGTCGCTTTTGGATGATCCCATGGATTGTCGGCTTTGGTGCCTAAATAGTATTGGTGGGTTTCTTGCAGATGCACCAGGAGCTCCTTTCCGTTGCCAGGTTACAGTATCCGGAGCCTCCAATGGTGGTCGACGCCCTACGTTCTTTTAGTACCTTTAGGTCTGATAGACGTGTTTTGGTGTTGATTTATTCCTTATTGGAGATGTAATTTTTTATTCAGTTTTGCTTTAGTTGATCCAGCGTACTCAGGTGACGTAGGTCATACCTGGTTCACTAGGCATTCTATGTAATAATTTGGCCTGATGTATCCTTGTGAGAGGATAACTGAAGCCGGAAATATAATTTCCTTTATCTAAAAAAAAGAATATATGTATCTTTGGTAAGGTAACGAACCTTTTTTCAGTGGAAAACCGAAGCAACTATCATTATTACTAGTAAATGGGCGCGCGGAGCTGTAAATCTGGGCAGAGAAGGCAAGGTAACTCAGTATTCATAAAGTTTTCAAACAGGAAAAGCCATACAAGCATTTTACAATGAATTTTTGCCTACACTGATGCAAAGATGCAAGGTAAAAGAGATAGGATGAAGCATGGCTACTAATTTACTTTCTGTAGAGTCATTTAGGAATTAGAAATTGAAAGAATTAATGGAAACAACATTACATGTGTTTGGAATTTTGGAACAGTACAAATCTGCTACAGAAGCTATAATGAGCATGAATACGTATGGAAAATATCATGCCATGGGAAAATAGGACCCTGCCACCATGATTGTCCTAAAAATTAGTTTAAGCCATCTGCAGGCAAAATTGCCACAAAAGTGTTAAAAACCAAGGTAGCATCAGAAATAAATAATAGAAGAACTCTCAACTCTGTTAACCAAAACAAAGCTCAGTGTCATAAAATCAACAGAGCAGAGTGTGCACCAACATGATTTGACTAACCACAATGCTAGTTGGAGGGACCAGCTAATCAGACCAGTTTACTTATTCATAGATGTTTCATTCATGCAACATTTGAAGTACCTTCGTGGGAGAAAAGTTCTGATGCTACACTGTGGAACTATATTTATGTATAATCATGGGTTCGCTCTAGTGACACATGGATGAGCAAGCAAGAAACAGTAGGGTTATAAATCCAAAACAAAAGCATTTACACTCAGAGATGCAGGAAACATGTATTCCAAACAATATATGTTGCATACTTTGTCACCCAATTTTCTAAGCTTATTGGGAAAATATTGTTCCTTCCACAACAGCAGGAGGAATTTTTGGAATGCATAAGTCAGGTTTTTTCACCAAGTCATCGTAAAAATAATATGTACGATAATAATATGTACGATGAGAGATGGAGCATTATATATCTAAATATATTACTCTACTCAATCATAAGTACACCAAGGGAAAGCCTAGAAAATATGTGTTAATCTATGGCAGCAACCTCTACTGTAACTCCACAGTTTTTTGGTTCCGACAGTACAGTGAGCAAATGTCTTGCAATCCTGTAGACGCTATATGTAGGCTGACCCATATCAAGTTGTGACAATTACTATCATTTGAGTAAAAGGAGAGAAGCACTGGAAAATAATTTGTGGAAAAGCAAGTATGGATGGCTTGTATTAGCTGGTACATTCGAAAACCAACAATCTACAGAAACAGGTTCATCCGCTACTCCCTGACATTTTTGCATACCTGGAACAGAGGTTAATCTCAACATCTATCAGGTAAGGCATAGTAGATGGAGGAAATTTTTAAGGGCCTGATCGGTTTGATAGGAATGTGTTCAGGAATTATTTCACCTCATTCAAGGCTATCTAAATTAGGCAAACATTTCTGGTAAAAATTGCTCCAGGTTAGCATTGCAGCTCAGCCGAACGATACCTAGGTTTTTTTTATTAGAAAAGGAGGAACCATGAACTGCACAAAAGGCCTAAAATCTATACGAAAAGTTTGGAAGGCCGAGTGGAACTGGAATTTGGATAGAAATAAATAGAGGAAGGCAACTTGAGGCATACCTGTTACTCTTTGATTGATGTGCATGAATGATGGTGGGCTTGTCCAGGAGAGCTTTATACATATGATTCATGAACTACACTGACTCCAGGCACATCTGAACTGTAGTTGATAAGCCCTGCTCCAAGTTATCTTAGCATTACCATTTACTTTATGCAAAGTCCTTAGGCCGATTAAGTGTGAAGCATGTGAGCTCCCTTGACAACCAAGGAAACTATCTCTAGTAGCTTTATGCTTTATGCAATATTCCCTAGAATATGCTCTAGTGAGCAACTTGTACCCCAAGATGAATTTTTCCTATATAATGGAATACTAGGCCAAGGTGCCATCTGCCTTTGGCTTGAAAGCATAAGTCTTGTGCTTATCCTCTTAGGAGTAGTTGGGCTATTGTGTCAGCACCCTTATCATCTATCTTATCTTTTAAGCATCTTTACTTTAGCATATAGAGAATATGCTCTAATCCTTTCTTCATGACCAAGAAGCTACCCTATATGTATCCCAACCTACCATGGTTTGTGGTAAGGCTAATAGAATGAAAATTCCAGCCCCAGATTTGAGATTTGTCTCTAATAATTGGTATTCAGAGCCTTAGGGTTCTTACCTGTGTATCTTTCCCCATCCCAATCCCGTCCAAATCGGAAGCCATGCCCAACATCCACAGTTGTTCCCTCACTTCCCACTCTTCCGTCGAGTCTGCGACATCAGCAAGACGGCGACGGCAGGCTACGCGCGCGCACCCAGCGGCTCGCGGACGCTGATGCAGCGCAGGCGCGCGCGCTGGCGGACGCGGACGCGGCGGCTCACGCGGCGCTCGTCGCGGAGGCGGAGTTGCGGGCCATGCGGGCGGCCGAGGCGGCGCGCCAGGCAACGGCTGTGGCTCGCGCGGCTGCGGATGCTGCTGCGTCCCTTCGCGAGGAGGAGCGGGATGCGGATGCGCACGAGGTGGAGCCGGGCGTGCGAGCGGGCGTGCGGCCCCGCGAGGCCGAACGGGCGCGTGCTGCTGCGGGCCGCGTGGAAGGAGCGGGCGACCTCGATGTAGATGTCAGCTTCGACGCGGACTCCGACACGGACGTGGACGTGAGGGCCGTGCGGGTCCAGCGAGGAGGCGCGCGGGCACGAACGCATGCCGCGCGTGATTGTGGGGGAGTTCGCGATCCCCGTGCAGAGCGGGTCCTGGAGATCCAACGCCTACAACTGGAGGCTGCTCGGCTACTCGGCTGGAGGAGGATCTTGACATGTTGGGTCACCGGATCATGCACCCGGTAGGCCTTTGCCTCGCATAGCCGATGAACACACCAGCCTTAACGTGATCATCGAGCTTGCCAAGCTAGGACAACTCCTTGGTGTAGGTGACTCCTTGGTGTAGGTGGGTGACCGTCGGCGTGCACCCGTACCAAGCTTTGTAGGTCGTCTTGCCCTGTAGTGTGCGCGTCGGCGATCGGTTGAGGAGGCGTACCGCCGTCATGATGGCCTTCCCCCAAAACCTCCCCTGCATCTTCTTTTGCTTCAGCAACGCCCGTGCCATCCGTGGCGGATTCTAAACGTGATTGAAGGGGGGTGATCTATTCTTCCTCTCCTCTCCATTTTTCTTCTTTTCTCCACCTCTTCTCCATCACCCTCCCTATACTTCCATTGTTGCACCAGCGTTCGGGGGCTAGAGCCCCCCAGCCCCCCTTTAGATCCGCCTTTGCATCCCAAAGCTACCATGGTCTGGTTCCTGCGCTCCACGATGCCATTCTACTGAGGGAATAAGGGGCAGAGAAGTGGCACTTGCCTTGATCAACGCAGTAGGAGACGAAGTCGGTGAGGTGAACTCACCACATTGTCATTGTGCAGGCATTGAGCTTGCGACTGCTCTCCATCTCGGCTGCATCCTTGGATGGCAGGAGGACGACCCACATGAACCACGTTGCATCATCCAACCAGGAGAAGTATCGCCGCCCGCCAGGAGTCACTGGCAGAGGTCCCCGAGGTCCCCGTGCACCTGCTCAAGCTGATCATCGGCACGGTACTCTGCTTCAATGGGAAGGGGCGCCTTTGCTTCGCGGTGACGCACGCGTCGCACAATTGCTTGACATGGTCGACCACTGGCATCCCGTGAATCATCTCCTTGTTGCCCATCTTCCGGAGCGCCGCAAAGTGTAGATGGCCGAGCTGCTTGTGCCAATGCCACGCCTCGTGGTAATTGCATGCGGTGAGGCATAAGGGCTCGGCGTGCGTTGTCACTGCAGATGCGCGCCGCGGCTATCGAGTCCCAAGCATCCTTGGTGGTACACTTGTCCGCGATGGAGGACTTCATCTCTGGCGGGACCGAAGCGATGAGGGCCTCCAGCGCCCCCCAATCCTCGCCGAAGGTGACGTCGTGGTACTTGACCGCCTCCCACATATGTCGGGACTGCATCTTGATCTTCATCACTGATGACCACTCGGAGTAGTTAGTCTTGGTGAGTATGGGCCAGTCGTCGCCGATGCCGGAGTCCTTGACGACGTTCTAGACGAGGGGTGGAGAGCCAGGCCGTCTGCGCCAACACGGTGCCGCTCTAGGGAAGGGGAGGAGCGCCTGCGAGGGCTCTGCGCGCCAGCGTCCCGTCCACCTGGCTCGCGGTCGTAGTCCCGGTCGTTGTCGCGTTCGCCGCGTGCGTCGAAGTCGCGTCCGCCGCGGTTCCGTGCGCGGAAGGCTCGCATGGCCTGCTCCTGCTCTGCCTCTTCCCGCCGTCGCTGGGCCTCCAGATCGCAATTGATGCGAAGATCCCTCCAGGGATGAGCCCCCAAGGCCAGCCGCGACGTCGTCTTCAATGTGCGACTGGGATTGGGCCTTGTCGGAGCACAGGTTGTTGGAGGCGGTCGACGACGACTTCATCGTCGAGTTCGTCTGGCTAGGAGGAGGTAGTGGAGCACAGGGTGCATCCCCAACAATGTTTGGGTCACCGTCATCAGTACCAATTCCTTCACCATTGCCACCCCGTTCATCTTCACCAATTTCGGTGGAGTCCAAAGAAAGTATGACGACCGTGGAGTCCTCCACCTCCAGCTTTCCCTGTTGTGGCAGTTCCTTCTCCAACACCGCCACCAGCCACGCCTGGTGCCTAGGTCGAGTACACCACTCCACTGGACGATGATGAAGATCGCCGTTTAGACGAGTACTTCTTCGATGACGAACATCTACGATACAGGATGGTCACCAACATCCTCGGCGATCGACCTACTCCACCGTCGGCGCTGTGCCTCTTCGCCAAGTCGTACCTCACGCATGCCAGCAAGCCTGCTTCCTATGCCGAGGCCAACGGTCATTCGTGCCGTCAAGCAGAACCACACCTAGGAGTTCGTGCACCACCTCGTCGGTGCGTGGCGCCGCTGTCCAGGAACCAGCCATCCATCTTGTCGCCGCCGCCGGAGTCGGTGCCGAGGGAGGCACGCGCCCGCAGCTCCACGATGTCGAGGTTGGTGTTCTTGGCGTAGAAGGAGCAGGCTTGGGCCTTGTCGCTGCTCAGCTCCTCGTCCATCGCCAGGAATAGGGCATGATCATCCTCTGCCTCCGCCATGTTCGCCGCGCCACCTCGCTCCCGATCGCGACGAGGATGAGGGCAATCCCGGCCTGGTTGTAGTTGAGGCAGTTGTCGCGTCGATCGCCGCCGGCGGCTCCAGCCTTGCCTCCGCCGCCGCACCTCCACGATCGCCTCCTTGCCCGCCATCCTTGGGCTTGTTCTTCTTGCCGCCCCTGGGATGGCGCTTCTGCTCGTCCTCCTTGGACGATCCAGCCGCCTTCGCCTTCTTCTTCTTGTCGAAGGCTCGCCATTGCTCGGCGGTGCAGAGCAGCTTGGGCGTGGCACCATCTCCCTCCAATGCCGCCTCCCGATCTTGAACCGCCTAGAGTCGGCCGATCACATCCTCGATGGTGAGCGCGCCGAAATCGAGCAGGGTCTCGATCGAGTTGACGATTTGGCCGAATTTCTTCGGCATCCACGGCGCGTTCTTCGTTGAGGTCGCGGTTGCCGTTGAGCGCCATCTGCTCCATGAGGCTGGTGAGGCGCAGCGCGAAGTCCTCGACGTGCTCCCCCGGCCAAAAGGCGAGAGCTTCCCACTCTCCGCACAGTCGCTGCAGGGTCACGCGCTGCACCCGCTCTCCGCTGACGCACCGCGTCGCGATTGCCTCCCAGGCAAGCTTGGCGCTGCACTTGTTGGCGATGGCGGCGGCCAGCCCCGGCGGTGTAGCGGCATAGAGTGTCTCCAAGGCGCGCCGATCCTCCTCGTACACCGCATCTCCGTGTCGCACCGCCTCCCAGAGAATGCGCTCCTTGAGCTTGACCTTCATCAGCAGGCTCCACTCGTGGTAATTGGCTCGCGTGAGCGTTGGCCACGAGTTGCTCTCGCCGCGGTACACCTGCACCACGGGAGAGCGCCCCCGACGGCCACAGCGGTGGCGGCCCAGGGACCACGACGCGCGACGATGATCTCGGGGCGAACTCCGCGATCCATCACCTTCTCCAACCGAGCCAACCTCCTCCTCGTCCTCCTTTATCTCTGCGCGCAGAGCAACAGCCGCGGCCGCCTGCTTCGCTGCTGCCTCCGCTACAACCAGACGCGCCTTGATGTTGACGGAGTCCGCGTCCTTGCCGCTGGGCTCTGGCATCTCCGGCTTCTCTGTCATCACCGAGGAAGACCAGCACGCTGGAAGTGCTTCGCTGCGTGTCCACGTCCCCGGCCATGTCCGCGTCGCTGTATGCCGTGATCCCCGGCTCACTATCCTTGGCCTTGGGCGGAGCCCCGCTGAACACCTACCCGCCCGCTCGAGTAGCTTCTGCGCGTAGGCGCGCTGCCCCAGCTTGACCACGTCCGCGCCCTGCTTCACCACAGCGTGTGCTCGGTGGCGTAGCGTGCGAATTTGAGCTCCGCCATCGTGGCGTCGAGCTTGGCGTTCCACGCCCAAAGCGCCTGCCTTAGCCCTACAGGGCCTTCCTGAGACGCAGCACCCTATGCTCAGCGCCCTTCACCACGAACCTCAGCGACTGCTTCACGTAGACCACCTCCGCCAGGTCGCCATTGAGGAAGGCAGACTTGACGTCGAGGTAGTGGACTTGCCAGTCCTTGGCCGCCGCGAGCGCGAGGAGCCGCAGCGACTCCATCCGCGCCACCATCGCGAACACCTCCTCGAAATCGATCCCCTCGCGCTGCACGAAACCGAGCACCACCAGGCGTGCCTTGTGCTTGATGACGACGCCACGCTCGTCCTTTTTCACCTTATAGACCCACTTGAGTCCGATCGGCCGGCATCCCGCCGGAGGATCGACCAAGTCCCACGTCTTGTTGGACTGTATCGACTTCGTCTCCTCGATCATGGCCCGCCGCCACTCCGCGCCGCGCTCCGCAATCGCGAACGTGGCCGGCTCCTCCGCGCTCATGAGCAGTAGCGCATGATCGTCTTCGAGCAGACGCGCAGCCAGCCTAGGCACCGGCGCACCGCCGATGATGTTGTCGACGCGCCTGAATCGGACCTCCAACCCTTCGTGGAATGCGTCCACGAATTCGTTGAGGTTGGACGGTGGAGTGGCGTTCTCCACCATCGACGCTCCCGGTTTAGCCTCGACGGCGCTCGGGGCCGGAGTCGATTGAAATTTGGCTCCCCTACTCCCCCGGAGGTGCCGATGGTGACCGCGACGGAGTTGAAGCAGAGCGCTGGCTTGGAGCAGAGGAAGCAGATGAAGCCGAGCTTGCTCCCCCTGATCCACCCTCCCAGAGGTGCTCGACGATGAACTCATCATCCGTCGGAGCTTGGCCGCCTCCCTCCATGATCCAGTCCCACCCGCGGCTCTCGTCGAAGACCACGTCTCGCGAGACGCGCACACGCTGGGTCGCTGAGTCCAGCACCCGGTACGCCTTGGCACCGTCGGCGTAGCCGATGAAGATGTCGGGCACGCTCCGATCGTCTAGCTTCTTGAGCTGCGATAGATCCTTGACGAACGTCACGCACCCGAAAGTGCGCAAGTAGCCGACCGCTGGAGCACGGCCGTGCCACGCGTCATACGGCGTCTTGCCCCACAGCGCCTTGGTCGGAGCCCTGTTCAACAAATGAACGACAGTGACAATGGCCTCACCCCAGAATCGCGCAGGCAAGTTCCTCTGCTTCAGCAGTGCGCGTGTAGTGACGCTGGATTCCTTCGCCGGCGCAGTACGCCGCGAAGTCCACGACGGTAAACTCCAGCCCGTTGTCAGTGCGCAGCGTCTTCATCTTCTTGTCGCTCCTCTTCTCCGCGGCGGCTTGAAGGTGCTTGATGGCGTCCGCTGCTGCGTCCTTGGTGGAGAGCAGCACGACCCACATGTACCTTGTGGTGTCGTCCACCAACAGCAGGAAGTAGCGCCTGCCGCCGGGCTTCGCTGGCGTGACCGGGCCACAGAACCGTGGACGAGCTCGAGCTGATCCTGCGCGCATTACAACGCCTCGGACAGGAACGAAGCGCGGCGGAGCTTGGTGATGACGCACGTGACGCCGAACTGCCCGACGTGCTCGATCGCCGGCAGCCCGCGTGCCATGCCTCCCTTGGAGAGCTGGCGCAGCGCGTCGAAGTTGACATGGCCATAGCGCTCATGCCAGAGCCAAGCCTCATTGTCCTTACGCGCGGCGAGACAGAGCGGCTTGGTCGTCCCGATGTAGAAGACGTAGTCTGTTCTTCCCGTGGCACACCTTGACCAGCAGCTTCTTGGAGCGATCCCAGATCCTCAAGACGCCATGCTCGATCTCCACCTAGGAGCCGGTATCGTCGAGCTGGCCAAGAATCATGATTGAGTTGTGCAGCACCGGGATGATGTGCGGCACCCTGTGCTCACCGTTCTTTGCCTCGAAGATGATTAACCCCACACCGATGATTCGCACCTTAGACTCATCACTGAACCTCATTGTACCCCTCGCCGTCGTGTCGAGGTCGGTGAACAGCTCCCGACGTCCAGTCATGTGGACCCGACGCCGACGATATGCACCTTAGACTCATCACCGAACCTCACTGTGCCCCTCCCCGTCGATCTCGAACAGCTCCCGACGTCCCGTCATGTGGTGCGTGGCACCGCTGTCCAGGTACCATCCGTCCATCTTGTGGCCGACGCCGGAGTCGGTGCCAAGGAAAGCACGCGCCCGTGGCTCCACGATGTCGAGGTTGGTGTTCTTGGCGTAGAAGGAGCAAGCTTGGGCCTCGCCACTGCTCAGCTCCTCATCCAGCTCCAAGAACCCGTGCGCCAGGAACAAGGTGTGATCATCATCCGCCTCAGCCATGTTCGCAGCACCGCCTCGCTCCCGATCGCGACGAGGATTGAGGCAATCCCATGCCCAGTGGCCCGCCTGGCCACAACTGACGCCTTTGAGCCGGCCGGTCACATCCCCGATGGTGAGCGCGCCGAAATCGAGCAAGGTCTCGATCGAGTTGATGATTTGGCCAAACCTCTTCGGCACGCACCGGAGAAGCTTCTCCACGGCGCATTCTTCGTTGAGGTCATGGTCGCCGTTGAGCGCCATATGCTCCATGAGGATGGTGAGGCACAGCGCGAAGTCCTCGACGTGCTCCCCTGGCCGAAAGGCAAGAGCTTCCCACTCTCCGTGCAATCCTTGCAGGGTCGCCCGCTGCACGCGCTCACCGCCGACGCACCGCGTCGCGATTGCCTCCGAGGCAAGCTTGGCGGTGCGCTTGTTGGCGATGGCTGCGGCCAACTCTGCCGGAACGGTGGCGCAGAATGCCTCCAAGGCGCGCCGATCTTCCTCATACACCACATCTCCGTAGCGCACCGCCTCGCAGAGACCGCGCGCCTAGAGCTTCACCTTCACCAGCAGACTCCACTCGTGGTAGTTGGCTCGGGCGAGCACCGGCCACGAGTTGCTCTCAGCGCGGTACACCTGCACCACGGGAGAGCGCCCCCGACGGCCACGGCGGTGGCGGCCCGGGGACCGCGACGCACGACGACGATCTCGGGGCAAACTCCGCGATCCATCACCTTCTCCCGGCCCGAGCTCTCGCGTAGAGCAACCGCCGCTGCCGCCGCGGCGGCGCCTGCGCGCGCCGTCGCTACCTCCGCTGCAACCAGACATGACTTGATGTTGACGGAGTCCGCTGTCCTTGCCGCTGGGCTCTGGCATCTCCGGCTTCTTTGTCATCACCGAGGAAGACCAGCACGCTGGAAGTGCTCCGCCGTCCATCCACGTCCCCGGCCATGTCCGTGTCGCTATATGCCGTGATCCCCGACTAACCATCCTTGGCCTTGGGCGGAGCCTCGCTGGACGCCTGCCCGCCCGCTTGAGCAGCTTCTGCGCGTAGGCGCGCTACCCCAGCTTGACCACGTCCGCGCCCTGCTTCGCCGCAATGCCGAGGTAATAGGAGAGAGCGCCCAGGTCGCTCATGCGGAACTTGGCACCCATCTCCTTGAACCGCGCAATGTCCTGCGCACGCGCCCCGGTGACGATGAGGTCGTCGACGTAGACCCTGACGATGAGCTCCTCCTTCCCCCGTCGTCGGGTTTACAACGTGTGCTCGGTGGCGCAGCGTGCGAACCCGAGCTCCGCCATCGTGGCGTCGAGCTTGGCGTTCCACGCCCTCGGCGGATGTCTCAGCCCGTACGCCTGCAACACCTTGTGCTCAGCGCCCTTCACCACGAACCCCGGCGCCTGCTTCACGTAGACCACCTCCGCCAGGTCGCCATTGGGGAAGGCAGACTTGACGTCGAGGTGGTAGACCTGCCAGTCCTTGGCCGCCGCGAGCGCGAGGAGCCGCACTGACTCCATCTGCGCCACCGGCGCGAACACCTCCTCGAAATCGATCCCCTCGCGCTGCACGAAACCGAGCGCCACCAGGCGCGCCTTGTGCTCGATGACGGCGCCGCGCTCGTCCTTTTTCACCTTGTAGACCCACTTGAGTCCGATCAGCCGGCATCCCGCCGGAGGATCGACCAAGTCCCAGGTCTTGTTGGCCTGTATCGACTTCATCTCCTCGATCATGGCCCGCCGCCACTTCGCGTCGCGTTCCGCAACCGCGAACGTGGCCGGCTCCTCCGCGCTCATGAGCAGTAGCGCACGATCGTCGTCGAGCAAACGCGCAGCCAGCCTGGGCACCGGCGCGCCACCGATGACGTTGTCAACGCGCCTGAATCGGACCTCCTCCCCTTGTGGAATGCGACCACGAATTCGTCGAGGTTGGATGGTGGAGTGGCGTTCTCCACCATCAACGCTCCCGGCGTCCCCTGTTCCTGCAAAACAGGGGAGGAGTCCACCATTGGCCCAGGCGGGCAGGGTGGCTCTGCCACCTCTGCTGCCGCAGGTTCGGCCGCTTCCCCGGCCGCCGGCTCCGGCTCCCCTGATCCCGCTTCCCCGGTTGCTGGAGCCTGCTCCGCCTCGCCGTGGCCGTGCACCACAAGGCACTCCATGACGAACGTGTCATGAAGCCCTCCGCCTTGCTCCGCCGTCATCTCCTCCGCGTCCCACTTCCATGCGTTGTTGCCTCGTCGAAGACGATGTCGCGGGACACAACCACCCTGCCGCCGATCGGATCATAGAGGCGGTACGCCTTCAACCCATCCTCGTAGCCAAGGAACACCATGCGGTGCTCCGGTCCTCCAGCTTGCCGAGCCCCGGCTTGGTGGTCTTCACATGCCCGATGCAGCCGAACATGCGCAGGTACGAGACGTTGGGCTTGCGTCCGTGCCAAGCCTCGTACGGGGTCATCCCTTTAGGGCCTTGGTCGGCGACCGGTTGAGGATGTGGACGGCCGTGGTGACCGCCTCGCCCCAAAACTCCATCGATATCCCCTTTGCCTTCATCATCGATCGGGCCATGCCCATGATCGTCTGATTCCGGCGTTCCACCATGCCATTCTGCTGCGGCGTATACGGCGTAGTGAGGTGGTGCACCACCCCCTCCTCGGCGTAATATGCGGCGAACTCCACCGCCGTGACCTCACCGCCGCGATCGGTCCTCAGCACCCGAAGCCGCTTCCCCGACTCCGCCTCCGCCTCCGACCTTGAACGCCTTGATGGCGTCCGCCACGTCGCCCTTGCTCGTCAAGAGCCGCAGCCACATGTAGCGACTGCAATCATCAGCAGGAAATACCTGCGCCCGCCTTGTGTTGCTGGCGTAATTGGCCCGCAAAGGTCCCCATGGACCAGCTCGAGCTGCGCCGCCGCACGATACTTGGCCGCCTTGGGGAAAGGCAGCCGCCTCTGCTTCCCGGCAAGACAGCTGTCGCATAGCTCCCTTGCGTGCTTGATGATCGGCATCCCGGAGACCATTTTCCCCAGCCGGCCAAGAGCATCGAAGCTCAGATTGCCGAATCGGCCGTGCCACAACCAGAGCTCCTCCATGCACGTCGCCGCCAAAGACACCGGCTGCTCAAGCTTCAGATCAAGCAGGTAAAGACGATTGCGCGACCGGTGTACTTGGGCGAGCTAGGCGTACTTGGGCGGCACGCCGCGCAACAGCTTGGCCATGACGCCCTCGTCGTCGATCGGCTTGCCATAGACCGCCAGCTGGCCCGCCAGCGTCTGCAGGCGCAGTGCGAAGTCCTCCACCGACTCTCCGGGCTTGAACCGGAGCTCGTCGAACTCCCGGCGGAGCTGCTGCTCCTTCGCCTTCTTGGCTCGATCCGAGCCAACGCGGAAAGATGCAAGCATCTCCCACGCCTCCTTCGCTGTCGCCTTGCGGCGGAGCGCCTCATGGTAACTCGCTCGGCGTGGACGCCATGAGCGCCTCCATGACGCCCACCTCCGCATCCTCGCCGGCATCACCAGTCTCGATGGCAGCCCCCCTCCATGTTGATCATGATGTTGCAAAGAGATGGGCTTGATGCAATGAAGCCCAATGATTTGCTTGGAGGTACTGACATATGACAAGTATGATCAAGATGCCGATGAGAAGGAGAAGGAGGATGAAAAGAAGAAGACCGGCAAAGCTAAAGTCCAAGATAGTGACAATGAAAGAGAAGAGGACTTTGAAATCGATGATGAAGCACTAGCTCTTGTCAAGAAGATTGGCAAGATGTTCATCAAGAGAAGAGGCTTCAAGAAGAGAAATGACTCAAGGTTAAAGAGCAACCAAGGCTATGCTTCAATTGTGATAGTCCCGATCATCTTCAAGCCGATTGCCCTTATGAGAAGAAGAAGAACAAGAAGAACGGTTTGAAAAGAAGAGGGAGGCTAAGATGACCTTCAAGAAAGGCAAAGATGATGATGAAGAAGATGATGATGAGCAAGAGAAGAACTCAAACAAGGCATTTGCTTCTATTGCTATCTCCAAGAAGCCTTCACTATATTTGATTCAACTCATTCATGCTTCATGGCCAAGGAATCCTCTAAGGTACATGATGATGATAGTGATAGTGAAGTTGAGTATGCTAATGATAGTCATGATGATGATGATGAACCCACTAAAGAAGACCTATTTGACATGCTACAACAAACTAAAGATATTGCTGCCGAAATGGGGAAAATGAACCAAAAAAGAAAGCAGTAGCTAAACATCGGTACTCACAGTGCTTCGAACGATCGAAAGGACAAGAAGTTGAGAGCCACTCCGCACAGCCGCGTCAGCTTCTTCACAAAGAGCCTGAATTGTCTTGTCAAGTGAATCATCTAGACCTTTACGAATATCAAAGTATGTTGATAGTATTTTGGGCTTCAGTTTTGAGTCCTTCAATAGAGTTTCTAGTTCACCTTCATTCAAGACAAAGGCTTGATAGTGCAACCCGAAAAAGGTCAATAGTGGTGTTTTGATATGCACCCAAAACAGAATAAATGATTTGAAACTAAGTACACATACCGATCAGCTTTTTCAGGGCCGACCTCCAAGATGTTGCCTCTTTTCCCAATATTAACCTCAAGAGATATAACTAAACCTTCCCTGAGGGGATCAATTGCAGGATTTGTAACCTAGAATAGGAAAGAAAATTATGTCTCATGGAAACCAAAGCTGAGAGTACATTAATCTTAACTTTTGTAAATGAGGAGAGAAGATTCCACAGAGAAAATGTCATCATATCACCAAGTTACTAAATCACTAACTTCTTTTCCTACAAGGCTAACATACCAACAGAAGAGCATGCTCAATTAGCATCTTTTGGGGGTGGTGTCACAATACAGCAGACCAAGCTTTGCGCATACACTAATGAGTTGAAGATGGCCTAGAATTTGCAAGTACTTCAATAACACTTTATTGTGCCTGAGGAAAATGAAATTTCTCAACTACCAACTCTGCTATATATGGATTGTTTGCCAAGGAATACAAAGTCTGCAGCGAGACATTTAATAATTGTTACCGTCACACTAATAAGGAGAAAACTATTACTTGAGAGCAATGGATATAGCGATCAATTTGGACTCAAAAGGCCTTGGCTAGTTAAAAAGGTAAAAAAACCGCAAGGACTTACTAACCTGTGCAAACCGCTGCTTGAAATAATCATATAACAAGTGTGGTCTTTGTGATAACGCAGCTAATGGAATGTCATCGCCCATACAAAATGTTGGTTCATTTCCTTGTGAAGCCATTGATTCAATCACCATTTGCACATCTTCACTTGAATAGCCAAATGCCCTAAGGAAACAACAGTATGCTTACATTTAATGTTCAGCCTGAGCAACAATCTATCAATCTAATACCTTGCACAATGGAATTTCAAGAAATAACATACAGCTTTGGATGCATTTTAAGAAACATCAAGAACACTTTTGTCTGTTTATAACGTAATAACATAACTTAATCGTTACGGTATCATGTAGCGCCAGATAGAATATTAGACACTCAAGCGCAGAAACTCTGACAATAGCAAGCATATAAAGTTCCACAAGACCACAACTGGACAAGTAAAAGAAAAGATCTTAGTATGTGTTGGATCAATGAACTAAGGTTGACGAATTCTTACTGTTGATGTCTCAAAATAGTCTCATTGTCCATGATAGTTGAAGAGAGGAAGTTGACAGGCTTTATCGAACGTGTGCGTTCTTGCAACCAAGTTCTATAGGGGCTCGCTAAAGCCACAGTTTTCTTTACTTCTGTGTTTTCAAGCACCTGGATGGTTCATGAGGTTTAAATCTTTAACAAAATTCTGCAGTAGTCAACGGCAAGAAAGAGAAAAGATTATTTGTTTCTATTTTAACCTGTCCAGTCTGTAGGTCAACAGTTATCATCATTCCAGGACCTAATCATCCTTTCATTACTACCTTTGACTCATCCATTGGTATAACGCCGACCCGTGGGTTGCCATTGACAGAATTAGTGATAAGTGCAAACCTGACATGAACTATGAGGTTTCACATATCACTTGAGAAGGTTATCAGAATTCAATTGAACTACTAGGTCATACTTTTATGTAAATTTAAAAAAAAAATAGATCAATCTAAACCATTCAGGAGATGGTCACAAGGTGTGATTTGCAAAACCACTTAATTAGATGTGGGAAAATCTCTTAAGAAAAGGCATCCTCCCTACGACAACTGAATAACTACATTTCTCTACAAACTTGTATAGACGATAGCAAGATAAGAAGTTTAGTGCGGTAGTAGTTTTTATACATCACAAATTAAGAGTCCCTGCTACATTACATTTAAATAGGAATACATTTATAACTTTATAGTTTCACCTAATCACCTAACCTAGCTGACAGACCTACACATTAGCAAATGGACACAGTACTTACTGAATGTTACATTTAGTTTAGCTTGTGATATCTGAACTCTGCGATTTGGTATAGAGAATGTCAATATATCTGCAATGAAGTACTGGCGGATAAACCAAATGCTCCAATTCAAGGATTCCAAATGGATATTTTATTATATATGAGAAAAATTTTCTCTAATGACATTGTTGTTGTACATATAATATTGTACAGAAGAAAGAAACAACTCAAACCTACCTCAGATGCGACATAAACAAAGTCATCTGACATTCTCCAATAGCTTGCTGGACGGAGCCCATTCCTATCAAGAGTTGCTCCTACAGTCCTTCCATCACTGAACATAAAAATATATATTGTAAAGAATAATAAGCACCAGCAAATATTCAGTTGGAAAGGTGGCACTGGAATATCTTATGCATGAATTTACACCACAAAAACTCATTCTCAGACCAATCCAGTAATGCCTTTCATGACTATTATGTTTACTGCCTATTATTATTTTTTTCTCCCCTATGCCGGAACTCATTGTCCTAGCATGGCTCAGAAGGTTTCAACAGCTACGTTCAAAATACCTCCTAAAAAGGATACTACTCAATGCCACTTGTAAGAACAACACATAGCTCAATTAAGTGTACAGAATACCCATTTTTTTATATTTCATCCCTGCTTTTAGGTGCACAGAAGTAAAATCTGCTATAACACAAGGCTGTAACCAAAGTGGTCAAATAAAACTGTTGTTCCACATCAGAATCAGATACTCAAAGAATGAAGAAAATATGGAATAACTGACAATCCTATATGGGCATACAAACAATTTTACCTAAATAGGAGTAAAGCAGGTCCATCCCAAGCTTCCATTTGTCCTTTTTAGTAGCCATAAAAGTCAATTACCTAAATACAGAACAAAACAAACTCAATTAGGATGCCTGTGTAGGTTAATACGGAAGGGAATGCATGCATGTCAATTACCATACCTCAGGGTATTTCACAGATAATGTTGGATGGTTCTTATATGCCTCGGGGACGAGAATCATAAGAGCTTCTGAAGGACTTCTACCACTTCTTAGCAGCAGCTGATGCAAGAAAGGATGTGAAGATTTAATAAGAGTAAATTGCATCGTAGGTACCTAAACTATTGAGTGTTTCCCACATGGGTACTCCCACTAAAAAACGTAACATCTAGGTACTCGAACTATACGTTTTGGTAACCAACGGTACAAACCTGGCCACACAGGCACCAGCATCCAACGTGGACATGCCACCACGGACAATTTATGCGGGCCCATGGGCACTTTTGTGATAACCCCTCCCCAGTCCAACGTTGCCTGCCCTTTGTTTCCAGAGGGCAGGGGCAGTGGCGGCGCCTCGCTAGAGCTCAGCCGGGATGGCGCTCCGGTGAGCGAGGACCTCCGGCGAACGGCAGGAAGAGGAAATGGGGAACTAGGCGAGCTTCCTGGTGGTTACCTCGATGGCGGTAGCGGCCCAGAGGAGGCCGACGACGGTGAAGGTGAAGCCGCCTCAGGCGAGCTTGGGAAAATCGCCGATTGGCCACGGACTGGAGCCAAGGAGCAGTGCGGCAATTGCTGTATGCATATGCGAGTTCGAGGGAGGAAGCGGTGAGGGTGGAGGTGGTTTACAGAGGGAGATTGAGAACTTGGCGGTGAGCTCGTTATGGCGACATCAATAGCGACTGGGGTGCTATGGCTAAGGAGGGGTCACAGGGAGGGGCGCGGTGACTGTGGTGTGCAGTCGCGATGCCGAGGGCGGGACTAATAGGTGCGGAGAGGGGTAAGACGTAGGCGGTGGCGGAAGCTCCGTGCAGGCCATCAATGGCGGCCACTGGGCGTACGGGAAGAGGTCAGCTATAGCTTTATGTCACTTCAGTGCTTAGCTAACTTCCTTAGCTACTCAAGCGTGCAAGGAATTGAAGCGGGAGCCTTAGCTAACGAATTTGAGTGTTGAAGGCATTCGCTGTCTCGCCGCACCGTATCGATGTTTCATGGCCATCAGGTTCAACTACGTCGGGCGAGGCATGCACTGCGGCTCGTGGCTGCTCCGCAGCGCTTTGCGACTGCACCTTGAACTCGGTCCGCGCTCGCCTGCACGGGAGCCAGGAGCGGCGGCGGCGGTGGCGCAATGGACGCGATCGAGCACACAGCAGTAGCAGCACACGGTGGTGGTGGGCCAGCGCGTTGTAGTAGCAGCAAGCGGTCCGGCATGGCAGCAGCGATGGCGAGCTCGGCGCACGTGCTAGCCTGCATGCGACACGAGGAGCGGCGGTGGCGCTAGTGGCGCACGCTCGCTTGCGCCCGACGCGATGAGCAGCGGCGGAGGGGTGTTATGAAAAAAAAATGCCAACAGGCCCACGTCCATTGTCCACTGTGGCGTGTCCACGTTGGATGCTGGTGCCTGCGTGACCAGATTTGTACTGTTGGCTACCAAAACATATAGTTTGAGTACCTAGATGTTACGTTTTTTAGTTGGAGTACTTATATGAGAAACACCTAATAGTTTAGGTACCTACGGTGCAATTTACTCATTTAATAATAACAGCAGCAGTATTTTAGGTGAAGTGGAGTGGAAAAGAAAAATGTATGCAGGTTTCAGTGAGCGGAGTGCATAGTTTCTTACTATAGCTGTACTGTCAAGATTTGTCAAGATTTGCTGAATCAGATGCTCTAGGGTCACCAAACAGCCGAATTTCATGCTCACGACCTCGCCATACAGGAGACTGTATTGTGGTTTCCCTTGATCGCATCCAGTTCAAGTTCCACTATAAGGAAAAAAGTAACACTATTAATAATGCTGAAGGATCGTGAACATTACATGAGCATCCTAGTAAGAAACTAAAAACAAGATACTGGCTTAAAAGCAATCAAAGGCACCATTAGAAGATGTTAATGCAAACCTGTATTGTGTTAATCTCTCCGTTGTGTCCAAGTAACTTCATAGGTTGAGCAAGAGGCCATGAGGACTTGTATTTGTACTGTATCTTCGATGATATATGGCAAAAGGAGATTTATATAGTTCATTCTGAAGGTCTAAATAGAATTGCCCAAGAACCTCGGATCGAAGCATTCCCTTGTAGACAATAGTTTTGTTTGATAAAGAGCAAAAATAAAGTTCATCTGCCCAACTAAAAGATTTTGCAGCCCGCTCTATCAGCTTTCGGCTGATGTATAGTTCTCTCTCTATGTCATCAGCATTATCTTCTTTTGCAACTTTCACAAATATTTGTTGTATATTAAGCATGGTTTCTTTTGCATTGCGACCTACAACTGATACATTAAAAGGAACAGGTCTCCAACTAATAACCTCAAGGCCTTCACCCACAAAAACCATTTCAGTTGCTGCAACAAGACGAGTGGCCACTTTCAGATCACGCAGTAGCAGAATTAATAGCAATTATCCTATTATAGGCCCATATGGCCCATGAGGCTCTCTCTATATCATTATCTCCACTGATGGAGTAGATCATTCTAGCAAATCCCCAAGTTAGTAACAATGGAAACAAAATCTTTGAATCAATTCTCACCTGAGATGCCACTTTCATAATAAATATAGGCGAACCAGGGACTTCTCAAACTTGCTTGAACAGTGCCATCACCTCATCATCGTTATGAACCTACAGATCCATGCAGATGACAACAACATTAGTGATAGTCAATCTAATTTTTTGACTGAAATTTTAACTTCATTTTTTTTTGAATAGTGGTCCCTTCTCTTTCCCACAGTTCAGTTGAAAAAGAAAATCAACCTTCCTTATTCCTTTACCACCGCCACCCCGTGATGCCTTGATCATAGCAGGGTACCCGACCACCTGACAACTAGCCACTGCTTCCTCTGTGGTTGAAACACAAGCATTTTTATATATCTCCTCAGGAATTGAATCACAGCAGGAATTGAATTATCTACAAAGAGTTTGATTTAATGTTAAGCGAACACTAAAGTAGTAGAGGAAACTAGGAGGGAAACCACACAAAAATAGGAGATGGCATACATGTGATCCACTCCATGGAAGAGTTGGAACTCCTGCTGCATGTGCAATAAGAGAAGAACCAATCTTATCACTGAGTGCAGCCATTGCAGCCGACGGTGGCCAAAAAAAAAAAAGATTCCTTTCTAGTTAATAGCATCGGGAAGTTCGGGTTTTCGATGCATGACCCCAACGATGAATTGAACTGCAGATACCCGAGTTCTCTCTCGCAATCTGAGAAGTTAAACTTGAAATGTTAATTACCAAACTACACCGTGAAAAATACATGTAAAACTAAACGCGATTATGTGAAAAATTCTAGAAGTCCAGATGATGAATTGTGCTAACCTCCACTATAAGCTGATTAAATGCTCATATACCCGGTCAGCAGTTGGAGCTATAAGTTCAGTTCCTTATTTGCATCATCATATAACATACCCCGAATGTCTGGTGTGTCACATTGCAGTGGAGGAAGCTGAACATAAGCATGAGACAAGTGCCCCAAGTGTGCCCAAGCCCCTTGTATCCGATTGCCCAACATTTTTTTGTCTTGTGTGCTTAGGCTCTACCGATTGTTTAGCCAAGCAAATGAGGTTCTAATTTTTTAAGATGACTGAAAATGGAAAGGGATCTCGCAATCAACATGGTACAACTTTTAACATTAAATGATAACAAAGCACCAAAATAACAAGTAAGGACTCGATTCTCACCGAAATCCACAAAGTGATTACCAAAAGAGATTAATATCAAACTCCCTATAAATATGGAGCTTCAAACCTTGTTCTTAACCTTTCAAGACAGAAGAGAGAGCACAATTAAGATAAGTAGAGAATAAAACAATTCAGATTTCAAACATTCCAAAGAAAAACATAAATACACATGTTTCATCTTTGAGAAAGGTACTAAACCAATGGACCACAACACTAAAGGGTAAAGGCAATAGAGAAGAAGACATATGGTCTATGTAGTCTAAAGACCGTTTTGCCTTGGAGAATGAACTTCGGATCAGGAGCTGCATCAATGTTTTCACACCTCAAAAGTACACGTGTTCAAACAAGAATTCTCCTTCCGGTTAGAGTAAACTATTCTGACTTTCAAACTTACCCATATTACCTTCAACCATAGGGCTTTTAGCCTTCACTTGGGTCTTGAGCAATTGAAAGACAGAACGGTCAAGTCAAGCACTATGTCTCGAGTTCTTCGATCAACCTTTATTCTGGAGTTTTGTAGATTTTCAAAATAAAACTCAGAGATTCCTTTATATGACCCTCTCAAGTCTCTCATATGTGGTATTTGTAGATCCTCACCAAGGCAACAATGATGTTTTGCCTTCTCTCTTTCACTCAGAGTATGTGGTATTTTGGGCGTAAGGCACAGTAACATTCACCCTATAACTAATAGGCCTATGTGGAGCTCATAGGTGCAAAGACAAAGACAACTCATACATACTTGCACAAAGATATATTGTACAAGAAACCATGGAGATCCAGAGAAACTTGGCATACAATCAAATCAAGACGTGCATGTGTGTGGACCTATATATGTGGAGTGGATGTATATGGTGGAAGTGGATACGAAGGGTGAAAATGGTGGTAAGGATGAAAGCATGGTGGAAACCTAATTCTAATTTGCTCCTTGAAGAAACATTTCTCTCTTCTTGGAACTTGGATGTTTTTTGGGGAGAACTTGGGCTGCCCCCCTTCTCTTGATTGGACACTTGTCCTTCTTTCTGTATAAAATTTTGAGAGATAGCTACAAGAACATTGGAGATTTATTTGGTGGCACCCTTTTTTTGATTGGATACTTGTCCTTTCTTTCTCTTTGTTTTTTGAGACAACCCAAGCTTTTTCTCAGTAACAAAATTTTGAGAGATAGCAACAAGAACATTGGAACTTTATTTGATTGGATTGGATGGATGACCTGTCAAGGATGTTTTTGGATTGAGAGATAGCAACAAGGACATTGGAGCTTTATTTGGTGGCACTGGGGTGATTGGATGGATGGATGACCTATCAAGGATGTTTTTGGATTGAGAGATAGCAACAAGAACATTGGAGCTTTATTTGGTGGTATTGGGGTGATTGGATGGATCAAGGATGTTTTTGGATTGAGAGATAGCAACAAGAACATTGGAGCTTTATTGGGTGGCATTGGGATGATTGGATGGATGGATGACCAATCAAGGATGTTTTTGGTGTTCACTCCAATCAAGGATGTAGGAGTAGAACATTTTTGGGTGGAACTAAATGGAAAGCATGTTGTTGCGTACTTCTAGGGTAGAAGCAAGATATATATGTGGAGTGTACGTGATCTTGATTTTAACCGCATGACAAGCCTCTAAGGGTCAACAAAGCTTGACAACACTCAACGCATATACAAGCAGTAAATAATCTATGTGTGAGTTTTCCTAGTCTAAGTAGCATGTATATATGGCTGTGGTAGGAATTCAAGCTCTGTCATATAGGAACTCATCATGTAGCATTTTTAAGTTTTTAAAAACATAAATCTCCGAACTCAAGTGTCACTAGGAACAAGATAAACAAGGCTCGAGACTTTTTCATATCATATCCATCAACTACCTAGACTTAGATCAAGCATATGCTACCCACGTGTTTCAAGTTCGAGTAAATCTTTATATCAAGAAAGCTTTATCTAAAACTCGGGAGAATTCGAGTTTGAAATCTAGGTACTTGAAAGGAATTACAACAGAGCAACTATTCATCATTTCCATATTTAGAGATTAGATCGAGTTCTCTTTTATTTATTGTCAGCTCATAAAAACAAAGACTAAGCAAATTATAAAAACACTCATTTATTTTGTTTTCATTGTTAATAGACAGATAACAATTTTTTTGTTTTTAGTTATGCATCTTTTTTTAACTAACTATATAGCCAAAATAAACAGTAAAAATAGAAAAGAAAGAAAATACTTATCTTATAAACAGGGATACAACTCCCCCAAGCTGGTTGTTGACGTACATGCTAAACGAATATGTCAATCCCATGCCCAGCTCAGCTATAATCATCAGAGAATCCTCAGTCACATATACAATGACCTACAGTGTTCCCTGCAACATAATGACTTCAAATTCTTTAAAATAGCACTAGTACAAAGCGCGCGCCCCTGCGCGCGCAAATGGAGGATAGACTTATACATACGTGATATATATAAGTATTTACATGAGGCTGTTATCCCATCACCTGAGATACCAAGGCATTTGTTCATGTGCAAACCTTTTGCAAAGTAAAGAGCATGCTAATGTCGAGATAGTGAAGGATAGGCCATAGACAGTTAAAGTATCTGAGAGCACTATATGAATTTATACATAGGTTTAATCTTGCACAAGGTAAATAGTAGCATAAAGGGGATGTCATGTATGCTGGAAAGTAGCTGACAGTAACATATGAATTTGTACATAGGCTTAATTTTCCAGGAGGTAAAGAGTAGCATATATATGGATATATTACATGCGGAACTATTTTACAAAGCGGGTATGGTAATGTTGATCTTGAGTTTGTGGGGTTCTTATGTGCTCTGCCTGTAGCAGTTCTTCTGATCAGAAGCGATATTGTTCATGGAGGGTGTGGTTTCATCTATTTGTTCCTACAAAGAGAGCTGCACTTAGGGTGTGGTTGAGAAAGAACGATTCATGGTGTACATGAATAAGTGGTGGAAATGCTATTCGATGTAGGGCTAAAAACAAAATATATATTGGTTTAGCTATGAACAATATGCTCGGTGGAATACAAGGGAAATGCCAAGGTCTAAAGACTGAATAACAAAATAGTGTCCTGTTTGTTTTGGGTGCCCATAATTCAATGATTTTGCATATCATTGCCTATATATGTTGTAAAAAAGAGATTTTGCCTATAGGAATGAAAGGAACAATGCATGAGAGTTACAGTTTGGAAAAGAACTGGAAGTCTAGCTATGAAGTTCAACTGTTTGTATATGTACTAAGGGTAAAAGCAATTTCCTTTTGTGGAGAAAACAGAATTAGACAATTCCTGAGGCGCCAGTGCGTAGTGGGGTTCTAAAACGGGTCGATAATGTAAAGAGCGGTAGAGGTCGACCTAAACTGACTTGGGGCGAGTCGGTTAAGAGAGACCTTAAGGAGTGGAATATCTCCAAGGATTTAGCTATGGATAGGAGCGCTTGGAGACTAGCTATCAACGTGCTTGAACCATGACTTTTGCGTTGCCCTGTAACGTGTCTCTTCTGGGTTTCATCTCTAGCCTACCCCAACTTGCTTGGGATAAAAAGGCTTTGTTGTTGTTGTTGTTGTTGGAGAAAACAGAATTAGACAATTCCTGATTTTTTGTCAGGAAAATTAAATAGCTAATAACAACCACCTGATCATTAGCTTTGTTCATGTAAATGATACTTTATGAACTACAGCTGAAGCAAGATGCAGGAAGCAGAACTAATACGACACACAACAGACAAGGTACTTGACACAACGGCAAGCAATGTTGTTAAGAACACTAAAAACTACTTTTTTAGTGTACAATGTGCTTTTTTAGATCAGATAGTTTGATCAAAACTTCACTTTTCAACATCAAAGAAGAATTATGCAGCACAAAAATGGAGCATTGAAAAAAATTCAGTGGCCCAATGGTACAGGAGAACATGGCATGGTACTATCCACATCCTAACCATGTACCTAATTCTGAGATCAAAATAACGACAACTGTTGTATGGAGTGTGAAACAACAGGTGCTACCACTCTAAAGTGGCGCTATAGTAACTAAATTTCTAACCTGAGATGCAGATAGTAAGGCTTGCAGCAGAGAATTAAAGCGGAACTTCTTAAAAATTATCACTTGTCCAGAGCACAACTGTACCTGAGTTGATACTTTGGAGGTTCCATTGAGCTTCCAGGTAATCTTGTCGCTGACATTTTAGTTATTTCTGAACTGGACCCTAGCAACAAAAATGGTTTCATGAAATATATGATATAATCTGACATGCATGTTATCCATAGATAGAAGCATAAGAAGGAAGGAACCTACTGAAAATGCGTAGCAAACATTTTTGGCAATTCGCAAAACCTCCCATCATTGTTTGCCTTCTCCAAGATTATGTGGGCTTAATTCTGAAACATATATGAGGGCTTACACCACACAGGCCAACTGTGAGGAAAAAAAGGAGAGGACAAAACATGACATGTTGTTCTCACTTGTTTATAAACATGATGTATTGTCCTCATAGTGAAATGGAGCTTATAAATTATTTGAAGCAAAATTTTTATTTCTGAAACTGGAGACCATTGCACGGAGTGTCCTGAAAGCACAACCAAAGAGAGAAACTCTGAGAGTCGGCTATGAAATGAACTTTGTAAATGGAATCACTTTTTTTTATACCTCCAACTGATAATTTCATTTACCAAAGGTTAGCGTGGGTCATTAAGTTTTAGATGTATACAATTAGTAGGTTTAGAAAGGCTTTGTAGTAGGTTTAGAAAGGTAAAGTGTGCATAAACATCTTACATTCATGTATCAAACAACATTAGTAGGACAACGATTTGGTAGTCATTGGTAAAACATGGAGCAGAAGCAAAAGGACAACAAAATTTTCAACTATCAGCAACCTTGAACTACCATCATGTGTCAATGGGAATAATTAACACTGTTGGCCACCTTAGGACCCATAGCATCTGAGTAGAACAATATGTTATTTTAGGCCTCTGAATGTGTATGAACTATCTATTTGCTTCTTAGCAACGAAAAATCTCAATTCTAAATTTGGAGCAGATATCATCCACATAAAAGAAGCCATCCCTGTAACTAATTTGGGAAAAATACTGATAGTTCTATTGGTGAAATAAACCAGTGAGCAATCAACAACAACAATATTGGTCTTTATACATTTTTAATATTTCTCGTCAAAAAGTGCCAAGCCAAGTTGAAGACATTCAGCCATGACATTTTGAAGAGGAGATTAAAATCGTCATGGGCTAAATAACAAATTAGGCACCTTCAGTAACACATGGGACAGTCAAAGCAATAAGCATCATATATAAACCATCCACATGGATTAACATGATATCTGCAGTCCTTTACTCACCGATGCAAAATGGCGGAGGCCCTAAACAAAGTCATGTACTCACCTATTTTGTGGAGATGTCCTACGAAGATTAGCAGACTACAAGAACCCATATGCCTTGGGAAATATTTCAACAGAAGTTCAATTGCTATCTGAAAAGTGGACAAAATCCACAAGAGTGTAATTAGCATAATGCAAATGGCAAAAACTACAGCTGCTGATATTTGTAGATGCACCTATGCATGATTTCAAATATTGCATAGGTGCCATTATCTTTACAAAACCACAATAACAATTTGTCAGCTACAAATATTACATACACAGATTTTAGTTTAAGACTTCCGTTGCTCTGGATAACAATGGGATCCTGGAGCTACAGGATCTCAGTCTAGTGTCATGACTCGCTAAATCTTGGAAACAGTTATACAGGAGTGGCTGGGTTCAGATAATGTTATTGTCTCTATGTAGTATATGTTAGAAAATAAGACTTTGTAGTATATGTTAGAAAATGAGACATTGGAGTCGCTTAACAATTAATTTTTGTGTCCAACAATTTAGACTAAGACATAGGACTAAGATCAGCTAGAAAGCACATATAAGCAAAAATTGTGTCGGCTTTCGTGCTTGTCAACATAGAATGACTAATTGAACTAAACTGAAACGTAGAGAGGTATAACCTTGAAGCAGCAGTGGTTGAAGCAGCAGTGGATGATGAGCTTGACAGAAGAAGAGTTCCTTTGTCTTCTTTATAGAATGCTAAACACTAACCTGCAAATATATTTTTCAATATGCAGATGTAGAATACTCCAGCAATGCTAAAAAAAATATATCTTTCATTCTTAACGCATTTGCAGCGCCAATCTTAGAACAAGAATTATACCATGTCCCACTGTAAGGCATACTAACATTGATGGAGGGACCTCCGTACATAATTTCCAGGAAGAGTCCCATGATTTCCACAGTGATGCTTTAACTGGATATATCTGAAAGAGAGGATGTAAGTAGTATTTTGTTGGCCGACTATACGACAAAACAGAAAAGTATGTCTTTTAGAACATTTTCAGAACAAAAAAGTTTGTCTTTTAGAACATCATCATACCTTCCCTTTTGGACTAGACCACATCTGCATGAGTTCAAGCCACTGCTCATTAGTAAGACCAGGAACAAGGGAAGTTGTTTTGACTTCATTAGCAGATATCTACACTGGCGCACAGCGGTTTGGAGTATATTGCTCTAGGCTTTGCACTGCTGGCTTATGCTTGTCATCACCTTCCAACCTAACATGCAAAAGTCAATCACACACTAAAGATCACACATCAGATTTAGCTCTTAGCATTTGACACAGTGAGTTATTGAAGGTACGAAGGTATCAATTTACTTACAAATGACATACCCATGAATTCTTTCAAGCAGCTTGAACAGGCTTCTCTGGCCTTCTCTTCCCTGCAACAATTTCAATTGGCAACCTTCTTCCCATAGAGCATGCTGAACATAAGCATGAGACAGTGCCCCAGGTGCCTTCTTCCCATAGAGCATGCTGAACATAAGCATGAGACAGTGCCCCAGGTGTGCCCAAGCCCCCTTGTATCTGATTGCCCAACATTTTTTTGTCTTGTGTGCTTAGGCTCTACTGATTGTTTAGCCAAGCAAATGAGGTTCTACTTTTTAAGATGACTGAAAATGGAAAGGGATCTGCAATCAACATGGTACAACTTTTAACATTAAATGATAACAAAGCACCAAAATAACAAGTATTTTCTTTAGGTTTAAAAGTAAGGACTCAGATTCTCACCTGAAATCCACAGTGATTACCAAAAGAGATTAATATCGAACTTCCTATAAATATGGAGCCTCAAACCTTGTTCTTAACCTTTCAAGACAAGAAGAGAGCATAATTAAGATAAGTAGAGAATAAAACAATTCAGATTTCAAACATTCCAAAGAAAAACATAAATACACATGTTTCGTCTTTAAGAAAGGTACTAAACCAATGGACCACACTAAAGGGTAAAGGCAATAGAGAAGAAGACATATGGTCTATGTAGTCTAAAGACCGTTTTGCCTTGGAGAATGAACTTCGGATCAGGAGCTGCATCAATGTTTTCACGCCTCAAAAGTACACGTGTTCAAACAAGAATTCTCCTTCCGGTTAGAGTAAACTATTCTGACTTTCAAACTTACCCATATTACCTTCAACCATAGGGCTTTTAGCCTTCACTTGGGTCTTGAGCAATTGAAAGAAAGAACGGTCAAGTCAAGCACTATGTCTCGAGTTCTTCGATCAACCTTTATTCCGGAGTTTTGTAGATTTTCAAAATAAAACTCGAGAGATTCCTTTATATGACCCTCTCAAGTCTCTCATATGTGGTATTTGTGGATCCTCACCAAGGCAACAATGCTGTTTTGCCTTCTCTCTTTCACTCAGAGTATGTGGTATTTTGAGCGTAAGGCACAGTAACATTCACCCTATAACTAATAGGCCTATGTGGAGCTCATAGGTGCAAAGACAGCTCATACATACTTGCACAGCATATATTGTACAGCGAAACCATGGAGGTCCAGAGAAACTTGGCATACAATCAAATCAAGACGTGCATGTGTGTGGACCTATATATGTGGAGTGGATGTATATGGTGGAAGTGGATATGAAGGGTGAAAATGGTGGTAAGGATGAAAGCATGGTGGAAACCTAATTCTACTTTGCTCCTTGAAGAAACATTTCTCTCTTCTTGGAACTTGGATTTTTTTTGGGGAGAACTTGGGCTGCCCCCCCTTCTCTTGATTGGACACTTGTCCTTCTTTCGTATAAAATTTTGAGAGATAGCTACAAGAACATTGGAGATTTATTTGGTGGCACCCTTTTTTTTGATTGGATACTTGTCCTTTCTTTCTCTTTGTTTTTTGAGACAGCCCAAGCTTTTTCTCGTAACAAAATTTTGAGAGATAGCAACAAGAATATTGGAACTTTATTTGATTGGATTGGATGGATGGATGACCTGTCAAGGATGTTTTTGGATTGAGAGATAGCAACAAGGACATTGGAGCTTTATTTGGTAGCACTGGGGTGATTGGATGGATGGATGACCTATCAAGGATGTTTTTGGATTGAGAGATAGCAACAAGAACATTGGAGCTTTATTTGGTGGCATTGGGGTGATTGGATGGATCAAGGATGTTTTTGGATTGAGAGATAGCAACAAGAACATTGGAGCTTTATTGGGTGGCATTGGGATGATTGGATGGATGGATGACCAATCAAGGATGTTTTTGGTGTTCACTCCCAGTGTAGGAGTAGAACATTTTTGGGTGGAACTAAATGGAAAGCATGTTGTTGCGTACTTCTAGGGTAGAAGCAGCATATATATGTGGAGTGTACGTGATCTTGATTTTAACCGCATGACAAGCCTCTAAGGGTCAACAAAGCTTGACAACACTCAACGCATATACAAGCAGTAAATAATCTATGTGTGAGTTTTCCTAGTCTAAGTAACATGTATATATGGTCATGGTAGGAATTCAAGCTCTGTCATATAGGAACTCATCATGTAGCATTTTTAAGTTTTTCAAAAGATAAATCTTCGAACTCAAGTGTCACTAGGAACAAGATAAACAAAGAGCTCGGACCTTTTCATATCATATCCATCAACTACCTAGACTTAGATCAAGCATATGCTACCCACGTGTTTCAAGTTCGAGTAAATCTTTATATCAAGAAAGCTTTATCTAAAACTCAAGGAGAATTCAAGTTTGAAATCTAGGTACTTGAAAGGAATTACAACGAGCAACTATTCATCATTTCCATATTTAGAGATTAGACTGCAGCTCTTAAAAACAAAGACTAAGCAAATTATAAACACACTCGTTTATTTTGTTTTCATTATTAATCGAGAGATAACAATTTATTTTGTTTTTAGTTATGCGTCTTTTTTTAACTAACTATATAGCCAAAATAAACATTAAAATAAGAAAGGAAAAGAAATACTTATCTTGATAAACGGGATACAACTCCCTTAAGCTAGTTGTTGACGTACATGGTAAATGATAGCTCCTCTTGCACAATGCTAAACAAGTATCTTTATCGATGGGCTGAATATGTCAATCCCATGCCCAGCTATTGTAATCATCACATAAGGCGATTCTCAATCACATATACAATGATATCCTACAGTGTTCCCTACAAAGATCATAATTGTCACTCATCAGACCTATATTTTGCCATCAAACTTCAACATTAATAATTTATAGTATCTAGTCTTTGCAACACAATGACTTCAAATTCTTTAAAATAGCATATTAGTGTTGCCTACACATATACCTTTTTAAAGCTAATTCAATGCATGGTGTTGACATGTCGTGTTCTGATTGAGATTTACCAATGAATACTCTACAGATGGCGTAATTTCGATATCATGTGCATATCTAGTTCAAGCAGAGTGGTTTAGTTGGACATTTTTTAAAGTAGCAAACAAAACAGTGAATCATTTAGACATTGCGGTTGACAACTCAGGAAATCTATTTATTCAAACAACTACTAATTACCCAACTCAAGTGTCCTATTATTACAATTTGCTATTCTCTAGCTATTTTTTATATCAAATGCATTGAATGATCATTAAGGACATCATTCATCTTTATGTTTCCCATAGTACCTGTATGAGAGGAGGGGATGCAGGTGACTATGGTTTTGACTGGGAACTCGTCGCCTCAGATTGGAATGTAGCCGATTCCTCCCTTCTTCTAGTCTAGAAAAAGAAGACAACAATAAATATATCATGAGCTGGCATATAAGTTGGTGTAAGATCACACGATGAGGCTCTTAGGTGTGGTTCACACAGCTATAGGGTAACCAAAGATTTGGATGGTTTTCTGAATGAGATGCATATGAATTATGTCAGCAAATGTGCCTTTTCCTAAGCATAGTTGTTTATCTGTAAGCAAAAGTGCTTGTAACCCACAATGGTAATTTTATCTTTGCATTAGTTCAAATCTGTGAAGACTTTGCAAGGGGACAAAAAACTTAAAGAATCCAATTAAATTTCTGCAGCTTTCCTACAATTCAGGAATAAATTATCTTTGTTGGTGCACATGACACAAATCTTGTTTTGGAGTAGAGATAGAGATATTTGCGGACATCTATACTATAATTTGGCACTCATTTTACATAAAGATAAGTAAACTGATAGACATATACATTAGGAAAGTGTATATTAGGCAAGTGTATATTAGGCAAGTCTAGAGTGATTAGCACCTGCCATGTAATGCCTGTAACAGTCAGCCATATTGGCTGTATATATGTGTATATTATAAACATTTGTAGGAAGCATTAATAAATCAGCTTTGCAATTACAGTATTTTCAGAAACGAAGAACAGTGCTAGTGCATATACTTCTGTGAAAGAAAAAGATTAGATATGTTGAATGATCTAGCAAATAATTGGCAAATATTGATTTGCTAGAGGATAATATTTTTGGAAGCACTACAAAAATTTTAGAATGGGTAAATATCAGTTAAGCATGGTTATGCATCTGTGCATAAAACGGTAATCACATTACAAATATACTCTTGGAGCGCAAGGTACCCCACAAATATAGGTATGGCAATACCTTCTTACATCCATGAGCTGCCATAACTTCTAGAAGATTTATTGTGCCAACAACATTATGGTCGTAATAAAGCAATGGCTTTTGTACACTTTCTCCGACAGCTTTCAGTCCAGCAAAATGAATAACAGCATCAAATCTGGAGAACGGTGTAGCATGAATATAAATAAGTACCGAGTGCAGATGCATTCACATAGAAGGCAAGACTTAACATTGAATATGTAATTAATGATGAGCATATGTACATTGCCTACTAACTGGCTATCTTCCAGTGAGCATTACCTTTTGAAGCAAAAACCTTTTTCCAATCCATCTTTGTCATGGATATACCTGCAGAAACAGAAAATTTGAGAACATTGCTTGTATGTCCCAGAAGGCCATTAATAACTTTATGACTAGGTTATAAATATGTAATATGACATTGATTTCCAGGTCTACGCCCTAGTAGATTAAGAGATATTTTCCCCCAAGATATGCCATTAAATGGTGCAGACAACTCAGAGAAAACTAAAGTGAAACTATTGATTGGAATATGCCACATATAGTGACCCCCCACATATATTCCAGTGATTTACACATAACCAGTGAAAAGGATACCAGCATATTCTGAACAGAGGTAATGTGGTAAGCTAATGCAAACATTTCTGAGGGAAATAAAATTGAGCTAACACAGTTTCAAAACTATGGACTATGTGACTAGAACCAAGCATGTCTTGTTCACTGTAGCAGCAACCAGATTACCATAAATATGAATATTGCACATGTGTATTTTCCCAGGAAGAAGATATTTGTTTACCAAGTATTGGTGACACCAGCTTAAAGATGAACCAACATCACTTGGTAAGTTTCCAGTGCCCTTATTTGGTCAGGATTTAGCAGAAAAGGGTGGATCCATTTATCATGGAGAATAATTTGGCGAGCAAATATTTACTTCTTTTCAGCTTTGAGTGCAAGTTTACATACTCAGATTGCTTAGTGAATATTTTCAACAGCAAGGATATGGCATTTATATATCTACCAAGTACCAACCCCTTTGGTTCTGTCACAGATAAATCGAGCTACCAAATTCATTAAGCATCCCAGACTTTTGTCAATGGCAATAACAAACACAGAGTAGGTCACATTATTGGAGCTAGTTGTATAGATTCTTCAATTCCGAAGTGATGCCAATTTGGCAGCTCTACCCGTAAATGTCAAGTAAAATCCTAAACAGCTGCAGCTAAAACATAACTTGGCAACAAACCCAGAATATGAATTTGAGGAAGCATAACCATGCTAAAGTTATCGAAGTTATCAAATAAGCATCTAGCTCACCATAAGATAATTCAGTGGCTTCCTATCAACAAGTCGCTAGCAACAACCCCATGAGAAGATCCTGCCAACAAATTTGCTCTCTTGGTGCTGCAGCAAAAAAAATAACACATGTAATTAAGCCTATGACAAGATCAGATGGTAGTACGAACTTGAAGCATATCAGTACGTCAAAACTAAGAGTTTGAATTGGCTTCCTGTTGAACTTGGCTTGTATAATGAATTGCATGATTGGAATTGAATTTCTATTTGCGAGCTGCAAACTGCTACCTTGGTTAAGGAGAAGAGCTAAAATTCAGTGCATAGTGCTGACTATAAATCCTTTATCTGAACATTTTTTTGAATGAGCCCAAGAATTGTAATGCTGTCTGATTCTTAGCTACATGGAGCAACTGTTTCAGCTAAATAAACACTTGTAAATCTGCAGCTAAATAAACATTCATATGCATATCTTAACTGTGTTCCTGCTAGGAAAATTCAGTCATTGGTGGTGGTGTCCTGTACGTACAAATAACATATCTAGATCAAATCACTTCTTGTCCACTGATGACAACAAAAATAATGAATTTCCTGTAGCCAATGCATGTTCCTATTGTGAAGTTATCTAAAATCAGAGCTAGCATTCTCGGCAGAGTGAATTATTTAAAACCAATATCTCTTGCTGTCATAGCCTAGATAGAGGAGAGCAGGAGATTATTATATATTTTGGTACCTCTTAGATAATCCCTTCAATTTTGCAGATGCACAAACAGGAATGGTTTCTGCAAGGTACAGTGTTGGTGGGTAGCCTGCAACAGCATAAATTTTTACATGAGATTCACATGAAATTTCCTGATATCAAGTGAACTACTAAAACAAGTACAAGATTCAGAAAGTGGTACTGCACTAGCAACCCCAAACTGTTTTATTATCTTAACTAATTTATCCTACATGTCAAGGACTCGAGGAACATATATAGGATTTCACTGGGCTTCTTCAATGCCATTCACAGGGCCTCACAAGTAATTTTCTCAAGAAAAAAAATGATAAGATGAGTATGAGGCTTTCAGTTAAATCATTTGGGTCATCTCACATTGGCAAATTCCCAGAATTCAATCTGACAAAGTTAGCAGTAGGCGTCTCACCTTTTTATCAAGGAAATCGCGGAGAGCCTGACATAGGCCGACGGCAGTGGTTGAATTGCGCTCCCCGAGGGGCGTCGGCATGTTGCTGCCGCCGACCAGCACACATCCAGCTGCGCCTTGAGCTCATCCAAAACCGACGGCAAGACCTGCGAACATGAGAGAGGAGAGTCTGCTCAAGGTCCGACTCTGACCGAACCGCGGCCGGCCGCGAGTACCCAGGAGGGACCAATCAGGAACGCACGTACCTTGGCCTTGTACCTGCCGTCGAGCGAGAAGGGGAGGGCGAGCTCGGCTGCCGCCGCCCGACGCGAGCACAGCCCTCGACGGCTCGAGGACAGGATGAGCTGGGCCGCCGCCGGGCACGAGGTTGGCCCCAGCCGGAGGTGCAGGCCCGCGGGGGGAGTGCCGGGAGTTGATGGGGAGGCGCGGGCGGCGCATCCCGCCGAGGCGCACGGCAACCGGGGCGCCGCCGACTGATGCACAGCTGCGGGGAGGCACGGGCACATCACGTCGACGCCGCTCACGATCCGGGCACCGAGCTGGTCCGTCCGTACTTTATTTGGGTTGGTCGCGCGGCGCGGTCGGGAGGCTAGCCAGGGCTCGCCGCTCGTTCGCGATGGGAAAGGGCGCGACGGTCGTGGGGACGGCGATGGTGGTGGGCGCCGCGGCTGCCGTGGCGGTGGCCGCGGGGGTGGCGCTGGTGTCGCTGTGGCGCAGGAGGCGCCGGCGGCGGGAGGCGGAGGACGAGAGGAAGAGGAAGGCGGCCGCGGTGATCGAGGAGGTGGAGCAGCGCTTCTCCACGCCCACCGCGCTGCTCCGCTGCATCGCCGACGCCATGGTGGAGGAGATGGAGCGCGGCCTCCGCGCCGCTCAAGATGCTCATCAGCTACGTGTAACGGTCGGGGCTTGGGGAGAAGAAGTGGGGAAGACGCGGATGCAGGCGGAGGCGGCGCCGGACGGCCGGAGTAAATAAGGAAAGGGAAGTCTTTTCAAATTCGATTCCAAATCGAAATCGTTCCGGATTCGCTGGACCTTTCCATCGCGAGAAGCAACGGTCACGGTTGTCGACTGATGTCACGGCTGTTGGCTGATCTCCGCCCTTTGTTGACCCCCATCGAACGGATTAGTTCTAGGTAGAAACATTTGCTTTGATTTGCTTTGATTTGAATAAAGTGTTAAATGGATAGGTGCCATTATAATTTTGCAAATAAAATGAGTGGGTTGTTGTTTGCCTTGCTTCGAAGGGTTAGTAAAGTAGTTGTCAAAAAAAAAAGAAGGGTTAGTAAAAGATTTGTTCTAAAAGATTTAGTAAAGGATGATTTTGAATGCACACTATGAACAAAAACAATAGGCACACATCTATATCTATCTATACTATAATTGAAATCTTCTAAAATAGTGGGAAGCCTGTAATCTCACCCCTACCCCACGCGACAGAGTTAAACTAACCCACACCGTGACCCCCCGCGCGTGGAAACAACCTATACTATAATCAAATCTTCTAAAAGAGTGGGAAGCGCATAATCTCACCCCTACCCCACGTGCGAGTTAAACTAACCCACACCGTCACCCCCCCCCCGCGTGGAAACAGGAAGGAATTCGAATTTTGAATTCTCCGCGCCGGCCCGCCACGAAGTCTGCCTCCCTCTCCCCACGTCTACGTCCGCCGGATCTTCGCGTCTCACATTCGGAGATCCCCGATTGAATCCCACCTCCTCCGTCTCAATGCAACGGAAAAAAAGAGACAAGCGAAATTCCTCTTCCTTCCCCGTACTGATCCCTCTTCCCCCCATCACCTCTCTCTTCCAAATCGACATCGCGACATTGCAGGAGCAAAGGCCGCCGGCCGCCAAACGTGGGTGGCCACGGCATGGGGCCGCCAAATAGAGGGCCTCGCCCCGCTGGCGCTCGACGTCAGGACAGGGAGTGCGGCGTCGGGGCCGTCCAGATCCAGGGCCTCGCCCCGCTCGTGCTTGGCCGCCATCCCCGTCGACACAGCCGCCATCTCCTCTCCCACGGCCCAACCCCTACTGCACAGTCGTCCGGGACGCCGTCCCCGCTGCGTACCGGCCGGGGTCGCCATACGACCCCCCGAGCCATCATAATTTCCATCACGACCCTGTCGTCATAGACGTCGTCCCTGCCCCTACGGTTCACGAGCACAAAGGCGCATCCCAAGCAGGTTAGGGTTCGAGCTCTTCACGACCATGTTCCATGCATGAAGCTTTTAGCCATCTATTCTCTCGCACCCTTTGCTATTTTTGGATGCGTTTCATTCAAATAGGATCATACAGCTATCTTTGTGCTTTTGGAGGAAAACGACTGTTATGATTGTTTGGATGCTAGGTACAAGAACACTCGGTAGTTAATTCTTTTATGTGGAGGGAATGACTTGTAGGAATAATCTATTTTTTCATCTCCTTTTGGTAGCTGATTAGTGTCGGTGTGTTTAAATTTTGTGACTAGCACCACATGATTCTGTACTTTTTGTTGAGGGCACAAAGTTGAGGGCTGCGCAATTAATTTAAATTTAAATTTGACTCCAAAGGCCAGGACATAAAGTATGCAGCTCTTTTTTTCTGATGCAGTCTATTGACATGAAGAGGAGTATAGAATGTTCCACATATGTTGCTGGCACGTTTTGATTTGTTTGTCCTATTCTTTTCTGATGTCATTGCCTTGCTTTGACTGCTTATTAGGTCATGAGTTAGAGAATGCTTATCTATTTTAGCAGCCTCCGATCCGAAGCGCACCAATGTACTGATCTCCCTCTATTCCCCATACATGTGGCTCCCTGAAGGCTGGGTGCATGGAGGCTAGGAATGAAATTTTATTTTACTTTAATCGATTTGATTGGCTAGACACTGCAGTAAGGCCGGATCACTACTTTGTTTGTGCAGGTGGAAACAACGAGATCAATTTGTTATCAGCTAGGAGTGCTTGGTGTTTTCTTGGTTCCTAAACGGTGCTTCCTGTGTATCAAGTATTAACACAAGGTAACCCTTCAGACATTCAAGATTTCAAGTTACAAATTTTGTCGCTAACATTTTTCTTGGTGGAAATTGCAGCAAGCTGGAGTAATACGTAAGAGGAGTGCCTATTGGATTGGGTATTACTGCAGGAGATGTGGCAGGATTTATAAACAAGGATATAAAGGCAAGAAAATTTCTCCTTTTATATGAATCCTATCCTCAAATGCTTGTAATGATGTGGCTTCTTGTTATTCTGTCATGTTCCATGTCGCAAATATACTTGTTGATAACAAAGGTTGCTTTGGATAGTTTGTTATCTGTTCTGAGGTTCATGGCTTGCTTTGATGTCAGTAGTAAATGGGTTGTCGACTTTTTCTTTAAAGGTGTTTGATCCTTTTCACTGCATCTTAGCTTAGACATAGTAAGCATGTGAAAGTATTTGAAAGTTGAAGGGAACTCCAGCTGATCTTTCATTTTTTGCTCGCAGACTGCATGCGAGGCTCCCAAAAGGAGTTCATGCAGCACTATCAGTAAGTACATGATGTGTGCATGATGCATACACACTTCTGTATCCAAAAGGAGTTCTTTGCTCGCTGATGGCGGTGAGCTGAAAATAAGGATTAAACCTGACCCTGATGCTGGGACTATTACTATCACGTAAGTTCCTGTTTCTGACAAAGCTACTTGTTGGTGTTCTCTGAGCAGACACTAATGGCATATTTTCTGGTGGCTATTGGTTTCAACAGTGACACTGATGTTGGTATGACTAAAGATGAGCTCAAGGACTGCCTTGGTACTTGCTCAGAGTGGTACCTCAAAATTTCTGAAGGCCCTCAAGGTGCAGCATCATACCTTCCTTGACAATTGTTCATACATCTATGAGTATGAGATATGATTGTGGCCTAAATGTTGTAGTGTCTATGTGATTGTTTCATTATCTTTAATTCTTTTTCCCTAACATGAACATGTACTGCTCTTCAGGAAGCAAAGACTTTGCGTCAGACAATGGTCTAATTGGCCAGTTTGGTGTTGGATTTTACTCAGCAATATCCAGCTCTGGTCCTGCTCCTCCATTGGCCTCCTCAAGCACCTATTTTATAGGTCCAGGTGTTGGAATTTATATGGGCTTGGCCTAATAACAAATCCTGAAATTCCTAGAAAAATCTCAAAGGCCCATTCATGAGAAGCAAGAGGGGAAGTGGAAACTCTTTAGTACCACCTTGCTAGTTGAAGTGGAGGAAGCTATACATAAATATGAGAGTTCTCTTCACTTCCTAAAGTCTAGTGTGGAGAAGAGAAAGGGAAGTCCACGCGCGCGCGCTCGCCTCGCCTCGCCTCGCCGGGCCGGGCCGTGGCGTGGCGTGGCGTGGCGTGGCGAAAGGCGCGCACGCATGACATGCGTGTGAATGGTCCGCCAAAATTCGGCTCCTCGCCTTGCGGGAGCGCGGTCTCCTTTTGCAGTTTTAGTTTTTGGCTTTCTTGGCGGTCAAGTTGCAAGAGTTCTAAACTGTTACGAGTTTAGAGTCCTAAACTGATTTTGCTCGTGGTCGTGACACGAGGTCGGTTGTTCGGGATATATAAGCAGCCTACCAGCCACGCCAAAACGCATCCAATTGAACTAGAGTTTTCGCCTCTTCTCGCTGTTGCACCACCGTAGCTACTCCAGCCCGATTGCTTGCGTGCACTAGCAACCAGGCGAGCAGGTCTCCGAAACCCTCGTCTTTGCGATCCTGCACCGGGAGAAGACGAATAAGGTTTTTTTGGAAGCGCTCTTAGCACGACTGCTCCCAAATCTTCTACATCGGCAGGACATCGTCTCGTCGTCATCAAGCTCGCTGGATCGTCTACGGGAGACGCTTAGCTACAAACTCGTGCCATCGTCGTCGGCAGCACGTCGTCTCGTTGTCATCAAGCTTGCTGGATCGTCTACGGGAAACACCTAGCTACAAGCTCGTGCCATCGTCGTCGTCGGCACGTCGTCTCGTCGTCGTCAGGCTTGTGGGATCGTCTATGGGAGACGCTGAGCGACAAGCTCACGTTGCACTCGTCGTATGCATCTTCACCACCAAGTACTTCTACAATCGGCAGGTATAAATCTAAATCTAACTAGTGTACAAGTTGGGTTTACACTAGTTATCATGTTTATGCTATGTGCTATCATGATCTGTCCTGCTAGTATATACGATATACTGATTTGTCTTGCTAGTATATATGATATACTGATCTGCCATGCTAGTAATCTATACATGCTCTATCTAGCTTGTTGTTTTGTCAAGATCTATATTCTGATTTTAATCTGGAAATTAATCTGAAAATTGTCTAATTACTCAACAATCCAAAAACCTTATTATAGGATTTTTCCTGATTTAAGTATGGCTATTTTCGCTGACGTGCTGATACTAGAAAAGTGTTCTAGTGCACATTTTAAGACGTGGCGAGTTAAGGCCATGCTCGGCTAGAGGCTAAAGTGTTCTCGATTAGTGTTGGCTCATGTGAGGGAAATATCTCTAGAGAAAATCGAGAAGATTCCAGAAGACCACACTGTTCTTAGAGGAAGAACAATCCACGAATAATAAACCTTCCAATGCCAACATAGTAACTACCCGTGAGAAGAAACAAACTAAAGTAGAGTTGCCTTGCTTCACTTGTGGAGAGCTTGGTCACTTTTCCAAAGGGGAAAAAGAAGAATGTCAACCTCGCGACTATTAGCGGCGATGAGGAGTGTGGTAATGTTCCTACCGTACTTTCGGTGTTTCAGTCCCCAAGTTGGTGGGTTGATACAAAGCTAATATTCACGTGTGTGCTGATATATCTTTGTTTTCTTCTTATCATGGGCTTCAAGGTTCCTCTTGTTTTGATGGGGAATGGGTCACATGCTTTTGTTCATGGTGTTGGCATGGTAAATCGAAGTTTATTTCGGGAAAAATTGTGCAACTAAAGAACGTACGGATGTTCCTACTATTCGCAAGAACCTTGTTAGTGCCTCCCTTCTTTTGAGAGATGGGTTTAAGGTGGTACTAGAATCCAATAAAGTTGTAATATCTAAGCATGAACAATTTATTGGTAAAGGCTATGATTGTGGAGGTTTGTTTCATTTATCTTTAGCAGATTTTTGTAACAAGTCAGTGAATCACATTTGTGGCACAATCAATGATAGTTCTAGTGTTTGGCATTCTCATTTATGTTATGTGAACTTTGGCTTGATGTCACGATTGTCTAGCTTGAACTTAATTCCAGATTTCACCATTGCCAAAGGTTATAAGTGCCATAGTTGTGTGCAATCTAAGCAACCTCGGAAGCCTCACAAGGCGGCGGAGGAGAGACACTTGGCACCTCTAGAACTCATACATTCGATCTTTGTGAGATGAATGGTGTGTTGACAAAAGGTGGTAAGAGGTATTTTATGACTTTGATTGATGATGCAACTAGATTTTGCTATGTTTATTTGCTTTGAAAGCTAAAGATGAAGCGTTAAACTACTTTAAAATCTATAAGGTGAAGTTGAAAATCAACTAGAAAAGAAAATCAAACGTCTAAGGTCGATCGTGGTGGTGAATATTTTCCTACATCGTTTGACGATTTTTGTGCGGAACATGGCATTATTCATGAGAGGACACCTCCCTATTCGCCCGAATCAAACGGGGTTGCCGAGAGGAAAAATCGCACACTAACTGACTTGGTGAATGCCATGTTAGACATTGCTGGTTTATCTAAGGCATGGTGGGGGAAAGCTTTATTGACTGCGAGTCATGTCCTGAATAGAATTCCAAATAGAAATAGAGAGACAACTCCATATGAGCAATGGGTTGGAAGGAAACCATCACTCTCATACTTGCGCACGTGGGGATGTTTGGCGAAAGTCAATGTTCCAATTTCTAAGAAGCGTAAGCTTGGACCAAAGACTGTGGATTGTGTCTTTCTAGGATATGCTCATCGGAGCATTGCCTATAGATTTTCGTAGTAAAATCTGAAGTTTCGATATGTTTGTTGATACAATCTTTGAATCTCGTGATGCTACATTTTTTGAGAATATATTTCCTATGAAAGATATGTGTAGCAATGCTAAATTTTCTACCGAGTTAGCTCTGATTTTACTACACCTATCGAGCATCCCGTTGAGTCATTTGAATAACCACTTGAAGAAATCCTTGAGGAGGATGACAATGAAGTTCTGTGAGGAACAAGAGATGAAGGATTGCAAAATCCTTTGGTGATGATTTCATTGTGTACCTTGTGGACGATACTCCCACCTCTATTACGAGAGGCATATGCATCTCCTGATGCGAGATGATTGGAAAGAAGTTGTTCGGAGTGAGATCGACTCGATTCTTTCTAATGGAACATGGGAGTTATCGATTTACCATTTGGGTGTAAACCTATTGGTTGCAAATGGGTGTTCAAGAAGAAGCTTAGGCCCGATGGTACTATTGATAAGTACAAGGCTCGGCTTGTGGCTAAGGGTTATACACAAAAGGAAGGTGAAGATTTCTTTGATACTTATTCACCAAGTTGCTAGAATGACCACTATTCGAGTACTACTTTCTTTGGCTGCCTCATATGGTCTTATCATTCATCAAATGGATGTGAAGATAGCTTTCCTTAATGGAGAGTTGGATGAGAAGATTTACATGGATCGGCTGATGGATTTGTAGTAAAAGGTGAAGAGCGAGAAGGTGTGTAAATTATTGAAATCTCGTATGGCTTGAAACAAGCACCTAAACAATGGCATGAGAAGTTCGACACCACTTTAACTAGTGCGGGCTTTCTTGTTAATGAGGCCGATAGGTGTGTGTATTATCGACATAGTGGGGGCCAATCTGTTATTTTGTGCTTATATGTTGATGATATTCTGATTTTCGGAACAAACATTGATGTGATCAATGAAGTTAAGACTTTCTTGTCTAAAAGTTTTGACATGAAAGATCTAGAAGAGGCTGATGTAATTCTAAACATCAAGCTGATTAAGGAAGAGAGTGGGATTACTCTGTTGCAATCTCACTATGTTGAGAAGCTCTTGAGCCGTTTTGGCTTTATGGATAGCAAGCCTTCTCCAACACCTTATGATCCTAGTGTGACATTGAGAAAGAACAAGAGAATTACTAGAGATCAATTGAGATACTCTCGAGATAATTGGTTCACTCATGTATCTAGCTAGCGCAACTGGACCCGAGACATCTCTTTTGCTTGTGAGCAAGTTGAGTAGGTACATGTCCAACCCGGGTGATGATCATTGGCATGCACTTGAAAGGGTCTTGCGTTATCTTAAGGGTACAATGAGTTTTGGGATTCACTATTCTCGGGCACCTAGTGTGCTAGAGGGATATAGTGATGCGAACTGGATTTCGATATTGATCAAATCTACGCCACTAGTGGGTATGTATTTACTCTTGGAGGTGGTGCGGTGTCATGGAGGTCTTGTAAACAGACTATATTGACTAAATCAACCATGGAAGCAGAACTTACTACTTTGGATACAGCATCTGCAGAGGCAGAGTGGCTGCGTGAGCTCTTGTCTGACTTGCCGGTGGTTGAAAACCAATACCCGCTATCCTTATGAACTGTGACAATCAAACAATGATCACTAAAGTGAATAGTGCTAAGGATAATGCGAAGTCAACAAGACATGTTAAAAGACGTTTGAAAACTATCAGGAAGCTGAGAAACTCCGGAGTAATAACTGTGGCTTATATCCAAACAAACAAAAACCTGGCAGATCCCTTTACAAAAGGGCTATCATGGAATGTGATAGAAATCGCATCAAGGGAGATGAGTATGAGACCCATGTGAGTTTACAGTAGTAGTAACCCAACCTTTTTGATCGCAGATCCCGTGACTAAGGATCTGGAAGAACAAGCTATTGGTAAACCGAGGAGAGTATAATAATAACCCTCTCTAAGTGAAGATGCAATACTCTCAATGCAATGAGGCACCTTTGTATGGCGGGTTAGCTAATGCCTTAATATGTTCTATTGGCTTTAACAAGCGAAGATGCTATCCTACGAGCATTCTTGAATGAACATACCTATATGAGTTTTGACGTTAAACGTCGCGGTCTATGAGACTTGGGTGGTCTCTAGTAAGCTCATGAAGAGACCGGGAGTACGACGTATATGCTCCACCCACGGGGTAAGGCTGCGGTAGCCGCGGTACTAGTGTGGCTTTAAGTAAAGCTTATTCACACAAAACTTGCAATTCAAGGCGCAGTCCACTGTTCAAGTTGTGGATGAGTGTAACTTGAGGACCTAGGCAGAAGTTCAACTTCACAGTCTCCGCCGAAATACTAGTATATCAAACAGTAGTGAGAATAGGCAAATCTCTAAATGGGTATTTAAGATCTGGTGGGGGATTGTTGGAATTTATATGGGCTTGGCCTAATAACAAATCCTGAAATTTCTAGAAAAATCTCAAAGGCCCATTCATGAGAAGCAAGAGGGGAAGTGGAAACTCTTTAGTACCACCTTGCTAGTTGAAGTGAAGGAAGCCATACATAAATATGGGAGTTCTCTTCACTTCCTCAAGTCTAGTGTGTAGAAGAGAAAGGGAAGTCCACACGCGCGCGCTCGCCTCGCCTCGCCTCGCCGGGGCGGGCCGGGCCGGGGTGTGGCGAAAGGCGCGCACGCATGACATGCGCGTGAATGGTCCACCGAAATCCGGCTCCTCGCCTTGCGGGAGCGCGGTCTCATTTTGCAGTTTTAGTTTTTGGCTTTCTTGGCGGTCACTGTTACGAGTTTAGAGTCCTAAACTGATTTTGCTCGTGGTCGCGACACGAGGTCGGTTGTTCGGGATATATAAGCAGCCTACCAGCCATGCCAAAATGCATCCAATTGAACTAGAGTTTTCGCCTCTTCTCGCTGTTGCACCACCGTAGCTACTCCGGCCGATTGCTTGCATGCACTAGCAACCGGGCGACGGCAGTCTCCGGAACCCTCGTCTTTGCGATCCCGCACCGGAGAAGACGAATAAGGTTTTTTGGGAAGCGCTCTTAGCGCGACTGCTCCCAAATCTTCTACGTCGGCAGGACATCGTCTCGTCGTCATCAAGCTCGCTGGATCGTCTACGGGAGACGCTTAGCTACAAACTCGTGCCATCGTCGTCGGCAGCACATCGTCTCGTTGTCATCAAGCTTGCTGGATTGTCTACGGGAGACACCTAGCTACAAGCTCGTGCCATCTTCGTCGTCGGCACGTCATCTCGTCGTCGTCAGGCTTGTGGGATCGTCTACGGGAGACGCTCAGCGACAAGCTCACGTTGCAATCGTCGTATGCATCTTCACCACCAAGTACTTCTACAATCGGCAGGTATAAATCTAACTAGTGTACAAGTTGGGTTTACACTAGTTATCATGTTCATGCTATGTGATATCATGATCTGTCCTGCTAGTATATGCGATATACTGATTTGTCTTGCTAGTATATATGATATAGTGATCTGCCATACTAGTAATTCCTGTCAAGGCCTAAGAGTTTCGGTAAGAGCCCACATACAAACGGACTAGGATTAGAATTCTTCCTTCTCCTTTCCTTCTAGGATAGAGTCCTTATGTATTACAACAAAAATTACACATTTTTAAATGGAAGTTCACTTGATTTAGCTTGCACATTTTCTAAAGCAACCAGAACAGAATCCAAGGTCAAAGGGACATGAAAAAACAGATGCCTTTCTGACAAGGGGTAAGGACATTTGCACGAGAGTTCACAAAGCTCCCTTCCAAATATCACACACCTAATGAAAGCTCCCTTCCAAATATATCACACACCTAATGTAGGAGAATCAACTTATACAAGAATAAAACAACAAAAATTAACTCCCGAGAAGAAGTCGGCGAAGGACCCGAACAATTGAAAACCCTTCAATTCACGGCAAGCGGCTTTAGAATTAGAGAGAGCTTTGTTTCGGCTACGACCCGAGCGGCCGAGATTCGCATTAATGTTTCAAATTCCCGGCACCTGCATATTAACTCCCATGACACGCTATCTGTCTTCCCTCCAACGCCAAGCGGAACAAATAGATCAGCAAAATCACTATAAAACGAGGCTCGGGCGAGGCGAGTGTACCGTGTGTTGAGTAATTAGGCAATTTCCAGATTAATTTCCAGATTAAAATCGAATATAGATCATGACAAAACAACAAATCCAGTTTTGCCGTTTTCTTATGTGAACCCTAGATCTTCTGTTTATACTTATTTATTGCTTATACCCGCATGTATAAGAACTTGTATACATTGTTTTGCCTAGCTTTGATTTTAATTTTTAAAAATTGTTAGTGCAACCAGTGTTATGAATTGTATGCCATGTATTTGCAAGCATAAAACCTCATATGATCACACCAAAACAATGGTATACGGTATATGAGCTCTCTAAATCATGCAGATCTTAGACCACCTTTGAGAGTCTCATATTTATTTTTCCTAGCATAATGAATTTTGGGGTGAAAGAATGTTTGGTACAAATTCTGAAATTTAATATGTACCATAATCCTAAAAATGCTAGGATGCTTCTAAGAATATTTTGAATAACCATCCACTACCTTTTTGCACCTTATTACTACTTGTTTACACGCAGTAAACCTATATACACATGATTTTATTATAATGATATATGCAATACTTTCATGAAGAAAGAATATCCTGGACTTGCTTTGAATGGCATAATTATTTGTTACGGTTATTATTAAATCCATGAAGGATATTCGACTACCATGAAGTGTAGTGATAATTACTCTCTAGAATGAGTATGCGGCCGAGAGAAGTAACAAATGAATTGTGGTACTCACCGAATGAGTAAAATCCCAAATTATGATTAAGAATATCATGTTGCATTGAAAGTTGAACTTTTCAAACTTATATGCCTATAAATTGAGATATAATGCTGCTCTATAAATAATAGCTTGAAGCTTTATACTAAATGTCTAGAAGACAAGATGGTAAATAATATTTTATCAATGCATATTCTCGAAGAAATGTCTCTTGTGTATAGAATATCACGAGCAATATAATACATGAAGTATTTAAATTTACCATTACTCAACATAGAAATTGAGTTGAATTTTTAGACCGTTGACGGTCGTTAAGTATCAATTTTATACCGTCAACGCAAAGCAAGAGAAAGGACTAATATGAGTTCACCCATTAGATATAGGGGTTACACCGACGTAATTCCACGAGTTTTGGTGATTGTCTATTTCTAGGGGTTATCGGAAAGAGAACCAAAGGAGGCCCACATGTCATGATTACATAGAGATAAAGACCGAACGGGTAAAATTGTATAATCTAGAAGACTCCGAAGGCAAACCCCGGAAGCCGGCCCACGCGGGGGTGGCCGGTCGGCCGACCCGGGGAGTCGGCCGACTCCCCACCTCCACCAATCGGTGGAGTCTCGTGGATCCCGCCTCCACCGCCTTTGAGGATGAATAATTATCGTCCATTTAGGTCGGTTTGATCCGAGGGCCGTGGTTAATCCTAGGGGGCTATATATTCGTAGCCCCCGCCCCCGGGTGAAACCCTAATTAATTCCTAGTTCATTCAAGAGTTCATTCTCTCATCGAATTCGGAGAAGCCGAGCCACCATCTCAATTAGAGCTCCATAGTTTAGTAGCATAGCTACATAGGAATAGATCTAGAGGGAATCAAGCCTAGCTTGGAGTCCGGATCTGTCGGAGTTCTTGGTAATTCCCCTCTACATTCTTGTAATATTCATCATTGTTCGTGATACTATGAGTAGTACTTTATTCTATTCTATTATATCGAGACTTGACTTTGCTCTATTTGATTACGTTCTCAATTATATTGTTCTTAGTTTACTTTGATTATATGTTTAGCATAGTTGGACTAGAATTGTGTTTATGCATAGGATCGTATAGCACTTGCTCATTAGATCGATGGGTGAGTGGTAAATATTGTGTAGGCGTGGTGCCTAGATTGTATTTATCTGCGATTACACCCTATTGGCCGGGTCGTGTGGTAGATCGCGGAAGTGACAGTTCCGTTGAGTCCTTTGTATTCCATCCCCGTTGGTAGGTCTTAGTAGAACAACCTATTACATTGAAGTCATTGCTATGTCTCTTGTCTTCTCGGTAATATCACTATGCATAGATGTAACCTTTTCCCGCCATGATTGCTAGATGTTCTTGCACTAATCATTGTATGCTTTGACCTTATAGTTAGAATAACATAGGATTATACCCTAGATCGTCCTAGTCCATGCTAGTGTTATAAGCTTAGAGTGCTAAGTTGAGATGGCTTATTACTATTATTTTATGTGGCTAAATGCTCTCATTTATCTTATGTCATTTATCATTCATTCCTATATTTTATGTGACACTTACCCCGTATGAGATGATCGATACGAGACAAGGTTAAGCTCTCCATTACAAGATGTGCATTGCTCATCACTCATTATCCAAGCATTCCTTCCCGGTGGTAAAAATATAAATAACGATACCTGGATTACTCCTGGTTAAAATGCTACATCGGTATTATCTCGTGCGCTTGATCCCATATTTATTTCTAGTAGTAGTTGCATTATTTAGTACCGGCATTTTTGGCGCCATGTTGGGGATGACAACCTAACACCGAGTGGCGTTAGAAATGTCAACAAGCATTTTTGGCGCCGTTGCGGGGAAGGTTGAAAGCCAATGGATAATGAGCAAGCATTGCACTACATAATGAGATTGAGCACTTTGTCACCATTCTCTACTCATACAACCTTACCCTTGTTTTTCGTCTATTCTTATATCTTATGCGGGGTAATGTATGAAAAAGACAATTCTTCCGATAATTATATTGACAATCCGAAGCTTTATTCGGGAAGGCCGAAGCAAGTTGAAGAAAACCAATCAATCATCATCATCATCAACTCAACTTGGAAGTTTGTCGGAAGCGTAAAAGTCAACCTTTCGTACGAGACTTGACACCGGCGTTTGAAGCCATGGCGAACAAGTCACTCCGCGAGTTCTCGGCTCCAACTACGGACAACATTCGTCTTGACCAGCTGCGGACATCGAAGGAGCTTTTGAGCTCAAGCCTGCGCTAATCAACATGGTGCAAGCAAGCCGGTTACGTGGGAAGGCCCATGAAGATGCTAGTGCTCATCTCCAACACTTCCTGGAGATTTGTAGCACATTCACTATCAAGGACGTCCCCGAGAGATGCTATACTACTTCGCCTCTTCCCATTCTCACTTTTGGGGAGAGCGAAGCGTGGTTCTACGCCAATAAGGAGAAGAATCCTACGTGGGCATTATGTTCCACCAATTTCTTGGCGAAGTTCTTCCCAATGGGCAAGACAAATGCTCTTCGCGGGAAGATATCAAGCTTTCGGCAACACCATGATGAGACTGTCCCGGAAGCTTGGGAGCGCTTTCAAGATTACATCCTCGAGTGTCCTCATCATGGCATGGAGAATTGGCTGCTCATGCGGACATTCTACCATGGGCTCGGCACAACACAGACACGTGAGACGATGGATGCTTTGCTGGCTTGGAGGTGCATTCTTATCACTCACTATTCCTCAAGCCACGGCTCTTGTGGAGAAGATGGCATCCAACCAAGGTTGGAGTGAAGAAAGAACTCGAGACCCGCAAGAGAGGAGGAGGAATGCACCAGGCCGAAGGAGGTAGACATGCTTGTCATCGCCAAAATGGATCTACTAATGAAGAGGCTCGATGAGAGAGCCACGAGAGAAGAAAGAAGTCATGCATATACATGATGCTCGCATGACATGTGAAGAGTGTGGAGAGACTGGGCACACAGGTGCTAACGCCCGTAGAAATGGGAAGGAGGACGTGAACTACCTCAACAACAACAACAACAATAATTACTACCGTCCTCGCGAGAATCAAGGTTGGAATCAGCACAGAGGCCTAACTACTCGGGCAACTATCAAGGTAACAGCTCCTCCTACAATAATTACAACCGGCCGCCTTTGAGAGAGCTAGTGCTTGAACCAAGGCAAGATGATGGACAATCTGTCCAAGAAGCCGACATCAAATGACAAGGTCCTAGAGACACTCGGCAACAGAATGGATGGCTTTTCCAATGCCATCAAGAGTCGCTTCAGCTTCAACAAGATACTTGAGTCGCAGGTACAACAGCTTGTTAACCTTGCTCCCTCCACCGGCCAAGGTAAACCGGGACAACCCGAAGAGCTCGAGACTGCAAATCTTGTTGATATATTCAATGTAGAAGATAGCCGGAGTGATCCATCGAAGGGGTCATGGATTGACTCAACTCGCCAATCAAGAAGGGCGATCCGGGGAGACCGGTCATTCCGATCTCCATTGGAAGTATTAACTTTAATGAGGCAATCTGTGACTTCGGTGCAAGCATCAACATTATGCCAAGAGTGATATATGAGAAGCTATTCGATGCCCCTTAGCATACACAACCATGTGCTTACGGCTTGCGGATCGGTCACTTCGTGTTCCTTTGGGAGTACTTGAAGACATATGTGTACGAGTAGGCAACTCGTATGTTCCAGCCCGGACTTCGTGGTAGTGGATACGAGCAATGATGAAAGGTCCCCTGTCATTTTGGGACGACCATTCTTGAACACCGCTTGGAGCCATCATGTATGCCAACACCGCCAAGATCATCTTCAACATCAAGGGCAAGCGAGAAACCTTCTTCTTCAAGAACAGCAGTCTTTGCCTTCCCAAGACACCCTCATCAACGAACAGTGAGAAGAAGAAGAATCCAAATAAGAAGAGCAAGAACAAAGATAAGAAGACCAAGAAGACGGAGACAGGAGGATGGTCACCGCAGTCCACGGGAGCATGACCACTTACTCGGTCCCCACGTCGATCAAGAAGGATGACCCAGTGTCCCAACCATTCAATGCTCCATCAACGAAGCTCTTTCAATAAAGCTGCCTCGTGACACCGGATCGGGCGTCAACATTATGGCCAAGGTAACTTATGAGTATCTATATGGCACTATGCCTTTGGAGCCTACCTATGCACAAATGCGGATGGCGGACCGGACATTCCGCTTCGTCGAAGGAGAAGTGAAGGATGTCCTCATCCAGATAGATGACCATTATGTCCCTACGGACTTCCTAGTCATTGACATGGGAGATGACTACGATCCTCCAATCATCCTAGGAAGACCATTTCTGAACACCACCAGAGCTATCATCTATATTGGGACGGGAGAGATCCATTTCCACTTTCCCACCGAGAAGGTACGCCGCTACTTCAACAATAATTATATAATCACCGAAGAGCCCAAGAAGAATAGAACAAGGAGAAGGCAGCGTACCGTCGCGAACAAGAAGAACATCACTACGATGGATGGGCTAACTATGAGGGAGAAGTGTCAAGATATGAAGACCGGTACCCTGAAGACAAGAACATTATAGAAGAACCCGAAGAGGTGCTACCAACGAAGAGAAACAAGTGTGGTCCAAGAAGCTTCCTCCTCAAGGTCACCCTCTCCAACAAAGAAGGTGTGGAAGGTAAAAGCAAAATCGAATCAATTCCTACACAAGAGGCGACGTCATCGAGGCGCCGGCCAATGCGCCCCTTGAAAAATGAGCGAACATGACAAGTCCTGTTCGGAGGACTTAAAACCACCGAACGCCGCGCCAAGAGGTAACTTGGTATTTATCGGCATCACTTTTCCAAAGATTGCATTTTTGCCTTAGCATCCTTATTTTCCTACTTGCACCTTAGTTGCATCTTTACTATCTCCGCATTTGGAAAGAAAATAAAGATGTTGTGCATTTGCATCCGGAAAATCGTCAAGCCCCATGTGGATAGTCATTCACCGTGGTGGCACAAAAATAATTTCTCGGATATTTATTTCCCCTGTCTCCGCATTCCTTAAATAATAAAAAGATAAAAATAATTCTTGTGATCCCGTTAGAACAAGTCTAAGTTAAGAAAGTTCTAGACAACCAAGGCCTAGAGGTTTTATCACTAACGCTTAATCGGTTCCACAAGCTTTGTTGTCTATTTGAGCTTCACTGAGAACATCAAGGATCATGAAGAGCTAACAGCGTAAGGACATCCAATCCCCGTCGAGTGCTTTGCCCGCGAAAATTGAATGCTTGTCTCCAACAGGCAACTATCTACGACACTCTGGAGGACTAGAACGTCTTCGGTGCACATCGGCAACATCGGCGAGACTATGTCAACATCCGGCTTGGGGGAAAGCATCCCCCGTGTACCAAGCTAAGTGTTTCCAACTTATCTATTTATGCTTTATTAGAGTGTGCTTTGATTAAAACAACTAAAAAAGATGCATAACCATAGAAACCCAAAAAGATTTCCTTATTTATCTTTTCTATTTTTGGAGAGCTCTTGCAATGTCTTTAAAAGTGATCCCTAGAATAAACTCTACATGGAGATGATGAATAGTTGCTCTGCCGTAATTCCTTTCAAGTACCTAGTTTTCAACCTTGCACTCTCCCGAGTTTTGGACACAACCGTTTAGATTTGAGATTTGCTTTGAACCCGAGACTTGTGGGTAGCGAACACTTGATCTAAGTCTAGGTGGTTGACGGGTATGATATGGGAAGGTTTTGAGCTGTGTCCATCTTGTTCCTAGAGATACTAGAGTTACGAGAATTTATCTTAAAAAAATATATTAAATTCCTGCATGATGAGTTTCTTTATGATGAGAGTTTAAATTCCTACCACAGCATACATTCATGCTTACTAGAGTAGGAAAACCCATCTCGTTTAAATAGATCATATTGTAGATTTGAGTGTAGACTTTATAGGCATTGAGTGTGGTTATCTTTGTGGACCCATAAGGAATTAGTCACGCGGTTAAAGTCAATACTATGTGCTCTCCATCCATTGATCTATGCTACTTCGTCCTCGGGAGCATGCACCCATTTTATAAATACTACATTCATTCTCGTGCTACTTCTTCCTCGAAGTACCACCCACATATAGATCCATATCCACCACATATTGTGCTATCTCTACCCCGGAGATACGCACTTATGCTTTGCTCCTATCCCGGGAGTACGCATTCCCCACATATTGTGCTATCTCTACCTTAGAGACACGCACTTATGCTTTGCTCCTACACCGGGAGTACGCATCCATCCATTCATCCATCCACATATACATACGCCATTCATTTCACATCATCCGAAAGGTTCTACTCCTATTCTAGGAGTGAACATCTAGACATAATCATCGCCGTTCTATTTGCCTACATAAAAGCTCTAGTCATTATCATTTCAAGTTATACACTCCCGTGCTAAAGTTTCGCTTTCGGAGGATTGGTTGCTCTAAAAAAAAAAAAAAAAAAAAAAAAAAGAAAGAAAAAGAAAGAGTAGCCAAGTCCTTCCATTCAAGAAAGTTTCAAGGTTTCCGAATAAAGGGAGTCATGTTATCCCCAAAGGAGCGAGTGTAGAAGTAGATGTTCACCAAGCTTGAGTACCCCTCGTAATCATTTCCTTATCACCATCATCCTATCATCATCTCATCCATTCCATTTCCTCATTCACATGCACATATGACTTTATTATTATTTTAGTTCCTATTGGATCCATGTCTTAACTATGCAATATATGCAAGTGAGTTTGAGTGTCTCCCCACCTATGAGCTTCACATAAGCCTATTAGAAAGTAGGGTGAGAGAGAAAGACACTTTCCACTATGCCTTAGTTCCATAAATATCACATATTCGAGAGAAGAGAGAAGGCATACACTACTCATGCCTTAGAGAGGATCCGAGAAATACCACAAATGAGAGACTTGAAAGGTTCATACAAGGAACTCGAGTTTTATTTCAAAACCTTGCAAAAACTCCGGATAATAGTTGATCAAAGAGCGAGAAACATGGCGCTTGACTTGACCGTTCTATCTTTCAACTACTCAAGACCCAAGTGACGGTTACAAGCCCCATGGTGAAAGGTAATATGAGTGAGTTTTGAGTCAGGATAGTTCACTCTAAACCCGGAGGAGAGTTCTTGTTTGAACGCATGTGTACTTGTGAGGAGTGAAAGTATTGTAGCAACTCCTGATCCATCACTGAGTCTATCTTTGCTCGGGGACGAGCAAAAGGTAAGCTTGGGGGAGTTTGTTGACGGTCGTTAAGTATCAATTTTATACCGTCAACGCAGCAAGAGAAAGGACTAATATGAGTTCACCTGTTAGATATAGGGGTTACACTGACGTAATTCCACGAGTTTTGGTGATTGTCTATTTCTCGGGGGTTATCGGAAAGAGAACCAAAGGAGGCCCACATGTCATGATTACATAGAGATAAAGACCGAACGGGTAAAATTGTATAATCTAGAAGACTCCGAAAGGCAAACCACGGAAGCCGGGCCCACACAGCGGGGGTGGCCGGTCGGCCGACCCGGGGGGGAGTCGGCCGACTCCCCACCTCCACCAATCGTGGAGTCTCGTGGATCCCGCCTCCACCGCCTTTGAGGATGAATAATTATCGTCCATTTAGGTCGGTTTGATCCGAGGGCTGTGGTTAATCCTAGGGGGCTATATATTCGCCCCCCCGGCCCCGGGTGAAACCCTAATTAATTCCTAGTTCATTCAAGAGTTCATTCTCTCATCGGAATTCGAGAAGCGAGCCACCATCTCAATTAGAGCTCCATAGTTTAGTAGCATAGCTACATAGGAATAGATCTAGAGGGAATCAAGCCTAGCTTGGAGTCCGGATCTGTCGGAGTTCTTGGTAATTCCCCTCTACATTCTTGTAATATTCATCATTGTTCGTGATACTATGAGTAGTACTTTATTCTATTCTATTATATCGAGACTTGACTTTGCTCTATTTGATTACGTTCTCAATTATATTGTTCTTAGTTTACTTTGATTATATGTTTAGCATAGTTGGACTAGAATTGTGTTTATGCATAGGATCGTATAGCACTTGCTCATTAGATCGATGGGTGAGTGGTAAATATTGTGTAGGCGTGGTGCCTAGATTGTATTTATCTGCGATTACACCCTATTGGCCGGTCGTGTGGTAGATCGCGGAAGTGACAGCTTCGTTGAGTCCTTTGTATTCCATCCCCGTTGGTAGGTCTTAGTAGAACAACCTATTACATTGAAGTCATTGCTATGTCTCTTGTCTTCTCGGTAATATCACTATGCATAGATGTAACCTTTTCCCGCCATGATTGCTAGATGTTCTTGCACTAATCATTGTATGCTTTGACCTTATAGTTAGAATAACATAGGATTATACCCTAGATCGTCCTAGTCCATGCTAGTGTTATAAGCTTAGAGTGCTAAGTTGAGATGGCTTATTACTATTATTTTATGTGGCTAAATGCTCTCATTTATCTTATGTCATTTATCATTCATTCCTATATTTTATGTGACACTTACCCCGTATGAGATGATCGATACGAGACAAGGTTAAGCTCTCCATTACAAGATGTGCATTGCTCATCACTCATTATCCAGTGCATTCCCTTCCCAAAGTGGTAAAAATATAAATAACGATACCTGGATTACTCCCGGTTAAAATGCTACATCGGTATTATCGTCGTGCGCTTGATCCCATATTTATTTCTAGTAGTAGTTGCATTATTTAGTACCAAGCATTTTTGGCGCCATGTTGGGGATGACAACCTAACACCGAGTGGCGTTAGAAATGTCAACATAGACAGATTTATAAACCAGGATATTATCAATTGTAATAACTTTGAATATGTGACCTACATATATCATACTCATAGAAGGAGATCGAGCAAGCATGAAGCTACTAAATGTCAAGCGCTTGAAGCTAAGACATATGAGAACTTTTAAAGACTTAAATCATGTGCTTATAGATTTGTTGTATCTTAAGTTCATATCCTGAAGTATTAATAGTAGTGAGTGGTGCATTAAGTTTTAATTCCCATTGGATTAAGTGATTAATGGTTAATTTATTAGCTTGAAGACTAATATGAAATATTTAATATTCTTAGTTGCAATTGTTACATGAAGTAACATGTGATAATTTCTCATGGAATAAATTAGATTTATATGTTTCACATATAAACAATTGCCTATATTGCCTATCTAAATAAGTTTTGCATTATTTTATCCATGGAGCCTCAATTACCATGAAGGTTAGTTTTTTGTGCACTACTACCATATAGGTAGAATGGAAACTGAACTTCCTAGAAGCACATGAACAATTGGACTATACTGGCGTATGAATTGCTCCTAGAAGGACAAATTTAGCCAAGAAATAGTATAATCCTAAAACTAAGTATTTAATATTTTTTAGCCCAAGAACTAGAAGTTTTGTTCTACCCTATATATGTGAATTTCATGCCATAACCAATGAATACTAGAAGTATGATTGGATTGTATGGATCATTAGAAGTGATCATTCATAGATGATGCAAGAAGCATATAACTACTTGAAGTAATTATGGCATAAGGGGAGGAAATTTTGGGTAAAGGCATAAGAAAATGTGGGTAATATATATTTATAAGAGGCATAGCCTTCCTAAATCTATCTTTAAGTGCATGTATCAAGACTTGAAGTTTTGCCCGCGTCCCTTCCGACCGATTCAATTTTCTCTCTTTACTAATTGCAAGTAAGCTTGTAGCTTAGCATTTTATTGTTATCTACTATGTTGGACCGAATACCAACATTCCACATTATACACATGCACGTGTATTACTATGTTGTTCTCTGATTGAGCTAAACTATCTCCACACTTGCTTGAATATTAGCATAGAAGCTATAATTGTAGCTAGTAGCTACCTTTGCACTTCCCTCATAATGAAATTGGCTAGCTAGCATGCTATGTCTATATGGTTCCCGTTGAACTAAGAAATCATTTGCTTTCAATGCATCGTATGCATAAGCAATAGATTGGTCCAGGGCCAAGTAGCCTAAGATCAGGGGGAGTAAGTCGATATGAAATTCGCTCAATAGAGACTAACCCAATCGATGGGGTGAATGATTGTGGAACTAAGATGATGGATAACACACTCATGATGATTTGGGATTTACGAAGAAAAGGCATCAAGGGAATTTTGCATTAATGGCAATTAGAAAATTCTAGAAGAAATTCCATGTGAATTGGATGTTGCGTATTTAATATATTTGAAGTATATGGTCCATTTTTTTTAATGTATGAGTATTTGGATCAATTATTTTGGCTAAATAATAAAAAAGCTAGACAATGAAATAGTTTGTTCTAAACTATACTATGTGCACATCGGGGAGAACATCCCCGAGTTTGAAGGAATGTTGAACATTCGTGCACTATGTGTATTCTAGCTCACGCATATAATATAGAATAACCCCCATATTTAAATATGTGTGTGAATATTTCTCATAAATTTCATCATAGCATATATGAATGGGCCTCCGCTTGTAGTTGGAGATACATGAATATGAATTATTGAAAGCCCATCATAGGGGATTATTTTGAAGTATGCTATTAAAGATCTAATATTGGCATTAGGGGGAGAGAAAGCCTATTTTAAATGCCAAATATTATTTCCGCGGAAGGAAAATAATCTAGAGAAAATATTCCTTGAAGCTTGAAACAGGAATATTATCACACACTAAGTCAACTATTAGTTTGACTAATGCTCTCGTGAAGCATGAAGTGGAGCATATGCCAGCTATTGAAATGAGAGGAGTAACTTGAAGTTATAAACCAGAAGTTTTGTTTACTAATAGTAAACTAATTATTGTATACTATCAAGCTACAATCTATGGGGACACCTATGGATTATAGTTTTAATGTATACTTATTGAATAGAAATAAAATAAAACTCCTCCATTCTCATGAAGAGAACACCTCATGAATAAGGTTGAGCACCTCATGAAGAGGATCCATCGTGAAGATGGAATCCAACACACTAAGTGCGCACATCATTAGTGTTGGATATGCAGAACAATAAAATATCTCTTGTTTTTGGGAAATAACAAAGAGACGTAATAATCTCATATTATGAGAATATTGGGAGAAAATAATAGTTGTCGACAACGCTACCTCTATAATTGCAAATGTTTCTCTTATGAGAATCCGGATCGAAACAAAGTCCATGGCAAAGTCGCTTGTAGCGATTATATCGGGTCGGTGAAGAAATGCAATTGAGGATGAATCTCCTACTAAGAAGAAATAAATGTTCTGCTATATCTCTGGCAAATGAAATTGAATGAATATGGAATATGCAGTTAATAAGTGGATTATGAAGATCCATATACATAGTTCCTGAAGAATACAAATCGCAACATATGAATATAAATCTCATACAAGTATTATGAAGTCTAAGGTAGAATATATTCACTAATGAATATTGAAGTCTCTAGAAGAGCATATCCTAGAAGGAATAGTCATCGAATGACTTCATAGTGAATAACACTATCTCATTGTGTATATCACTTAATAATCTCTCTTGTAGTAGAGTGAGAACATCCTTGAAGGAACTAATCCGTGAAGGATTTACCACCAATTCTTGAAGAAACATCATTTATCCCCGAAGTGAATATAGACCCGAGAGAAGGAAAATGAGGAATTCTAAACACCATGAAGGTGTCATACAAACATTCGAAAGTGTAAAGCTAAGCAATAAAAATATTGATATCCTCTAAATACCATAGAAGGTATGAGAATAATGATGATTTGGCATTTGAATTATCCCCTAAATGCCAACTGCAAGGCTGGATTTATTACTTAGTGGTACAATCAAAATCCACGAAGATTTGTAAGTTTAAAAATCCACTATGAGAGAATTATTAGTATTGAAACTCTTGTAAGAGTTTGACACTATTTAAAAGATATTGAATATTATAATTTATTTATCTCCATCATCCTCTCGAAAGGATCTATTACCCTGAAGCGTAAATTTTTATTTGTTTTGCACAACTAATAAGTGGTTATTTATGCATGAAGCATATTGCTCTTTGTTATACCCATATAATTCATAGAAGAATTATAAGCCAACTTTTTGAAAGTGTGGTTTGAATAATAAAATTAAAAGGATGGCTTTATTAGGGGGAGCAATTTTATTCAATTTATCTTGAAGATAATTGAAACCACTAGAATTATAAAGATCAAGTAGATCCTATTTGCTAAAACATGAAAGTTTATGCATAGATCGTGAAGATCAATATCTATTCATGAAGAATACAATATCCCGAAGAATATATTACCAAGAAGGTTAAATGTTGTACTCTTTTTTCCTATGTGAGTTTTTACTTGAAGGTTTCTCACACAAGGTTTTTAATGAGACAACATGTGCAATTCAATTAACGAATGCGATGTACTCTTTTCTCCAAGAACCGTTTTTTCCCACTGGATTTTCGGATGGAGTTTTTGACGAGGCATGTGCATATCGTGGTAATCGCCCAAGGGGGAGTGTTGTAATACATAAGGACTCTATCCTAGAAGGAAAGGAGAAGGAAGAATTCTAATCCTAGTCCGTTTGTATGTGGGCTCTTACCGAAACTCTTAGGCCTTGACAGGACTATATATACGTGGGAGCTCTATGTTGTAATCACGAATATTCAGAGAAATAAAGAATAGTCTCCCTACATCTTGTGTCTACTTGTTCTACTTTTATCTACCATGTTGATCGTGAGAGACGGAGAGGGGAAGGTCCTAACCGCTGGCAACATGTTTTATAACAATTTTCTCCACACTTCTTTCTTTTTGACAACTGTGGAGAAAAACAAAATAACAGACGCGAACTCTATAGAAAATGAAAATTCAATGCGTAGTGGCCTAATAATTTACGTGGGTCTCATTTATGATAATTTTGGCACATGTAAAATGCGCATCAAGGAATTATGCTAGCTCTGTCTTGGCTGCAACTCCTGGTGTTGTAAGCAAGGGTAGAAACACCAAATTCTCAATTTTAAAAGGAGTCATTAGAATATATATGGTTCTTCTAGCTTAGTAAAAGTTTCGAACTCATTATTAAGTTGTGGTTTCCATCTGTTGTTAGATTTTCGAACTCATTATTTCTGATCACATTAGCATTTGGGTTGAGGCATTATAAAAGTCTGTCTCTATCTTTTGCACCCTTCAATGTTCTGAAGAGAGTATATGCAGATCAAGAGCCCTAATAGCTCTAAAAATTATAGTGATAGTTGTGAAGTTTGGTAAATTTGATGTCTAACTTAGAATTCAGAATTCTGTTTCATCAGTGCCTATTCTAAGTAGCTACTGTATGCCAATGAGGTTCTATGGGCTGTCAACTACTTAGCTCTCCTATATAATATAGAGGCACATTCAGAAAACCTACTCCACTTAGATGGTCCTTCTCTGTTTTCACCAAAAAATCTACTGCATCTAGAAAATCTTTTTGCTCAAGGTCAGTTTCTGTGTTGCCATACAAATTTGTATCATGCAAATCATAGCAGAGGCTGCTCAAGTTATGACAATTCCATACATATTTTTGGTTGTAACATTCTGAGATTTGAAATACCAGGGCATGCTCAAGGAATGGATTTTTTTTACACACGTCATTGTGTTGAGGATGTGAACCAAATCTTTGGTACAGCTATCTGCTATTCTGCTTGTTGTCGTCCTCTGCCTTCACCTTTAGCATAACCATCTGTTCTCATAAAAGAAGATAAGCTTACTAGATCATTCAGTTTCATTGTTTGTATCTGACTGATGGAGCTTTCAGGTCTAGAAATGCACAAGGAGCATTGTCACTTTATTTACCAGGTGATGACTTGTTTATGTTTTGTCAAGATAAGTTCACCTATAGCATTACTGTGAGAGTCTTTCGTGACAGAGGGAAAACGCAGGTAGAGGTAGCAGCCACTATTGAAGGAGCGAGAGAGATGGTACGAATCTGAATGCATATGCTTACAAAGAACTGATTGATGAATACTGCATGAACAACCATTCACTATTGTTGTAAGATTGGTTAATGCTCAGCTACTGGGTGAAGCAAACTGAAGGCATGGTGATTCCAGCTATTTACAATTTATGATATGTTGTCCAATGTGATGAAGAAAGATCTATCCAAAAAATGTTCATAATGTATTTTGTGGTTGTTTCCTTCTATGCCTTCCATGCTTTAGTCGGTTCATGTCTGATAAACAAGAGGGAACATAGATATCAAAAGTACAATTCATGTTAGAGTTCTCAGATGGTGTCAAAACAGTTCTTGTATGTTTATTTGTTATTTGATTTGCCTGATTAAGTGTTGTCCTAGATTAGCACGGACACTATACTATTGTGTAAAAGTTAAATTATATAAAAAAGGTTTTTTAAAGAGCATCTTGAGATAAAGCCGTAGCGTTAGCACGGGCATTATACTAGTGTTTATGGTTACTATATACAACGTAATCATATATACCTAGTAAACACATAATGTAGTTGCTCCTTATGATAACATATTATTTATTTTAAAAAAGTAAATCTTGGAAATGTTTATTAGAAACTATACACATTAAAAATCAGCGAGTGGTTTTCTCGTTTTATTTAAAGACATAAGCAAAATATGTTATTTTTTTCGAGGCAAAATTTTGTGACCTCTCTTTACTAGTGGACACCGAAAATAGAGCGATTTGCTAATGGACACTTTTGTTGTTGTTAAATTTGGTGAAGGACACTAAATATATTAATATATTCATTTATGGCTCAGGTAGTGAGAGAAGCGCGGTGAAATGCCCATTTTGCTCCTGACTCTTTCTTCTTCCTCTCTCACAACTTAATCGATTAGGATGTCGGCCTACAACGAAATCTCGGCTGATAGAAACTCATCGGCGGTAGGATGATGGCGCTAAGGCTTGCCTGGGTCGGTTGTGGAAGCTTTGCAGTTGTGGCTGTAGATGTCACATCTAGGATTTTTGGACATGCTTCACAAAAATCCTAATGCATTCACCTAAGCACATTTCATCATGAGCATATGCATGTTGTGTGCTAGAGTCTTAATTCTTTGATTGAATGCAAAACATGATAAATATTAAGTGCTTGATGTGTGCTCATTAATCACACCTAGACTTGTTAGTGGCTTAACATGGTAGGGTCATGATGACGACCATAGAAAATCAACCCATGTCACATTTTAGGAAAAATGTCTTTTCAAGTGTGCTTACTAAAATTGTGAAAATATATTTCTCGGACATTCCAAATGTAGTTGGGGCTTAAAGCTCTTAGTTAGAGAATTTGATAAGGAATAAAACTCCCAATATTGACTTTTCGTGAAAATGGGTGGAAGGCTTTCAAATTTGAGGGTAAAAGTCAGCCTTGGGGCTGTCTCTTTATTTAATTGATTTTTGCACCTATTTGCTTTGGAAATTTATATTTCAAAAATGGTTGGGAATTTGACCAAACTTGTTAAAGATGAAATGATCTACTCTTTATGATGATCATTTTCTATGTTGAAAGTGTTTCCAAATTCGGCTTAGTTTGAGAGTTATAGCATGGGTAAAAAGGGGTTCTAATTCGATTTTAAAATAAAACAAAAGGAGAAGGGCCCCACCTGTCGGCCACACCACCGACCGACAGGGGGAAATCCCTTCCCAGCGACAGGTGGTTGGGCTGCGTGTCCGTCGCTCCGGCGCGCCACCGTCCTCGAGCGAGAGGATATACCCCGTGACCTCGACGCCACCGACGCCGCGTCGTCATTCTCACCATCGCCCCCCTCTCTCTTCCCCACCTCGCGCTCTCCGTCCACCGCAAACATCGCCGCCGCCTGCCATTGCCGCCGCTCGGGCGAGCAAGGCCGCGCACATCGACTGGGACACCGCTGACCGGGAGCAAGGAGGGTAAGCGCCACCATCGGCCGCCTTCTTCTTCCTCCCCTCCGGCGAGTCCGTCACCGAGGTTGCGCCGGCCGGGGCCTCAATCAGCCATGCCTTGGTGCTCACCACAGTTGCGGGACGCCAGGGGACGAGGACGTGCCGCTCGATTGGATGACCGGGGCGGGATTTGTCAGGCCGACGTCGAGCTGCCTCCGCCGTGCGCCATGGTCGCCGGTGAGGTGTGCTCCGGTGGGCCTACGAGCCGAGGCCCGAGACCTACCGACGGCGAGGTTCGTCGGCGGCGAAGGGGATCCCACCTCGCTCGGCGCGGTGGGACCCGCGGGCCCACGGCCCCACCGGCAGCCGAGAGGCCAAGTGGCCGTGAGGACCCGGGTGCATCACTCGGGTGTGCCTAGCGCGCAGCGCATGACAGCGGGGACCGGATCTAGGTGCGCATAGCAATTTTGGAGTGGAAATTCTGGAAATAGAATTTCCAGACTTTTGAATGTACCTTGTGAATTTTGTACAGAGCATTGTACTGGTCCAAATCAAGTGATTCAAATTTCTAAATTTATATCTTGATGATATCTATGCCTGGGAATATTTTGGGTATTTTTGGAGATACTTTCCTGTACAAGTTGAATTTAAATTTGATTGATGAGGGGTTTGGATTTAACTTTGAAAATCCATAACTAAATCATGGATGCTCCAAAAATTGTGATTCCAGTTGCTATATTCATCTTTGATGATGTAGTTTGGGTAGTAGCTAAGACATGGTCATGTTTTGTTTAAATTATTAGAGATGCTTTAGAAGGTGCCATTAGTTAATGATGGCAAATAAATTCATGGTGCTTGTTTTAGCTAGAGTTTGGCTTTGATAAATTTTGTGTGATGGTTATTCACTATGTGGGAGCCATCTATGAAGCCAAACCTGATGTTTACCATGTTTGCTTGTGCAAAGTATTTTAGGGTCATTAATTGGCAATGAATTGTTGCTGGCTTGTGATTTTTGTGTAGCCTTCACCATAGGTCCAAATGAGATTAAATTTGGATAGTAGCATGTGGTCAACCTGATGGTCCTACTGTAATATTTCCAGAATTTTAGGGCATGTCGAAATATGGGTTGTAGTTGTGCCTAGTGCAAAATGAGGGGATAATTATGCATTGTTGGGTATGCCATGATCATGAGAAGGTTGTCCATGATCTTGGTAATGTGTATTTGATTTAGGCCACATGTTAAGATCGGTTTGTAACTTGGAATGTTCACCTTGATCAAGTTGATTTGGTATTACCAATTAGTGTGATGATAGTTCGACACTTATTACTTCCAAGTCATTACATGTCATTCACTTGCATCGATCATCGATAATTATTTCATGTTACATCATGATACTCAAACCAACAAATGCATCATACAGGATCGTCAGCTCACGTGCTGCAGCTGGTTCTCGAGGAGCCGGAAGGGGGAGACCAGCAGGAGGTAGAGAAGTAGGGGCCAACCGAGGAGGAGTTCGACGCTGATCTACCGGAGTGCCTGGACCATCAGCCAAGCTCTTTTGAGAAAGGCAAGCCCCGGAGCATTCTCCCTCGGTTTGCACAAACTAACTTGCGTTTCTTATTGTTATGATGCATTACGTAATAAGAGTTGATCGATAACCTTGTTGCATTACCCTTCCTTGTCCACCAAATATACCTATCCTATTTGGATAAGTCGAGTAGTGCTTATCCCTGCTATAAATGAGATAGAAGACGGATGGTTCGGGAATCATCCGCACGGATCAGGGGTTAACTCATGAATGGTTGGATCGGAAAGGGAAAGTCGCAAGATAACTAATAAGGGTTGAAAATATAACCAAATGGGTTGTGGTACTTCGGTACACCACCCTATACGGCTTAGTCATTTTGAAAGCTCCTCACACTTAAGTGGTGATATGGCACCCGAAGCCTAGTAGCTTTGTTTGGGTCGGGTTTCGATTTGTTGGACGCACCGTCTTTGGTGTTGGGGTGGGACAGACGCGGCATTAAGACCGAGGTTGGTACCCAACTAGAGGCAACAATGTAACCGACCAACTAATATAATTACCGTGCACTAATCAAGCCATCGTGGCAGCTTAAGTAGTAAACCGCAATTATACCAGCCCGGTAGTCTGGAAATCTCGAAGGATTTCACCAACGTCACATACATCTCGGATCGTTTCCTAACATATGCCATCTCAGATCATTACATCAGGTTCCAAATAAAATATTACATAGAGTGCTCAAATTAAGTTATTGCAAACCAGTTTTCAATCTCAAAGTGCGAAAGCAAATTAAACATGTTCTCAAACACACACAAAGTTTTTCTCCAACATAGTGCTAGGTTCTCCATCAGGATCTACTACAGCAAAAGGTACGAAGAAAGGATTGATCGAGCCCACGATCTATTCATCTCCCACCGCCGGATGGAAGCATGTCGGGCAAGAGCCATAGAACATTTCTCCATCTCGCAACAACATTGGGAATTGCACCGAGACATTGGTACTCAACAAGACTTACCCGACAAAAGAGAAAATAAGGAAAAGACTCTTTTGTGGATGCCGGCTTTATTTGGGATAGCTAACTCCTTATTTGCCAAAAGGATGAGCTTATTAAATAATTATTTAGTGATAAAAAGGACTCTCTAGCTTATCCAATTAAGTTGGGGCCTACCAAATATGTTAACACCCGCACTACTTTACTTTTAGTAGAAGCAATCAACATTTATCATGTAACGCATTGATTGAGTAATCATTAACCAAGCATGGATGAACATAACCACCTCGCACAAAGAATATTATTTGCGGCCCGCGCATTGTCTCTCTCAAGTATTCGCTATCCAGGAATGATGGCGATTATAATCGATTGCTAACCAGCTGGCGGGGTATTTCTCACACAAACCAGGGCGTACTCCTCGAAAGTAGCCTCAGTCACCTTGATCTACTCAGGAAAAGACGCAGGATCAACACTCACCACCATGACCAAGGAAACTCCCGGCAGCCAACAGGTAAGCGTGCTCATCAAATGACAACGCCCCATCTTAAGGTCTCACAAACCGGGCACCTTGTTTTCCCCTCCCCCATCACCGGCATGGATACCTGGAAGTTGAAACCCATCCCAAGTAGATTCTAGGCTTCGCGGTCGGGCACTCAGGCCCTATCCAACTATCTGTGAGGAATTGTTCAACATGATCGAGGATGTACGAAGCCATATTTCTTTAAGAGGTGATTTAGAAGGCCTCATGGTTATGTTCACTATCACTCTACACCAATCTCAATCCAAGGGATAGTAACCTCCTATCCGCGCAGATGATGGTCGATCACCTGTCTTCTAAGGATTAAGTAGCAGGCCTAAGCAACTACATAGCCTTGTACCTATTGTAGGATAGCTTTTGTGGCAAGTAGTCCTAATGCATCTACGTTTACGAACAACTCCTATAACGTAATGCATCATATCAAGTAAAGGACTCAAGTAAATATTTGCAAACTGTAGGAGAATGCTCCGGGGCTTGCCTTTGATGAAGGAGCTAGGTACGTGGTTAGGGCACTCGGCGAGATCGGCTTCTAGCTCCTCTCCTTCGGCTACCTCCTGCGCTCCTGCTCTGCTGCACCTCCACGACCGGCTCCTCGGGAACTGCTTGCGGGTTGTCCTGCGATCCTGTATGATGCGATGCAGGTGCATAAGTATCATGCGAATGAAGTAAGATGGTGAAGTAAATGATGTCATGATGATAATGATTGGCAATAGAATGGAACTACAGCAGTAAACTCCCATAAACAATCATCTAAACCTAATCAAAAACATCAAACCCCTCTCACACCTTTGTCGGAAACCGACAACAAAGAGGTTAAGCCTCTACAGCAAGTACTATCTCTGCTGTTCCCAAAATTCCACAAAAATTATAGCAGCAAGTGCCTACCTCAAGTAAGCTACCACAGAAAATTCACTTCAAAACTCCAAGCACACTGTCCTACACAAAATTCACAAGACAGCTGCCATAATTGGCCCCAAAAATATTTTGTACTACCAAAGTAGTCCAACATCAGCACCAATGGCATGTGGACCTTCCAAACAGTATACAAACAGGTCACAAGAAGTTCCATGGCCATAACCCTATCCATTATTTTCCTGTGAACTAATCAAGCAAAGTGCTAAAAAGTGCACTTGTACTACAACTCACAATTTTCTCACTACACATGGCAAGATTACACCTCCTATAGACAGGGCAAGTCCTAACTAGACTAACAAAACAAGAATCATAATTTTCTAAGCAAAGAGAATTACTTATGCATTTATCAAGTTAAATGCATTTCCTATAATTAAATAAAACAGTACAGAAAAGTATGCCAAAAGTGGCATCACATAATTTTACTGCATAGTCCATCCCATAAGAAAAATAGCACAACTTGAATCACCTCATTTGGACTAAAAATGAGGGAGATATGAATTTCCCAAGTTTAAAACTAAATCTGAAATCTATTTTCTATTTTCCAGAAAACCGATCCTAATTGCTTTTTTTTTGTTTTCGATCCTAATTGCTAAGTGCACCCCGGCGTGCACCCAGCCCCGTGCACCCAGGCTCAGCCCTCGGGCTGGACCCGCTGACGACCGGGCCCCACCTGTCATCACCTCCGCAGCGGAGGGCGACGGTGGCGCGCGACGGTCCTCCACCGACGGCGGACCTCCGGCGCGATTGAGGACACCGTCGGACGCGCCTCGGCGTTGCGCATCCCTAGCGCTACTCGGTGTTGGCCCTAGTGGCCCGAGACGACGGCGGCGACGCTCGCCGGCGGCGGCGGAGGTGCGCCTCCGGCACGGCGGTCGTCAAGACCGTGGCGGCTCCCATGAACTAGCCTACGAGCTTCGCCTTGACTCGCTACGCAGAGCGCACCCAAGAACACCCGGGAACGGTGGCTCTAGCCACTGCACGAGCTCGCCGGAGCGTCGGCGGCTCCGAGCTCGATTCCGTCCTAACCCTAGGCTCTTCTACCTACACGCGGCTCTAGCGCACGAAAGAAGACGCCGAGAGGAGGAAGAAGACGGCGGCGATGGCTTGCCGGAGCCTATGGCGGTGGCGGCTGTGAGCTATCTGTAGAAAATATGAGTTGCCATGTTTGTAGACTTTTCCTGTGTAGCTTTATTTAATTATTGGAATGTTGGTAATCTTAGAAAATTCATAAGTAATTCTAGGTAGCTCTGAAAAATATGGTTCTTGTTCCCATAGTCCTCTATTGTTATGCTTTTGCTGTGGTAAAGATATGTGTGAGATTTAGGAGCTGTAGTGCAAGTGAGCTAGAAAGGCTATGTGGGAAATAATTCATAAATGAATTATATAGGTGTGATATGGGGTTGATACTTTTTGTGGGCTCATTATATGTTATGATGTAGCCCCTGGTGCAATGAGATGCATGGTTTGGTTAACTTTGTAGTACAAAGTATTTTTAGGTGACCCTCTGCCATGCCACTTGTGAATTTTGTGTAGGACGGTGAGTTCATCCAAATGGGGTGAAATTTGGATGATAGCATGCAATTGACATGTGTTACCTACTGTAATTTTGGTAGGATTTTAGGAGTGATAAATCTTGGTGTTGCGGTTCAACTCAAGGTTGGTCCAATTAGGGAGTAATCCTATGATGCCATGTTTAATGCAATGATAAGTTAGTCTTATGGTTCACTTGTCAATGTATGATATGATTGTAATTAGTTTATATATCTACTGGTCAAATTTGGTGGTCATTGAATGAATAGTTTAGAGGTTGTGGCTTTTGCAAGTTGCTTGACAATTTGTTTAGTTGCTGTTTTTCCAACCAGTCCTGATATTACTTGCTTTAGGTATAGATAAATTCAGAATCAGGTTCTGATGTCTCAATATGTTTTATAGACAATTTTATAAGCTTTCCAGATTGTCCTTTTTAATATCCATAGGGTTTATGGATATTTAGTTATGAATTTATTACCTGACTGCTGATTGTAGGTCCATATTTAGTAGTGAAGCTCGATTGTGTGATGTTGTATGTAAATCATAATGCTAGGTGCTCATAGTGATTAGGATATGTATGATTGATTGTTAAGGAGTGTTTCATGAGGTTTGGGTTAGGGTGATTATGTAAGTCTAGGTCTTTGGCTTACTGACTTGTTTGCTGGTGGTCGATGTAAAAGCATCATTGCAACATGAGCATTCATAATCATCGATAAATCATGATCACGCATATGCCGACACTATATTCATACATATGCACCTGCATCATCTCAAGATCGCGGATAGGGTATTCATCAAGAAGGACCAGGATCCCGAAGGACAAGTCGTGAAAGGAGTTCCCCGCACAGGAGATGATCGGAGATGATCAGGAACCAGATGTGAACCTGCCTGAAGATCGATCCAGATCGTCGAACTAACTCTTCGAGAAAGGCAAGCCCCGGAGCATTTCTCCTATGGTTTGCAAATATCACTTGCGTCCTTTTATATGTTTAATGCATTAAGTTATAGGAGTTACCTGGAACCCTTGCTCCATGTTATCTATTCCTTGTCCACTTTAATATATCCTTTACCCTGTTAGGTCAGGATCGATATAACTGCTTAGCTCTGCTTAATTAGATCGGTAGCAGTCGGGTGATTTCCCATCACCTGCAAGATATAGGTGAATACCAGAGATATAATTGGCATAAGATGATCATGTTGGATATAACCAAGTGTGTTGGATAAATGGAGACCGGGCGGGATGTTGGGCAACAAGACATGGGTCTTGTGTGCTTGTAGTTCCCGTCTGTGTCGATTAAGGACCGATCGTTGTCGGCCCTCGAGTCATGTTGAACGCTGCCCCACATTTAGTTGGTATCATGGAACAGCGAAGCCTAGTAGTTCTGTTTGGGCCGGTGACCGAAATGTAGGCAATAACACCGAATGGAGGAGGGGTGGTCAGAGGCCCGATTGACCGTGGGCAAGAATGTCTGAGCTACCTGGTGTCGTACCATGGGCAGACACGTCTTGATCGACCTGGCTTTGGACAACGTCTGGGTGTAGAATTGTCCATAGCGGTCCCGCGACTTTACCCGAACAGTACCAACGGTGACCTAATCGACCCCGACGGGGGACGTATGGTTTGTGTGGGGCATATATCGCCAGCTGGTTAGTAATCGATTCGAATCGCCATCACTCCTGGACAGTGAGTACTTGACTTGAGCTTCGACCTCGTAGTAATGCTACTATGGAACAAGAGATCTTGGTTATGAGGATGATGTTGGATAATGCCAAATGGACTTGGTTACTATTGATTGCTTAATAAGAACTCAAGTGATTGCTATTAGCATAGGTGCGCACCTAGCATAAACAGGTTATAATGATAAGCTATGCAAGAATAAAATGAAAGGTTCATACTTATACATATCTATAATTGGATAACTTGTGCTTTTCGCAAATGAGTCAGCTAGTCCACTATAAGGCCATGCATTCCACCCCAAAGCGTCCTTATTTTCTGGTTTAAGACCGGTAAGTCTAGCTGAGTACCTACATACTCAGGGTTTTATTCCCACTTGTTGCGGATCGAAGACTTTTGCCGTGGCAACAAGATGGACCCGTATCCCACTAGGAGGAAATAGATTTTGGGCAAAGTCAACTCTTATATCTCATCTACATGCTTTTGATGAAGTCGACCAAATGGGCACAATATTTAAAATGTAGGTGTGAGTGTAATTTCAAGAATATCTACTTCCGCTGTTTATTTGAAAAGTCTAAGTTGTAAGAATATATTAGTTGAAACCTTTGGTGTAATTATTTTATTTGTAAACTGTTTTATCAAGTGAATGGGAACTGCTGAACTTACGATTCGGGTGTTATGTTGTAAAAGTTCGAGATCCTTCGAGATTTCACGGACTACCGGGCTAATATGATTGCGGTTTACTACTTAAGCTGCCATGGTGGCTCGATTAGTGAACAGTAATTATGTTAGTTGGTCGGTTCTGTTATAGCGGCCTTGCCTGAGAAAAGAAAGGGCCAATGCGGCCCGTACCTTTGGCGAAACGGGCGAAGAGGGGGTCAGGAAGACGGAACCGAGGACGGCGGTGACGATGCTGCCCTCGGTTTCGTTTTCTAATGGTGGACGGTGGCGCTATGCGGCGGCGGGGGCGGCGGCCATGGCGCGGTGGCGGAGCGGAGCGGGGAGGAGGAAGAAGAGGGGAACGACGCAGTAATGGGACGGGACGGGGGTCCTCCCCTTCCCGTTCGGCAACCCCGTGGGCGCGGCGCGTGGCGGGCGTGGCGGCCACCGTCACGCCATGCGGGCCCCGCGGGACGCTTTGTCGGCATGTGGGCGACGGCGGTGTGGATCACGACGGTGTGGTCCGCCGTGTGGCCGGCCGCACGGGATCCGGACGGGGGACCGAAACACCGGAACGGACCAATTGGAAAGCGCCACGTCGCCGATTTGAATTTGAATTTTTAAAACCCCATATCTCATAAACTATTACGAATTAGACAAAACTTCCAACATGAAAGTTTCTCCAAATTGGAAGATGAATCTTTTCTTCAACTACCACTTTGGCTAATTCGGCCTGGTTTAAAAGATCTAAAACCAGTTTGAAAAAAAGTTATAAAATAATACTTTTAAAATCCCCTTGACCCTGTTTTTGGCTGTTTTGAGGTCCTAAAACCCATTTTCACAATTTGGTCAAAACATAAAGTTTTCTTGAAATATTTTTCTACATAATTCTTCCCAAAGGCCCAAATTCAAACAAGCAAGTATTCAAACACATTTCAATACCTAAGCTAGCACACTTGTGCTAATTAAACTCCACTATTTGCAACCCTCAAGCAATTCTAATTGCAATTATTTGGAAAGATAATTGTAGGTCCTACAAGAGGATTCTCAATCATATTTTCCAAATAAACCTAGAATAACTCACATCATTTGCAGGCATTTATCAGGCAAATCAAGCTCCTATCCAGCTAGGCAAGAAATCACACAATCAAGTGATGTAAAATCATGCTTATGCAAATGATGACATGCTTAGGAATGATTAATTAGTGCTTAACACTGGAGGTGTTACAGCAGCCGTTGGAGTCCTGGGCATGAGTGGTCTCATTTGATCCCAATCTTTCTATCTGAACAAGTTAACGGTGACCTGTAGCTCACTTTAGCGGGTGAGTGTGGTTTGTGTGAGGAATCATTCGCCAGCTGGTTAGTAAATCGATTTGAATCGCCATCGTTCCGGATAACTTGACTTTGTGTCGGCTTGGTGGCTTATGACATTATGTTGCCGACAATGGTAAAGGAGGGAATATGTGAGTAAGGATGATTGCTTTTATGTTCTATGCAATGTTGATTAGTGCAGGTGCAAATGTAGAATGAGTAAGTGGAACTAAAATATGGAGCTGCTCACCATGTTAAAGAAGATTAATTGGTTAAGCTTAAAAGCTATGCTAACCGCTTTATTAAGCAATGACTAATAGGCTCACGGCCTTTAGCAATGGTTGAGTCAAGCCAAAACCACAATATAGCCTGCATACTCCTTAAGTGTCAATTTATTTTTAGTTGGACGGGTAAGTCTAGCTGAGTACAACCTTGTACTCAGGGTTTATCCCTATGTTGTTGCAGATGGCGAGATGTTCTATGGATATTGCACCACTTGCTTCTATCCCGCTCTGAGTGATGAGTAGACTGTGGGCACAGTCAGTTATCCTTTCTTATCTAGCTATGCTTTTGGTGGGAAGTGGTCGTGGACATGGCACTAGTTTACGTTAAGTTTGTGTAAGGTTAAGACTTGTTGCTTCCACACTTTAAGTTTGAAAACTGGTTTGTAATAATGTGACTTGAACTTCGATGTAATCACCTGCGTGCGAACTTATCTATGTATGTGAATGATGTCGTTGAACTTATTACGATCTTGGCTGTAATGGAAAAGTTTGAAATCCTTCGAGATTTCGGATGACCGTCGGGTTTACATGGGCTCAAGTGTGTTCGTCGACGCCTTGGCGCCGATAAACTATACTTGTGCTTATGTAAATTGGGCGGTTCTGTGACAGTAGAAGCCCGCTAAGTTTGCCCATGGTCGTAGAAGGACCCATCGAAACCTGGTCGCGTGAGTAGCCGACATTGACGTCTCATACAAGCTCTGCGGATCGATCCTGTCTGCCTCCTTGCCATACCCACCACCAAGCCTGTAACACCCTAAAATTTGCATGATTTTAAAAATAGTTAAAATTGATTTATTTATGCATTTCATGAGCATGTAATTTAGCCAAATAATATTTTTATGAAATTAAAATCAATCATAAGGCTAGAAATATGTTGATGCATTCATGCTGGGAGCATAATTTATTTTGTATTGTCTGGTTTTTACCAAAAGATCAAAAGGATTCAAATTTATTTGAAAACTCTATTCAAAAGCTTGTGAAATAAAAGAAAATGAAAATTCTTTTTCTCCTTTCCTATCGTTTGTGATTCAGCTGAAGGCCATCAAGCACCGTTAGCCTATATTCCTATCTGCGTCGCTGCCTTGAACTCATCTCGTGTCTAGCAGGAAGCCGCACCATCTATCGTTTTGCCTGACCGAAGGATCCGGCAGGGCAGTGTATCATTGTCCACCCTTAAGCTCGCGTCGAGACCGGACTCTGTTCCGACTCATGAATTCAACAGTGGCACCGAAACCTTCCGGATTTTGACGTGTGCCCAGGTCCCTCGTCATATATATATATCGAGCGCCAGCGCCGCGTTGTCCCTAAACCCTAATCTCGAGCGGGCCGCCGAGCATCTCCGCGTGGAAGCCGCTGCTGCCGCCGTGCACCTCCGTTGCTGCCGCCGCGTCGATATCTTCTGCTTTGCCATTGATCTGTATGTCGCGTCCGTCACCTGGACCTCTGAAGTCGTCGAGCTGTTGCCTCAGCTATATATGCAGCACACCATTAACACGCTGCCCGTTCGTAGCTGTTCATTGGTGAGCATGCATCTCCATGTTTCCATTCGTTCTCTGTTATTTGTACCATACCATCGTGCCTTGCCTTGTCGTGGTTCATCATCATCTCTCATCTGACGCCGAGCAGGAGAGCAAGCTGCCGTGCATGCTAGCCGTGCACGTCAACAATGACCGTAGCACGAATCCGATCCGTGGTCTGCCGCCGTCTCTTGATCCCTGGCTCCGTGCTGCTATTGATCTGTCGCTGAGGTACGTGTTCTTCCGGGCAAGAATCGAGCTGAGGTCACCTTGTTTCATCAACGATGATTACATATACCAGAACTCAGAAGCTTGCTAGCTATCAACGTTTCCATTCAATATATGCACCTCCATCGCTAGACGTCATCAGCCATCAGCGAGGTCAGGTGAGAAGCATCCCCACATCATCCTCGATATGTTCAGAACTCGTTTGCATGTCCATCGTTGCTTGGCAACCTGTTAGCAGTCCTCAAGAATATATCATATCGCTCATGCCCTAGCTTCCATCATGACGTCATCTTTTGTATTATGGCCGTTTTCCTATAGAAAAATAATTCTAGCAATACAATGAAATACATCTGCAGTCCTTGGCGTCATCCTTGATATCGTTTTCCTGTATCTATGCTTTTGCCATCAGATTTCAAATGCTTATAAAATGCCTATTTTTACTCTGATTGGGTTCATTCAAATTGCGTTGGTTTCGTAGTTTCGTAATCTACGTGCTAGTGTCTCTGTTAGTTCAGTTTGTAGACTTCAAATTTCGAGCTCATATTTAATGCATTTATTAAGTCTATAGGAAATCTTTGTGTTGACACAAAATGTGGCGCATTGTGTCTCACACACAGCAAAGAAGTAGGAAAGCCTAGCTTCAATCGGGTGCCCGGTGTCGAATCCGGTGGCGTGCTTATGATTTGACCTGAAAATCGACAAGGGATAAAACGGTAAGATCAAAATGGAACATGCTGGGGTGAGACCCGAGAGTTCCATCTTTACGGCCCCGAAGCCACTTACGACGACACATAGCTGTAGAAGCTATCTCGCAGTGCCGACAGTTCATTCGGCTTTAAAGTAACATGCTAAGCGATGTAAAGCGAATGAACTTGCCGAATACGGTAAATGAAGACATGTTTGAACAAGATTAAATTATTAAAGCATATCAAACTATATCTCGGGTTTAAAGCATCATCAAGCACTAATAACTAAAGATAAGTAACTTATAAATATAAATCTATTAAATAACACATGCATAGGCTATTCCAACTATTCGCCAAGGGCGTACGTCTAGCCTTCATAAACCCGTCAAACATAAACCCAAGCAAGCTAATCTACCGCATGATACCACTCACTATGAATTTACGCCACTCCTTACTACTAGATCAATCCACCGCATGATACAATCTAACAATAAAGAGCTAAAAGCACGTAATTACCTAACAGAGATCTATAAGTACTCGCTACATGTGTGAGTATAACCGTATCGGCAAGATTGTCGAATCGGGGTCCATGGAGAAGGAACAAACAAGTAATATGTAAAAGAAACCTATCGATTAAATCCGATCTCTAGTCCACCGGATGACTAGTTCTAGAGTAACCCAAAGACTCGCATCTCGCACGATACCCGGTCCCCAAGGTTTATCTACATCTAACGTGAATGAACCCGCAACACGTAACAACCTAGATCGATCTAATTCGGCTATATGAGCTTGATCTACTCGATATTGAATAAGCATGAAAGGAACGATCAACAAGCCGAAAGAGTATCAATCTAGATTGGGCAAAAGAGTGTTGCTAATAATTAAACATTAAATAAAGCAAGCAACACGTGGTAACTTATTGAATCTATTAGATCATGCCAAATCTAAAAGAGCCGATAACTATCTTTACTCATGTCTTAATCCGCCGCATGACACAAGGCACAAGCAAACTTCCCATCATTAGAAGCTTAAATGCGCCGCACGATACTAAGCAAAACGGATGAGACTACTTGCATCATAATCTAAATCAACCGCACGATACTAGACATGATAGCAAGGTTGCCGGGATACGGAAGTCGACGGATCGATTGGCCCTCTCGAAGAACTCGACGACACGACTAAAGGACTCGAAGGGTGGCACGTAGCCGGTTGTATTGATTTGGTTGTGAACCCTATTACAATGGTCGAGGTTTTATATTTATACCTAGACGAGGAACATGAGTCCTAAGCATTTACGAAGCTTGTCTAAACAAAATTGGAAAGATACAAATATGCTAACTCTAACCATAATCGGAGTCCTTGACTATCACGACTCATTCCCTTTACAGTCATCTTCCTCTTTCCTTCTTTTGCCTTCAAGCGAAGCCGTTAAGAACCAGCTTGATCATTTTGCCGAACATACGGAAATTAGTCGACCGCATATGCATTTGCCGAATCGCTCTCTCTGTTGCTCGTAGGCCACTTTGTCATATCCTTGACCAAATTCTGGTGTTAACACATGTTCCTCAATTTCGAGATAAAAGGGTTTTATTTCAAATTGATCACTTAGCTAGGTTTCGCCTAAAATCGGCCACCATGTCGGCCGTAGCCGCCACTTGAGATGCGTAGCACGCTGTCTTCAATGGCTGACGGAGACTCCAACGATTCCATCATGGCAACGGAACTCAAGAGGAGCTTCCTAGAGGTAACCCTACTTGCTTTTTATTCGGCAATTTTCTTGAATCGGTTCCGGATGTGTTCTTGATTCATCCGGTTCACTTCTACTAAAGGAAATGAAGAATGAGATTTTGATCTCCAATCTTGCTCATCCTGGATCATTTTTCTTGGCCCACGGGAGATTCCAATCCGAGGAAATTTATTGAAAAAGAGACTTTGAGGATCCCATTTAAATCTAGGATTGCCCCTCAAATAGATGGCCGAACACTTTCAAAACTTGGCCCTTCCTCAATCACGGGATGGCGTGATTGGTGCAGGATGCAGTCGGAATAGTGATTTAAGGGAATCACAAGATATTCAACATTTGCTTGGAGCTCTCTTTAGGCGATATGCCAAAAATGACTCTCTCGATAGGCTGCTTCCCACTTCGGTACGATGCCATCAATGCTTTCATCTTTGGTCACGGTCCAATGCAGTCACTCTATCGAGACATCTTCATGATGGCCCGGTTTAAACATCACCAAGCCAACGTACCCATTCAAATTTAAAGGCACCGGTGCACGGAGTCGGTCAAACCCGGGGAGGAGGTTGGGCCAAGTATATTCGGACTTATGCTTCAGCGCGTATTAATAAAGAGTATAGGGCTTTCATGAACATGTGGTTGTGCGATTCATCTTACGTGGCAAATCCAATGAACCCACTTTGAATCATATAGTGATGGCTGAAGAATTAGGCACGGAGTAAATTGATCCCTTTGGGCAAGTATCTCTTGGGAGCGGTCTACCACATGATGCATCAGATCACTGTT